>CM035791.1:7753460-7915960 GCA_020466265.1 Siphamia tubifer
GAACCCTGGTGTCGTAGTCCTGAGCGTAACGAGCAGAACTACAGGGAACAGAGAGAACCAGGTTAGAACCAGGTTAGAACCAAGTTAGAACCAGGTTAGAACCAGGTTAGAACCAGGTTAGAACCAGGTTTGAGCCAAGTTAGAACCAGGTTAGAATCAGGTTAGAACCAGGTTAGAACCAGGTTGGGGCCAAGTTAGAACCAGGTTACAACCAGGTTAGAACCAGGTTAGAACCAGGTTAGAGCCATGTTAGAACCGCAGTCAACATGTGGGATGATCCAACAGTGGTTCCACAAGTAGAACGAACACATTCTTAATAATATTATCAACAGAAAACACAAATAATTAAAACTGTGTCAGTGACATTTAGGGCCATTTCTTACTATATGCAGATGCTTAGCCCCCCCCCCCCCCCCGAGTGACTCAATTGTAGATAGTTTATGATGTCTAATAATCTGTGGTATTTTAGTTGATTACCTAAAGCAGGGGTCGGCTAATGCAGCTCTTTCATCCTTAACCTGCTGCTACGAGTGGCTTGGGAAAATAAATTACTAAAAAATATTAATAATAGCATTTAATTGAAGTGTATTATATTTGTGTTAGTTATTTTTTTTATTGATTTAGTCCTAAATTGTGATCTTAAAATATTAAAATATGAATACAACAAATATATTTTATTGTTTTTCATCACGGTGGTGCAGTGGTTAGCACTCGTGCCTCACAGCAAGAAGGACCCTGGTTCGAATCCCGTACCAGACCTTTCTGTGTGGAGTTTGCATGTCCTCCCCGTGTCCGCGTGGGTTTTCGCCGGGCACTCCGGTTTCCTCCCACCATCCAAACACATGCACTGATAGGTTAATTGGTTAATCTAAAATTGTCCATAGGTGTGAATGTGAGAGTGATTGTTTGTCTATATATGTTCAGCCCTGAGATGAACTGGTGTCTCATACAGGGTGTACCCCGCCTTCGCCCATTGTAGCGGGTTCAGATAATGAATGAATGAATGTTTTATTTAGGCAGTTTATTTTATACTGTATACCTGCCAAAACACTGTCCATTTGTCCCAACTTTCAACCCCAGCAAGGACGAGTGTGGACAAATGTAAGACATGAGAAATATCTGAAAACCTGGTGACGAACCTGGACCTGAACGCACGAAGGACTGTTAGAGAACCTGGACCTGAACGCACGAAGGACTGTTAGAGAACCTGGACCTGAACGCACGAAGGACTGTTAGAGAACCTGGACCTGAACGCACGAAGGACTGTTAGAGAACCTGGACCTGAACGCACGAAGGACTGTTAGAGAACCTGGACCTGAACGCACAAAGGAATGTTAGAGAACCTGGACCTGAACGCACGAAGGACTGTTAAAGAACCTGGACCTGAACGCACGAAGGACTGTTAAAGAACCTGGACCTGAACGCACGAAGGACTGTTAGAGAACCTGGACCTGAACGCACGAAGGACTGTTAGAGAACCTGGACCTGAACGCACGAAGGACTGTTAGAGAACCTGGACCTGAACGCACAAAGGAATGTGAGAGAACCTGGACCTGAACGCACGAAGGACTGTTAAAGAACCTGGACCTGAACGCACAAAGGACTGTTAGAGAACCTGGACCTGAACGCACGAAGGACTGTTAGAGAACCTGGACCTGAACGCACGAAGGACTGTTAGGGAACCTGGACCTGAACGTACAACACACAGGCTCAGAGTGTGAAAAAGGAAAAAACAAAACATATAAAACACAAGTTCTACAGGTCAAAGGTTAACTGGGTCTGTTGTGTATTTGCTTTACAGTGGACCAGTGTAAAGGTAAGAAAAAGCAACAGTGTTTTCTTCATTTTAGATCAGACAGCCCATTTTTAAAAGGGTCAAAGCACTAATAAGTATGAGGGAGGTGAACCCCCAAACATGGAAGGGAAGTTTAAAAATTGTTTCCTTTTCTTTTTAATAAATGTTCCCAGTGTCTTCTGTTCCATGGAAAGCAGGTTCAAATGGCTCTCTGGGTATTAAAGGTTGCTGACCCCTGGTCTAAAGGGTTTAGGGATGTCTTCATCATAATTCGACAAACTGGTGTCCCCTAAACAGCATCTTGCTTAGGGCCCCCATGAAGCTAGAAACGGCCCTGGCGACATTAGTGAAGTCACTGTGGCCGTCATAATATCAGCCTGTGTGTGAAATCATTTGAACAAATAAACACAGTCTGTAGCATCAGAGACAGTGTTTAAATGTGTTGCGATGGGTCAAAGGTCAAAGGTCAAAAGTCAAAGATCGGGTTCAGGCGTGTGGTTGGTCTTACGAGGCCAGGCAGTTCTCTTCGGCCGCACAGCGCAGGTTGTACATGGGAAGCCTCTGCACGTAGGTGGCAATCTGGATGTAGGAGGGGTCTGGAACCAGATCAGGAAGACCTGCAGGGGGGGGGGGCATGAGGTGAGACATGACATAGGATGGCTGTGACTCAACAGGTAGAGCAACTAAAGGGTTGGTGGTTTGAATCCTGCTGTATCCTGTTCATGTGGTGTTTTGTATGAATCCTCAGAAAGGACCACCCTCTGGAGGAGTGATGTTTCCTCCATTACAGGTGGAGGACTTTAAACACCTCCTGGCAGCGACTGTGCAAATCGTAGCGGAATCCGGGAAAAGTTCTGCCTTAAGCGCTAGGATTGGAGAGGCAGCCTGTAAGTCAAACTAGCTCCCCTGCCTACGTTCTTGATTCAAAAAATTCATTCTTAACAGCCTGCGACAGCCACAGTGGAATGAGTTCGCCTTCGTTGCGTCGTTTAAATCCATACTACTTACGTAACAGGTACTACTGAGAAAATTAAGAATATCGTTTAAAAGTTTTTTATTCAGGTAACTCAACATAAAAGGTGAAACCAATACATTTATAGACTCATGACATGCAAAGTGAGATATATCAAGCATTTATTTGTTGTAATTTTGCTGATTATGATTTACATCTTATTAACACTTCAAACTAAAAAAAAAAGTGAGTTTTCTGAAGCTGTACATCCTAATCAGCAAAATCAAAACAAATGAAAGCTTGCGATATATTGATTTACATACTATTTGTCTATATAATATGTACATTCCACCGTACCTTTTCAGGATATTCCAATTGTCCCAGTATGTCTCTGAAACAGCTCAGCCAATCAGAAGCAGAGTTTGGTGAACTTTCTCGTATTCCGCCTCAGATTTGCACAGTCGCCTCCTGGCAGACAAACTCAAAAAGCTCAGTAATGTTGGACAGTTTGTTACCATCCAATCTTCCTCCAGAAGTTTTCAAAGTGGGTTCAGGTCTGCAGACTGGGCTGTTGGTCAGACGCTCACTGTCTCTTACATCATAAAATGTGTCCGTTTCTTTGTAAATTCTGCTTCTGTTCCTTTTCTTTCAAATGTTCTGAGCCTATCTTACCATGTCGGTGTCGTTTCCACAGACATGAACAAGGACATTTTTAATTGTGTTAAATACTGAGTATTTTATTCACAGTGTAAGACAGAGGTGGCTAACGCTTGTCCTCGAGAGCCACAATCTGGCATGTTTTAGATGTATCGACCTATCATCTAATTCTGCAGAAGAATGTTAACGACTGTCAGGTGTGCTGAATGAGGGATATATTTAAAAGATGATGGATTGTGGCTCTGGTAAGAAATGAACAACTAATTTTGCTGAACAACTGCCAACAAATATGTTACAGTGTGTTACGACTTCTCTTGTAAATGGGACCGAGCTGAGCTGAGTTGAGCTGAGTTGAGCAGGAAAGGTCTAAGGACAGGGGATGCTTGGGACTTTTCATGTATCTCTGTAGTTGATTGTGTTTTTGTAAAGCCCTGTGCAATGACTTTTTAGGGCTTTATAAATAAAATTGAATTGAAACTGATGCTTTTATATCTCAAAATACTTGTTAATCAAAACAGGATCCAATCATCATAAAGAAGCTCAGCACCCACAGCTAATTCACCCTCAGAGACACTGGGGGTGTGAAAACATCCTGGCATTTATCCAATGATTGTCAAGTTTTGAGGCAATGAAAACAAAAGCATGATCAGTAGTGATGCGCGGGCTACCCGCTGGCCCGCGGATATCTGCGGGTGACCCGCGAGTCGGGCGGGTTGGGTCGCAGTATTTAATATATATTGCGGATGCGGGTGGGGCGGGTCAGGGACGATCAATACCCGCATTTTTCCATACGACATTCCCAAAAATGGCACAATATGGATAGACTGAAGGTATACAATATTTCAACTTAAAATAACCTCAGTAAGAATAATCAACGACATATAAAAAATATGATGATGAAAGACAACTCAATTGACATCGGCAGTTTCATTCCACGAGAGGCGGCACGCTCCAGTCAGAATGAATTGGTAACAGCCACGTTATTTTCACATCCTTTCCATTGCCATCAACATGAAAGGGTTGCCTTCATATCTTTACAGACCATGTTAAGACCGATGAGGGAGGATAGAGAGGAAGATGAGAGAGACTGTGTGTGCGTGCATGGAGCAGTCTCCACAGCCGTGTAATGAAACGGAAAGGAGCCCCGCTAGTCTACTTTGAATGTGTTCTATGTGTTCGCTTTATAGAGTGATGATGTGGGTGGTGTCATGACCTCGGCTCCGGTGACCTTTCCCCCAGTGCTCATCCACACTCACCTGGTCCCACACTGCGCAGCTGCAAGCCGTTCCTCATCTGTGGCTATAAAAGCAGTAAGGCTTGCAGTTGCCAGTGCGGGACCATTCAGTATTGTCACCTCCATAACCCGGACATCTTCTGCCATCGCCTCAATCACCATAACCCGGACATTCATCATCACCACGGACTCTGACCGTTCTGTTCCCAGGTTTTGTCTGTCTTGTCTTTGTTTCTTAGTTTTGTTATTAAATTATTTTTCCCTTCAGTACTGTGCATTGGAGTCCTCATTCACCTCACCCCAATCCGTGACCGAATGGTCCCGCCCTGGCAACCATCAGGACTCCGCCAGTGCTGAAGGGACCCTTTTTGTTTTAGTTTTCCCCTGTCTGTTCTGTCTAAAGTCTGTCCAGTCTTGCGTTCTGTCCCTGTCTGTGTGTTTCCCGGCCCAGCGTTTTGTGTATCTGCCCAGCGTTTTGTGTATCTGCCCAGCGTTTTGTGTATCTGCCCAGCGTTTTGTGTATCTGCCCAGCGTTTTGTGTATCTTCCCAGCGTTTTGTGTATCTTCCCAGTGTTCTGTGTCTCGTCCTAGCGTTCTGTGTATTTCCCAGCTAGTTATGTTTCCCTGCCCAGCGTTCTGTGTCTCTGCCTAAGCGTTCTGTGTCTCTGCCTAAGCATTCTGTGTCTCTGGCTAAGCGTTCTGTGTCTCTGGCTAAGCGTTCTGTGTCTTTGCGTTCTGTGTCTTTGCGTTCCGTGTCTTTGCGTTCCGTGTCTTTGCGTTCCGTGTCTTTGCGTTCCGTGTCTTTGCGTTCCGTGTCTTTGCGTTCCGTGTCTTTGCGTTCCGTGTCTTTGCGTTCCGAGTTTTTGGCTAGCGTTCCGAGTTTTTTGCTAGCGTTCCGAGTTTTTGGCTAGCGTTCCGAGTTTTTGGCTAGCGTTCCGAGTTTTTGGCTAGCGTTCCGAGTTTTTGGCTAGCGTTCCGAGTTTTTGGCTAGCGTTCCGAGTTTTTGGCTAGCGTTCCTTCCGTCTCTGGCTAGCGTTCCTTCCGTCTCTGGCTAGCGTTCCTTCCGTCTCTGGCTAGAGTTCCTTCCGTCTCTGGCTAGCGTTCCTTCCGTCTCTGGCTAGCGTTCCTTCCGTCTCTGGCTAGCGTTCCTTCCGTCTCTGGCTAGCGTTCTTTGCGTCTCTGGCTAGCGTTCTTTGCGTCTCTTTCCAGCATCTCTTTGCGTCTTTTGCATCGCTTCGGTCTGTCTTTTGGCTCTTTTGGCTCTTCGGTCGCTTTTTTTCTGTCTTGGTCGGTCTTTTTCGTCTCTTTTGTCTTGTCTTCTGTTTTAGTCTGTAGTTTTTTTTCTCGTCTGTGGCTGTCCCTACCTGTTGCCTGTTGCTGGCTTCTTAGTCCCTGTCCCTGCCTCTTGCCCGGTTCTGGCTTCTTAGTCCCTGTCCCTGCCTGTTGCCCGTTACTGGCTTCTGTCCCCTGTCCCTGACTCTTGCCCGGTTCTGGCTTCTTAGTCCCTGTCCCTGACTCTTGCCCGTTGCTGGCTTCTGTCCCCTGTCCCAGCCTGTTGCCCGTTGCTGGCTTCTGTCCCCTGTCCCTACCTGTTGCCCGTTGCTGGCTTCTGTCCCCTGTCTCTTCCCGTCTCTGCCTGTTGCTTTTCTCCCCCTCGGATTTCCCCTCTCTTCCTTACCCCGGGCCTTTTTGCCATGTCTGGCCGGGTTTCGCCCCGGACCCTTTTTGCCGTTTCTGGCCGGGTTTCGTCCCGGACCTGTTCCCTTGTTGCCCCGTGTCGGCCCGGTCCTTTTGTTTCATCGTTTTGTCCTGTCTTTGTCCAGTGCCTTGTCTGTTCTTTTTTGTTGCTCCCTGCCAGAGTCCATGGTGACCCCACCCTATCAGTTTTGCTCCTGTTATCAACCCAGTCCACTCAGACCACTCAGTTCTGAGGGTACTCCGCCCAGGGGGTTTCCACACCGCCCTGCCCAGAGGGATTCCAAACCGCTCTGCCCAGAGGGTACTCCGCCCAGGGGGTTTCCACACCGCCCTGCCCAGAGGGATTCCACACCGCTCTGCCCAGAGGGTACTCCGCCCAGGGGGTTTCCACACCGCCCTGCCCAGAGGGATTCCACACCGCTCTGCCCAGAGGGTACTCCGCCCAGGGGGTTTCCACACCGCCCTGCCCAGAGGGATTCCACACCGCTCTGCTTAGAGGGTACTCCGCCCAGGGGGTTTCCACACCGCCCTGCCCAGAGGGATTCCACACCGCTCTGCCCAGAGGGTACTCCGCCAGGGGGTTTCCACACCGCCCTGCCCAGAAGGAATTCCACACCGCTCTGCCCAGAGGGTATTCCGCCCAGGGGGTTTCCACACCGCCCTGCCCAGAGGGATTCTACACCGCTCTGCCCAGAGGGTATTCCGCCCAGGGGGTTTCCATGCCGCCCTGCCTGGAGAAATACCTTTTTTTTTTAAGCTCTGGACAATGGGGGGGGGGGTCTTTGTTTTTTGTTTTTTAGGGGCGTCAGGAGCCGCCCCTTAGGGGGGGGTACTGTCATGACCTCGGCTCCGGTGACCTTTCCCCCAGTGCTCATCCACACTCACCTGGTCCCGCACTGCGCAGCTGCAAGCCGTTCCTCATCTGTGGCTATAAAAGCAGTAAGGCTTGCAGTTGCCAGTGCGGGACCATTCAGTATTGTCACCTCCATAACCCGGACATCTTCTGCCATCGCCTCAATCACCATAACCCGGACATTCATCATCACCACGGACTCTGACCGTTCTGTTCCCAGGTTTTGTCTGTCTTGTCTTTGTTTCTTAGTTTTGTTATTAAATTATTTTTCCCTTCAGTACTGTGCATTGGAGTCCTCATTCACCTCACCCCGATCCGTGACAGGTGGAGTCTATTTTATGTGCTGGAGTGCATATTGAGATGTTAGAAAGGAGGCAAAAATTATGCTTCATGACTTTTAACATTAGAAGCGCAAGGTAAAGATGCCGCGAATGTACTATGTGAGTTTAGAGCCAAATTTAAGCTCGCAGGTTGATAGCGGGCGGGTTGGGTTTATCGATACGTGACATCATGCGGGTTGGGCGGGCCGAGCCACGTCTTGGGTTTGGGCGGGGCGGGTTTCTGTAAAACCCCCTAACCGCGCATCACTAATGATCAGGATCCATTGAAGTCCATGGACGCCAACTGTCGAAGGGAAAATGCATTGAAGAAAACATCGCTATGAAAATGTATGACAAGTGAACAACATCAGATCAGCTGATTTGTTCTAAAAAGTTGATTCTGAACGAACTTTTCTAAGAGATGAATGTGTTCTAACATATTTGTCAATGAACTAACAAAACCAAACAAATGTGACCATTTAATGTTTGACATTTTAGAGGAAGCTGAGCTTCCACTGCTGGACATGACATTTGGTGGACTGTTATCTACACCGTTACCATTATCCTGACAGGAAAAAACAGTCTTCAGAGTTTGGGAACATTGTAAGAGCAGAAGTCCAGTAGTTTTCAATAGGTATTTTTGGATTCCAGTTACTTTTACAGTACTACTAACAGCACTGTTTTTGCCTGTTGTAAGGAGATGGTCACAATAATGGTGTTAATACTTCTCCTTGTTAAATAAAGCATGGATCAGATGGTTTATTCAGTCGAAAAAGATGTGTTTGTGTTGGAATTCAACAGATACATGAATGGAATGGCTGTCATACATACATCCATATCTGGAATTGAGAAGGAACTGGATGGATGGATGGATGGATGGATGGGTGGATAGATGGATGGATGGATGGATGGATGGGTGGATGGATGGATAGATGGATGGATGGATAGATGGATGGATGGATTCACATATTTTATCACTATTTTCCTTTCATTAAAATCCTCTCTTCTATTTATCTTCATGTCTTTTTTAACCTCTTAATACCGACTGTTGCAAATATGCAACACACTAAAAACTATTGTATTGTATTTGCTACAGTCAAATTAATCATCTCCACTTAATTCAATATTTACTTGTGTATATACTTAGATCTATATTCAGGTGTTAAGGGTTTAATCCCTTAAAATCATCACTAGCTACATTTCAATTCCAGTTTTTTGCAAAACAATAATGATATTCCTAACATTTAGACAAAGTATATTTGCACTTTGAACATGTTTCCATTGACAGTTGTTCTCGGCAGGAGTGTCGTTACTCTGGTGAAATATCATCCTATGAAATTTCACTGCTGGAAAATGGACCTTTCGATGTCTTGATAACACGTTGTATTTCTCTGCTGTCTCGAAAATGACAGTTATGTTTTTCTCGTGAATTATTTTCCAGAAAAGTCTCTGTCACTCCTCCTCTGTCCATGTGTATCACACCATTTTCACTCCGAGAGTTGTGATCATGTGACCATGTACATCATGTCTCGTGACATATAATTGCAGAAAAAGTGTTTCCATTGCTCTTTTGTAATATATATTAGAAGATGAAAACATCTGAAAAAACACCTCATGAAAGTGTAAAAATGTTTTATCAATATTTAATGTTTTTTTTTTTAAATTGAAATTCAGGTGTTTCTATTCACAGTTTTTTATAGTGCTATTTACATGTTGCGAATTTACAAGGGTAATGGAAACACAGCTACTGTCTGTTTTGTGGGTTGCTATGACAACCTGCGTTTGTTTTAACACTAAACAGTCCACTACAGTCAGTGTTCCATTGTTCAGTGTTCCAACGCCCCATGGACTAAAACCACGTCCCCTTTAAACTGAACTCGGTCCATCTGGTTCCACAAAAGCCAGATCCACTTCGTTAAAACTGGCTGAGTTTGTCGGTGAAATCAGAGCTTTTACGGCACCGTCTTCAAACCATTTCAAACTCAAAGTAATGCTGTGATTTTTTCCAGTTTGAAGCCTAGACTTTAAACAGTTGCCTCTTAAACATTTAAGACATTATTGAGGATTGAGCTTCAGGAATAATTAGGCCATAAATGCTGGCACGTAGACGCACTTCCATGACCTTTGTGTGTTTAATGGAGGATCAAATGTAAAGTGGATTTGAAACACCTGAGCACTCGAATGTTACATCAGCTAGAAGAATGAATTTACTTTAGAAACAAAAAGAAAAACTAGTGGCTTGATGAGGTTTACTTTAAAATACAAGAAATAAAATTTAATTTCAAAGTGTTTTTTCTTTTCAGTCATAAACAGATGAACGAAATTTAAAGAACTGATTGATTTTCATTTTCTCAAAGAACAAAAAATAAAGTTCCAACCTGAAAGAAAAGGAAAAATCAACAAAAACAACAAGGGTTTTCCCTCCATATTTTTAAACCTGATGTTGTCATTTTTAAAGACAGAGCACTAACACCATTTTAACCAACGATAAGTTTGTACGAAATTTGGAGTTTGTAAACATGGAAGATTTATACAAACCCATTGTTTGTACAAAAAGAAAGAAAACAAAGAAAGGAAACAAACAAAATGAAAGAAAGAAAGAAAGAAAGAAAGAAAGAAAGAGAGAGAGAAAGAAAGAAAAAAAGAAAGAAAGAAAGAAAGAGAGAAAGAAAGAATGAAAGAGAGAAAGAAAGAGAGAAAGAAAGAAAGAAAGAGAGAAAGAAAGAAAGAAAGAAAGAATGAAAGAGAGAAAGAAAGAAAGAAAGAAAGAAAGAGAGAAAGAAAGAAAGACAGAAAGAAAGAGAGAAAGAAAGAAAGAAAGAAAGAAAGAAAGAAAGAAAAAAAGAAAGAAAGAAAGAAAGAAAGAAAGAAAGAAAGAAAGAAAGAAAGAAAGAAAGAAAGAAAGAAAGAAAGAAAGAAAGAATGAAACCAAAGAAGGAATGAATGTGGAACCTACTCTGTACCTGAACTCATGTCAGTGTGTGAATCCATGGATCCTCTGTTTTATAAATCATGTCTGTGAAGTGAAGACACATCTACAACAATAGTCATTTGTTTGTGTGATGGAGAAAGAACAATTGTAAAACTGTATTTTGTGTTTATAGTTCTTGTCCAAAGTTATTCATTTATATTCTGATAACATATACAGGATATATTTATGTACAACTGAACTCATTCAAGAGTTTACTCATTTATTTTTGGATAACTACAAACTCATTTACACACATTTCCACTTTATGCACATGAATATTTTAACACCAGCCCACCCCTGTACTGGATTAGCATTTATAGGAATGACTTTTCCATTGACCCTCAAATTGTGCAAATATAACTCGTGCATAAAAATGTACATAATGAAAAATTACAATTTCAAGCAAACCCTCAATTTTCGAATAAAAGTTTTTGCACTGAAAAAAGGTGGTTTGTCAGGAGTAAGCAAAATTTATATACGACACAAAACTGCAATGGAAAGAGCTTTTTCAAAACTACAGTCAGGTGAATTTATAAACCAGATGTTGGCGAATATTATAAGAGAAGAAGACTTTAAACAAAAACATGGTGCAGTATGTGTGGACACACCAGGAAACCACAGCATTTTAATTTAGTAGCAGATAGAGGAGGAATATAGTGGATTCCCACCCAGTGACCCCTCCCAGTGTGTCCACCATAGTGACCCTCTACCTGTATGTAGTCAGCCACAAAAACTCCTAATTTAGTTGTAAATTATTCTTAGATCAGTTCTGATGTAACTGTGTTTAATCAAATCATAATTCGGCTTTAGTTTTGTTTGTTGTTGTTTTTTGTTTTGTTTTTTGTTTGTTTTTTTACAAATGTATCCCTAGTTTAGCCTCAATTTTCAGAGCAATAAACTCTAAAGAAATGTATGGTTTTTCATTTCAACAATGAAATACTTGGGAAAATAGTACTTTTTAGGTAGAATCCTAATTATTAGTTAATGTTCCACATGTCAGTAGTAGTTCGTCCACTCAGTTCCAGGTTCCTTTCACTACTGACTAGACTGGATCAGGCTAATGCTAATGTTAGCTAGTGCACACAAACCTGCTGGATTTCTTTGACAACAGATAAAGTATATATTTTACTCCAATGCCAAACTGCAAAGCCACATGTGGTGTTAGAACACTGTCATCAGCTGTCACCAAACACTGTCATCAGTGTTTTGACTGTTCATGACAGAAAACCACTTGTGTCTCCATGTTGTTTCTTTTGGAATATGATATAAGACTATTCTCTAAACAAGAACATGTTTTTGATTGCATCTGACTGTACAACAACACTCTGGCATTGCTGGTTTAATGGAGGTTCAGTAGTTAGCATTAGCATTAGCATTAGCAACGTCAAAATGGAGGCACTCTATGATATGACAAGTGGGAATCCCCTATAGAAGAATAATGAATATATCCTTAAAACAACAGGATATTTACGTTCATGTTTATGGATGACTTGTGTCATTTCGTGATAATAAATAAAGAAATCACTAGATTTGTGAGTTAATGGAAAAACCGACATTACTCACTTGTGTTTTGTTTTGTTTACACTTAATAAACATTGGTAAAGTTTTGCGCAGACGTCTGATGAAAAAGAGATTACTAGATTAGATTATTTAGATTATAGATAAGGATAATAGATGATACGTAATTATGTTTAAGTACTTTGTTAATGTACTTAAGTACATTTTATTAGGTATCTACTTGAGTATTTACTTTTCTGTCAACTTTCTACTCCTTACAGTTTTCTATAAATATCTGTATTTTATATTCCTCACATTCTCACAACAGGCTTGTTATTACTTTTTCAAACTAAACAAACGTAAAATAAGAGTCCTGTATGGCTCAGTACCAGAGTCATGAACAGGGTCAGAACCAGTCCTGTTCATGTCACTTTTTCAAAATAAATAAATAAATCCAATGTTATGTTTTCACATCTTTGTTTCCCGCTCAGAATTTCATTTATTTTTTCCAATAAAAGTGTGTACTGACCAGGTACTCTGGTCAGTACCATTCACTGTTCACTGAAACTTGTCATTTTTTTCTTGGTTAAATAAGTATTGTTTCATTCACTGCAAACAGCAATTACAACTCACTAGTTGTGTGTGTTTTTAAAAACACTTTACTTCAGTAAATGAGTTAAATCAGTACTTCTACTTTAAACCAGAGTATTTTTTCACACATGTATCTGTACTTCTACTTAAGAGGGTGAGTACTTTTGCCACCTGTGCTTATGGGTGAGGAACCAAATATGGTAACTTCACTGACCTTAATTTTCATCTAGATATATTTTTATTTCACCACATTAATACAGTCCTGTTCGGTCCAAAAACAAACTAATTTAAAGTTTCATTAAAGTTGTGACACATGAAGGGTTAACCCTGAACACAAGCCCTTTAACACATCCTGGGGATTCATTAAAGTGGGCTGAAGTGGACAGGGTCTGGCCTGGGGGTCGTACCGTTCTGGTGGTAGCTGGTTCCGTACCCATGCCGGGGCTGTGCGCGTGGCCGTGGTCTGTAGAAGGAGTTGTAGTAGTTGTAGTATGGGTAGGAGTTGTAGGCTTTGTATGGGTCATACGGGTCGTCTCCCACCATCATGTCCTCCCTCCGGACTGGAACCGAACCCCCGTCGCCCTCCGCCGGCGGCCGCTCCTGCTCCTGCCGCGGACGCGTTAAGGCGCGTAATTGCGCAGACCCGCTGGCGGCGGGGACGCGCGGGGCGGCCAGGGTCGTGTCGTTACTGCTGCTCACTACCACTACTGGGTCCTCTGGGCGGGTGGGCCCGGTCAGCCTCCTGCCGGACGGCCGGTACCGGGAGCCGCGGCTCAGAATGCTGAAGACCTGCCCGTTGTGTTGCCATGTCAACCCGCGGCGCAGAGCATCCGCTGCATCACCGGCGGAGGAGGCATCCTGAGCGCGAGACCCATCCAGAAAAGTCCAGAGGAAGCAGAGGTGGGCGGCAGATAGCAGCAGGGTGGCCGGAGAGAGCGGCTTCATGACGGACACAGAGTCCACGGTACCGAGGGTCTGTGGAGGAGAACAGAGGAGAAGCAGAAGAAGGCTCTGGCAGGGGGAGGAGCCAGCATCTGGACCCGGACCCGGGCTCAGACCAGCCCAAAAGGGTCACATACTCAAACAAGACTAGTTCAAACAGGATCCGTTTAGAACCAGATCCAGTAAACCCAGACCCAAACCCAATTTTTTTTATTAGTATAAGACCAAGTTTAACTGTCAGGGTCTGGTCCTGGTGGACTCTGTGGGTCTGATCAGGTCCAAGTGGACTCTGTGGGTCTGATCAGGTCCAAGTGGACTCTGTGGGTCTGAACAGGTCCTGGTGGAAGGGAAGAGCAGAGCTGGACATGTACACTTTAAAGTTCACTCTATTATGAAATCTGTTCATTTAAAGGCTCCTGTTTGTGTTGTATGCAGATACATGTAACAGTTTACTTCCCAAAGTCTGGTTCAAATATATTAATCTGAACTGACTCACATATGAGGTACATTTTTTGAGGGAAATATGGCTCCTGATTTGATCTGTAGGATCATTATTCAGCTTTTTTACCTGGTCTGGTGTTAAAAAAGGCAAGTGAAAAATGGGGAATATAGAAGAATCACAATTTAAATCGAATTGAGCACCCAAAAAAATCATAAAATAATTAAATTGGCATAAAATCATATGATCCCAGCCCTCGTAAATATCTGCTCAGATCTAAAATAAACATGTCTCTTTGATGCGCTTGGTTTTGATTGCCCAGTTATTTGTATTTTGATTTCCTTTGACGACCCGTTCAGACCCAGGTGTGTAGAGCAGGAACTTTCTCTCCCTTGTTCTTGTCACTTTTCTCATGTCATCTTTTTGACAAACACCAAAAATGAGCTCCAGAAAGTTTATTCTCTAGGAGGCTTTATCACAGATGTTGAACTGGGAAAGTGATGCAGAGGAAGAGATTTCAGAGACAGAGGACAGTGTTGTTGATCATCCATAATTGTCAATTTTCCTATGATGATGAATCTGAGAAGTGTTTGTGAAGATAAAAGTTTGATCAAAGTCCTTACATTTAGTTTTGGAATTTAAAAATATATTGTATGTATCTTTTTCTAAATGTTTATATAATCGAAAATAAAGTTATTGGGTTTAACCTGTTTTTTTTTTTTTTTACTGTTTTGAGTGGAGTCAAAATGACCCGCAACATAATCAATGTCATTTAAAAAAAAAACATAATACAAGGGTTAAATGAACGGCATCGTGTTTGTTCTTGTCTGAAGTTATTTTTCTGCGCTTTCTTTGTTTTCTGTGCTCAGGCTCAGCTGTAATTAACCGTCCTGTTGTCAGTGTCATTATCTCTGTGGTCGAGCTCTTCCTTCATTTCACACTGGGTCCAAAAAAAACCCTCCAACCTGTTTGGACCGGGCCTTTTTTAGTAGTGTTTCAACTTTTTGTTTTGTTGTTTAACAGTCAGGCTCCGTGGATCAGGTTCTGTTCAACCGTATTCAATCTGTTCAAGATGCTTTTCTTTGGTTTTATAGGAAAGTCCAGCCCCCGCCCCCCTGCCGTGCACTCAGGATGCTTTAAAAAAAAACAAAAAACTGCTGAAACTGAAGCATTTACCGACTGAGAAGTTTCCTTCTTTCAGAGCTCAGTAAAAGCCTTTAAGCTGCCACCCACATGCTGCACATGACGGCACTGTTCCACTGAGGACGAACGCACAGGTAGAACACGAGAACAACTAGAATCCACTGATGCAGGGAAAGGAAAAGAGTGACCGGGAAAAGAGTGACCAGGAAGAGTGACCGGGAAAAGAGTGACCAGGAAGAGTGACCGGGAAAAGAGTGACCAGGAAGAGTGACCTGGAAAAGAGTGATCAGGAAGAGTGACCGGGAAGAGTGACCAGGAAGAGTGACCAGGAAGAGTGACCGGGAAAAGAGTGATCAGGAAGAGTGACCGGGAAAAGAGTGACCAGGAAGAGTGACCGGGAAAAGAGTGACCAGGAAGAGCGACCGGGAAAATAGTGATCAGGAAGAGTGACCGGGAAAAGAGTGACCAGGAAGAGTGACCGGGAAAAGAGTGATCAGGAAGAGCGACCAGGAAAAGAGTGATCAGGAAGATTGACTCGAAAAAGAGTGACCAGGAAGAGCGACCGGGAAAAGAGTGATCAGGAAGAGTGACAGGGAAAAGAGTGACCAAGAAGAGCAACTGGGAAAAGAGTGATCAGAGAAAGAATCAAGGAAAAGAATGGCAAGGGTGCGCGGCATGGTGATGCAGTGGTTAGCACTCGTGCCTCACAGACAGAAGGTCCCTGGTTCAATTCCCACACCAGACCTTTCTGTGTAGAGTTTACATGTTCTCAAACACATGCACTGACAGGTTAACTGGTTAACTAGTTAACTGGTTGATCTAAATTGTCCATAGGTGTGAATGTGACAGTGATTGTTTGTCTATATATGTTCAGCCCTGAGATGAACTGGAGACTCATACAGGGTGTACCCCACCTTCACCCATTGTAGCTGGATTAGGCCCCCAGTGACCCCTGTGACCCTAGTGAGGATAAAGTGGGTTCAGATGACGAGACAAGATGAGAATGACAAGTCAAAGAGTGATCAGAGATCAGGAGAAACATGATCAGAGAAAGAGACCTGGAAAAAAATGAGACCAAGGGCTGGAGACCAACACCACACCAGCACTGGCTCAAATTTTAAAGTGACCAGAGAAATGTAAAGGGACCAGGAAAAGAGTGATCAGGGAAAGAGTGACCAAAGGACAGACCAGAGAAAATGACCAGAAAAAGACAGAGCAGGAAAAGAGTGATAAAGAAGAGTGACCTGGAGAAGAGTGGCCAGTAAAAGGTTGATAAGGAAGAGTGATAAGGAAGTGAGCAGGACATGAATGATCAATATAAGTGACCAGGAAAAGAGTGACCGGGAAAAGAGTGACCGGGAAAAGAGTGACCGGGAAAAGAGTGACCAGGAAAAGAGTGACCAGGAAAAGAGTGACCAGGAAAAGAGTGACTAGAATAGAAAACAGACAAACAACAAAACAATATTAAAATACACTTGGTTTTCTTTTCAGGTCGGTCATATTTTATTGTTAAAGGACAGTTTGTACTTTTTATTTACAGTAAAACAAACATTTGTATTTGACATTATTTATAGATTATTATGATGTATTTTACTGGTTCTGATCCACTTCAGCTCATGTTAGTTTGTATGGTGAGTCTGAAGTAAAATGATTCTGATACTTTTGATTGTTTAGTTTTTTTATATCTTTAATTTTATCAACATATTTTACAATGAACCAAAATGCATTAATTACACAGGTTGTTATTCTTCAAACACACCCTCCATTTTCCAGCAGGAAAACCCTCTCCTTCCTTTCTGAAGCAGAATAAAAACTCACCTCTTCCAAATAGCATACTCTCCATAATCCAACTTTTCTTTGCTCTTTCTATTTATTTCATTTTATTTCTTCACCTGCTACAGCCACTTGGTTTTTTGATCTCTCCCAATTGGTATAACCCAATGAATACTGGAGATAACAGCATGAAATTACATGGGTTTATACACAGAGTTACTGCACATAAGGTGCAATGATCCATTTGAGTATAGGTCAAAGGTCAAGGTCGTATTTAGCAGAAAGGTCAAAATCACATTATTGGCTGTAAATCAAGAACAGGTTGTCATAGAAACCTGAGATTGACACAAAATAGGGGTGAGATTAGGCATTTTCTGAATACTTGTTACCCATTTGTTTTTAGACCTATTTATATACTCTGTTTTAATTCTGTTTGTTAAGTGCCTTGAGAATCTTGAAAAGTGTTGATAAAATAAAATATATTATTATTAAGAACATCCAAATCATACAGGTAATAATAATAATAATAATAATAATGATAATAATAATAAATGAATAAATTGAGACAAAAAACCCACACCTTTAATAGTTTATATCTTCAGTGTAATTATTGTGTTTCATAACTTCATCCCAGGGTTCAGACTGGACCTGTAGCTGGGCTGGTTTTGACCTTGGATGTATGTTTGACACCTGTGGGTTGGAATATTCACCAGCTGAGAAGAAACACATGCACCATAAAGTAGAATATGATGAATTCACTGACAGATCTCCATTAGCAGAGATAAAATAATATTAAAACAGCATCTATAAACCACAGAACAAACAAAACAACTGTAGAAAAATGAGCCTAAAACTGGAGTAGAACCTGAACACACACAGGCCAGGATGTAGTTTAATACTTAATACCTGTTAATCCTAATAATACATGTAAATACTTGGTATAAAATGCTGTTTTACATTAAATATTCAAGGGGGAAAAAATAGTAAGAAAAAAAAAAGTAAAAAATTAAATGGAGCTTCATATTTGGTCTGTGTTTATATTTACTGGGATCTATATCTGCAGATCAGACAGATCCACAGGACCCCAGACCCTTCTATTTCTTCCCTGTGGGTGGTGGACCCACAGGGCCCATGTATCTGGTTGGGGTCTGACCCATCCAGACACCATGGGCCACCAGGTCCTTGGATAACGGACCCCGACCCCAGGCCTGGATCCAGGGCATGGCCTTGGTAACCTATGGGCCTGGGTACAGACCCCACCACAGGCAATCTACCCCACGAGACTGACAGGACCTATCTGCCCTAGGAGACCACACCAGGACCCATACTCCCTGGGAGACCCCACCAGGAACCTATCTGCCTCGAGAGACCCCACCAGGACCCATCTACCCCAGGAGACTGACAGGACCTATCTGCCCTAGGAGACCCCACCAGGACCCATACTCCCTGGGAGACCCCACCAGGAACCTATCTGCCTCGAGAGACCCCACCAGGACCCATCTGCCCTAGGAGACTGACAGGACCTATCTGCCCTAGGAGACCCCACCAGGACCCATACTCCCTGGGAGACCCCACCAGGAACCTATCTGCCTCGAGAGACCCCACCAGGACCCATCTGCCCTAGGAGACTGACAGGACCTATCTGCCCCAGGAGACCCCACCAGGACCTATCTGCCCCAGGAGACCCCACCAGGACTCATCTGCCCTAGGAGACTGACAGGACCTATCTGCCCCAGGAGACCCCACCAGGACCTATCTGCCCCAGGAGACCCCAACAGGACCCATCTACCCCAGGAGACTGACAGGACCTATCTGCCCCAGGAGACCCCACCAGGACCTATATGCCCCAGGAGACCCCACCAGGACCCATCTACCTCAGGAGACTGACAGGACCTATCTGCCCCAGGAGACCCCACCAGGAACCATCTGCCCTAGGAGACCCCACCAGGACTTATCTGCCCCAGAAGACCCCACCAGGACTCCACACATGAAAAGTTTTCATCTGTGATTTAAATTCTAGTTTTGCTCATTTTTTACATTGTTGACTTTTTTTCCATCAGCTTCATTTGTTTCTCACTTGTTCCTTGTAAACGTCCTAAACTGTTCCACATCTACATGTTGTGCTTCTCAGTTGGCGTTGGATGACGACTACAGCAGGTAATTCCAGGTTCAGTCCTGCTTTAAAAAAAATGATAGAAGCTGCTGGAACACGTGTGCACACGCTGAGCCATTCTTTCCCTGTTAAAGGAAAAAGGGTCGAGCCGAACAACAGCTCCGTTTTTACCACATTAGCGTAAAGATCAAAGAGTGGCTGCTGTTTCCAATGAGAAGCAGGTGTGGGCCACCTGGAGGGCCCTCCAGCACACAGGGCCCATAAAGGCCTCGACACAGCACGCACCAGGCCCCGCCCACAAGACCAACGCCATCGACTGGCGTGTTTCGACGACGGGGCGAAAGAAAAAACACGCAAACATCGCACGATAGTCCAACGGCCTCAGAGACGAGGACAGCTGACGTTCACAGTAGAGCACGTGCAGAAAACTCCCAGCATGCCCTCTGCATTTGAGGTGTGATGGAGTGGACACAGTGACAGGAAGATTACACCTGCATCTGCTCGATTAAACACGTGAGGCATGTGAGCAAGTGGCAAATGAACATGTGACCAAGGTTTGATCCGTATACAACCACCAACGTTCAACTGTTCCAGGCTGTTTCCTGATCTGAGTGTTCTAGTTCTACGTCAAACACGAGGAGATGGACGCTGGAGGTGGTCCGACTGTCGGATCCAACGCAGATCAGAAACAGGACAGATGTGACAGCACCAGCAGAGGTGGTCCAAGTACTCACATTCTGTACTTAAGTACAAGTACAGGTACTTGTGTGAAAAAATTCTCTGGTAAAAGTAGAAGTACTGACTCAACTCCTTTAGTGAAGTAAAATTTAAAAAGTACAATTTCTTAATTGTAATAAAGTAAAAAGTAAAACTGCTTTTTTTGCCATGAATGCAATAATATTTATTTAACCAGGAAAAATCTGAAAACTTTCAAAAGCATCTAATACTTTACAACTTTAAAAGGGAGTCAGTTTGTAGACAATGTGTTTGATCAGGTCACTGACTCAGTTTTGTGGATATGGGCAAAAAATGTAGGAAAACTGAGTGGGGGGGGGGGGTCAAAACTGAGGTAAAAAGTCATCAGATTGTTTTTGTTAAAAATGCAAAATAAAAAGTCTAAATTGTGAGATAATTATCATATAACTATTTACAGGTATATTATCATTAATATCAGTTATCTACAGGTATATGATCATCCATATCAGTTATCTACAGGTATATTATCATCAATATCAGTTATCTACAGGTATATTATCATCCATATCAGTTATCTACAGGTATATTATCATCAATATCAGTTATCTACAGGTATATTATCATCCATATCAGTTATCTACAGGTATATTATCATTAATATCAGTTATCTACAGGTATATGATCATCAATATCAGTTATCTACAGGTATATGATCATCCATATCAGTTATCTACAGGTATATTATCATCAATATCAGTTATCTACAGGTATATGATCATCCATATCAGTTATCTACAGGTATATTATCATCAATATCAGTTATCTACAGGTATATTATCATCCATATCAGTTATCTACAGGTATATTATCATCAATATCAGTTATCTACAGGTATATTATCATCCATATCAGTTATCTACAGGTATATTATCATTAATATCAGTTATCTACAGGTATATGATCATCAATATCAGTTATCTACAGGTATATGATCATCCATATCAGTTATCTACAGGTATATTATCATCAATATCAGTTATCTACAGGTATATGATCATCCATATCAGTTATCTACAGGTATATTATCATCAATATCAGTTATCTACAGGTATATTATCATCCATATCAGTTATCTACAGGTATATTATCATCAATATCAGTTATCTACAGGTATATTATCATCCATATCAGTTATCTACAGGTATATTATCATTAATATCAGTTATCTACAGGTATATGATCATCAATATCAGTTATCTACAGGTATATGATCATCCATATCAGTTATCTACAGGTATATTATCATCAATATCAGTTATCTACAGGTATATGATCATCCATATCAGTTATCTACAGGTATATTATCATCAATATCAGTTATCTACAGGTATATTATCATCCATATCAGTTATCTACAGGTATATTATCATCAATATCAGTTATCTACAGGTATATGATCATCCATATCAGTTATCTACAGGTATATTATCATCAATATCAGTTATCTACAGGTATATTATCATCCATATCAGTTATCTACAGGTATATTATCATTAATATCAGTTATCTACAGGTATATGATCATCAATATCAGTTATCTACAGGTATATGATCATCCATATCAGTTATCTACAGGTATATTATCATCAATATCAGTTATCTACAGGTATATTATCATCCATATCAGTTATCTACAGGTATATTATCATTAATATCAGTTATCTACAGGTATATGATCATCAATATCAGTTATCTACAGGTATATGATCATCAATATCAGTTATCTACAGGTATATTATCATCCATATCAGTTATCTACAGGTATATGATCATCCATATCAGTTATCTACAGGTATATTATCATTAATATCAGTTATCTACAGGTATATGATCATCAATATCAGTTATCTACAGGTATATTATCATTAATATCAGTTATCTACAGGTATATTATCATCCATATCAGTTATCTACAGGTATATGATCATCCATATCAGTTATCTACAGGTATATGATCATCCATATCAGTTATCTACAGGTATATGATCATCCATATCAGTTATCTACAGGTATATGATCATTAACATCAGTTATCAGAGGTATATGATCATCAATATCAGTTATCTACAGGTATATGATCATCCATATCAGTTATCTACAGGTATATGATCATCCATATCAGTTATCTACAGGTATATTATCATTTATATCAGTTATCTACAGGTATATGATCATTAATATCAGTTATCTACAGGTATATTATCATCAATATCAGTTATCTACAGGTATATTATCATTTATATCAGTTATCTACAGGTATATTATCATCAATATCAGTTATCTACAGGTATATTATCATTTATATCAGTTATCTACAGGTATATTATCATTTATATCAGTTATCTACAGGTATATTATCATCCATATCAGTTATCTACAGGTATATTATCATTTATACCAGTTATCTACAGGTATATTATCATCCATATCAGTTATCTACAGGTATATTATCATTTATATCAGTTATCTACAGGTATATTATCATTTATATCAGTTATCTACAGGTATATGATCATCAATATCAGTTATCAGAGGTATATGATCATCAATATCAGTTATCTAAAGGTATATGATCATCCATATCAGTTATCTACAGGTATATTATCATTTATATCAGTTATCTACAGGTATATGATCATTAATATCAGTTATCTACAGGTATATTATCATCAATATCAGTTATCTACAGGTATATTATCATTAATATCAGTTATCTACAGGTATATGATCATTAATATCAGTTATCAGAGGTATATGATCATCCATATCAGTTATCTACAGGTATATTATCATTTATATCAGTTATCTACAGGTATATTATCATTTATATCAGTTATCTACAGGTATATGATCATTAATATCAGTTATCTACAGGTATATTATCATCAATATCAGTTATCTACAGGTATATTATCATTAATATCAGTTATCTACAGGTATATGATCATCAATATCAGTTATCTACAGGTATATTATCATTAATATCAGTTATCTACAGGTATATTATCATCCATATCAGTTATCTACAGGTATATGATCATCCATATCAGTTATCTACAGGTATATGATCATCCATATCAGTTATCTACAGGTATATGATCATTAATATCAGTTATCAGAGGTATATGATCATCAATATCAGTTATCTACAGGTATATGATCATCCATATCAGTTATCTACAGGTATATGATCATCCATATCAGTTATCTACAGGTATATTATCATTTATATCAGTTATCTACAGGTATATGATCATTAATATCAGTTATCTACAGGTATATTATCATCAATATCAGTTATCTACAGGTATATTATCATTTATATCAGTTATCTACAGGTATATGATCATCAATATCAGTTATCTACAGGTATATGATCATCCATATCAGTTATCTACAGGTATATTATCATTTATATCAGTTATCTACAGGTATGATCATTAATATCAGTTATCTACAGGTATATTATCATCAATATCAGTTATCTACAGGTATATTATCATTTATATCAGTTATCTACAGGTATATTATCATCAATATCAGTTATCTACAGGTATATTATCATTTATATCAGTTATCTACAGGTATATTATCATCCATATCAGTTATCTACAGGTATATTATCATTTATATCAGTTATCTACAGGTATATTATCATCAATATCAGTTATCTACAGGTATATTATCATCCATATCAGTTATCTACAGGTATATTATCATTTATATCAGTTATCTACAGGTATATTATCATTTATATCAGTTATCTACAGGTATATGATCATCAATATCAGTTATCTACAGGTATATGATCATTAATATCAGTTATCAGAGGTATATGATCATCAATATCAGTTATCTAAAGGTATATGATCATCCATATCAGTTATCTACAGGTATATTATCATTTATATCAGTTATCTACAGGTATATGATCATTAATATCAGTTATCTACAGGTATATTATCATCAATATCAGTTATCTACAGGTATATTATCATTAATATCAGTTATCTACAGGTATATGATCATTAATATCAGTTATCAGAGGTATATGATCATCAATATCAGTTATCTACAGGTATATGATCATTAATATCAGTTATCTACAGGTATATTATCATCAATATCAGTTATCTACAGGTATATTATCATTTATATCAGTTATCTACAGGTATATTATCATCAATATCAGTTATCTACAGGTATATTATCATTTATATCAGTTATCTACAGGTATATTATCATTTATATCAGTTATCTACAGGTATATTATCATTTATATCAGTTATCTACAGGTATATTATCATTTATATCAGTTATCTACAGGTATATTATCATCAATATCAGTTATCTACAGGTATATTATCATTTATATCAGTTATCTACAGGTATATTATCATTTATATCAGTTATCTACAGGTATATGATCATTAATATCAGTTATCTACAGGTATATTATCATCAATATCAGTTATCTACAGGTATATTATCATTAATATCAGTTATCTACAGGTATATGATCATTAATATCAGTTATCAGAGGTATATGATCATCAATATCAGTTATCTACAGGTATATTATCATTAATATCAGTTATCTACAGGTATATTATCATCAATATCAGTTATCTACAGGTATATTATCATCTATATCAGTTATCTACAGGTATATTATCATCAATATCAGTTATCTACAGGTATATTATCATTTATATCAGTTATCTACAGGTATATTATCATTTATATCAGTTATCTACAGGTATATTATCATTTATATCAGTTATCTACAGGTATATTATCATTTATATCAGTTATCTACAGGTATATTATCATCAATATCAGTTATCTACAGGTATATTATCATCCATATCAGTTATCTACAGGTATATTATCATTTATATCAGTTATCTACAGGTATATTATCATTTATATCAGTTATCTACAGGTATATTATCATCCATATCAGTTATCTACAGGTATATTATCATTTATATCAGTTATCTACAGGTATATGATCATCAATATCAGTTATCTACAGGTATATTATCATCCATATCAGTTATCTACAGGTATATGATCATCAATATCAGTTATCTACAGGTATATGATCATTAATATCAGTTATCAGAGGTATATGATCATCAATATCAGTTATCTACAGGTATATGATCATCCATATCAGTTATCTACAGGTATATTATCATTTATATCAGTTATCTACAGGTATATGATCATTAATATCAGTTATCTACAGGTATATTATCATCAATATCAGTTATCTACAGGTATATTATCATTAATATCAGTTATCTACAGGTATATGATCATTAATATCAGTTATCAGAGGTATATGATCATCAATATCAGTTATCTACAGGTATATGATCATTAATATCAGTTATCAGAGGTATATGATCATCCATATCAGTTATCTACAGGTATATTGTCATCAATATCAGTTATCTACAGGTATATTGTCATTAATATCAGTTATCTACAGGTATATTATCATTAATATCAGTTATCTACAGGTATATTATCATCAATATCAGTTATCTACAGGTATATTATCATCAATATCAGTTATCTACAGGTATATGATCATCCATATCAGTTATCTACAGGTATATTATCATTTATATCAGTTATCTACAGGTATATTATCATTTATATCAGTTATCTACAGGTATATTATCATTAATATCAGTTATCTACAGGTATATTATCATCAATATCAGTTATCTACAGGTATATTATCATTTATATCAGTTATCTACAGGTATATGATCATTAATATCAGTTATCTACAGGTATATTATCATCAATATCAGTTATCTACAGGTATATTATCATTAATATCAGTTATCTACAGGTATATGATCATCAATATCAGTTATCTACAGGTATATTATCATTTATATCAGTTATCTACAGGTATATTATCATTTATATCAGTTATCTACAGGTATATTATCATCAATATCAGTTATCTACAGGTATATTATCATTTATATCAGTTATCTACAGGTATATTATCATCAATATCAGTTATCTACAGGTATATTATCATTTATATCAGTTATCTACATGTATATTATCATTAATATCAGTTATCTACAGGTATATGATCATCAATATCAGTTATCTACAGGTATATTATCATTAATATCAGTTATCTACAGGTATATTATCATCAATATCAGTTATCTACAGGTATATGATCATCAATATCAGTTATCTACAGGTATATGATCATCAATATCAGTTATCTACAGGTATATTATCATCCATATCAGTTATCTACAGGTATATTATCATCCATATCAGTTATCTACAGGTATATTATCATTTATATCAGTTATCTACATGTATATTATCATTAATATCAGTTATCTACAGGTATATGATCATCAATATCAGTTATCTACAGGTATATTATCATCAATATCAGTTATCTACAGGTATATGATCATCAATATCAGTTATCTACAGGTATATGATCATCAATATCAGTTATCTACAGGTATATTATCATCCATATCAGTTATCTACAGGTATATTATCATCCATATCAGTTATCTACAGGTATATTATCATTTATATCAGTTATCTACATGTATATTATCATTAATATCAGTTATCTACAGGTATATTATCATTAATATCAGTTATCTACAGGTATATTATCATCAATATCAGTTATCTACAGGTATATGATCATCAATATCAGTTATCTACAGGTATATGATCATCAATATCAGTTATCTACAGGTATATTATCATCCATATCAGTTATCTACAGGTATATTATCATCCATATCAGTTATCTACAGGTATATTATCATCCATATCAGTTATCTACAGGTATATGATCATTAATATCAGTTATCTACAGGTATATTATCATCAATATCAGTTATCTACAGGTATATTATCATTTATATCAGTTATCTACAGGTATATGATCATTAATATCAGTTATCTACAGGTATATTATCATCAATATCAGTTATCTACAGGTATATTATCATTTATATCAGTTATCTACAGGTATATTATCATCAATATCAGTTATCTACAGGTATATTATCATCCATATCAGTTATCTACAGGTATATTATCATTCATATCAGTTATCTACAGGTATATTATTATTCATATCAGTTATCTACAGGTATATTATCATCCATATCAGTTATCTACAGGTATATTGTCATCAATATCAGTTATCTACAGGTATATGATCATTAATATCAGTTATCTACAGGTATATTATCATTAATATCAGTTATCTACAGGTATATTGTCATCAATATCAGTTATCTACAGGTATATTGTCATCAATATCAGTTATCTACAGGTATATTGTCATTAATATCAGTTATCTACAGGTATATTATCATTTATATCAGTTATCTACAGGTATATTATCATTTATATCAGTTATCTACAGGTATATGATCATCAATATCAGTTATCTACAGGTATATTATCATCCATATCAGTTATCTACAGGTATATGATCATCAATATCAGTTATCTACAGGTATATGATCATTAATATCAGTTATCAGAGGTATATGATCATCAATATCAGTTATCTACAGGTATATGATCATCCATATCAGTTATCTACAGGTATATTATCATTTATATCAGTTATCTACAGGTATATGATCATTAATATCAGTTATCTACAGGTATATTATCATCAATATCAGTTATCTACAGGTATATTATCATTAATATCAGTTATCTACAGGTATATGATCATTAATATCAGTTATCAGAGGTATATGATCATCAATATCAGTTATCTACAGGTATATGATCATTAATATCAGTTATCAGAGGTATATGATCATCCATATCAGTTATCTACAGGTATATTATCATTTATATCAGTTATCTACAGGTATATGATCATTAATATCAGTTATCTACAGGTATATTATCATCAATATCAGTTATCTACAGGTATATTATCATTAATATCAGTTATCTACAGGTATATTATCATCAATATCAGTTATCTACAGGTATATTATCATTTATATCAGTTATCTACAGGTATATTATCATTTATATCAGTTATCTACAGGTATATTATCATCAATATCAGTTATCTACAGGTATATTATCATTTATATCAGTTATCTACAGGTATATTATCATCAATATCAGTTATCTACAGGTATATTATCATTTATATCAGTTATCTACATGTATATTATCATTAATATCAGTTATCTACAGGTATATGATCATCAATATCAGTTATCTACAGGTATATTATCATCAATATCAGTTATCTACAGGTATATGATCATCAATATCAGTTATCTACAGGTATATGATCATCAATATCAGTTATCTACAGGTATATTATCATCCATATCAGTTATCTACAGGTATATTATCATCCATATCAGTTATCTACAGGTATATTATCATTTATATCAGTTATCTACATGTATATTATCATTAATATCAGTTATCTACAGGTATATGATCATCAATATCAGTTATCTACAGGTATATTATCATTAATATCAGTTATCTACAGGTATATTATCATCAATATCAGTTATCTACAGGTATATGATCATCAATATCAGTTATCTACAGGTATATGATCATCAATATCAGTTATCTACAGGTATATTATCATCCATATCAGTTATCTACAGGTATATTATCATTCATATCAGTTATCTACAGGTATATTATTATTCATATCAGTTATCTACAGGTATATTATCATCCATATCAGTTATCTACAGGTATATTGTCATCAATATCAGTTATCTACAGGTATATGATCATTAATATCAGTTATCTACAGGTATATTATCATTAATATCAGTTATCTACAGGTATATTGTCATCCATATCAGTTATCTACAGGTATATTGTCATCAATATCAGTTATCTACAGGTATATTGTCATTAATATCAGTTATCTACAGGTATATTATCATTAATATCAGTTATCTACAGGTATATTATCATCAATATCAGTTATCTACAGGTATATTATCATCAATATCAGTTATCTACAGGTATATGATCATCCATATCAGTTATCTACAGGTATATGATCATCAATATCAGTTATCTACAGGTATATTATCATCCATATCAGTTATCTACAGGTATATTATCATCCATATCAGTTATCTACAGGTATATTATCATTTATATCAGTTATCTACAGGTATATGATCATTAATATCAGTTATCTACAGGTATATTATCATCAATATCAGTTATCTACAGGTATATTATCATTTATATCAGTTATCTACAGGTATATTATCATCAATATCAGTTATCTACAGGTATATTATCATCCATATCAGTTATCTACAGGTATATTATCATTCATATCAGTTATCTACAGGTATATTATTATTCATATCAGTTATCTACAGGTATATTATCATCCATATCAGTTATCTACAGGTATATTGTCATCAATATCAGTTATCTACAGGTATATGATCATTAATATCAGTTATCTACAGGTATATTATCATTAATATCAGTTATCTACAGGTATATTGTCATCAATATCAGTTATCTACAGGTATATTGTCATCAATATCAGTTATCTACAGGTATATTATCATCAATATCAGTTATCTACAGGTATATGATCATCCATATCAGTTATCTACAGGTATATTATCATTAATATCAGTTATCTACAGGTATATTATCATCAATATCAGTTATCTACAGGTATATTATCATCAATATCAGTTATCTACAGGTATATGATCATCCATATCAGTTATCTACAGGTATATTATCATCAATATCAGTTATCTACAGGTATATTATCATTCATATCAGTTATCTACAGGTATATTATCATCAATATCAGTTATCTACAGGTATATTATTATTCATATCACTTATCTACAGGTATATTATCATCCATATCAGTTATCTACAGGTATATTATTATTAATATCACTTATCTACAGGTATATTATCATCAATATCAGTTATCTACAGGTATATTATTATTAATATCACTTATCTACAGGTATATTGTCATCAATATCAGTTATCTACAGGTATATTATCATTAATATCAGTTATCTACAGGTATATTATCATCAATATCAGTTATCTACAGGTATATTATTATTAATATCACTTATCTACAGGTATATTATCATCAATATCAGTTATCTACAGGTATATTATCATCAATATCAGTTATCTACAGGTATATTATTATTAATATCACTTATCTACAGGTATATTGTCATCAATATCAGTTATTTACAGGTATATTATTATTAATATCACTTATCTACAGGTATATTGTCATCAATATCAGTTATCTACAGGTATATTATCATTAATATCAGTTATCTACAGGTATATTATCATCAATATCACTTATCTACAGGTATATTATCATCAATATCAGTTATCTACAGGTATATTATTATTAATATCACTTATCTACAGGTATATTGCCATCAATATCAGTTATCTACAGGTATATTGTCATCAATATCAGTTATCTACAGGTATATTATCATCAATATCAGTTATCTACAGGTATATGATCATCCATATCAGTTATCTACAGGTATATTATCATCCATATCAGTTATCTACAGGTATATTATCATCCATATCAGTTATCTACAGGTATATTATCATCCATATCAGTTATCTACAGGTATATTATCATCCATATCAGTTATCTACAGGTATATTATCATTTATATCAGTTATCTACAGGTATATGATCATTAATATCAGTTATCTACAGGTATATTATCATCAATATCAGTTATCTACAGGTATATTATCATTTATATCAGTTATCTACAGGTATATTATCATCAATATCAGTTATCTACAGGTATATTATCATCCATATCAGTTATCTACAGGTATATTATCATTCATATCAGTTATCTACAGGTATATTATTATTCATATCAGTTAACTACAGGTATATTATCATCCATATCAGTTATCTACAGGTATATTGTCATCAATATCAGTTATCTACAGGTATATGATCATTAATATCAGTTATCTACAGGTATATTATCATTAATATCAGTTATCTACAGGTATATTGTCATCAATATCAGTTATCTACAGGTATATTGTCATCAATATCAGTTATCTACAGGTATATTGTCATTAATATCAGTTATCTACAGGTATATTATCATTTATATCAGTTATCTACAGGTATATTATCATTTATATCAGTTATCTACAGGTATATGATCATCAATATCAGTTATCTACAGGTATATTATCATCCATATCAGTTATCTACAGGTATATGATCATCAATATCAGTTATCTACAGGTATATGATCATTAATATCAGTTATCAGAGGTATATGATCATCAATATCAGTTATCTACAGGTATATGATCATCCATATCAGTTATCTACAGGTATATTATCATTTATATCAGTTATCTACAGGTATATGATCATTAATATCAGTTATCTACAGGTATATTATCATCAATATCAGTTATCTACAGGTATATTATCATTAATATCAGTTATCTACAGGTATATGATCATTAATATCAGTTATCAGAGGTATATGATCATCAATATCAGTTATCTACAGGTATATGATCATTAATATCAGTTATCAGAGGTATATGATCATCCATATCAGTTATCTACAGGTATATTATCATTTATATCAGTTATCTACAGGTATATGATCATTAATATCAGTTATCTACAGGTATATTATCATCAATATCAGTTATCTACAGGTATATTATCATTAATATCAGTTATCTACAGGTATATTATCATCAATATCAGTTATCTACAGGTATATTATCATTTATATCAGTTATCTACAGGTATATTATCATTTATATCAGTTATCTACAGGTATATTATCATCAATATCAGTTATCTACAGGTATATTATCATTTATATCAGTTATCTACAGGTATATTATCATCAATATCAGTTATCTACAGGTATATTATCATTTATATCAGTTATCTACATGTATATTATCATTAATATCAGTTATCTACAGGTATATGATCATCAATATCAGTTATCTACAGGTATATTATCATTAATATCAGTTATCTACAGGTATATTATCATCAATATCAGTTATCTACAGGTATATGATCATCAATATCAGTTATCTACAGGTATATGATCATCAATATCAGTTATCTACAGGTATATTATCATCCATATCAGTTATCTACAGGTATATTATCATCCATATCAGTTATCTACAGGTATATTATCATTTATATCAGTTATCTACATGTATATTATCATTAATATCAGTTATCTACAGGTATATGATCATCAATATCAGTTATCTACAGGTATATTATCATTAATATCAGTTATCTACAGGTATATTATCATCAATATCAGTTATCTACAGGTATATGATCATCAATATCAGTTATCTACAGGTATATGATCATCAATATCAGTTATCTACAGGTATATTATCATCCATATCAGTTATCTACAGGTATATTATCATTCATATCAGTTATCTACAGGTATATTATTATTCATATCAGTTATCTACAGGTATATTATCATCCATATCAGTTATCTACAGGTATATTGTCATCAATATCAGTTATCTACAGGTATATGATCATTAATATCAGTTATCTACAGGTATATTATCATTAATATCAGTTATCTACAGGTATATTGTCATCCATATCAGTTATCTACAGGTATATTGTCATCAATATCAGTTATCTACAGGTATATTGTCATTAATATCAGTTATCTACAGGTATATTATCATTAATATCAGTTATCTACAGGTATATTATCATCAATATCAGTTATCTACAGGTATATTATCATCAATATCAGTTATCTACAGGTATATGATCATCCATATCAGTTATCTACAGGTATATGATCATCAATATCAGTTATCTACAGGTATATTATCATCCATATCAGTTATCTACAGGTATATTATCATTTATATCAGTTATCTACAGGTATATTATCATCAATATCAGTTATCTACAGGTATATTATCATCCATATCAGTTATCTACAGGTATATTATCATTTATATCAGTTATCTACAGGTATATGATCATTAATATCAGTTATCTACAGGTATATTATCATCAATATCAGTTATCTACAGGTATATTATCATTTATATCAGTTATCTACAGGTATATTATCATCAATATCAGTTATCTACAGGTATATTATCATTTATATCAGTTATCTACAGGTATATGATCATCAATATCAGTTATCTACAGGTATATTATCATCCATATCAGTTATCTACAGGTATATTATCATTTATATCAGTTATCTACAGGTATATGATCATTAATATCAGTTATCTACAGGTATATTATCATCAATATCAGTTATCTACAGGTATATTATCATTTATATCAGTTATCTACAGGTATATTATCATCAATATCAGTTATCTACAGGTATATTATCATCCATATCAGTTATCTACAGGTATATTATCATTCATATCAGTTATCTACAGGTATATTATTATTCATATCAGTTATCTACAGGTATATTATCATCCATATCAGTTATCTACAGGTATATTGTCATCAATATCAGTTATCTACAGGTATATGATCATTAATATCAGTTATCTACAGGTATATTATCATTAATATCAGTTATCTACAGGTATATTGTCATCAATATCAGTTATCTACAGGTATATTGTCATCAATATCAGTTATCTACAGGTATATTATCATCAATATCAGTTATCTACAGGTATATGATCATCCATATCAGTTATCTACAGGTATATTATCATTAATATCAGTTATCTACAGGTATATTATCATCAATATCAGTTATCTACAGGTATATTATCATCAATATCAGTTATCTACAGGTATATGATCATCCATATCAGTTATCTACAGGTATATTATCATTAATATCAGTTATCTACAGGTATATTGCCATCAATATCAGTTATCTACAGGTATATTATCATCAATATCAGTTATCTACAGGTATATTATCATTCATATCAGTTATCTACAGGTATATTATCATCAATATCAGTTATCTACAGGTATATTATTATTCATATCACTTATCTACAGGTATATTATCATCCATATCAGTTATCTACAGGTATATTATCATCAATATCAGTTATCTACAGGTATATTATTATTAATATCACTTATCTACAGGTATATTGTCATCAATATCAGTTATCTACAGGTATATTATCATTAATATCAGTTATCTACAGGTATATTATCATCAATATCAGTTATCTACAGGTATATTATTATTAATATCACTTATCTACAGGTATATTATCATCAATATCAGTTATCTACAGGTATATTATCATCAATATCAGTTATCTACAGGTATATTATTATTAATATCACTTATCTACAGGTATATTGTCATCAATATCAGTTATTTACAGGTATATTATTATTAATATCACTTATCTACAGGTATATTGTCATCAATATCAGTTATCTACAGGTATATTATCATTAATATCAGTTATCTACAGGTATATTATCATCAATATCACTTATCTACAGGTATATTATCATCAATATCAGTTATCTACAGGTATATTATTATTAATATCACTTATCTACAGGTATATTGCCATCAATATCAGTTATCTACAGGTATATTGTCATCAATATCAGTTATCTACAGGTATATTATCATCAATATCAGTTATCTACAGGTATATTGTCATCAATATCAGTTATCTACAGGTATATTATCATCAATATCAGTTATCTACAGGTATATTGCCATCAATATCAGTTATCTACAGGTATATTATCATCAATATCAGTTATCTACAGGTATATTATCATCAATATCAGTTATCTACAGGTATATTGCCATCAATATCAGTTATCTACAGGTATATTATCATCAATATCAGTTATCTACAGGTATATTGCCATCAATATCAGTTATCTACAGGTATATTATCATCAATATCAGTTATCTACAGGTATATTGCCATCAACATCAGTTATCTACAGGTATATTATCATCCATATCAGTTATCTACAGGTATATTGCCATCAATATCAGTTATCTACAGGTATATTATCATCAATATCAGTTTTCTACAGGTATATTATCATCAATATCAGTTATCTACAGGTATATTATCATCAATATCAGTTATCTACAGGTATATTATCATCAATATCAGTTATCTACAGGTATATTATCATTTATATCAGTTATCTACAGGTATATTATCATCAATATCAGTTATCTACAGGTATATTGTCATTAATATCAGTTATCTACAGGTATATTATCATCAATATCAGTTATCTACAGGTATATTATCATTAATATCAGTTATCTACAGGTATATTATCATCAATATCAGTTATCTACAGGTATATTGTCATTAATATCAGTTATCTACAGGTATATTATCATTAATATCAGTTATCTACAGGTATATTATCATCAATATCAGTTATCTACAGGTATATTATCATCAATATCAGTTATCTACAGGTATATTATCATCAATATCAGTTATCTACAGGTATATTATCATTAATATCAGTTATCTACAGGTATATTATCATTAATATCAGTTATCTACAGGTATGTGTTTATGTTCATTTATGTTCAGTCATTCTTGCATTATTGTCTCGGTGACATTATATTTGTTTCTCTTTTTCTCTTCAGTAACAAAGTAAATTAATTCCTTGTGGATAAATTGTCAATTTGTATTGAATCAAACTGAACCAAATCAGATCAATCCCTTGATAAAGACAGTTCTGATCTCCATGGCACAAATAAAGGTAAAAATAAATATATAAAGGTAAAAATAAATATATAAAGGTAAATATATACTGTATATATATATATATATATATATATATATATATATATATATATATATATATATATATATATATATATATATATATATATATACATCTGTTTTGTCTGTTCATCACATTTGACTATTCAATCACCCCCCTCAGACACAAATAAGAAACAGGCTTAATTAAATATGATGCACATGGTCTCTGTATTTGCTCCAGTAAAATCTGTTGGAAAATTATTGATGCAGGACACGATCATTAATTGAAGTATTTTTACTGTTACTACTGGTCTGTAGAGTCCCTTAAATTTCCCCTTAAATCTCCCCTTTCCTCCACAGGGCTGAATGCTGCTGAACTGAGCTGCAGACTTTCATTGTGTTTTTCCATTTCTCCTTCATTCCTGTTTCTAACTGTTGCTCAGTGTTCATGGTTCATTTTGAATACACTCCATTTAAAGCCTGTTCGCTCCACATTCCTCTGATTAAACGCCTATTTTTTTATTAAACTTCTGTGCAAGATACAAATCAAACCTTGGGCTAAAAACTGGAATAAACAGACTTTTTCTGGAGCAGGTACAACAGCAGCTAACAAATAGAATCAGAATATTTAGACTCATGTCATTAGCCCAGTCATGTCCATGGTACATTTGGGCTGCATATAAGGGTTCCATGTGGGTTGTCTGCAGTTTCCATGGTGGCCCCACATGTGCACTGTAAACCCAAATACATTAGCACAACTCAAAACACTTAAAGCAATCAATTGTCTCAATTATTTTAAGTTAATTAACTTAAAAAAAATTCAATTTTCCAAAACTTCAAATTCATATGCTTATTAAAGTATGCAACATTACTTATGAACTTAGTATTCTAAGGTTCTGTCAGTCCTACTGGGTTCAATGTGTTTGTCCAAAGACACTTGGACATGTGGACAGACAGAGCCAGGACATGAACCTCTGACCCTTCAGTCATTGGACGACCTGCTCGACCAACTGAACCACAGACACTGAAGAAAATGTGATTGTAATGGTTCTTTTTTTTTTTTCATTTCACATGTGCCTTTTATTTCATATGATTATTGTGTATATGTACAGTAACACTGGTGAAACTATGTATTACTGTCTTTCATACCTGAGATGCTTTTGTAAAACAGGTCAAGAGATTAATCCTTTCCTGGTTAAATAAAGATTAAGTAAAACAAACAAACAAAACAACTAAATAAAATGGTGCACAATTCTATGTCAAAATTACAATGTTAACTATTGGCAAAACAATATTTTGATTATCTATCTATCTATCTATCTATCTATCTATCTATCTATCTATCTATCTATCTATCTATCTATCTATCTATCTATCTATCTATCTATCTATCTATCTATCTATCTATCTATCTAAAAAAAAAACTTTAAAAAATGGTAATGGTTCTGGTGTAATAGATATTAGTGGTTATTTACAGTGTTCTGAAATTATATTTCATCATCAACTACATCAGTTAAGTTTATTTTTTTCAATCATTCTTATTTGAAACAACAGAAATAACAGAACAATATCATTTAATGACTTAATTCCACTCAGTTGAACCTCATCTATGTTGTTAATTCATGTTCCCCTTAATAAAAAATATTAGCTTTAAGTACATAAAAAGAAGAACATGTTACAGCTACTGAACACATTTGAGTTCGTAGTACTATTACTGAAACTTTGAGTATTCACAACTGAATATATTTCATTATTCTGAACATTCAGGTTTACAGTGTGTTTGACCATATCAGAATCAGAATTTCTTTATTGTAATTATACCAAGTACAACGAAACTGTTGAACTGAGGTAGACCCCCCCCTCCAAAAAAACAAAACAAAAACAAATATCAGAACAAAAGACAAAACAAAAATATCATTAAAATGCACTATGGTAAACTATGACCTTTATAAAACATAGAATTTAAGTAATGAAATAACATGAAAGATAAATGTTGTATAAATACTGTGTGTGGAGTTTACATGTTTACACTTTCCTCCCACCATCCAAACACATGCACTGATAGGTTAACTGGTTAACTGGTTAACTGGTTAATCTAAATTGTCCATAGGTGTGAATGTGACAGTGATTGTTTGTCTATATATGTTCAGCCCTGAGATGAACTGGAGACTCATACAGGGTGACCTCTGACCCCGCCTTCACCCATGAGGCTTTATAGTGATAAATTAATATAAACATGATTAGGAGATATGTGACCCACCACCACGAAACCAGGCATAAGTGTCTGGAAATCCAAACTGAGTTATCTGTGTAGCTTGGTAGAGTGGAAACTAAGGTTTAAGATGGTGAAAAAAATGATGTTTCTATCATAAGTAGAACCAAAGTTATGGTCATTTTAATATCCACATTTGGACATATTTTTCAATTTGCATATTTTTAGATATTGTCTGTTAAAGTTTTGGACTGTTTTGGGGTAGGAAGTCCTTAGCAACGCATAATAATTTGTATTTGATTGACAAAAAATTTTCACAGATGTTAAAGGACACTCTGATGGACATGTCACAGAAGTTTTATACATTATAATAATAGGACAGAAGTGTGACGTATTATAATAATTTGTCTTACACCATTGGACAGAACATTCAATATAAGCTTTTACCTCATACCAAACACTTGGGTGTTTACCCACGGAACGGAGATCGTTTTGTTCGGCGAAAAGAGGTGGAAGTCGTCTTTGTCTTTGCTCAACAATCCCTGAACTTTTGTCGCCGCTTAAATAATTGACTCAATAAACACCTTTATTGATTGGATTTCAATGTAATGACCACAGGAACTGAACATAGAGGTGTTAAGGTACCGTTTTTTGATAAGGTGTAAACACAAATAAGAAATCACCTTCCAGCCTAAATTTGGCTGTAGCTCTGAACGGCTCAGCGCGACTTATGCCTGGTTTCGTGGTGGCGGGTCACATATTATCATATTAAATACTGTATTTATAGTAAATATAAAGTGAATATAAATATACGTATAAGTGATTATACAAATTGCATTGTGTGTATATAAATGACTGTAGATGTTATTGTGTTAAGGATAAATGCATTTAATAAAAAAAAATGTGTTAAATCATAGAATGCAGAAGCTGCTGGATTATTAGTTTGTAATACGTTTTGTTTCCTCCTACTCCTTTTCGAGTGCAAGAAGGATGTGTTGTTGACCATTGTGATTGATCTTTTGATGATTTTGTGTGTTTGACATAAACTGAACCCATTGTAGCTGGATTAGGACCTCAGTGACCCCTGTGACCCCTGTGACCCTAGTGAGGATAAAGCAGGTTCACATGACAAGATGAGACAAATAGTGTGAAAAATAAATAATATCCTCCTGAGACCCAGCCAGAGGTGAGATAGGGCCTAAAAATCCAGCCTGACTCGACCCAGGCCCGTGGGTATTACAGCCCGACCCAGCCCGAGCCCGACCAAGTAAGTTGATTTGCAGGCCTGAGCCCGAAGCAAACCTGAAGTTCCATATTTAATTTGTGAGGAGGAGGGTTGATTTATGATAACAAATTAAAGCCTGTCTTTTGTAATGAAATCTAGAGTAATTTAACATAATATATAAATAACCAAGTTAGATAAAATACAACAACTACAAATACAGCTGTTTAAACGCCTGCTCAGCAAAGTCACACATTGACCACATTCACTGAAGCCAAATGATGTGACAATTAATGGAGGCGGGGAAACACCGGTGACAGAAAGTAAAGCAGGAAAGGTGAACATGAACCCACATAACAAAATAAAAAGCCCAAAACACCAACAACGACAGAAACGGTAGAAAGACATACGAAAACTAGACATAAACATGACACCAGATGTAAGATCCATGACACTAATATCAGAGCTCACACTACTATCATTTTTCTTTTTGCTGAAACGCTAGAAAACAGACAAATGTAAGAGAATCTGAGAAGTTAAATAGTGAGAGACAGAAGTTTGTATACGTCTCACTGTGACATAACTGAGGCAGTGCCTCCAAGTAATCATATATCAAATTGAGACATATTTGAAAGTGGCACAATGTCTCATCTTTCTCTTAGTAGAGACTTAAAGGTGGGGTGGGGGGTCTTTTTAGGAGCATTTTTTTTTTTACCATATTACTTGAAAACCTCTTTACGTACTGAAATAGCATGTTTGAAAAAACCCCAAAATGTTTTAGTCTAGTCTAGAGGGTGGAACCAGAGGGAAACTCTGGACAATCAGTGTATTGATCATCTTTATACTTATTGACTGCTGATACGTCCATCAAATAACAGTATCGCTTCCTTATAGAGTGACATCATTGAGAACGCGCAGCACCAGTTTAGTCAGACCTGCACAAGGAACAGAAGCATATGCTTTTCTTATCGTGCGTCCATTGATTTTTGTTAGAAACTGAAAAAATGACAAGACTCTTAAACTTAAAGAACATGTCATGTGGTGCGTGTGAAGAACTTACTGTGTCTGCAGCTCTTAGTGGTATTTTTGGAAACTCAGGAAAGAGTGAATCTACAAATATTGACAGATAGGAAACCTGGCATAGGCTCCAAAATAGCATCATGACCTTTGACCTTAAGTGACCTTGAAAGCTCAAACCCATAGAGTCATTGTGAGAGGCAGATGTCTATGAAGAGCTAAAACATTTTGTAAGGAATGGGGCTTGTTGTGTTTGACATCACTTGTTAAATACGTTTCATCTCCGGGTCGTAACCCCCAGCCAGTTCTCAGACTTTGGACTCGGTCCTGCCCAGCTGGACCTGAGTCCTGCTGACCTTTCAGTTTTCTGCTGTCACAGTTCGATCACTAATCGACTCCAGTGACATATTGCACAACTGTGGCTGAAGCTTCATGTGAAAAGTGTTTGTGGACGTGACAGAGTTCACACAGAGCAGATAAAAATAAACCACATCTTGGCCCGGGTTCGTCTCATTCAGAACCAGCAGCAGTAATTATAGTCCTGTCAGTCAGGTTTGGGTTTGGCTCGGGGTCCTCCAGTATCACTCTCCAAAAACACTTTTAGAACAGCTGCTGTCACATGACCTGCTGTTGTGTAAACCTTGACACGTTTCTGCTTCCTGACTCTCCATCCAAATGGCCACAGCTCATTTATTTTTTTAATTTATTTTTATTTTTGCAGTTTCAGCAGGTTTGGATCCACTTCATTTCACCTTCATCACTCCAGGGCCCTTTCTGTTCGCCCAGCGGCCTGTTTTTGGGCCACTGGCCACAGCAGAGCCATTGTCACAGAGCCCACATCTGGACTCAAACCTTTGCTTTTGGTTTCACTGCCTCCAAAAACCATCACAACATGTTCTCACAGAGGATCCAAGCTTCATCACACATTCCATGTGAATCCACAGAAGCATGTGGGGTTTTAAATGTCCTGAATGAATGATCAGTGAGAGATGAACCTTTAAAGGTATTGTGACGTCCAAAACTCATTTTTGATATTTTCATGTTACTATATGGGTCGTCTGGCCTCATTTACACCAAAAAAACATGAATCTAGACTGTTCAGTGGTTTTCCTATGGTCTGGGGCTCTTGGAGGCCTGAGCATGAAACGCTCTCTCTGATTTGTCTCCCGCGTTCGACGTCACACGCGGGAGAGCAATAAGGAGACCCCCCCCCCCCTCTTCTCTTCTGCCCGTCCACTGTGCTTAGCCCCACCCCCACCAACATTACTATAGAAACGGTGTTCACATGCGCTCCTGCTCTTACAACCTTTTCATCGCTGAACGGTTTACTCGTGTCGTAATGGCTCCTAAATCACACCTTAAATGTCATGTTGTTGGCTGTGTAGATCAGCAACAATCACTATTTGACCTACCAAGCTCCCCTGAACAACTACGTTCCCAGTGGCTGGCTTTTATCTACCAAGGTAACGTTCCTGCTTATTTACCCAAGAGAGTCAAGACTTGTTCCGGTCATTTTCGACGAAACTATGAAGTAAAAACTTATAATAACAAATTAACAAGGCATGATGAGTTAACATCTGGTTTTAAGGTCTTGGTTTGTTAGAATATCAAACTGTTGTGACAAAATACAAATAATAAATACACTTTTAATGTCGCGGTGAGACGGCAGACCCCCCCCCTTCCCCCCAACGATCCGACAAAACTATGAATTAAAAACAAAACTATGAATTAAAAATAAAGTAACACGACAGGATGAGTTAACATCTGGTTTTAAAGTCTTGGTTTATCATTATTTATACTTGGTATCATTCTCTATTAGGCAGCATATGATACAGTATTTCTTATACTGTACAGCAGTAAGGAGGGGGGGCTGGCCGCAGCAGTTTGGGGGTGGAGCCGAGTACATGACTGACAGGCGAAGCGCCCCAAGTGGTCTGATGAGGTGTTCATGTGTTGCAGGCATAGTACTTGGATTCAGACCACAGAAATCCACATAAATGAATATTATGGAGTGGGGTTTTTTGGTTGAATACTTTTGAAACACGTTTTAAATTCATTGTCAAAGACTTTGAATGCTATGAAAACAACATGTCACAAAACCTTTAAAAATAAATACATGATGCATAAAAGCAGGGAAGCTTTACCTGTAAGCAACAAAACTAAATATCTGCAATAAAAGATGATGATGATGATGATAAAATGAAGCCAAAACCTCAAACCACTTCCTCTTCTAAGGCTAATGGTATTAATTAATCTTCTCTTAAACCAAATAACATCTACAAACTATAATTTGTGTGAACAACGGAAAAAAAGAATGATTCCCTCTTCTTATATGGTGACAGGAACTGTTGACTTTGAAGGATCAATGTGCTGTTTAGTGCCACCTAGTGGTGACCCTGTGGATTATATCCCAGGTGAGGAAATTGCTTCTTTTTTTTTTTTTTTTTACCAATTTTTGCACCTTTATTAGGAAACACAACTTCCATTATCTGTCAGTATTGCATGTCATAAATGTTGAATACAGTCTGTTAAAGCAAAATAAATAAATCAAAAATACTTGCATTTTTACATTTACTTTGAAAATCAACTCTTAGTGTGCATAGCATAATGTCATGAGATTAAAATAACACTCTAAAAAATATTGGGTTAAAAACAACCCAAATTCAACCCAGTCACTGGGTAACTATTGGACCAGTCCAGCATGAGTTATCTTAACACAGGAAATTTGGTTGTGCAGTCAACCCAATGTTTGGGTTATTGTAACAAAACTGTTAGGTTAATAACTACATATTTGTTGGGTGCCCTTTTTAACCTAGTATTTATGTTATTTTCACCTTCATTACTGGGTTATTTTGACCTAATTTATAAATTATTATATATCTTTTCCCCAAATCTAAATGTATGCATATAATGATTTACAACATTCTTAATTTCCTTCAGAATAAATAAAGCATCTCTATAAATTGTTTTAAAATACATTGCATACCTTTACATCTATTCTGGCCTGTGTGTGAATAAATTAACAACTACAAAATGTTTGTAATTTACCAAGTGTAGTAAAATGCCAATAAGCTTCATAAATGTAAAAAAAAATGTTTTTTTTTTTTTTTTATTAAAATATTATTTGATTTTATTAGAAACATTCAAAATTTCTAATTTAAAAATTCGGATTAATTAATTCAACAGTCAAACCATTAAAAGCAAAGGGGCAGGAAGGTGGGTGGGACCATTGATCCACTTGCTGCCTGCCCCCTGAATACATCATAAAAAAGTCCAGTCTCTGGGGTTAACAGGACGTCTGTCAACAAACACTAACTGTAGAAGCTAGGAATCACAAAGTTTGGTAAATAGGTGGTTTATGGGTGGTGGGTGTGTACACATTAGTGTATAAAGGTGAGCCTTCAGCAGGGGGTCCGGTAAGGAGAGAATGAGGGTTGGCGGCCGCAATTTTTGTTGACCGCTTTAAAGCTTTTTTTTTTTCACTTTGTCTTTTCTTTATTTTATGTAATTAGCACTTTTATTTCAGTCAAGTCTCCTGGTTATCCATTCCGTCATATATCCACCCTGCAATTGCTCTGATCATGTTCAACAAAATAAAACCAAAGAAGCATCAAGAATCTCAGCCTTTGTTTCATCCACTAAAGCACTTAGCGGCAATAGGAACAAGTTGGAAGCTGCAATTATACAGTATTTAATGTAATGATCCACACAACATAATGGTCCATGTTTTCTATTTGAACTTTGTAAATTCATCCAGACTAAACCCTTTAGAGGACTGGCCCACAGGGTTTTAGATCTGACACCCCTGATGTCACAGCTGAAACGTGACCTTCCACCAGTAGATGGTGCTGTTGACTTTAATAAAACCTTTTACACAGGGGTCACAGACCCAGGTTTAGATCAGGGGTGTCAAATTCATTTTAGTTCAGGGGCGACATTCAGCCCAATATGATCTCAAAAGGGTCAGACCAGTCCAATAATAACAGTGAAAAGAATATGGTGATGTTTACATCAATGTTTCCCTCAAAATGCGAACAACAACAACTTGACATGTCATAAGAAAAACAAGTGCAATTTTAGTAATTTTCTGCCTCAGTCGATCACTTTGTCATCTGCACATTTTTAGAACAACTTACATTTCAATTATAAATACACAAAATATTTAGTAACAGGCAGACACTTCTCTTCAGATATTTCAACTGGTTCATATTTGTTCAGGTATTTATTCAAGTTTTTGTAAAAGGATGGTTTATTAATATAAAGATGTTCATGGAATTTGACTTGTTTTACATTAAAATCTGCTGTTTTTATTTATAGGTAATTATGAATATGATCATATTTTACTGGTCTGACCCAAATAAGATCCAACTATTCAGTATGTAGAACCTGAATAAAATATTTTTTCCACTATTAATATCTTCATTATTATTCATCCTGTGGGCCAGATTTGGACCCCAAGCCGCATGTTTGACAGCTGTGGTCTAAAACATGCAGGATAGTGGCCCTGAAGGACTGGACCTGAACTCCCTTGAACAAAGGAGAACAGAGGAAGAACAGGTAAAAGACATGGACATAAGAATGTGAACCAGGGTTGGACTGGGACTAAAAATTGTACCGGGCATTTTGAGCCAAGACCGACCCACCAGGTATCATGAAGTGGTGAACTGGGGCAAAAAAGCAGCTCGGGAATTAGAGCCTGACAAGTGCACTCCAAACCACACTGTCTGTCACTGATGAAACTAGTATAGCGAATGTGTTATTACAAAAGTACAAAGGCTAATATATGTGTGTGAATACTATTAAAGGTCTACGCAGGCCCGGACTGGCACACGGGAGAACCTTTTCCCGGTGGCCCGTCCGCTCAGTGGCCCCCTGAGCATGAGGAGCGTTTTGGGACAGATCTCGACCAAAAAGCGTGCTGTACTATAATGCTGTAGGATTGGTCTGACAGCGGGGGTGGCTGGTTTGCCACCACCGCATGGCGATGGTTGAGCATGCCCCTCTGACACGTACTGGGAAACACCCACTCCCGTTGGAAAAAAAAAAACCACGTGGGAAATTTTGGGACAGTTTTTGACCCAATTTGCGTGCTTTGGTTGTTAATGCTAGTTAACAGCAGCGTCCGCGCCAAAATCACAATCGGGTCTTTTTCACACTGTTACCTTTGACCTAGAGTCTTGAAAATTCAGATTCAGGTGTGTCTAGACACCGTGTTGAACCCCTGTGAAGTTAATATCTTTAGCTCACAGCCATGGACGGTAGGAGTGAAAAACGTGTTAAAAATGACGAGGCCTCAAACCAGAGTCAACGGTGAAAAGTAATTGGAGGTGTCGTTACAGGCTTTAAACAGCAGACCTGACATGATGTCAGGTGTGACCTTTACTGTGTAAAACAGGCTGTTTCTCTTAAAATTAAGGCAGTAGTCATCTGGTGGAACCTGGGACATGTTAGGAACATGCTGGTGTTGCTTGAAATTTCATTATAATCATATTCTAATAATAAACTATCTAGGATAGAAACCAGGGTTTCTATCTTATTATTACACGCTTAAATCAATAATATATCTCATGTACCTTATGTAGTCTTTTTTTATTTTTTAGAATATATACAGTATATATATATATATATACACACACACACACACACATATACACTCTTCATTTTTCTTTTTATTTATTTTGGGGAACAAAAGGGTTTGAGGGAAATGCCATTTCAGGTGTCTGTGTGAGTGTACATGTATGAACATTGTAGATAATGGTAGTGGTGGTGGCGTATGACATCAAGTGGTTCTTCTACTATTGAATTCAATGACGATGAAGAAGACAACACAGGTGAGACGGACGGTGGTGGAGCGGCTCCCTCGTTTGGGAAGGTAGGTGAGGAGGTGTGATGTATTTAAGGGTTGTCAAGGTCTATGTCATCTATTTCAAAGTCAATTGAAATTGCATAGATGTTACCATCATCTTCTTGTTCTTCCCCCTCACCCTCTTCCGCCGCCCCCTCTATCACAGGGTCCAGAAGGATTTCCATGCCTTCATCACCTTTACAATGACAATTTAAAAACTCTCTCTCTCTCTCTCTCAATTGTGCCAGAACCTTCTACACTTTTCTCAGCTCATCAAGGGATTGGATGGGGAACTTTAAGTCCTCTGAAAGACTTGCTGCTGAGGATGAGGACGTGCCCATTTTCCCTCTGGCAGTTCCCTTTGGCCGAGGTGGGGGTGGTGGCACCAACTGATCTGCCAATTTGACAGAGGGTCTGCGGACAACAACACAATAGGTATGAAAAACGCCTACTTATTCAGGTCATATGTGAAAGCACTGAACAGTTCTTACATCATTTGCCTTTTGGCCCCCTCATCCTCAGATGTGAGGGAGTCCTTTTTTGTGGCCTTCACCAGTCTTTTTCTGGCCTTATAACAATCTGCATTTAAGGGAAACATTGGTTGGACAAAGGCAACATATTGCAATGTATGTAAAGCTTCAATAGAATTATGATCAACCAGGGGCCTCATGACTTGAACGTCAGAATGTGAGCTTTGTCTCGCCACTTTCATTTCAAGTGTATGCACATTTCCAATGCATTTTGTCAACTGGCGGCACTTAGAGGCAGTGTAGCGAGACTACATATAGATAGAGATACTTGTATAAGGAAATTAATTGACCACGTGAGCCTACTTTGTTGCAAAGATCTGAATTATTTATTTAACTCTTAGGTCATGAGGCCCCAGATTCAGTCTCTAACTACCTCCCCCTCTTTCTCTCTATCCTGTGTCTACAGGAGGAGGGGCCTCACCCACCATATTGTTTCAAGACCCTGATGAAGTGCTCATCCCAGGTCTCGTCGGGTTCCTCCTGATTTTGAACTGCCTGCTTCGCCCTTTGCATACTTTTGTATGGTGGCCAGAATGAAATCTTCCGGTCCACACTCAGCCAGCTGGTGGGGACTACCTCAACTTCGTTTTTCTCTTTGAAAATGACTACCGCAAACATGCCTGGAGAAAAAAGGAAATTGGAAATTAAATAAATTATGAACAGAACTGAGATTAATTATGATTGAATTTTCTAAGGAATTCATGTATTTTTAATGTTATTTATTGAGCGTGCATCATTTAGCTGGTATGTTGCAAAGCCTTGTTTTTAAGGCAACACCCTTTTCATCAATGGCCATCTCTGCTTTGTCTCACCATATATTTTGAGAACATTCATGAAAATATTCCCCTCAAGTCTCATCTGGCTCTCCATGTGATACAACTGCTGCCTTTGCTTGGTGTTAGTTTGTATGGCGGCCAGAAGGCCATCTTTTGATCCACACTCAGCCAACTTGACGGTATCACCACTACCTCATTTAATTATGTAAACAAAACAACTAAAAACATACAATTAAAGGGATAAATACTCATTAGACATCCAGAAGTATAAAAAATGATTGATAACTGAACTGAAGCAATATTTAATTTGAACTGAATTGGAAATACACTTTTATAAATGATTAAGAGGGGAAATGACAAGGCCTGTTTTATATGGAAAGGCCACCATCTTGTAGTCGATGTCATGTTCCGTTAATATTGATGCGTCTCTGGAGATTCTACCTACAACAGTTGCCAGTTGAAGGGAGTTAATTGGGTAGTTGAAAAATGGCTGCTGTTGCAAGTATTTCCGTACTACAAACGAGGTACTGCCAAGCGTTCGACGAATTTCCTCAATTCTGAAAGTGGTGTTGGCATACGATATGTTATTACCGTGTTGAGTGGAGAGTGAATCTGTCACAGGTGTAGTGAGACAGTGAAGCAGTGAGACTGGATTGAGGGGAACTGGAGGGCAGTTTGACACTACGGATACTGGCTTGTTCAGATAGTCGTCTGACAACCTGTTGCAGTGACTGGTTTGGCTTTCTGATTTGTCTTTTTAATTTATACAAGAAATTCTCAAAAGGAAAGGCTGAAATTTGGGGCAATGGGCCAAATTTTCTCACATCACTTGCCAGGTGAATCAAATTATGGACATTGTAAACAACAAAATCACCATAAATGACAGAGAAATTCTGAACAAAGACCATAAGAACGTTCTCAGCGTAATCCAAGTAATGCTTGTGTAAACGAGGTGAGCATAATATTGATATGGCGATGTGCAGTAGGAGGAAATGGTCATACATTGCCTTAGGTAATGCTTTCTTAAGGGCAATGGGGCCAGTGTAAAGAAGGAATGTTCTAAATTTGGTGGCTTTCCACCGATCTAGCTCCCTTAGTGACCTCTCCTTTCTGAAAAACTCTTTAGGGAGATTCTTCCCCAATCTTATGAGCCTATCCGATATGAGCATGATGGACCCGTTTCCAATTCTGATTGGGAGTGGGCCTTTCATCCAAAGCCATATGAGCTTGCGGACGACTCCCAGGCATACAAGGTGCATAAAATCGAGGACAAATTGAGAGACCATGTTGACATTAATTTGGAGAAGGGCACTTGCGCCCCCTTTGTGATGGTCAGCATACGTTTTCTCTCTAAAATCCTCATCCCTTCTTAGGACAGCTGTTGTTGCTGGGTAATTAAGGCGTTGAGTCAGCCAAACACCTTCTTGAATACAGCGCTCACACCCATTGTAGGCATTGTGAGCTTTGATGTTCTTTAAAGGTTTTGTGACATGTTGTTTTCATAGCATTCAAAGTCTTTGACAATGAATTTAAAACGTGTTTCAGAAGTATTCAACCAAAAAACCCCACTCCATAATATTCATTTTTGTGGATTTCTGTGGTCTGAATCCAAGTACTATGCCTGCAACACATGAACACCTCATCAGACCACTTGGGGCGCTTCGCCTGTCAGTCATCTACTCGGCTCCACCCGTATACTGCTGTGGCCAGCCCCCCCTCCTTACTGCTGTACAGTATAAGAAATACTGTATCATATGCTGCCTAATAGAGAATGATACCAAGTATAAATAATGATAAACCAAGACTTTAAAACCAGATGTTAACTCATCATGTCTTGTTAATTTGTTATTATAAGTTTTTAATTCATAGTTTCGTCGAAAATGACCGGAACAAGTCTTGACTCTCTTGGGTAAATAAGCAGGAACGTTACCTTGGTAGATAAAAGCCAGCCACTGGGAACGTAGTTCTTCAGGGTAGCTTGGTAGGTCAAATAGTGATTGTTGCTGATCTACACAGCCAACAACATGACATTTAAGGTGTGATTTAGGAGCCATTACGACACGAGTAAACCGTTCAGCGATGAAAAGGTTGTAAGAGCAGGAGCGCATGTGAACACCGTTTCTATAGTAACGTTGGTGGGGGTGGGGCTAAGCACAGTGGACGGGCAGAAGAGAAGGGGGGGGGGGGGGGGAGTCTCCTTATTGATCTCCCGCGTGTGACGTCGAACGCGGGAGACAAATCACAGAGAGCGTTTCATGCTCAGGCCTCCAAGAGCCCCAGACCATAGGAAAACCACTGAACAGTCTAGATTCATGTTTTTTTGGTGTAAATGAGGCCAGACGACCCATATAGTAACATGAAAATATCAAAAATGAGTTTTGGACGTCACAATACCTTTAAAAAGGCTCTTGCCGGTGCATCACACACAAATGCTGAAATTTCAATTTTATACAAATAGGACCGATACTCCAATCCATCAGAAGCAAGCTTTCCCATCTCCGTGACAAAGTCTGAGAGGTACTCATTTGCATCTGATGGCTTGGAGTATCCAAGGTACAAACCTATTACAAAAGAAATCCGGCAAGGGTCTTCCTCAACCAGTCCTAAGATTGGCCAGAACTGTTGATTTGTACTCTTGAATAGAGGCAAGCCATCAACATTAATTTGCAGATGGAGCGTTTGGCTTTTTATGCCTAGTATGCCACCATTTTCTAATCTGGCCCTGATACCATTTGCAACCCCAAAATAATGCATTGACCCCCCCCAGCTTTTGATTGCACCCCTGTGTAAATTGGAGTTGAGGAGAGTGCGGCCATCCTTTGGCAGGTTTACATTGGGGAAGTGCTTCAGAAGCACAGAGAGAAGACTTGACAGGTGAGAAATTGGTGTGTTGGTTCTAACTGCCCATACTTTTAGGTCATTTCTCAAGTTGCTGTAATCAAACTCAATGTCACTGTCTCCCTCTGTGTCATCTTATCTATAGTAATTGTCTGTCACGTCAACATCTTCCTGACCAGAAGGGGTGCTCATATGCTCCGAGTCACTGGCCATAAACCACTCCTCTTCTTCACACTCTGTCAGTGTCTGAAACTGAACAGACTGAGACGGCAGGTGACCGCTTGGTGGAAGTTGGTTCGAGGTACAACTATGTAGTTTTGCCATTGCGCTGTCTGTGTTTTTCTTAACATGTCGTCGCAACGACCGTTTAGATAAAAAAATTTTTGCTTTCGGCCATAGTTAATAAAGGCGAACTATCTCGTATTGCTAGCAAATGTAGCTAACGGACGGGTAGCATGCTAGCGTCAGCTAGAAAGAAGCTGATAACATTTTTTATGAGGCTAATTTAGCTCTTACCTTGGCTGAGTGTGGATGAAAGTATATTGTGTAATTAATTATAAGAACTTGGTTAAACTTTAAACAGTAGGTAACAGGCAAAACAAATCACTTTGTGCAGTCAGGGCAGGCTGGCGGTTGTGGTTTTTTTTTTTTTTTTTAAAGGCAATGTAAGTTGCGTGAGTATTGCTATAGTTATGTTATGTTCCCTCGTGCCATCTTTTTTTCCTCCATGCTAGTCCAAATTTGACCAGGACAAGGTAATGGTTTTTAGTGTATGCAACCTTTATTTTATCACATACTGAGAGTAGAGGGATATCCAATGAGTAGTTATAAATGAGAATGAAGATTGTTGTCATGCACATGCACTTCTCAACACTACATCTCCCTCCCCTTAACAGTAACGTTACCTGACAGCACACCTTCCTTCAACAGGTTGTCCAATGTCTGATCTTTGCACAAATTAACCCATTTAGATTTTATAATAATAATAATAATGATCTTTATTTGTATAGCACCTTTCATACAAACACTGTAGCCCACAGTGCATCACATTGTTTAAAAATTAAAGTACAATTTTAAGACAGGGTGAAAACCACATTATATAAAATAACTGATTATAAATAGATCAATAAATAAATGAAATTACAGGAGTACAAGATGAAGTGATTATACATGTATTATAATTAAGAATACAATTATATGAGTAAACTGATTGTACATTATACAATTTTAATAGAATCAGAAATACATTAAGATTTGATTATGCAATAAAAAGTATAAAGAAAGGGGTCATAGAGCTGTGACTCCATTCTTATGTCCCTTCAAAGGCTGATGAAAATTTAAAAAAAAATTTAATTTAGTTTTAAATATACTCTGAACTGGCTTCCCTGATTTTGGAATTGTATTCTATAACTTTGGTTCATAGTTAACGAAGGCTGCGTCCCCAATTTTCTTTGTAATATATCTGGAGTCACTATAAGCCTGCATTGGATGACCTTAGTGTTCTAGTTTGGACATAACTGGTCAGTGAGTTTGAAATGTAACTGGGTCCTGTTCCATTTAAGGCTTTATAAGTTAGGAGTAGTATTTTAAAATCTATTCTGTAGGTTACCGGTAACCAGTGGAGGGAAACCAACACTGGAGCACTGTGCTCTCTCTTCTTGGTTCTGTTCGACTTCAGCTGATCCAGAATTGTGTAGCTAGGTTACTGTCTGTGGTGCTTTTTGGGAGGCCTGTGAAGAGTACATTACAGTAGTCCAGTCTGCTGGAGATAAAAGCATGGACCAGTTTTTCAGCATCCTTTTGATTTATAATTGGTATTATTTTGGCTATGTTCCTAAGGTGGAAGAATGACATTTTAGTGACCGTCTTTATGTGGGACTTAAAGTTTGAGTCTGAGTCTAGAGTGACTCCAAGACTTGTCACTTCTGGTTTGATCCAGGAGGTGAGTTTGCCCATCCTACTCATCAGCATTTCTCTTTTTGCTTTTGGGCCAACTAGTAGAATTTCTGTTTTGTCCTCATTTAATTTCAGAAAATGTCTGCTCATCCATTGATTTATTGCCATCAGGCAGTTTGTAATGGAACTGATGGCAGTGACATCATTGGGTTCTGCAGAGATGTACATTTGTGTGTCGTCCGCGTAGCTATGGAAGCTAACGTTATGTTTTCTAGTAACATCTCCAAGCGGTAGCATGTATAAGGAGAACAGTTGTGGACCCAGGCAGCTCCCTTGTGGAACCCCATAGCGTGTGTCATATTTGTTTGACATGTGGTCTCCAAGTCTGACGTAGTACTGTCTTGCCCTAATATATGATTTGAACCACTATAGTACACTGTCAGAGAGACCTACACGATCTCCCAGACGATTAATCCGGATGTCATGATCGATTGTGTCAAATGCAGCACTTAGATCGAGGAGGACCAAGATTGAGACCTTATTAGCATCAGAGTTAAGTCTGAGGTCACTAATAATTTTGGTGAGGGCGGTCTCAGTGCTATGAAACGCCCTGAAGCCTGACTGAAATTCCTCCAAGATGTCATTCTCTTTGAGATAGTTGTTTATTTGAGCAGAGACTATCTTTTCTAGTATTTTGGCCAGGAATGTGAGATTAGATATGGGATGAAAACTGGCCAAATCATTACTGTCAAGGTTAGGCTTCTTTAGTAATGGTTTAATAATGGCTGTTTTGAAGGCATCTGGAAAATTACCAGTTAAGAGAGATGTGTTCATAATCTGTAGTAAATGATCTGAGACACTGTCAAATATTCTCTTAAAAATGCAGTGGGTACTGGGTCGACATATGAGGTTCAGGAGTTACATTCCCTGACAGTTCTGCTGACGTAATGCAGGTGAATGTTCCCATGGTAACAGCACAGGGACTGTAGACACAATCTGTTAATGTGCTGAAGTTAATACTGGACCTGATTGACATTTTGTTTTCAAAGAACACGGCCAGCTCCTCGCACTTGGATGCAGAGGGCTGGAGGGGGTGGGGGGAGAGTTAAGTAGCTTGTCGATAGTGGAGAATAATATTTGGGACTTTCCAGCATTCTCTGTGATAATTTGGGAGAAGTAATCTTTTCTTGCAACTCGAATGGATTGATTGTAGGTGTTAATTGCAAGTTTATATGCCTCAGAGTCGACTGAGTTTGGTGCTTCTCCATATTCTCTCAGCTCTCCTACAGGTTCGTTTGCTTTGACTGACATAATGTCCCCATGACTAAGCAACATCACTGTCATTTGACTTATTTTTAACCCTTAACCAAAGCAGATTATAGTGATACTGTGTGAACAGTGAAGGTTTCATGAATTCAACCACAATCATTTGTTGCAAATGCTTGCATCCATAGAGGGCCATGTAGGACTGACTGTGGTCTCCCTAAAACATTTTAGACCATTGAAGTTGTAATACTGAGTTATTTGTGTGGCGAGAGCATACAGGTGGTGGTAGGAGTGGTAACTGTGGTTATGGATAAGGCAGAGTCCTTTTTTTTTTTTAAATAGAGGAAATGGAAAGAATACGCCTGAAAAATGTTAGGTTGTTCTTGTCAGCAAGTTATTCATTTTCTACTGTATACAATGCTCTATATATGTGAAATTTTGCTCTTATAGAAAAGCATGACTAACTATAGCTGAGAAGAAACCTTCATGGGGAATGTCAAGCAACAGTAATTAAAAACCACCTTTAAGTGTTTTACAAATGTATCCCTTTTCCTAACATGCATACTCTCTCTCTCAGGCATACACACTTACCTGATCTGTGCTTGACTGTAGATGAAGGCGGGGGATTGGTCATCGTTGGAAAGCCATTCATTCTTCATCCTGATGTAGTGCATGTGGAGAGCAGTGATGGAATGCTTGTGGGGTAAGTCTGAATTAAAGCTCGCCTAGCACTCTAGACCAATAGTAGCAGAAGAAAATGTTCTTGCTTTGCTTTTGGTCTAGTCTCGCACGGTAAAGACCAATCCTGGCTCGTCACAGGCTGCAACGGACCATTCAGAATGTTCTGTGTATGGAGTCGTTGGGGCAGGCTTAGAACAATGACACTAGGGCTGTGGACTGGGTTGCAACACCTGTATGTGTTTGAAAATGTCACCTTGTTAGCGCCGATTGGTCAGTAGCACTGGTAGTGTAGTTTGAATGATCAGCGTTTATCCCAAAACCAATCTTGGCTCCAAATTAGTATTTATCATTGAAACAGATTGGACAGTTAGCATCTCGCCTGGTCTAATCTGCTTCAATGATATATGTTAGCTTGGAGCTTAAAAAGGTATGGCCAGACTCTGAGAAGGACTGGATGAACAAAAAAAAAGGTTTAGCTCACTTAATTAACTCGAGAGGAGATGGAAAATTAACTTATTTCCACAAATGGTGGAGCGTTGCTTTAACACCCTGTGATGTTAAAACTACTAAAACCATTCTGTCTTTACCGCATTAGATTTCCTGCACAAGTATTCTCCTATTGTCTGTGCTCATAATTGTGTCAACTGCTGTCAACTCTGGTGGCAGTGGTTATATGTTGCCTCATATTTCTGATTTGGGGCTCAGTTAGTACTGTCTATCGTGATCCTGGATTCTGATTGCAGGCCTAGCTGGTCAATGCTGATACCAATGGCTCAGCTGCAAAGTCAGTTGTGTTTCAGGTGGCCCTGAATGCTTGTCACTCAGTTAAGTCAGGCTCAGGTAGCCCTGATCGGTCTTTCAGGCACTAAAGTCTCTCCCCTTTCAGGTGGCTGCGATTGCCGGTTGCTCATCTCAGTCTTCAGGTAGCCCTGGTCAGTTTTTCAGCTGGCAAAGTCTTGCCTAGTCTAGTTTGCTGTAGTACTTATAATGCCTGTGACTCTAGTGGGGTACACTGTCTTGTACGGTTACAGTTTTGTACAGTATTGCTGTATGTTTATCTGGATATACTTATGCCCAATAAGTTTTCAGTGGTCATACAACGTACAGCTGTGTAACACATTTAAACTACACCCCCGGTCTGTGTACAAAGTCTCAAAATACTCAGATTTTGTTCTTTTTCATAGCCAAGGGATGTGCCTGCTGGAATTGCATGTAATAACAGGCAAACTAGTTGTATAGCAAAATGTGACATATGTTAAGTACAAAGTTCACGCAGTGATTTGTGTGTATCACAAAACACTTCCTCGCTTTCACACCCTTGTCCCCTTTGCAACTGATGGGATGATTATTTGCCCCTTTTCTGTTTTCTACAGGTACACACTACAGCTTAAGATTACGAGACAACAGTGGAGACCTACTGTGGCTACTTGTTCATCACATGCTGTGATTGGGAGATTTGCCAAATAAATTGTTTGCTAGATCATGGGCTTGTGTCATGGTTGTTTTAAAAAAAAGACATGCATTTTGTTTAAATTGAAAGCACTTGTGATTAATGTTACAAGTTAACAAGGGAAAATATTGTTCTAAAGGCTTGTTGAAATAATTTTGACATTCATGACTGTCCAGCCTCTACCCTCTGTAAAATACTGATAAAATACTGTCAACAAGTTTTCTCAAGCATGTTCTATATGAAGGTTTTCTTTATTGAATTCATGACACAGCAAGCAGACTTAAACCAACATGCCTAAAATTATTAGGCCTGGAATTCAGGAGGGGCATTTAAAAGCTGGAAATTATGTAGAAATGTGTGGTGTGATCTGGGGTTGCATTAGTTGCTTGCACATACATTTGGGAAGTTGGGCTTACATAAGTTAAATACTCATGCAGCTCAATGTTTTGAAAGCTGTATTCAACATTGAAAATAGCAAGTCAGCGGTCCAACACTGGCGTGACGGTGGTTCCACGTTGGAGACGAAAAGGTAGAAATTAGCCCCTTAACCCCTGAGACTAGCAATTCCAGTCAAAAATTAATAAAATAAGTAATAAAATGAACAATGACAGCCAAAAAATTTATAATAAACCAACAAAATAATCAGTAACATGAACAAAATAAGACGCAAATGGAACAAAAGTGAAAAAAGATTAAATACAATATTAAATGTAGATCTATAAAACAAAAGGAACAAAATTAACAAAAATTAATATTACATTTCATATAGAAAAATAAATTTAAAAATAACTTAACTTAGTTAAAATAAACCAAAATAAAGTATAAATAAATATATAAATAATATTGTCATTTGATTCCAGTAGTCTTAGTTTGGGCTTTTTGTTTTTTCTATATCTGTTGCTTTTTGACATATGTCAGATCCATGAACAAAACTTAGTAAAACAGTAAAAAAAAAAAATCTGAATATTAAACTAACCATCCTTTCAGAATAAGTCATCGCTGACGCCTCAGGACTTAAAGGGCTTGATAATGTTCTAAATAAGAGTTTAAACGGACTTTAGAGCTGTGCAAAAACTCTACAGTAGTATATACTGTAAGCTAGTACATTTAATTTATGCATTAGACAACGACGAAACGACGTAACAATGGCTGATAATCAACGTCTATTTCGATACTCAACCTGACTTCAGACCGATTTACTCGATGTTTGAAGACAAACATCCGTGTGAATTCGGCCCAACGTTGGATTTCCACCGCCGACGTTGCCGACCGAAACCAACGTCGGCCCGACGTCAGCTTGCTATCTGGGAAGTGACTGAGTCATAACTGACTGAATTAAACCTCTTTCCACAGATATCTAGCTCTACTTCAGCGGATGAATCTATTCCTGTCCACTGTGTCCCAGTACATGGGGAAACTAGTGGCAGTTTTGGAATACTTCCAGGACACTCTGCCTCGGTATAGTGGAATAAAGTGGGGAGATTTCTAGGTTCATCAGGTTTGCAAAGAAGCTCACCAGGGATCTGGGCAGGTTGGTGACCGGCCACCAGGTGGCAGTGAAAGCTGCCAAGTAGAGCCGCCAGGGAAGATGGGAAACCCTCTCGTCCTGCATCCAGCAGACCAAGCAAAGGATCCCCTCCCTGCTGGGTAAGACACAGACAAAGACACACACATCCTTTTCACTCACTGCCTTCTATTTATTCACAGATGACATTGAAAAGGCATTGCCAAAAGATCCTGGAACCCAGTACAGGTTCTTTATTTTTGTCGCAGCCTACACTTCATGCATTTACGACCACCGAACCGGCGTCCTGACCCAGATGCGTGTAAAGGACGTTTAAAGAGCTGTAGGGGACCAAGAGACCAGCTAACTCATTAGCATAAGTGCCCATAGACGAGTTCAGCCTGACTTAAGTGTGTGTGTGTGTGTGTGAATTTTAACCCTTTTGCATGTTTGTGTTCTTGCAGGTCCTGGAACACAAGACCACTCGCCACTATGGCCAGGCCGAGATTTATCTGGAGCCTGATGAGCAGTCTTGGTTCCAGAGATGGAAGAGACTTAGAAGCCAGTCTGTCCCCCTAAACAGTTTTTTCTTCAACGCTCTGGGTCGGGGCAAAGCAAAGAACATGGTTTTTCCCTAACGTCGGTTAATGCCGTTTCAGTTGCATTCATGAGTTCTGTAACTCAGTTTCCACTCTAAGCATAGCCTTCCTTACTCCAAACCATGGAATAAGGATAAGACCACTTTTTCTCCTGTGTTCTATAGTTTGTGGTCTTGCGGGACATTACTTCCCCATATAGAATCATGTGGTTGTATTTCAAAATTCCTTGTGTCTTTTCGGAGTTGTGACATTAGTGACACACACTATGCAAGTGTGATCAGTAAGCATCACTGGGGCACAGATACCACTCCAATTTGCTGGAAGAGATACCAAAACATTTGGTCTGCAAAGCCAAAATGTGCCGCCTACAGGATAAGTCCAATTTTGTTTAGAGATAAAGTGGTATCTGCTTGCTGATGCCTTTTTGCAACCTGCTGGTTTGGTAAAATTCTAGAAGTAATGACTTCCATTATGCATGAACAGGGTTTTGCATTATGTGGGTTCTAAAGACCCCACGGGGACTGTACCATTCATGTGTATGCAGAATGGTGCCAACTCTGTCATTTTGGAATGTGGTGTCACGATGACAGTTGCATTTGACACTTATAGATAGCCATTTTACACAAGGCGGGATAATGCGTGCGACAAGAGTGTCGTTGCTCGAGCGGTTATACTTTACTTCAGTCCCAGTATACATGGAGGGGTAGCCCTGGGCGGCTAGGTCTACTATGCAATCTGATCAGTCAGTATTTGCTCATGGTAAAGCATCGACTTTAGGATGTGTGGTAGATATAGGAATATACGTGCAAACATAACCGCTATCATCAGTGTGGGTATTTGTTAGGGCCACATACCACAAATTTGTTTGGAATTTATGTATTATGTCCCAATTTCCTTGTTGTAATATATGCAATTGTGCCTATCGCTTTTGGCGAGGGAATGGTTTACGTATTATTTTCTGTTTAATTTTAATAGTTTTAGTGGTTCCCATAAGTATCATATGAATAAGGTCATTAGTATCACTATGAAGACCAGCATCCAACAGACAATAGCCCGTTTGAGCCACCTTTGAGTCATTTCTGCTAATGACTTTTCCCTAAGTCGAAAAAGGTGTCTTGTAAAACTTCACTGACTTTCGGGTCTTACCAGACTCTACTCGTGTGGCACCACCCTATTATCAGACTTGCTCACCTTATCGGTTGGAAGTATTTCAGCAGAAGTGACTTTTTTTAGTGTGATAAATAAATCCATGTGGTTCTGCTATTTTTAATGCCGTTGGTGTGGTCAATAAAACCTGGTATGGCCCTTCCCACATGTCAATGTTTCCTTTTGATACTTTTAATCAGCACCCAATTTCCTGGTTCCACCAATGAGTTTTCCTGTGGAGAGACAAAGGTGCATTTTCAGTTGCTTTGTCTCCGTTTTGGTTTTTCTAACATTTTTTCTTATATAGTCTACTAAGTTAGATTCGTCCTCCGTTTCACATATATTGTGAAAGTGGGTAATTTTATATGGTCTTCCAAAAACCATTTAAGGTGTTAGACCCATTGTGCTGGTAATGTTTATGTACATTTTAACTAGGTCTACACATTTTGTCCATAGTCTTCCTGTTTCTTCCATACATTTCTTTAGTCTGTTCTTTATGGTGCCATTTACCCTTTCTACTAATCCTGCACTTTGTGGATGGTATGAGCAGTGGTTTTGAAACATTTGTCCGATCCGTTTCACCATTTGGTTTACAAAATGTGCGCCATTATCACTGTAGATTTTCTCAGGAGTACCATATCGGGGTATGACATCTTTGCATAATGCTTTAGCTACTGTAATAGCATTGGGGTGTTTAGTAGGAAACTGTTCAATCCATTTTGGAAATGAATCTATGATTAAACAGCACCGTTTTCCTTCCCTTTGGTTTGACTATAAAATCCATGTGCAAATTTTGAAATTGGTATTGAGGAAATTGTCCTTTTTTGTCTCAGCTTGCCTTGTGGATTAGGTTTTGCACAGATCAGGCATGCTCTACGAAAATTTTTTGAGTATAGATTAAAGCCATATGTTGTATATTGATGGTGTATCTGGCCAATCATCCCTCCTGTTGAGACATGTGTTAAACCACGGCTCAATATCGCTGCCCATTTGTATACATTTTTTGGTAGTATAGATTGCTGTCCTGGACATACATAGACTATGTTTTTCTTTTGCTCTTTTTTATCCATCGTTCTTTTTCTGACTTTGTTGTTGCATTTCTTTTAGTGTTTCTTGATCCAAGTTTTCCTATTTGTCTAACAACTGCTAGCAGTGCTTCCTCTGAGAAAAAACCAAGAAGAAAATTATGCTCTTCCTCCCAGGGACCACATTGGAACGTTTGGTGGGCCGCATTTAGCCCCCGGGCCACATGTTTGAGACCCCTGATGTATATTCTTAAATTTGGAATTCAATTTGGTTCACGAATAGCCCAAAGCAAAACATTTAAACACTTGTAAAAAAACAAAATCAGAAAACTTCATTTCTAAACTTAGGTAGAGGAGTTGAATCAGTACTTTTACTTTTATCAGAATATATATTTATTATACCTTAAAATCTCTACCTTTTTTGTTATTAAAGTCTTATTTAGGTCATTAAAATATGATAAAAAGCCCTTTATTATTATTTTGTCACTTTGTCATCATGCTTGGCATAGTCTGTAAGACTACTAAGAGAGATTTATAGAATGTTTCTGCACCCAATGTCCAAAGCAGTCTGTTGATTCTGCATGTAATGCTTTTTATTTATTTATTCTTCAACTACTATCTCTACTGTACTTTGTCATTATCGCTAGTCTCACTCCCTCTCGCCCTCCTAACAGCGCGTGCGCACACACACACACACACACCACCTTTGGCTCTAACCCTAATCTCGATCCTATCTCGAACCCCTTTTCTGATTCCAATTCTAACTTTGATTCCAAATCAAATTCTAACTCTAGCTCCAACTCCAACTTTAATTCTAACTGACTCTACTCCTCACCCTAACCTCAACCCCAACTCTAACCCCTACCCTGCACCAATTAGTTCGATCTGCATTCACCCCAATTCAAACACCGCCGTCCCGGAGGAGCGGCTGTACAGACACAGGAAAATCCTCTGGAACCCGTACAGCCACTCCTCCCACCAACCCTTCAGCTCATACTCATTAAACCACAGCAACATAGTCTATATTATCACCTGCACCTTCTGCAATAAACACTATATAGGGGAGACCAGCCACACTATCAACCAGACTGAAACAGCACCTTTATAATATTAGACTGGCACAACTCACCACACCCCTAGTCACACACTTCCAGCAGCACCCCTTGAACCAGGGGTGTCAAACTGCGGTCCTCGAGGGCCGGTGTCCTGCATGTTTTAGATGTTTCCCTCTTCCATTACACCTGGAGGCCATTGCATCATTATCAGTCTGATGAGGAGCCGATTATTAACTCCAAGTGTCAGTGCTGATTCATTCTTTTAGTTTAAATATTCTGAAAAATTCAACCATTTTCCTTTTAGTTTTGTGCATAGACAAAGTGCATTTTATTTAAACATATTTTAAAAGCAAAATTAAAATTTCAATAGTAACTTTCTTTCCACATTATTTGTTTATTAGTTTTTTTTGCTCATTTTGTTTATTTTTCTACATTTTTTTTTTATTGTAGTATTTTTCTTTGATTTTCTTCTGTTTGTGTCTAACTTTGCTCATGTTACCAATTATTTTGTTAGTTCTCAGGAGTTAAAGGGTTAAACTGAATCACATGGAAGAGGGAAATATCTAAAAGATTCAGGACACCGGCCCTTGAGGACTGGAGTTTGACACCTGTGCCTTGGACCATCTCACCATCTGCGGACTAGAGGCTAATAACTGGACCGTGGGACAGCGGAAGAGAGCAGAGAGACAATGGAGAGGATGGGGACAATGGTGCCGGGTGGGCTCAACGACCTCCCCCCTGGCACCGGAGGACCCGGGGAGGCACACACCCGTGGCGGCCCCCCACGACGGGGAGGGAGATCCCAACACCCTAGAAGAATAAATACTTTCGTTAAAAAAAAAAAAAAAAAAAACCCAAAACACTTCATGTTAACTCTGTCCGTGAAGTATTTAATATTATATCACCACACTTTTAGGTGTGGTGATATTAGGATTGTTAATCCTAATGAGGAACCAAGATGCACAAGCACCAGCTGCTGCAGCAGAGTAGGACTAGCTCCCTGACGAACCACCAATGCTTTAAGTTTTATTTTGTACAGGTCTTAACTTAGAAAAAACATAACTACACTGCCACACACAACAAGACCCAGCCAACCACCGCGCCAACATGTCGGGAAGAGCCTCACCAGCCAGGACCCGAGGGAAGGGAGCACAGAAGCGCGCACACAACACCCGTGGGTCACGAGAATCGCCAGAACCAAAGCGCAAGCCGCCCAGTGAGCAATCAATCGAAGAGTATGATCCTCTATCAGACGCTATATCTCTCGAAGCAGAAGATGATGATGGCCTGCTATTACCAGCGCAGGGGCCTACACAGCTCTTGTCAGAGCGTGGCAAGGGACCAGAGGAGGTATCGGAAGCGCAAACGTTAGCTCACATGGTCATGGTACTACTAAAGAAACGTGAGGCAAGTCAAGAATCTTTTCAAACTCAGATGAGTAAAGTGATAGAAACGTGACAGGGCTTAGAGCACAGCAGAGAGTGCTAGAAGCAAAAATTAATAAGCTCACTGTATCAGGCCTTGTAGGAAACAAGCCACCCAGTGGAGTTGTCGACCTCACACCAGTTGTCCGGGTAATTAATCTACCCCAGGCAGATCTCCATCCAGTGATCACCACTGCTCCAAAGCCAAGCACATCAGGAGTTGTTAGTTATGAGGATCTTGAAGACCTCTTTGATTGAGAACCATAGAGAGTCAACTACATGACAGTCTGCGAGACTGTTAGGTTTCCCAACAACGCCAGTCTCTTTTAACTCGAGTGCAAACGCATCGTGATTTAACCGTACGAACAAGTTAAGTGCCTGCACATTGTAGGGTAGCTGTCGTGCTTTAGTCGCACGCACGATTTAATAAAAGCGGGGCGGCTATGGTTCAGTTGGTAGAGTGGGTCGCCCTATGGCTGTAAGTTTACGGCCCTACTACTTGCCCAGGGAGTTCAGCCACGCCATTGTTGTCATTGTTTACATTCCCCCGCGAGCCGATGCGGAGGCAGCGTGTGACGTCAACAGCGCCGTGGCGAGTTTACAAACCGCATCCTGAGGCTCTTGTGCTCATCTCTGGGGACTTTAATCATGCCACTTTGGACAAGACACTCACTGCTTTTCACCAGTACGTGGACTGTAACACCAGGGGGATGAGGACACTAGATCTGATGTATGCAAACGTGAAGGATGCATACAGTGCCACCCCCCTGCCTGCACTGGGGAAAGCAGACCACAACCTGGTTCTACTCAAACCTCACTACACACCTAGAGTGAGGAGACTACCACCAACCACACGCTCTTTCAGGAAGTGGTCTCCTGAAGCCGAGCAGGCTCTGATAGGCTGCTTTGAGACCACTGACTGGGAAGCACTGTGGGGGTGTCACGGCGAGGACATTAAGATAGTCGACTGCACGACAGATTATATCAACTTCTGTATTGACACTGTGGTTCCAGCAAGATCTGTACGCTGCTTTGCCAACAACAAGCCCTGGATAACGAGTGACATCAAAGGCCTTCTGAACCAGAAGAAGGAGGCCTTTAAAGATGGCGACACGCAGGAGCTCAAGCGGGTACAGAGGGAACTCGGGGTCCAGCTCAGGGAGGTGAAAGAGCAGTACAGCAGGAAAATAGAAAGTAAGATGCAGAACAATAACATAAGAGGTGTGGCAGGGGATGAAGACCATCACCGGCTACAGCAACAAAAGAGGCGCACCCATTGAGGGGGATGTGGGAAGGGCAAACCAGCTGAACAACTTTGATCACCCCAACCCATTACCACCCCTAAATTCAACAGCCCCCACCAGCCATCACCAACAAAGACAACGGCGGAGTCCAGTTCCAGGATAAAGGACAGCGGATCCCTTCAGACCACCAACCCATAGCAGGACCAGGAGACTCCAGGGCAGCCTTGAGGATAAAGGAAATCAGATCCTTCCAGACTACCTACCTGAACTAGGAGACTCCAGACCAGCCCTATTAGGAGGTAGGACAGATTGGGCCCCTCCCTCTCCCTTTGTCTAACCCACCTACCCCCACAGACATCACTCCACTGGTCACACATGACTCCAACTTCACCGTCGCTCCGAACCAGTGGACTCCGACCCCGGGTGCCTGGAACCTGAAGTCCCACCGGTCTCCACACCCATTGAGACCCCCCCTCCTCACCCGGGGAGTTGGGGGACACGCAGGACTGAGATACTTACAGATTTGACCCAGACCAAATTACAGACAACCGGACAACCCCACCAGCCAAGGATCGGGAGGTGACAATCTAGATCCACTCCCCTCCCCAGGTAAACAAAAACAAATGAATCAACAATCACTCCACATGTGGAGTGATTGCTGATTCATTTGGGGTTTTTTTGTTTTTACTCGAATGCTCCCCCTTGAACTGCCACCTTACCGTGGTGGGGGAGTTTGAGTGCCTGAATGATCACAGGAGCTATGTTGTCCGGGGCTTCAAGCCCCTGGTAGGGTCTCCCATGGCAAACAGGTCCTGTGTGACAGGGCAGACTAAGAGCAGTTCAGAAGCCCCTTATGAAGAGATTCAAAACAAGGACCGATACTTCACCCGGTATGGCGCAGCCGGGGCCCCACCCTGGAGCCAGGCCCGGGGTTGGGGCTTTAAGCGAGCGCCTGCCGGCAGGGCCTTTGCCCACAGGTCCCGGCCAGGCTTAGCCCGAAAAGGCGACGTGGGTCCGTCCCCTGGTGGGTCCACCACCCGCCGAGGGAGCCGTGGGGCCCGGTGCGATGTGGATTGGGTGGCAGTCGACAGCGGGGCGCACGGCGACCCAATCCCTGGACACAGAGTCTAGCTCTAGGGACATGGAATGTCACCTTGCTGGGGGGAAGGAGCCGGAGCTTGTGAGGGAGGTTGAGAGGTACCGTCTAGATATAGTAGGGCTCACCTCCACTCACAGCCTCGGCTCTGGAACCCAACCCCTTGAGAGGGGCTGGACTCTCCATTACTCTGGCGTTGCTCGCGGTGAGAGGCGGCGGGCTGGTGTGGGCTTGCTCATAGCCCCCCAGCTCAGCTGCCATGTGTTGGTGAACCCCGGTGAATGAGAGTGTCTCGTCCCTGCGCCTTCGGGTCGGGGACAGGTGCCCCACTGTCGTTTCGGCCTATGGGCCGAATAGCAGTGCAGAGCAGCCGGCCTTCTTGGGGTCCTCGGGAGGGGTGCTGGATGGTGCCCCAACTGGGGACTCCATTGTTCTCCTGGGTGACTTCAATGCCCACGTGAGCAGCGACAGTGATACCTGGAGGGATGTGGTGGGGAGGAACGGCCTCCCTTATCTGAACCAGAGCGGTGTTTTGTTGTTGGACTTCTGTGCTAGTCACAGTTTGTCTATAACGAACACCAAGTTCGAGCACAAGATGTCCATAAGTGCACGTGGCACCAGGACACCCTAGGCCGGAGGTCGATGATCGACTTAATTGTCGTTTCATCTGACCTCCGGCCGCGTGTCTCGGACACTCTGGTAAAGAGAGGGGCCGAGCTGTCAACCGACCACCACCTGGTGGTGAGTTGGATCCGCTGGCAGAGGAGAAAGCCGGACAGACCTGGCAGGCCCAAACATGTTGTGAGGGTCTGTTGGGAACGTCAGGCGGAGCCCGACGTCTGCGCGGTCTTCAACTCCCACCTCCGGGAGAGCTTTTCCCAGATTCCGAGGGAGGCTGGAGACATCGAGTCCGAGTGGACCATGTTCTCCACCTCCATTGTTGAAGCAGCTGCAAGGTCTACGGTGCCTGTCGTGGCGGCAACCCCCGAACCCGGTGGTGGACGCCGGAAGTAAGGGATGTAGTGCGCGGCTGTGGTTCAGTTGGTAGAGTGGGTTGCCCAATAACTGAGAGGTTGGCGGTTCGCGTCCCAGCTCTGGCTGTCCACATGTCGAAGTGTCCTTGGGCAAGACACTGAACCCTGGCTTAGGCCCCCAGTAGGACTTACGATAGACCTTAGAAACCTACTGGTGTATGAGTGTGTGCGTGAATGGGTGAATGAGAGGCTAATGTAAAGCGCTTTGAGCACCATGAAGGTGGAAAAGCGCTATATAAATGCAGTCCATTTACCATTTAGTCAAGCTGAAGAAGGAGTCTTATTGGGCCTTACTGGTTCATAGGACTCCTGAGAGGGCCTCCAAAATCTCCCCCCCATTAGAGAGGTCAGCCTTAGACAAAGCCATAGCCTATGGTAAGGCTAGATATAGGGGAAAGCTCACTTACCATACGGTGAATAGGCTGACCTCTCTGGTAGACAGATCTGGGGAGAAACAGAACACCGATGAATAACTCTCCACCACTGAATGACAGTGAGTGGCTGGAGTTGCCACGAAGGGCCCCGCATGCTTACACTTTGATGACCCACTCTAACCCTTACCCGAGCCCTGCCCCGAACCCTAGCCCTGACCAAGGTGGTAACCCTACCCAGGGGCCGAACCGTAATAGTGCTTTTAACCCTAAACCTAACTTTAGAACCCATTCGAAACGAGGTTCGGACCCCAATCGGGGCCGGGACCCGAACCGTAGATGTGGCCCTAACCCGAACTGGGGGACTAACCCTAACCCTAGACTCAATACTAGACCCCCCCTTCCCCAACCCGAAACTGAACCGGGGCCCTAACCCTAATTTTATTTTTAACATTTTTTAAGGGGAAGGGAACCTATGTTTTTTTTTTTAAACATGGTGTTACATGGTCCATTGGTTTAAGACAGTTTGGTGTCCTTGGAGAGCCACAATGGCTACAAATAGGTGACCTTTAACGTCACAGCAGAGGATTCAATTTTGACCTGATTAGAGACCCATCTGACTAACAGGAAGTCCCTCCCCTAACTGAAGTACTTTCCATTTAAGCCAGTGACTCTCTTCTGTTCTTCTTACTCCTTTGAAGAAGGCAGACATGCCGAAACGTTAGGAGAGTCACTGGCTATTTTATTGTTGATGTATTTTATATAGTGTTTTTTATTTTTAACCTTTTTTAAGGGGAAGGGAACCTATGTGTTTTTTTTAAACATGGTCCATTGGTTTTATTTTGTCAATACACTTGTTTTTTTTATGCGTTTAAATGTGTTTTAGTCAGTTTTTTATGGTTGTGAGATGTTTTTTAAAACACAAGCACATACTCCCCTGATCTTTGAAAGCCATATTAGTCTGGTTCAGACACCAATCACCCATCTCCCTGGGGTCTCGGAGGGCCTGGGAGGACCCAGTGGGTCCCCTATTTGGGGGGGGTGTTTGCTGGGTGTTTGTTTTTTTTTTCCTGTTGTTTGAAGAGGGTTGCATGCCATTAAACTGTTTGCAGTGAAACTTAGAAAGTTGAAGTGAACTTAAGAGTGCATGAGGGGAATGGACCTGCTTCTGGCCCCCCAGTCTAGCCCCCTTGCAAACCCCTAAAAAGACAAAAAAAACAGAAAGAGGGAGACAAAGAATATGAAAATATAAACCGCTGAAACAGTTAAGGGTTCTGATAAACAGAACCCCCGACCTTTATACATGTTTTAATTTTTAAAGAATTTTATTATTTACATGTTTAAAAAAAAAATTGGTTCCTTCTTACTTACCTGGGGTTTTTATTACATGTTTTTATTTTCCTTTTACTTACCTGGGGCTGTTCTTCACCCCAGATGGGGCCCTAACCTGAACTGGGAGGTTGACCCCAACCCTAGACCCGATGTTAGACCCCCCCCCCCCCCCCCCCCCAAGCCTAACCAGGGCCCTTACCCTAACTGAGGTTCCGACTCAAACCCCAACCCAAACCTTAGCCCTAACCCTAACTGGTAACCCCAATCCTAACCCTAATTTGCCCCTAACCTGAACCCAAACCCCAGCCCTAATCTTGGCCCTTAACCTAACCGGAACCTTGGCCCTAACCCTAATCCTAACCCTGAAATGGGAAATAGGCCTGATGGGGAAAATATACCCGATAAAGTGGTGGGATGTAAACATTTAGATAGAGAAAGGAGGGAATACTTGCCTGAAATCTGTGAAAATCGGATTAATAAACAAGGGATCCTAGAAAAATGGAGAAACAATTAAATTGACAGTAGGGGGACAGAAAACTCACCCCCGAATTCTTTTTATATGTACTCACCAGGGGAGGAAGAACATGAGCTGTTGAAAAAAAACTTATTTATCCTAACTATCCAAATGAGAGACTGGGAGACACCCCTCAGACAGAATAAGATAAAAATTTATTTTAGCAGTAAAAATAAACTGATGTGAGCCAGAGCATTTGGAGAGTCTTTAAGACTGTACCATATTTATTTTCCCCTACACCTAACCAGGACCCGATTTCTAACCCTAACCATAATCGGGGCCCGAACCCTAACCAAGGCTCGGGCCCGAATCCCAACCCAAACCTTAACCCTAAAACTAACCGGAACACCAACCTGAACCCTTACCCTAACCCCAATCATAACCCTAACCCATTTGTTTACCCTAATGTAAACCCCAACCCTAACCCTTACCTAAACATGATGATTGGGGAATTAAAGGCTAAAATGGCCCATACAACCCTTTCTGAAACCTCTACTCTACCTCAACGGGGGGCCGAGCCCACTGACTGCTCTGCTCCGGCCACTGGAGCCCTCATACCCCTAGACACCAACTCTCAGGACCCCTCAATACCTAATGACTCAACCAATTCCCCCAGTATCATAAAACCCACATACCATCTGGCCAGACCCCACCATAAACTACAGGACTGGCAATTCAAACCCAGGAGGTCTGTGTTAGTGCTGGGTAAATCCAATATTAATAGGATTCCCCCACACACTAATAACCACATACAATTTGACAGCTACCTGGGCGCAAACTTTTATCATTTCCTAAAAATCTGCCAAAACACACCCATCTCTCCCACAACCAAAATCTTAAGTTTTATCTATTGGATTCAATAATAAGGATCAGGACCCCAAACAGACTTCAATTAAGCAATTAAAAGCATTATATAGGACAGCCAAAAATACATTCCCCAACGCAGACATATATTTTCCAATAATTAATTTCTCCCCAGCACTAACACAGACCCAAAAGTATAATCTCTCAACAAACACTATCATGACCCACTTTCCGTTCCTGGCCGAACCGCCACCCGAACAATTTCACACTGAACCGGACCGAATTCACTGGACAGCCAATACAGCCACCCACATCCTTCAACACTGGTGCCAATTACTAAATTTAAAACACTTATAAACCCTAACCCGGCCCCCCCAGACAGCACAAGACTAGACCCAGACCAGATCCATAACCCGGACACAGAGGACTCCATTTCCAATGTCCTCAATCTCTCCAGACTCCTCCCTGTGTCCCCGGTCCAACGGATTGTCCTGGAGAGGGGATTATCATTCATTCCACGCCCCACAAAACTTGACTGGGGGGAGGACGTCCACAAATTCCACCGCCGCGTTAAAATATTGGACCACTTCTACCCTCACTGACTTCACCCGCACACCCCCCCTCCAATTGGGAACCATCAATAACTTCAATCACATCACCCACTAAACAATTAATCACACAGAATATAAGGGCCCTGCATTCCTATAGATCCTCCTGTGATATTCCAGATAATATATCTGGAGCGGAACGCAGAGCCCTTCATGAACTCATCCATAACCCAAACATAATCAAACCAGCAGATAAAGGTTCTAAAAACAATAATGGACAGACAACAGGGCTCTACACTAACTTTTTTCCAGGAGCACACGTGCCCTTAAGTTAAAAAATTTAGGAGCACACAAAAAAGTAGGGGCACAAGTAGGTTTTAGTTTTAAATGGTTTATTTACAGTGCAGTACTTGCGCACAGAAACCAACATTGTTGAATGACTGCTGTCATTTGTGTTAATTTAGAGCAGACCATAACATAACTTTGTATTATGGGATGCTTTGTCCTTTGATACATTTTAGATCGTTGTATTGGCTGCCTTATTAGATACATTTTAGAATGATTAACCCTAACCCACCCCTTCGGGGTGTCAGAACTCCCTCCTCTAAACCTAACCTAGCCTGTGGTCCATCTTACTATACACTTGATATCACCTTTAATTGGGTTTTTATTTTTATGCTTATTTTTATTTTTCTTTCTTTTATTTCTCTCTTTTAATCAGGACATGAGTCTACAAACACCCCTTAACCCATTGGCAAGAAGGAGCAGGAAACAATCATGCCCATCCCACCTGCTCTTTAACTATATGCAAATGAGAGGTGCACTCATTTCCCTATCACCTCTGCCCTCTTTTAACCAGGGCATGAGACTCTAGGCACCCTTTGACCCAGTGGTAAGAGACCGCAGCAACCAATCAGAAACAGGAACATGCCCATGCCACCTGCTGATGTAACTCCTTAAATGGGAGATCTACTCATGCTTCCTGATACCTCTGATGAAGCCTATGCAGGCGAAACGTCAGGCCTGGGGAGACCTCTTCCGCCCCGCTTTCTTTTAATTCTTTTTAGAGATTTCTTTTATTATTTTTAACACAGTAACAGTGATTTAAAATAATTTTAAGAAACAGATGTACAGGGAGACCTATTACCAACTAAAGGACCCAACACACAGGACCTGCAGTCTGGAGATCCTTCTCTTCCAAGGACTCCACAGCGTCATCCCGGACACAAAAAACCATCATCCACTGAGTTGCGTTGTGAGTACAGGGGTATTAAATTATAGTGTGCACACTATAAGAAAGGAGTTTTTTTCTTACCTTGTACCCAACCACAAGGACTTAGTCTGCCAGTGAGGGATCAAAATTGGACAGTTTGACCCAGAGAGGGGGAACAGTTGGGCCCTGGGACTCTTTAGGGGGGGCCTTCTGGCCCTGCCTCCTGTGTAAAGAACTCTTATCACTGTGTGTTATACTGTGTAGATTGTTATAATTTCTTATATATTTTTTTACTGGATATTTTGCTTTTTATTGTGATATCCTGGGATTTTTTTTACCTTTTGACTTTTTTTTTTTTTTACCTTTTTATGTTTGTATGTTATGTATGCTTTTATTCATTTTTTAATTTTTTCTTTGAAACTATACAGTGTTTTTTTTTTATATTTTTTTAACTTTAATTTTTTAAATTTCTTTATTTTTAATTGTTTTAATTCCTTTGGGAATCTGCTCAAAACCCATTTTCCTGTGCAGCATGTTGCCACATTTATCAAATGTTTCCAAGCCCATAGGAGCCATTAAAAGGCCTACTCCTCGGTGGCAATCTACCAGCACACGAGGCCAGAACCCCTCTCGTAATGGCGAGTTCAAAGAAGCCTCACAATATCCAACACCAGAAGCCTTAGCTCTGACTAAAAGATATTTTAAATTACTGCAGGCAGTTCACTATTCAGAGGTCTTAGTCTCACTTACTACAGGCCTTTGTCCACCTGGGATGCAGAAGCAGGCTTCCAAATTAACTGCTTTTATTAAGCCCTCCTCACCTACGGAGGAGACCCTGACAAAAATTAGAGTAAATACCACAGCCTGGTTAGAAAATAACTTGCAGATACTTAAATACCACTGCAACAAAATAGAGGGCTTACAAGACCTGGGTGGGTTTGATTTGGACGCCTTTAATAAGGCCATCTCCTGGGGTAGGACCCGTTACAGGAAAAAACTCACAACCTCCTCAATAAACACTCTAAAAACACTCTTACAGGCCCCCCACACTATTAGGACTCCCCGGTTTTGGGGATTCAGCAGCGTTTCCACCGCTGCCGAAGCCACAGCGTCCACCCAGACTCTGCTCGTATGCAGAAGCGCTGAGGAGGAAGCAGAAGCCCCCACCTCATTCTGATCCTAAACCCAACCCCGATCTTTACCCTAACCCCCCTTCAGTCAAACAGTTAAAATCACTTTACAGGACAGCAAAAGAAACATTCCCCAATGCAGACATTTATTTCCCTATCATTAACTTTTCTCCAGCACTAACACAGACCCAAAAAAATAACCTTACTATCATCAATAATACAATCATGACCCACTTTCCGTTCCTGGCCGGACTGCCGCAGGACCTCTTCCATACAGAACCGGATCACATCCACTGGACACCCACCACTGCGACTCACATCTTACAACACTGGTATAGACTCCTTAATTTAAAAATCCATTGAACCCTAACCCGGCCCCCCCAGACAGCATTCAACCTGACCCAGACCAAAACCATAACCCTGACTCTGAGGATTCGACCTCAAGTGTCCTCAATCTCTCCAGGCTTTTCTCCCTGTCCCCGGTCCAGCGGGGTCTCCTGGAGAGGAGTTTATCATTCATCCCACCAAATTCGACTGGGGGAAACTTCAGGGGGACTTCCATAAATTCCACCGCCGCATTAAAATTTTGGATCATTTTCACCCCCACTCTGATTTCATCCGTGCACCATTCACATACCCATCCAATTGGGAACCAACAATAAATTCACTTTCAACACCCACAAAACACTATTTCACAGAGCAAAAGGGCCCTGCACTCCTATAGGTTAACTCAGGACATACCTGATAATCTATCCATCCAGGAACGCAGGGCCCTCCAGCAACTCATCCATAACCCCCAACATCATCATTAAACCTGCAGACAAAGGCTCAAAAACAATCATAATGGACAGACACCAATATTTAATAGAAGCAAACCGCCAATTATCTAACACAGCACACTACCAACCCATCCCAGAATCCATTCAAAACAATACCCAAACACAAATACTTAAATACTTAAAAATAAAAACTATATCAACACAAAACCGTTGCACTTTTTATCCGGACCAGACCAACCCCGCCCCAGACAGTTTTATCTTCTTCCTAAGATACACAAACACCCCACAACATGGACTGTCCCCCATGAAGTTCCCCCGGTAGACCGATCGTTTCAGATTGCAACAGTGCCTCATACAACATCACACAATATATAGATCATTTTCTTAGTCCCCTCTCCAGGAGACACCCAAGTTTTATCAAAGACACTTACCACTTCCTAGAGACTATTAGGCCCATGGCTGTTCCGCTTCACGCATATTTATTTACAATAGACATCACCAGCCTTTACACCAACATAGACACTAAATTAGGACTCCAAGCAGTCCAAACCCTTATGGATAAATGCCCAGATCCAAATAGACCAGACAAAGAAATTTTAGAACTACACACTCTGTTTAACCAATAATGACTTTTTATTCAACAATCAAAACTACCTACAGGTCAGCGGAACAGCCATGGGCCAAAGATACGCACCGTCCTACGCCAATATTTACATGGGTGAGTGGGAGCGAGAAGCCCTGGCCAAATGCCCTCTGCGCCCATCACTTTACCTCTGTTTTTTAGATGACATAATAGGTATTTGGCCCCACACTATCCCTCAATTCCATCAGTTTATAGACACACTCAATAACCATCATAAAACCATAAAAATCAAACATACAATAGACACACACACACATATATATATATACACATATATATATATATTATATATATATAAAAATAAAAACAGAAAAAAGGCAAAATAAACAAATAAATCTGAATTCAGTTTTAAAGGAGAGAGATCGAGGGGCTCGTATCAGTAGGCCAGTGCTCCATAGGTTTATTTGACCTCTAGTTTAACCTTACCCTAACCCCCCTTCCCCTAACCCTAACCTTAACCCCCGTACCCCTAACCCTAACCTTAACCCCCTAACCTCAACCCCCTTACCCCTAACCCTAACCCCCCTACCCCTAGGGTTAGGATTAGTGAGTGAAAATAATGTTATATCCACTGTCTCTCCATCCCTGATGACCACACGGTCTGTGGAGAGCACTAGTGAATATTTCAGTAATATTACACATGACACTCACCCAATATACTCCAATGTAGTGGTTGAAGATTATAATAATGACATCATCTCTGCTTCTCTACCAGGTCCAGACTCAGGGGAGCCCGGGGCTGAGCCGGAGCGGGCGCCTTTAGGCACAACAGTGGCACTTAGGGGACAGGATAAAATGATGGGCGAACCCAAAAAGGATACACATTATCCATATGGTACCCAATCTGAATCCCCGCCAAGAGCCATCCACGGAAACCTGCCTTTGGCGCCCGCCTCCACTTCACGCCCTGAGCCCCTGGTGCATCCTAGGACCACTAGGAAGATCTTTGAGTGGTCCCTGGAAGTCACCAAGCCCATTTTAATAATAGGGGATTCAAATCTGGCACGTATGTCAGGGTTTCAGGATGATAGAGTGCAAGTGGACAGCTTCCCGGGGGCTTCCTTTTACCACCTCAAGGGGGTGCTGGACAAACTTAGTCCAGACCCCAGGATGGAGAAGGTGGTCCTGGCAGCTGGCTTAAATAACTGCCTAGCAAAACAGACCAGCATAACCACATGGAAGCAGTTGCAACAATTGCTCAAGATGGCTGAGAGCAGGTTCCCAAATGCTGTGGTTCATGTCCCTGTAATTAATTTCTCTTTTAGTTTGGATGTGACACAGCAGACTCTCCTGAGGGCTCTTAATGAGAAAATTTTAGATAAATGTGTATTCTTACCTGAGCTTAACCAGTTACTCTTTAAGACCCAGCCCCGCGACCCCATCCACTGGACCAGGGACACGGCGGACCGCATCCTCAGTCTCTGGTTAGACCACCTAAACATGTGAGGGGAGAAGAGGGCTTATTAGCAGTTCCCCTAATAAATGTCACTAACTTCTCCAAATGTTTCAGACTCACAACAGCAGAACGGGAGGTCTTGGAACGGGGCTTAACCTTCATCCCCACCCCTGGTCGGGTCGACCGCATGGAACTTCGGAGGGACCTATACAACTACCACAGAAAATTAAAACTATTAGACTACTTCAATTATACAATAAATTTCAAACATGAACCATTCACTGACTCATCCACCTGGACTCCGTCAACAACCTCACCCACAATACAGTCACTCATCCAGTGGGATCTGGACACTTTTAAAACATAGAATAAAACCACCAACCCAATTCAATCTAACCACAACACAAAGGAATGCAATAAAAACACTTAGAAATAATAAAAACATCATTATCAAACCAGCCGACAAAGGCTCACAGATTGTAATTATGGACTTACACCAGTATTTGTTAGAAGCAAACACACAGTTAAATAATACACAACATTACATACAATTACCCAAATCCATTCAACCACACACACAGATTATGATCCGGACCATCCTCAACAGAATGCATAATAACCAATTCATATCACGCAAACAACTCAACTATCTCAGCGGGCCAGACCAACCTAGGCCCAGACAATTTTACCTTCTCCCAAAAATCCATAAACCTCCAGAGAAGTGGACGGTCCCTCACGAGGTTCCATGCGGCCGACCCATCGTCAGTGACTGCGGCTCAGAGTCTTATCGAATTGCAGAATACATCGACCATTTTCTCAATCCACTATCACAAAAACACAACAGTTATATTAAGGACACATACGACTTTATCAATAAACTTAAAGGATTACACTAACCAGCTCATGCTTCTCTCTTTACAATAGACATCAATTCACTTTACACCAACATCGATACGACTCTGGGCCTACAGGCGGTGAGGGATGTATTCGACCGGTACCCAGACCCTGAAAGACCGGATAATGACCTGCTTGAGCTGCTGGAATTGAGTCTAACCAGGAATGATTTTGAGTTCAACGGAAAACCCTACCTGCAAATACATGGAACAGCGATGGGTAAAAAGTTCGCCCCCACTTATGCCAACCTTTATATGCGCCTCTGGGAGGGTACAGCATTCACTAAATGCACCCACTTACCCGTCATATACCTCCGTTATCTTGACGACATCTGGCAACACTCCACCACAGAATTTAATAAGTTTATAACAGTCTTAAACACACATCACCCGGCTATAACGATAACACATAACACACAGTTAACTGAAATAGAATTTCTGGACACACAGGTGTTCATCTCACAAGATGAAGTAACCAAAACACTAGCTACCCACGTTTACTTCAAACATACCGACACACACGCACTTTTACACAAAACAAGTTATCACCCCAAACACACATTTAAAGGAATCATTCAATCACAACTCATTCGCTTCAATAGAATCTGTACCTTCCCAGAGGACGCTGAAAAAGCCACCACCACACTGTTCCATGCGGTGCGTCCGAGAGGCTACTCTAGCCGCTTCCTCCGCTACATCAAAGCGGAGGTCAGACTCTTATTTGCAGGTGGGGCGGAGTATAAAAGACCGGTGGACAATGAGGGCGGAAAGCTTCCCCTGGTTACCACATATACACAGGAAATAGCGGGGCTGGGTTCCAAAATAAAAGCACACTTTAAGGAAATACAATTAAAGGAAGAAAACCTTCGGAGGGACCTATACAACTACCAGAGAAAATTACAATTACTAGATCATTTCAATTTAATAAATTTCAAACTTGAACCATTCACCGATTCATCCACCTGGATTCCGTCAACCTCACCCATAATTCAGTCACTAATCCAGCAGGACCTGGACACCTTTAAAACACAGAATAAGACCACAAACTCAGTTTAATTTGTCCAGAACACAAAGAAATGCAATAAAAACACTCAGAAATAATAACCTCATTATCAAACCGGCCGACAAAGGCTCACAGATTGTAATCATGGATTTATGTCAATATTTATTAGAAGCAAACAGACACTTAAATAATACACAACACTATATTCAATTACCCAAACCCATCCAACCACACACACAGATCATGATCCGGACCATCCTCAAAAGGATGCATAATAACAAATTCATATCACGTAAACAACTCCATTATCTCAGCAGGCCAGACCAACCTAGGCCCAGACAATTCTACCTCCTCCCAAAAATCCATAAACCTCCAGAGAAGTGGACGGTCCCTCACGAGGTTCCATGCGGCCGACCCATCGTCAGCAGCTCAGAGTCGTATCGAATAGCAGAATACAGCGACCATTTTCTCAATCCACCATCACAAAAACACAGTAGTTACATAAAGGACTCATACGATTTTATCAATAAACTTAAAGGATTACACTTACCAGCTCATGCCTCTCTCTTCACAATAGACATTAACTCACTATACACCAATATTGATACGACTCTGGGCCTACAGGCGGTGAGGGATGTATTTGAACGTTGCCCGGACCCTGAAAGTCCAGACAACGACCTGCTTGAGCTGCTCGAAATCAGTCTAGCCAGAAACAACTTCGAGTTCAACGGCAAACCCTACCTGCAAATCCATGGAACAGCGATGGGTAAAAAGTTCGCCCCCACATATGCGCCTCTGGGAGGGTACAGCATTCACCAAATGTACTCACTTACCCGTCATCTACCTCCGTTATTTAGACGACATCTTTGGCATCTGGCAACACTACTACAGAATTTGATAATTTCATAAGAGTCTTAAACACACATCACCCGGCAATAACTATAACACACAGTTGGTTGAAATAGAATTTCTGGACACAGGTGTTCTTCATCCCACAAGATGAAGCAATCAAAACATTAGCTACCTGCATATTTTTCAAACATACCGACACACACGCACTCTTACACAAATCAAGCCATCACCCCAAACACACATTTCAAGGCATTATTAAATCACAACTCATTCGCGTCAATAGAATCTGTACCTTCCCAGAGGACGCTGAAGAAGCCACCACCACGCTGTTCCATGCGTTGCGTCCGGGGGGGGGCTACTCTAGCCGCTTCCTCCGCTACATTAAAGAGGTCAGACTTTTATTTGCAGGCAGGGAGGGGTATAAAAGGCCGTTGGACAGTGAGGGCGGAAAGCTACCCCTGATAACCACATACACCCAGGAAACAGCGGGGCTGGGTTCCAAAATAAAAGCGCATTTTGAGGAAGTCAAATTGGAGGAAAAGCTCAGGGATTTTAAAATAATCTCCACGTACAGGAGGAATAAAAACCTGAAGGACCTCTTAGTGCGCTCCAGTTTGGCTCGGGTGGGAAACAAGACAAAATGACAACAAATATTGCTTAAAAACCCATTTTATGGAAAAAATTATAACCGGGTCAGGTGCTCCAACCGCCCAAGATTTGAATTTAAAGACTAAGAATGTGGTGTACGGAATCAAGTGTGGGAGAAACAAAAAACTCTGAAGGTGAGACTGAAGCAGCACCACCATCACAAGGGCACTAGTGCAACTCACTTCTAATTCTGACCCTAACCAGGGTCCCGACTCTGACCCTAACCTTAACAGGAGACTTTACCCTAACCAGGGTTCTGACCCTAACCCCATCATATGCCAATAGCTATATGGCTACATGGGAGGCAGCAGCCCTGGCCAAATGTCCGATACAACCCCTCACATACCTTAGATTTTTAGATGATATCTTTGGGATCTGGGTTGACACTCAGGATTCTTTTAATAGTTTTATACATACACTAAACACACCACACACACACACTAGGCTTTTATCCAGTTTTTAGATTCCGAAATATTTATCCAGGGACCTGAAGATTTCTAGCCTCGAGAGTACTTTTTAAATCTACCGACACGCATTCTCTTTTGCACAAGTCATCCTTCCACCCTAAAAACACTTAAAGGCATAATCAAGTCTCAAATCAAATAGACACAAATATGCACATTGGAAGATGAAAATTTTAACCGCCTACAACAGCACGTTGAGTTCAGGGATTTTAACTTATAAAAACCAAAACCGTAGGGACATTTTAGTCAGGGCCAATATAGACCAAAACCTCTACAAATGATCCACATTTTAACACTCATGTTTTTTAATAAGTAATAAAGGAGCTCTCATCAATAAATGAATAAATTTTACTGACAAAAATGTAGTTTACACCATTAAATGCACATTCTGTGGGGGAAACTAAGCAAAACCTCAAAAGCAGATTGGCGATTAGGAATGCTAGGATACACACGGTTTTATATACACATTTTAACACTCCATGCAGTTCTTAACCATCACTGGGGTGGAATCTAATAGCAACTGGTCCACACAGGAAAGACAGAAGATAGAAAGAAACTGGATCCATAAATTAGGCACTGTAGACCCGATGGGACTATACGAAAGGTATTAGCCCATTTTAAAACTTCACATTTTAACATCTTTTAATTTAATCCTTTAATCTAATTTCTTCTTCTAACAATTTCTTTAACCCATGTGATCTTAACCTTCATAAAAAAAATAAAAAAAAAAATCCACCAAATCTTTTTTTCCCCTCTTAATAGGAACAAGGAGGCTGGCATGGCACCTCAGCACCCTTGATGTCCGAGCCCTGAGGGACAAACGTCGGCTCAAAATAATACTTAAAAAACCTAACCTTAACCCTAACCCCAACTCCAACCTTAACCAGGGTTCTAACCCCAACCCACCCAGAAAAGCCTTGACTATACAGGCACAAGTTCATGGACAGGCCCCTCCTGAACCTAACTGGATAAATGTAACAGGAAGGGAAAAGGAGATGGATACTTACCGAACATTCGGGACGGTTTACCAATATGGCAGTAGAGAGGAGACATGAGATTTTTCCAGTAACACAATCTGGGGAGGATGGTGATTTCAAACTCGTCAGGAAGAAAAAGAAACTGAATAGCAAAGAGAACTCACTGTAGTCAAGCACAGAGTTGGGAAAACGACAACAACAAAACCAAGGGCAAATTGAGGGGGAAGGAACACTAAGGGAAGGCCAAAATGCATCTCAGGAAGTGAGAAATTGAGATGGGGGAAATACACCTGACAGAAGAGGGAGTCAAACACTTAGACACACCTATAAGAAGGAGGGAGTACACACCTGAAACCCTGAAAACTGGACTGCAAGTCACCTGTTGAACACCCACTAGATGGGACTACAGACTTACCTGTGGGGAGGCAGAAGTAGACCTGTCCCAGAGGGGGGAGGGGGGCCACAACCATCACAAATCCATCTGGACCCGTTGTCTTTGACACCAATCCGGGCCCTTTGGGGCCGTTTAAGCACTCGAGGGTGTTCCAGAAGATCGCGACCTGGGAGATAAGAATTAGGAGACTTATAATAGTGATGGGGATTTGAATCTGGCCAGAATTCCAAAGAATCCTTACCCCCAGGTCAAGATAGTCATCTTCCCTGGGGCTCAGATACATCATTTAAAAGGGGTCCTGGAGAAGCTTGATCCTAACCCCCCAGTACACAAAGTGGTCCTGTCAGTGGGTCTTAACTACCTTAGGGAAAACCAGCCCAATACAATGTATAAGCAGTTTTCACAGCTTATGGCATCCAGTAAAATTGGTCTTCCCCCAGGCACCTCCCTCTACGTCCACCTTAGAGCACATGGGGTGGAGAATCTGGTGATCATGGGATTGGAGTCTAGAATCAGATGGTCTATGAGAAAGACTGAAGAGAGGACCACGGGATCAGAGAATTAGGTACCATTGTACCCAGTGGTGTAAATTAAGGTACTCACAGTCCAAAGATGTGATGGACCCCTAAAAGGTCAAAACTATGAGGACGAGAGACCCCCCAGACATAAGTTTAATTTTTTTTTTTTTTTTTTTAAAGTTTAGCAGTAAAACAAAATAACCATAACTGGTTTATGTGTCAGAGCATTTGGTCAGTCTTTTCTATGACTGGCCATATCCATTTTCCTCTCCACTCAACCATAACCCTAAACCTAACCCTCTGGTCAAAGACAACTGTGTGAAAAAGACCCAATTGTGATTTTGGCGGGAATACCGTTACCACCCACATTTAGGTGGAGGTTAAGGGTCAAGGAAGGGTCATGTTGAAGTGATTGTCATATGTGATGGGACTAATGTACACCATTCTAGAACAAGCCCCCCTTCAAAAACCAGCCTTAATTTTAAGAGAAACAGCCTGTTTTACACAGTAAAGGTCAAAAGTCACACCATCATTTACAAGTAAGGAAAGATTTGGAGAAATGCCTCAAAGGAAGACCACTCCTAGACAGAGCAGGAGACAGGAAGAGAGAAATCCTCCAGCTGGTTAAGGAGAGACGAGGTTTGCTGAAGGCATGGCGGAAAGCCAAAGATGATGAGAAGGAGGGCTTAAAGGACCTGTGGAACCAGGTCAGAACCAAACTCACCCACCTGAGGCAGAAATGCAGAGGTCAGAAGGAGAAAGCAAGAGCAAGCTTTCTTCGCGACCCGTTCCGGTATGCCTGGGGCTTGCTGGACATCAAGGATCAGCTCAGTGACAGTAACAGAGAACTTCCCCTTGGTTCCCCAGGGCAGGTACCCCTCCCATCCAAACCCTCTACAGAGTTTGACATCTCTCCCCCCAGATGGTCTGAGGTCAGGCAGGTAGTGGAGCAAGCAAGGGGTACATCTGCACCTGGTCTGAATAGAGTCTCCTACAGGGTGTATAAGAACTGCCCAAGGACCCTGAAGATTTTGTGGCAGGTGATGGGATTGCATGGAAACATGAATCTATTCCTCCAGCATGGAGCAGAGCAGCTACAACATTCCTCCCAAAAGACTCTAGTAAGACCAGCCAATTTAGAGGGATCTCTCTTGAATGTGGAAGGGAAGATTTTCTTCTGTGATGGCAAAGCGCATGACAATCTACATTGATACCAGCTGCCGGAAGGCAGGCATCCCAGGCTGCATCGAGCACTCCACTATGATCTGGGAGCAGATTCAGACAGCGAGATGAAGCAAATCAGACCTGCACATAGTTTGGCTGGACCTGGCAAATGCCTATGGATCCGTTCCCCCACCAACTCTGTTTGCTCTCAAGTTCTTTCACATTCAGAGCATAATAAGCCATTTCAACAACTTCTACGTATGCTACAGAAATCAAGAGATCTCAACAGGTTTGCATCGACTGGAAAAATGCATAGCGATGGGTTGTTCGATGTCCCCCATCCTTTTCACAGCAGCATTCGAGATCATCCCGCTTGGTGGAAGACAGATTCTCCGAGGAGTCAGATTCCAAGTAAGGCCTACGACTCCCGGCCATGTGTCCTAAATCTCCACCTGCTATGCAATGTAAATATTTGCAGATGAAACCGCGCAAGTGGACACAGTGAAGGCTGAGCTGCACAACCCCCCTGGGTCCGTCTGTCCTAACTTTAGGGCTTTTGTCCTCCTTTCATGCCAGTGGTCACCCTACCCACACACAAGGCCAGGTGCAGAGGGGCTGAGCTATCAATTAAGTGTGAGAAACAAAGTTTATGCACTGCAAAAAAAATGCAATTTCTGAAAATTTAGGCTCTTTACTTTTAAAATCATTTTGCAAGTACAATTAACTTAAGTACTAATAAACTTAAATTGTTGGAAAACTTGCGCTTTTACTTTCCTCTTACTAGTCTTCATTTTGTTCAGACATTGTGAGCCCTGATTGACCCCAGAGAAGGAAGGAAAGAAAGAAAAAGAATTCTACAAAGCAGTAACTATAAACTAGTTTTCAAAAGTCTTTATAAATGGACCCAACTACACCTTGAAGTTGAACCTACCTCAGAAAGGAACCACACCCACCCATATTGGCAATAACAGCAGGAAGGAATCCAGTTTGCTGTGAATTAAACCTTGGAAAACAGTAAATATTAATAAATTCATAACTGCTACAAATGCCATTTTCATCTGTTAGCTTAATGCTATATAACTATTTAAAAACATACAAACAGTCCACTGTGTACTGTCCCCTGTTTATTATCGTCCTGCAAGGATCAGACTAGTTTCTTTGAAAATTAAATGTAGAATTAGTTGTAAAAAGTGCACATCTCTGAAATCAGTATCCTTGTCTTTTCAGCAGGTAAACAAACACTGCACCCGTCTTAAGTATTTTAAGTTTACAGTATTTGTAAATGATTTATAAATAAAAGGGTTGTTTATAAAATTGTGTAAGGACAATACATTAACCATTTAGAAATAGTTAACACCTAGTTATTACATAGTGAAATATGTGTAGGTATTACATCTTACCAATTATTTTAATACTGAGCCATGTGATATATTTTTATCAGAAACGGGCAGAGGTCTAGACCCACTTGAGCACCCCAGAGGAGTCCCAATTCTAAATGAAAGACGCTGATGGACCAAACTTGCAGTACGAAGAGATACTGCACCGGAAGGATGAGGAGGAAGAATCAGGAAACTAGGAGGAATAGGAAGATGATTTAAGCAATTCATCCATGGAGGTCATAGTAGATTCAAAAGAATCAGTCAGGTTTGGAGACCGGATGAGTTTATTATCTTTTTATCCTCCACCAATAGAAATGGGTCCACCTCCTTATGAAGGAGTCGACCCTAACCCACCAGAATCTTAGAGGTTATATATTCCAAGATTAAGAGAAAATGTGTTATATCAGTGAATATGTTGAGCAAAGTTAATGTTTTGAGTCTTTTTACATTAGAAAGACCGGAAGTATTTGCCAAGCATCTCCCAAAAATAAATGCATAGATTAGAATATTCTAATCAAATTTCAAGCAACACTAGCATGTTCCCAATATGTCTCAGATTCCACCAGGTGATTATTTTACACCGTTCTATAACAGTCCCGCCCAAAAAACGGCCTTTATGTTAAGAGAAACAGCCTGTTTTACACAGTAAAGGTCAAAGGTCACACCAAATGCAGCTTTTTGTCTCCACATACTTGCCCTGTTAACTCATAATAAATCCTATGACTTTATGTCAGGTCCTCCGTTTTGAGCTCATAAAAAAAGATAGTCATTTTTTACCTTTGACTCTGGTTTCAGGTCAAAATTTGTCCCAAAATTTCCACGAGAGTGGGCATTTCCCAGTATGTGTCAGAGGGGCGTTGTCATTTCGAGTCTGGGTTCCACATAAGATGACATTTTGGTCGAAACGCAGTCCGAAAAGCAAAGGACGCAAGTCTGTTCAAAATTTGTACTAAAATTTCCAGGTGTCTTTTTAAATGGGAAGGGGCATTTCCCAGTATGTGTTAGTGGGGCGTGCACAGCCGAAGCGGGGAGGTGGAAAGCCAGCTGCCCCTGCTGTCGGAAGAGGCTCGGCACAACCCCAAAGCGTTGTAGGACAGAAAATGAGCTTAATCCAAAAACGCATCTGGCACTTTGGGGGCACCACCACACAAATTGGCACGAACCCCATGTTTACAGTATACCCAACGTGCATGCAGAGACGATTCTCCCACCTGGTTCAGGTAGAAGCTTGGAGAACACAACAGGAAATACTGTGGAAACGAAAACCTAATTAAGTTCCATAGATCGTTCCTATAACTGATAATTTACTGAACCAAATTTGTTAAAATGGGAAAGGGTCAAAGCAAACATAGAACGTTGGAAATTTATGTAGATTGGAACTGCGTCGAAATACGGGATCCCGATAAAATAAAATATCTAAAAATATGGTGCACCAAATATGGATTTTGCAGCAAATTAACACTGTAAAATTACGGGAATTACAAAGATGGAAACAAAGTGTAAGGGAGATTAAAAAAAACTAAATGAACAAAGAGTGACTGATCTAACAGCAGAAGATTGGAGAGAAGGAAAAAATGACTACTGTAGCAGGGACGCCTGTGCCATTGTCCTCTTGTCCCCACTTCACTGCCATCTTCTTATGCTTTGTCCTTCTCTGGTAGAACTTAGTACCCCTCTAAAAGTAAAACCCCACCAACTTTCATAGTCTCACAGGTAGAGTGATTTATAACTAGTTAAAAAAAAACTGGGAGGTGAAATAGTAAACCGTAAAATCAGAAGTAGACACTTTAGGCATAGAAGTATATGCTTTAATAGAGGTGGTCCATCCCAGAGTAGCGCAAGACAATAAGGTAGGTACCATATTAGTATAAACTTGATTTATTTATATTCTTACACTTAATATTGATTAAAATACAAATAATTTTAATAAAACTGTAAAGGTGTAGGGAAAGCAGGAATTCTACTTAGGCTTATTTAAAAGTCTCTGTTTTTTCTTAGAAACATGTAAAATTTGGCTTTATAGAAAACTGCATCATTGGCTGTGGAAGTAAGTGCCCCCGATAGTGTCGTTTCATCCTTTAACAGCGACAGTACCACATGCAGTAACTGCACTATTGTTCCAGACGAACAGGACTGTCACCTGCCAGACACAGACTATCCATGTCCATACTATTGTCTCAGCCTCATGCAACACTGGAAAGATTGGCTGTACTAAATCTAGCAACACTGCCATCAATACCAGAAGATGGTGAACAACACGACTGCTAGGAATTAGACCAAAATGCTAAAAGCAGAAAAGATTTGACAAACTGCAACAGTTTGTAGATTTATCATCTAAAAAAAAATAATTTGGAAAAACAGGATTTGCAGTAGCGACAAATGACAAAGCATTAAAAGCAGGGCAGCTGCCACCAACATACTCTGCCCAAGCAGCAGAATTAGTGGCATTAACTGAAGCATGCAAACCAATGAAAGGAAAAAGGTCACTATTTATACTGACCGTCAATACGCCTATGCAACTGTACACACATTTGCACACTATTGGCAAAATGGAGGAATGGTGACCTCAACAGGTAAACCAGTGACACATGCACAGTTAACAGACTTGCTTCAAGCCGTCATTGCTGTATGCAAATGCATAGCCCATATAGAGAAAGCCCATGAAGTATCATGAGGACATGATTTTGCAGACAAAAATCGCAAAAAAGGCTGCAGAGGAAGCACTGCTAGCAGTTGTGTTACACAGGAAAACTTAAACTAAACACTAAAAGAAATGAAAAAGGGAGCAAAAGAAAAAGATGGAGTCCACGTATGTCCAGGACAGCAACCTATACTACCAAAAAATGTATACAAATGGGCAGCGATATTGAGCCATGGTTTAACACATGTCTCAACAGATTGGCCAGATACGCCAACAAAAAAAAACATATGGCTTTAATCTATACTTACATTTTTGTAGAGTATCCGATCTGTGCAAAACATAATCCATAAGGCAATCTGAGAAAAAAAAGGACAATTTCCACAAGCACAATATCCATTTCAAAATTTGCACATAGATTTTGTAGAGTTAAACCAAAGTGAAGGAAAATGGTTCAGTTTGGTCAACATAGATTCATTTTCAAAATGGATTGAACCGTTTCCTACTAAACACCCCAATGCCATTACAGTAGCAAAAAGTTATGCAAAGATATAATACCCCAATGGTACTCCTGAGAAAATCTACAGTGATAATGGTGCACATTTTGTAAACCAAATTGTGAAACTGATCGGACAAGTGTTTCAAAACAACTGCTCATACCATCCACAAAGTGCAGGATTAGTGGAAAGGGTAAATGGCACCGTAAAGAACAGACTAAAGAAATGTATGAAAGAACCAGGAAGACTAAGGACAAAATGTGTAGACCTAGCTAAAATGTACATAAATCTTACCAGCACAACAGGTCTAACTTTATGAAATGGTTTTTGGAAGACCATGTAAAATTCTCCACTTTCACAATATATGGGAAACTGACAAAGAATCTAACTTGGTAGACTATATGAGAAAAATGTTAGAAAAACCTAAAGCCAAAACTACTGATACACCTTTTGTCTCTACAGGAAAACCCATTGGTGGAACCAGGAGACTGGGTGCTGATTAAAAGTATCAAAAGGGAATATTGGCATTCCCCCAAGTGGGAAGGGCCATACCAGGTTTTATTGACCACACAAACAGCATTAAAAATAGCAGAAAGAACCACATGGATGCATTCATCACTGTAAAAAGTAATTTCTGCTGAGTCTGGTAAGACCCGAAAGTCAGTGAAGTTTTACAAGACACCTTTTTCGACAGAGGACTCCACCGTCCTTTTTATCTGCCATTGTCTAAAATACTCAGAATTTTACAACGCGCTCATACTCCTTAAGACAAAATTCTCACCACTCCGTGCTTTCTCCCATCTTGGACTACCATCCGTTGTCGGGTCCCAGTCTGCAACAGATCTTCAGTCCCCGAAAGGGTCTTGTAGTCTCAATTTGTTTTCTGAGGACTCACCGTGGCCACGGACTTTCCTTGTATCCGTCCGCCCACCAGAACAGTCAAGCACGTCGGTCTCCGACTTGAAGGACTAAAATAATATCAGGTTCATGTAATATATTTGATAGAACTACTGAATTGTTGTCAGCTTCATCATACTAGGAGTTTCACTAAGAACTATTCCAGTAGAAGAACTTGAAGTTCTTGTTATGTGTAGCAAGTTTGATCAGCAAAACTTTTAAGACTATGCTTACACCACGAGAAAGAAAGTCTTCTAGAATTTTCCATCCTGAAAAAGAAATGCTGTAATCCATTTCATTGCCATGCCAAATCTAGAACAAAGTCACTACAAGTTATAACATCAATTTTATGAGTGACTTCAAAATCCCCCAGATGTCATTGTTCCTGGTGTTATCCACAGTCTGAGAACTATGACAGGTTTAATGTAGTGGCATCCTACATGGCAAATTCAACATCTGTCCCCATTTTCATGTAATGACCTTGAAATCAAATATGTTACCTTGAATTTGATATGAACAATAAATTTAAGAAAACTCTCATGCGAATCTCAAAATAACCATGTTTAGCTCGCAGTATAACACATTTACATATGTTCAAACCCATGGAAAGACACGGCGCCATATTAGCTTGCACAGAGCATTAACACGTGTTTTACACAGTAACACAAACAGCATGAAAAACAAACATAGGAATAAGTAATGCCAACCTTTTTTCAGTCTATCCCGACAGAGTTTGAACAAGCCACGAGGCTCAGTTACTAAGTGTTATCATAGGCTCACATCAGTAAGCTAGCGGGTTAGCATGCTAAGTCAATGTAGCCTAACGGCCGCTACTCACTAGGAATAGATTTCTTTCTAATACTCTATGTTGTTCTTGCTCGACGGTCGTCTCGTACCGATTTGTGTCGGACGTTTTTTTCCCCCCTTGTCTTAAGGAGTTTTATCTCTTGTCTTTTCCCCCCTTTTCTCTCGAACATTCTCACACGCCGCGCTGATGACAGGAACTCGCAGAGATTGTCGCAAAGGTAAGATGCTCACTCTTATACTGAAAAGAGTGACAATGTCATTCCACTTAGAGATTGCAGTCATCATACATAGTTATGCGATAGTACATGGTCAGACAAAAACCTGTTTTTAATCACTTCATCTTCTAGAACAAACATTTAAATGTAAGGATAACATACAGAATGCACTTAAACATTAAAAAAACTGTAAATAACCTGAGATTATTTACCCCTCGTTATAAACGCAAAGGACTTCGAGGTTTTTTTGTAGTGTTGAGAGAAATACAAAAATTGACAAAGTATGGGGATTGATAAAAATAATGAATGGGGTGAAAAGAGTTTGGGTGTCCGGTGTTATGTGAAAACTGCTAGAAGTGATGAAGATAAAGCAGAATTATTAGCTCAGGCTTTTTTCAAAGTTCATAGCTCTAGTAACATTAATTAAGGACAGAGGGGGAGGGAGAGGACAATGGCAGAAAATGAAGAGGTTTGGCAGCAAAAGGAAGATACAGATGATGTATTAAACATGTCTTTTAATAGAGTAGAATTAAAACAAGGTCCTTGGAAAATAAAAATATCAGCACCAGGCAGAGACCAGATTTGTTACAATATGATAAAATAATTAACCAGTGCAGCAAAGGAAACGTTATTGGCGTTGTATAATAAAAGTCAGGAAAAGGGAAATTGCCACAAGTATGGAAAAAGGCTAGGGTAGTTCTGATAGCTAAGCCAGGAAAGGAACATCAAATGTATGTAAAGTAATAGAAAAAAATAGTTAATGAAAGGTTAACATACTTTATAGAAAAATGTGTTAATTACACCAGGGCGATTCTACCATCTGACCTTAAGGGGTGCTCCGCCCCCAGTGATGGCAGTTGCACCTGTCTAATGAAACTTTAATCTATTTCTTCCTCTAAACAAATAAATCATCATCTACCCATCCACAAGCACTGAAATTAAGATGGAGCTTGCAAACTTACAAGTTCCATGTCAATATGTAGGCTTATTACATGAGGGGAAAAAACTGTTTCTGGGTGTTGATGTTCTGGTGAGGTGTGGTGGTGATAAGGTGGCAAGAAAATAAAAACAAAATACCCATAGGGCCACTAGGCTCTTTGTCGTTTGCTGCTACCATCTGTAAGTCAACTTCTGGCCTACTTACACACATACTCGAATGCAAAAACACTCACATTTACCATTTCATTTCTGCATTATTTAAAAGTGACAGTCACCTTTTTATCTAAGAGGCCTTCCTTTAATGATAAGACCATCACATACATCTGACATTCAGCAAGAAATGCAATAAAGCCAGGATTGACATAAAGCCTATGCCAAACAGAAAAATACTGGTCCTGTTCCAACAAAAAATGAAGTCAAAGCTGTTCTTTAAGGGGCCACAGAGCCCCATGAACACCTTTAATTTGTACACTGATTTAAACTATATTTGACAATGATCCCTCTTGATATTGAAGTTATAGCTTTACTTAGAAGTGAATTGACCAGCTGGTTGATTGAACGATTGATTGGGTGCATGATTGAATTACATTTCCTTCAGGGATGTAAAAAGAACATGAAGCAAAGATATTCAGAGCTTTCTAAAACAAAAGTTGTATTACAGTTACGTCTCAAATACTACTACACACAATTAAAACAGTTGACAATTGTTAAGACAGAAGAACCTGAATAATGTTTGTATGTCAGTCTGTCATTTTAAACCATCCTTGTATTCCCACAGTTAACCAGCCACACTTAGAGGAGGAGACTGAATGTAAACATCATTGTCTGGAACTCCACCTGGACCTCATGGTACATTGATATTTTATCTTTCAGTTTATACAGCATTATGATTACTTAAGTAACATTGAAACAGATCACTTATTCACTTTGTAAATTGTTATTATGAATAAAACATTGTAAAAACTGAAGCAAGTGCTTATGATGATACTTTATATTTTACAGACATCTCAGCTGGTCCTGCACACACTCATCCTAACATTTTCCCATGAACGATGCATGGTGACAGGAAGTGGTCCTTCTAAGGGGAGTGGTACAAACAGGTGCAATTATCACCTTTTATATTATAAAGAAGCACCTTTACACTGAAGTTATATTTGGTTGGTGTTGTCTTATAGTTTTACTCCATCCATATGTTACAGCATTGTAATAGCTATACAATAGCTACCTCTTTTGCACTTCGTCTAAAATATATTAGTCATGAGATTAGGCTGGAGCAGGTTGCAGGGCAAAGCATGTGGCGGTCCAAGAGTAGAGTGACAGTACCTGGTGGTCTGCAGGGGGTGGGCTGGAGCAGGTAGCAGAGTAATCAGGCAGAGGTTCAGAATCTAAGGATCAGTTTTCAGGAATTTCAACAGATAGGATTCAGTCTTGCTTCAAAGACACACTGACTGCTGGGAGACCTGGGTTTAAATGCACAGCAGAGTGGAGCATAACGAGGGACAGGTGGCAAAGACAATGAGCAGACTGAGTAGGTGAAAGGTGAACAGGCTAGAACCAGTAGAACTGGTGGCAAAAAACAGGTTCTCCAAGTGAGTCATGACACCAAGTTTGAGATCATCACTTGTAGGTAAAGTAGCCATTGGGTAGAGTGTAAACAGGGTTTTCTTTTTGTTTCTTTTTTTTAATAATTAAATGTTTTTACAAAAAAAATACTAAAGATATTTTTTTAAATAAATGAAATAATAAAATTCAATTCCAATACAATAAATTACAAAATAAGAACAACAATAAAACAAAAATAAATGGAAAAAAGTGAGCAGATCTTAAAAATAAATCATAAATACATTTTTAAATGAGAAAATATAAAAATATAAATAAAATTAACTAATAAATCAGTGATGCGCAGGCTGACCCAAAGTGACGCCGTCATCTGCAGTTACTGGTCATTAAAAAATATTTTTAATGATATTCAGGTTGCGGTCGGTCGGATTGTTTGAGATAAACATTAAAATAACCTGAAAAATACGCTTCATTAACTGAACATCCGTGAAGGTGACATTCAAAGTCGTCAGTATCCTACGGTATGGAGGGAGCAAGGCAGGAAGTCAAGTTAGGAGAGTGGAAGCTCCGGAAATATACAAACAAAAAAGTAATGTCTGGGACACGTTCACTGAGATTTTTTAAAGATGATGAGCAGCTCCCAGTGTTTTCTTTTCCGTGGAAACCGGGTTCAAATGTCTCTTTGGATGTTACAGGTTGGCGACCCCAATGACATCTGATTGTAACACGGAAATAAATGCAGGTATGTGAGTAAGGTCGTTTGAGGTTCATGAAGACCATTGCCTACTATTTATAAATGCGGGTCCAGAAGTGGGTCGGATCCGTTGTTTTTAAATATATTTTACTGTGGTCCGAGCCGTAAGTGGGTTAGTTAAAAAAGCTGTCGGTTGCGGCTCGCTTATACATTGCATCAGTGATATATATATATACATATATGGATATGTGTATAATTTTGTGATGTCATAGCCACCCCAGAATAACTTTGTGTAACATCCTGGCCACCCCAGTAAAAATGTCCTGGATCCGCCACTGGTTATGGGGGAGTGAAAAAACAGATACAAATGGATCGATAGTGGAAGAATAATCCAATCAGTCAGTTCTTTCACAGTCAAGTTCACATCTGACTCGTCTATGGAGGATTTTCTTTGACAAATGGGACAGTTTTTATTCTTTGTTTGTTTCCACAATTTCTTCAGGCAGCTTGAACAGAAGCTGTGGTTGCAGCTCAGACACAATTCATTTCATCCAATCAAACTTGGATCAAATGAAAATCAAAGCTCATCCTGACTTTTGGTTGTCATTTATTTCCTCTGAACCTGTTCTCCATTGGAAACTGAACTCAACTCATGTGATTGGAATAAAATCAGGTCAAATAAGACAAACAGATCAAACACAAACATCCCAGTTTTATCCCTTTATTCCATAAATCACATGTATATGACAATAAATGACAGTTGATGTAAACATTATAAATGTAAATATACTGAACATGGGACAAAGTCTGCAGTCACTCAAATATATCAGATGTTTCTGTGATGTTATTCTAAGACTTGTGGCTCAAACTAATCTGGTGCAGATCTTCTGAAGCAGGAAACACACGAAACTGAGGAAAATAACATGATGGGACTGTTTGAATTCAGACACATGAAGGTTCAACCTTCATGCATTTGTGAAATATTATATTAAAATCATTTAAGTCAGTGAAATCTGCCCAGTATTGTTCCCTTCTCCAAACCCACATGCTCCTTCTGTACATGCTCTGTTCTGTCCAGGTCAAAACTGGATGTTTGAGCAGAAAAACATCCAGGACATGACATGTTATAACTGACAACAACTCAGTTTGGTCTTTTTTTCTTATAAACAATAAAAAACTGAAAAATAATTTCTATATTTTGGTCTCATTCAGCCACATCTTTTGAAACACAAAAACATTTTTCTCCAAAATGTTGATGATAATAATTGAAACTGTAAAATTAAAGGTGTATGAAAACTTTTTTCCACTACTGTATTTAGTATTGATTTAAACTAAACCATTAGTTTCACATTAATAATAATTTTATAATTAAATCAGAAAAATCTTGCAGGTTAATGTTTGAATAAGATGAATAAAATAAAAAGTTATTTTAATTTCCTCTGATCAATAAAAACCAACATATTATAAATCACCTCAGTGTTCACTGTTTGTTCCATTTGACTCAGTTTAAAAGGTTTTATACATTTCACATCTACATGTATTAATATGACTGGTTTTGGAAAAATTCAAACACAATCTATCGTTCATATTTTCATTTCTCCGTAAACAAGAGAGTCTCTTGTGCACATTCTGTGCACTGCACACACGCTGAAGAATTGCGCAAAATCAGCTGGTTCCGCCAGGTTCCATACTGTAAGATGTTCAATCAGTCTTTTGTCAGGCTGCTGCAGTTTTATTTACAGAAGGGTGGTGCGAAAAAAACAGCTGCATTGCAGAAGATATGCGAAGAAAATGGAATCTCCTTTGTGAAATTGGGAAAATTTTATAATATTAGGTGGCCTGCATGGCGGCATGATGTGCTGTTAAAAATATCAAGATTATTGCCAGCCATTAAAATTCAGTTGGCTACAAGTGATAACACTGATTTGCAGCACATATGCTCAGAGCGTTTTGAATGCTTTCTCTCACACATGCTTGACATTGGCAATGTGGTGCACCCAAATCTGTGCAACCACATTTGGTCATAGTATAGACAAAAACCTTCATTTTATTTACACTATATTTGTGCAGATTTACTCTGATAATTTAGAGCATTATTATTTCATATTTATGAGATATAGCCCTATGTAAATAATGGTGAGTAAAGGACTATTAGTAAGTGGAACCTTTAGCGCTGTGGTCGTACACCCCGGTTGCCTGTTGCGGAGCCATTTCCTGTTCCGGTTCAGACGCAATTTGGAAAAAGATACAGGTGCTTCTGTCCTTCTTGCTCTCAGACTTCACCTTTATTTTACAGGTCAGTGTTTGGTTAAAATGACCATGAATAAAAGCCTTAAGCTTCGTATTATCTTTGTATTAGTTAAAAGTAATGTTGTTGTGATTTGTGTAACCGTAAGTTCGGTTTTGTAGAAGTTTATTTTGCCGCGGGAAAAGGAAACCGCATGGAGCATGTAGTCTCGCGATATTTTGTCAGTTCACGCTGAATGCATATTTCACTGTGATATTTGTGCAGCCATGATTGTATATTTGATGTGTATTGCTCCGGTGTGTTTTGCAAAGCCTCCTGATATGACTATAGCTGTGTGTGAAGAACCCAGAATGCGTTATACCTTTGTTTAATGTTAAGAAAATGTAATGTTAGATACCTTAATGTGAGAATGTGTTTTATCAGGTTGAAGAATTGTTTAAATCAGCAACCTATAACTCAGTTAAATACATTCTAAGGTGCTTTGTCCAAATTTAGATAAGTCTTATGCACTTACATAAATGTTTAGAAGAGTAATTCTAAGTTTTGCACTATGTCCATAGAAGCCAATGGAATATTAAAGGGTCCTGTATGTAGTCTACACCACTATTATAAAGAGCTGAAAGGAAGTGTAATTGATGAGGGGTTTCAAAGATTTGTATTAGGGAACATTTATTTCATTTATATTTTCATATATGTATTTTGATGGATCACAAATGAATGCACTAAATGAATGTAAACTGTATGTGCTGAAAGAAATTAACAGACGCAATTTGGAAAAAGATACAGGTGCTTCTGTCCTTCTTGCTCTCAGACTTCACCTTTATTTTACAGATACTATTCTTTTTGTAACTATGGTCCCCCCACCCGGGACCCGTAACAGCAACATTTTAAAAAACACAATAATCAGATTTCAGAAAAAAAAAAAGCTGACCATTGGAGAGTGTAACGCCCGTAGTTCTTTACTCTGATCAACCAGTTTAGAAAGGTGGACAAAGCACAGACAGCCCAGAGCTTTTTTATAGAAAATTCAAAATTTATTGCACATATGGATTAAAAGTCTTTAAAATGGTTAAAAATGGGGTCAACTCTAAAGTGCGGTGTGCTTAAGTGATGGGGAAGTTCAGTGGAGGAGAGTGGGTCATTCAAAGCCTCGTGGCCAAGCCTGTGTGCAAATAAGCAAAGCTTCACTTTGTGCAGTGGTGAAGCTGGACCCAGTGCTGTCCTCCTGGGCAAAGCCCTTGATCCCCAGCACACCTGTGCAGAGGTAGACAAAAACAGAGAGGACAGAGTGCATGTGATAGATATACAATACATCTCCTTTAATCTAAACATTAAGTCGGTAAAAGGTAAGTATTCAAGTTTAAACATTTAAAAAGGTGCAGTATGAAGTTTAAAGCAGCAGAAACAAGGTGTATAACATGATTAGAGGCAGGAGAAAGTGCATTACCTGTGCAGAGGCAGACAAAGACAGAGAGACAGAAGAGTGCATGTGCTCTGGTTAAAATGGCTCAAGGCCCTGGACTGATTGCCTACACCTGTGTGACCACTCCCAAACAGAAAACACTCCCACTGCAAACCAAAGAGTAAAAGAAAGTGCAAGATACATCTGTACCAGGTTACATGAGCTCATGGTTGTCATTGGCCAATTCAAACTGATGCTAGATGCTGGAGACCACAGTGCACACAGACTGTTTCTAATGCTGATGCTGACAGAGACAAGGCTGACTTGCTCAGGGGGTTAATTGAAGAGTTTGAAACCAGATATGACTCCCTTAAGTCGTGTGATCATTTCTTGGTGTTTGACCCCTCTACATGGCCTCAGGAAATGCAAGACCTCCACAGTTTTGGAAATACAACAGTTTGCAACATTCTCCGAAACTATGAAGCCATCTTACAGCTTGACAAAGACATAACTTTAACAGAATGGATGCGCTTAAAGCAGACAGCAAAATGCCCAAGAGCATCGTCTGTGTATGACCTAGTCCAAATAGTAAATAATCCAAGTGACACAGATGCTAACTCCAACATCAAAGTGCTGGTTAAGATGTCTCTCACACTGCGTTTGAGCAGTGCAGCTTGTGGGAGAGGCTTTTCACATCTAAACATAATTAAGACCAAATACAGATCCTGCCTGTCACAAACTCATCTCTCAGCCCTTATGCACATCCACCTGTCAAAGCAAACCACAGAGACATTTAATCCCAACCCAGCTGTTGACCTTTGGATGGAGACAACTAAAAGGTGAAACAAAAGCAAGGAGGTCCATCAGCAGCAGCAGCAGCAACATCATCTGCCATGCTGGAAGCTGAAACAGAGGACAGTGGGGGCGATTCTGAGGAGGACAATGAGGAGGACACTGCGGAGGACAGTGAGGAGGACTTTTAAAACTTATCGCCAATGAGGTGAGTACCAAACACTGTCTGCTGGTCCTCATATGAGTAATTTACTAAAAAGGTTATGTGCACCCCTGGTTATAAATGCCAGAGATATGGTCATGTTACAATGACATGTAAGGGAAGGCAAAGGTGCCCCAAATGTGGAGGGGACCATTCATTTGAAGAATGTAGGAATAGTGGAGAGGATAGATGCTGTAACTGTGGTGGGCAACACACAGTGACGTATGGGCAGAGATGTATAGTAACGAAGTCCAACTACTTAAGTACTGTACTTAAGTAGTGAAATGCAGTATCTGTACTTTTTTGGAGTATAATTTATTTCGCCTACTTCCACTTCTACTGCACTACATTTTTTAAATTAATAATACTTTTACTCCGATACATTTTTTATGTGCCGAATCGTTACTCGTTAGTCCTATTAAAATAGTTCAGAAGCATACCAAACCCATAGCATATCAATGCCACAGCGATAAATGGCTCTGTCACCTGGTTTGATGATGGTGTCTCATCATTGAACGAGTCATCGATCAAACACTACATAATAAGACTGCACGCTCTAATCGGCCTTTTGACAATGTTACATGCGTAGCTGCTACACCGTGTTTACACAAGAAATATTTGGTTTGTCTCTTGGCCATATTCTTGGAATACTCTGGCCTTTGAAAGTTTAGTTTTTTTCATGAACACTTTTAAGTGAACTGGTATGTACTTGTACTACTGCTGCCTCAGCTGAAGTTGTACCTTTCATATTAAATATATAAATGAGTTCAAACTTGTGACTGCTTTCATTTAGTATAGGCCTACACAGTACTTTTACTTTCAGTACTTAAGTAGTAGTATTTTTTTCACCACTTCAACTTGTAATTTTACTTCTACTTTTACTTTCAGTACTTGAGTAGAATTTTTTACATACTTCTACTTGCAATACTTAAGTACAATTGTCTTTGGATACTTTAGTATTTTCACTTGAGTATGATGCTTGAAGAACACTTCAACTTTTACTCAAGTCAGTTTTTTGATGTAGTACTTGTACTTCTACTCCACTCCTCTTGTCCAGTACTTTATACATCTCTGCATATGAGGGATGTGAGGGTAGAAGAAGGACAGTGGAAATACAACAGGTGAGGACAACTAATAATATAAGCTACGCTGAAGCAGTTAAAAAAGTGCAGGGACAAAACAGAAGGACTGAAATAGATAGAAGTGAGGAGAGTAAAAGAGAGGAAGAGGAGCAGAAAGAGCAGGAGGAAAAGAGAGAGAGAATAGATGCTGAGAAGATGATTGTTTTTATTGCATATGTGATTAACTGTACAGATCAGGAAACTGAAAAAAATCTGAATAATAGTGAGAGGAGCCGAGAGATTTCTGGGATTGAAGGACATTACATGGGAGCAGGTAAGTAGGAAGGTTGAGGGTGATGGTGAAGGTGAGTCTGGAGAAAAGATCAAATGATAATCCTTCAATGGAATGATAGAAGTTTGATAGCAAATGGTCAGGAATTTAAAAGAGTCATAGATGAAGTAGGAAGTAAACGTGGATGTGACATGTGTAGAAGAAACATGGCTGAAACCAGAGTTGAATTTTGTGATCAGGGGATATGAGAGTGTGTGTAGGGATAGAATAGAGGGAAGTGGAGGAGGGTGTATTATATTTATTAAACAAGGAATTCACTATAGAGAAATAGAGAAAGGGAAAGAATTAGAAATGATAGTAGTTGAAGTAGGAGTAAGTGAAAGAGTCATCAAAGTGGTATATTTTTATAAACCATGTAAAAAAATATCAATAGAATCATTAGGGGAGTTAACTAAATGGTAAATGGACTGCGCTTATATAGCGCTTTTCCACCTTCATGGTGCTCAAAGCGCTTTACATTAGCCTCACATTCACCCATTCACACACACTCATACACCAGCAGGTTTCTAAGGTCTAAGGTCAGTCCTACTGGGGGCCTAAGTGAGGGTTCAGTGTCTTGCGCAAGGACACTTCGACATGTGGACAGCAAGAGCTGGGATGCGAACCGCCAACCTCTCGGTCATTGGGCGACCCACTCTACCAACTGAACCACAGCCGCCCATCCGGCGGACATCCGGCGGACATCCGGCCTAGACTGAACACAATTTTTAACTAACCTGACCATGGTCTTTCTCAAACAGGAATGTTTTCAGCCTAATTTTAAATGTAGGGACTGTTTCAGCATCTTTAATATTAAAGGGAAGCTGATTCCATAAGACAGTAACCATGGTAACTAAAGGCTCTAGCTCCTACTGTACATTTAGAAACCCTAGGAACTTTAAATAAACCTGCATTCTGAGAACGAAGGGTTCTATTGGGCTGGTACGGAACCAGATCATCTTTAAGATAAGAGGAGCCCATACCATTAATGGTTTTATACGTAAGGAGGAGGATTTTAAATTTAATTCTAAACTCAACTGGTAGCCAGTGAAGGATCAGTCTTCAAGCGCTTTTGCCAGGCTTTTTGGAGCACTGTTTCTTTAAACTGCAGAAAGTTCACGATAATGGGTCGAGGCGATGCTCCTGGGCTTGGACTCCCGGTGAGCGCTTGGTGTGCACACTGTATCCCCAGGTCCATTTCAACCGGTAAGTCCAGCTCTTTTTGCAGTAAACTTTCTATGTATTTGGGAACAGTGTCTTTACCGTGTGTCTCCGGAATCCCGAAGATTCGGATGTTGTTTCTGCAAGATCCTGACTCTAAGTCAGTCAGCTTTCCTTTTAAAGACCACTGTTCCTTGAGAATGGCCCTTTTACTTTAATGCCCCAATCCTCTATGTCTGCGGTGCAGGCTTGTGTTTCCATTAGCATCTCCCTCTGGTCCTGGAGCTCCCTCGTATTGTCTTGGAGTTTCTTGTCAATTTCTTCCTTGACAGCAGTGAACTCTTCTTTCATGTCGGCTTTGAAATCTTCCTTAAATATAACCAGTTGCCTTCTGAGGTCCCATTGCAGCTCGTCAAGTTCTTAGTTTGGTAGAATTGTCCCTCTGGCCTGTTTTTGTGTTCTATGTAGCTTAGTTTAATTATCTCAACACCCTGGTTTTGGCGTTGCTCTTTCTGTTAGATACCCTCATATTATTTGTTTTTGGATTAATGAATTGTGATTTACCATAATCCTGCCACTTAGTCGTTTGTCTGCACCTGAGCCTCCATCTCTGAATTGTGACATCGACTCTTACTTATATATTATATTAACAATTCCACATTTTAAAAGTGGCTACATTGTATTTGTAAAATGTCACAAACACAAATGTTCACTCTTTTTCTTTTTATTGTAGATATTCAATAGTGTGCTGCCAGTCCCCAAAAGACAGAAAATACTTGATCAACACCATGTTGCTGAAACACAAAAAGGATATAATCATTCAACCCTAACTAATCCATGGTGGGAATCCTCAAGTATCATTGGATGAAGACCTTATTGATTTGACAGAAGGTTCCAATACACAAGCTGTTACTGTATTTGTACAGGAACACAACTACTCTACTTCTCTTGAAATGGACACCAGGTGATTCCACAGACGAGACAGATGATGACATCATGGTAGTGAATCGACAGGACCATCTGGAGGATCTGCCTGAGGTAAATTGTAAAATGTTTTAATAACCTTATTTACTATTCAGGCCATGCCCGATATTAGGAGAGGCTCATTTTGAAATATTAAAACATGTTTGTTTCATAATGGTTAGTCTGTTTTTTAGGTATATACAAGTAATGTATTTGATTAGTGCACATTAGATTTGACAAAACATATATGTAAAAAGAAAAGACTCAAGGTTTCTGCTGGGGTATTAAAAAGTATTAGAAGTAATTACATTAATTGTACTCAAAAAAGGCCTTACATGTAATCTATTCAGACTGGTATCAAATCTAAATTTAATGGAAAATAATGCTATTGCTGCTCTAGTTCATAAAGGCAAAATCTGTTGCAAAACGCACTCCAAAGCAGTTTTGGATACAATTTAAAATTTCCTCAAATCTTTTGCCCTTGTGTCTAGTTTGGTTTTTAATTCAGATTTTTCTCTCATTCATGTTTCTGAAGAAAATTAAATAATGAGATATTTTTGCATTTGTGGCATAAAACAGAAGAACAAGTAAAGTAATTAGCTATTTTAATGGCATTAAATTTGCTATTCTGCTACAATATAACATAGCTACGGTTTTATTTAAAAAAAAAAAAAAAAAAAAACATACAACTTGCAACAGTATTTTTCATGTCAGGAAAATGTAATTATGTCTATTGGGATGGACATATCAAAAGAGACTTTGGTCCTGACACCCAAGAATATAATAAAATATTACTTATGAACAGAGTAAAATTCCAATCAAAATTTATAGTCACATATTTGGCAATGTGTACCAACCACTACAATATTATGTCTCAAGTAATTTCAGGTATTAATTTTTTTCTCTCTCTTTTTTTGTATTTTAGGCAAACAATGAAGTACCTGCACCAACAAATTTGATTGACAACATACAACATGTATCTGTCCACAGAGTGAAGATTGTTGATGACATTTTGGCTGTATTTATGAATAATGATGTAATGGATGTCAGTCTAAAAATGGAAATTGTCAATGAAAAAGCTGTTGATAGTGCTGGTGTCTCTAGAGTGATATACACTGCATTTTGGGAACAGTTTTTGGAAGGCTGTGAAGGTGACAATGAGCATGTTCCACAATTGAGGCCAGATTTTGGGAATGCAGAGTGGCAAGCTGTGGGGAGGATCTGGGTAAAAGGGCTGATTGACCATGGAGTGATGTCTGTGCAACTGTGCAAGACTTTCATTCTAGCCTGCACCCATGGCATAGACAGTGTTGATGAAGCTGCTCTGATGTCCTCCTTTCTGAACTACCTCCCATTGGTTGGAAGATTAGCTGTTGAAACGGCTCTGTGGGGTTTAATAGATGAGAATAATGAAGAGGAACTGTTGGATCTGTTCACTAGAATGGGGTCTCATTCCTTGCACTCAAAGAAAACTTAAGGAAGCAATTGTAACAATGGCACTTAAAGCAATTTTACAGGAGCCAAAATTTGTCATTGATAGTTTTACCCAAGCCATGGCACAGGCAAAGCCAAACCTCTCAGACAAATCTAGTGTACTGGCGCTGTATGAGTCTAAAGAGCCAACAGGAAAACGAGTTGCTCAACTACTGGAAACCCCTCAGGTAATGCCCCCCCACTTGAATTCATCAAGTTTTTTTTCTTTTTTAAATTGTTTATTGAAATTCATATTTGACTGTTCACTGATACAACTGCTGATAAAAAAAAATGTATGATGGCTTAGAAAAAAATAGTCTCATCCGGCAAACATAAGATAATCCAACTTCAAAATAGAAGTCAATAAAGTTTTCCCAGTTTCTCCACTGTGCGTGCTCCATGTTTATCTGACCCAGAAATACCGGAAGTAAACAAATAACCTTAGCAGCAGTAGCTTATCAAACAAACATGCAACACATTTTTTTTTACCCCACCCATGTCCCTTACTGGGCTCCGTAGTAAATTGATTGGTTTGACATTCTGTACATATTTAAGGTTGTCTCAGCACATTTTTTCCAGCACTTTATTTGCTCTGTTTTCAGGGCTGTTTACAGACTTTTTTTCTCTTACAGATTAAGGACTTAGTTTATTTTCACAGCTCACATATTTCAGACAATAGGCAGATCAACTTGCATTCAAATGCCACAAATGTTAGAGATTCAATGTGTGTTGATTGTGTTATTAAGAGTAAAACATAATTATACACATTGTTGACACTTCCTTGCTTTTTGACCTTTTTTAATGAAGTCAAAGTTGTTCTTTAAGGGGCCCCAGAGCCCCATGAACACCTTTAATTTGTACACTGATTTAAACTATATTTGACAATGATCCCTCTTGATATTGTAGTTATAGCTTTACTTAGAAGTGAATTGATTGAACGATTGATTGGGTTCATGATTGAGTGATTGAATTACATTTCCTGCAGGGATGTTAAAAGAATATGAAGAGAAGCAAAGATATTCAGAGCTTCTTTCTAAGACAAAAGTTGAATTACAGTTACAACTGTCTGAAATACTACATACACAATTAAAACAGTTGACAATTGTTAAGACAGAAGAACCTGAATAATGTTTGTATGTCAGTCTGTCATTTTAAACCATCCTTGTATTCCCACAGTTAACCAGCCACACTTAGAGGAGGAGACTGAATGTAAACATCATTGTCTGGAACTCCACCTGGACCTCATGGTATGTTGATATTTTATCTTTCAGTTTATACAGCATTATGACTATTTAAGTAACATTGAAACAGATCACTTATTCACTTTGTAAATTGTTATTATGAATAAAACCTTGTAAAAACTGAAGCAAGTGCTTATGATGATACTTTATATTTTACAGACATCTCGGCTGGTCCTGCACACACTCATCCTAACATTTTCCTGTGAACGATGTATGGTGACAGGAAGTGGTCCTTCTAAGGGGAGTGGTACAAACAGGTGCAATTTTCACCTTTTATATTATAAAGAAGCACCTTTACACTGAAGTTATATTTGGTTGGTGTTGTCTAATAGTTTTATTCCATTCATATGTTACAGCATTGTAATAGCTACCTCTTTTGCACTTTGTTTAAAATATATTGGTCATGAGAGTTTAAAGGTTTTAATTACATTTCTTAATTGTACTCGTACTCGTCGTCTCCCGCTTCATCCGGGTCGTGGGGGCAGCAGCCTCAGCAGAGTAGCCCAGACTTCCCTCACCCCAGCTACCTTAGCCAGGTCCTCCAGGGGAATTCCGAGGCGTTCCCAGGCCAGCTGAGAGATATAATCCCTCCAGCCTGTCCTGGGTCGACCCAGAGGTCTCCTCCCGGAAGGACATGCCCGGAACACCTCCCCAGGGAGTTGTCCAGGAGGCATCCTCAGGAGATGCCCAAGCCACCTCAACTGGCTCCTCTCGACATGGAGGAGTAGTGGCTCTACTCCGAGTCTCTCCCGGATGTCTGAGCTTCTCACCCTATCTCTAAGACTGAGCCCGGACACCCTGCAAAGGAAACTCATTTTGGCTGCTTGTACCTGTGATCTCATTCTTTCGGTCATGACCCAAAGCTCATGACCATAGATGAGGGTCGGAACGTAGATCGACTGGTAAATTAAGAGCTTCACCTTCTGGCTTAGCTACGTCTTCACCACAATGGACTGGCTTAACACCCGCATTACCGCGGACGCTGCACCAATCCGCCTGTCGACCTCCCGCTCCATTAGTCTGTCAGTCTGTCACTCGTCAATAAGATCCCAAGGTACTTGAACTCCTCCACCTGAGGCAGGACCCCCCCTGCCCCCCTGCCCTGACCCGGGGGCCTATATACAATTTCTTAATTGTTCTTTTACGCTGAATTAAAGCCAGTGTTTCATTCTATGCCTTCATCAGGGCCATGAACATGAATATTGTTTGGATTGAAAACTATTTTTTGTACATGTTCATACATCACAAGATGCTGTATTATGATTTTTGGTCTTTTTGCCAGGTATGTTTTTATTTAACCAGAAATGGTAAAGAACACATCTTTAAAAGTCAATATAAATAACACACTAAACATGTAACACTTGGTTTACCTTTTACAGAAAGTTTTTAAGAAGGTCCATATTTAAGCACTTGTGTTGCCTGCTTTACTCTGTTTTTATTTAACCACAAGGTGGCCCCTGGTAAAGAAAGCTCAGGTAACAATATGAGCGACAGGTGACTGATTACTCTATAGAGTGAGTTAATACCCATATTTCTATTTCTCTCCCTCTCCATATACACACACACACACACACACACAGATACTTAACTTCTGGAAAAAATTAATTAAAACATTTACTAGTGTGGGAACTTTATACATATATAACCCTAATGGGGACATGAATTTTGGTCCCCATAGTGTGACTGTGTTAACAGATCAATGTCCCCATAAAGATAGGAACGAACACACACACACACACACACACGTTTCCATGTCTCATGAGGACCAAGTGTCAGAATACAGAACTGGAGACACAAGTGCGTGTACGAACAGAACTGATTTTATTTAATTCTGGGGAAAAGGACAAAAGTCTGAGGTGGTGGACGGTCCAGAGGGTGAAGTTGGGAGGACAGTACCTGGTGGTCTGCAGGGGGTGGGCTGGAGCAGGTAGCAGAGCAGAGTAACCAGGCAGAGGTTCAGAATAAGGGATCAGTTTTCAGGAATTTCAACAGATAGGATTCAGTCTTGCTTCAAAGACAAAGTGACGCTTACTGCTGGGAGACCTGGGTTTAAATGCACAGCAGAGTGGAGCATAACGAGGGACAGGTGGCAAAGACAATGAGCAGAGTGAGTGAAAGCAGGTGTGCAGACAGACTGAGTAGGTGAAAGGTGAACAGGCTAGAACCAGTAGAACTGGTGGCAAAAAACAGGTTCTCCAAGTGAGTCCATGACACCAAGTTTGGGATCATCACTTGTAGGTAAAGTAGCCATTGGGTAGAGTGTAAACAGGGTTTTCTTTTTGTTTCTTTTTTTAATAATTAAATGTTTTTACAAAAAAATACTAAAGATATTTTTTTAAATAAATGAAATAATAAAATTCAATTCCAATACAAAAAATTACAAAATAAGAACAACAATAAAACAAAAATAAATGGAAAAAAGTGAGCAGATCTTAAAAATAAATCATAAATACATAATATAATAAATAAATAATAAATCAGTGATACGCAGGCTGACCCAAAGTGACGCCGTCATCTGCAGTTACTGGTCATTAAAAAATATTTTTAATGATATTCAGGTTGCGGTCGGTCGGATTGTTTGAGATAAACATTAAAATAACCTGGTAAATACGCTTCATTAACTGAACATCCGTGAAGGTGACATTCAAAGTCGTCAGTATCCTACGGTATGGAGGGAGCAAGGCAGGAAGTCAAGTTAGGAGAGTGGAAGCTCCGGAAATATACAAACAAAAAAGTAATGTCTGGGACACGTTCACTGAGATTTTTTAAAGATGATGAGCAGCTCCCAGTGTTTTCTTTTCCGTGGAAACCGGGTTCAAATGTCTCTTTGGATGTTACAGGTTGGCGACCCCAATGACATCTGATTGTAACACGGAAATAAATGCAGGTATGTGAGTAAGGTCGTTTGAGGTTCATGAAGACCATTGCCTACTATTTATAAATGCGGGTCCAGAAGTGGGTCGGATCCGTTGTTTTCAAATATATTTTACTGTGGTCCGAGCCGTAAGTGGGTTAGTTAAAAAAGCTGTCGGTTGCGGCTCGCTTATACATTGCATCAGTGATATATATATATATATATATATATATATATATATATATGGATATGTGTATAATTTTGTGATGTCATAGCCACCCCAGAATAACTTTGTGTAACATCCTGGCCACCCCAGTAAAAATGTCCTGGATCCGCCACTGGTTATGGGGGAGTGAAAAAACAGATACAAATGGATCGATAGTGGAAGAATAATCCAATCAGTCAGTTCTTTCACAGTCAAGTTCACATCTGACTCGTCTATGGAGGATATTCTTTGACAAATGGGACAGTTTTTATTCTTTGTTTGTTTCCACAATTTCTTCAGGCAGCTTGAACAGAAGCTGTGGTTGCAGCTCAGACACAATTCATTTCATCCAATCAAACTTGGATCAAATGAAAATCAAAGCTCATCCTGACTTTTGGTTGTCATTTATTTCCTCTGAACCTGTTCTCCATTGGAAACTGAACTCAACTCATGTGATTGGAATAAAATCAGGTCAAATAAGACAAACAGATCAAACACAAACATCCCAGTTTTATCCCTTTATTCCATAAATCACATGTATATGACAATAAATGACAGTTGATGTAAACATTATAAATGTAAATATACTGAACATGGGACAAAGTCTGCAGTCACTCAAATATATCAGATGTTTCTGTGATGTTATTCTAAGACTTGTGGCTCAAACTAATCTGGTGCAGATCTTCTGAAGCAGGAAACACACGAAACTGAGAACATGCTCCTTCTGCACATGCTCTGTTCTGTCCAGGTCAAAACTGGATGTTTGAGCAGAAAAACATCCAGGACATGACATGTTATAACTGACAACAACTCAGTTTTGTTACGCTTCTAGTAAGGAGGACCCAAAATACAGACTTCGGGAAACAAGGCTCTTTTATTCTGAGCTCCAAAAGATGTCCAGAAACGAGAATAGACCAAATAGGTCATACAAACAAAACTTGATCCTTTAACCAAATAGTTCAAAACTCCCAAGGGGGACCACGATCCGGTGGGTACCGTCCAGAAGGAGACGAGGCTTCAGAAGACGTATGTCTATGGGGTGAACTGACAAAGGAGAAAGCAAAGGAAAGGACTTAAATAGGGAGGTGTGTGAGGACCAGGTGAAACAATTAGGGTGAAAGGTGACAGGAAGCAGAAGGGAGAAAAAAAAACTGAGTAGAGATATGACAGTGCCCCCCCCTCAACGGCCGGCTCCCGACGGCCCAGTAAGCTCCGGGTGGTCCTGATGGAACGCCGTAATGAGCGGTCGACCACGTGGCTGGCTGGGATCCAGGACCGCTCCTCCGGTCCATAACCCTCCCAGTCCACCAGGTACTGCCAGCCCCGGCGACGAGCCGCGAGGAGACGTCGCACGGTGTAGACCGGACCGCAGTCCACTATCCTGGGCGGCGGGGGGGGGGGGGTGCTGTGCGAGGAACCAGAGGGTGGGGAATTTGGTGGGGCTTAATGTGGCTGACGTGGAAGGTGGGGTGGATTTGCATGGCCCTGGGAAGACGAAGCCTGACAGACACAGGATTAATGACTTTCACAATGGGAAAAGGACCAATAAATCTGGAAGCCAACTTACGGTTCTCCACCCGGAGCGGCAGGTCACGAGTGGAGAGCCAAACCCTCTGCCCCACCTGGTACGGAGGAGGATCTGAGCGCTGCCTTTCAGCCGCCCTCTTGGCCGTGGCTGACGCCCTGAGAAGGGACCGCCTTGCACGGGCCCAGACCCTCCTGCACCGCTTGATCAGCGACGAGGCGGCCGGAACTCTGAATTCCCCCTCTTGCTCGCCGAACAGTGGAGGTTGGTACCCAAACACACACTGAAACGGGGAGAAACCAGTGGACGCTGAGGGCAGGGTGTTGTGTGCAAACTCCACCCAGATGACCTGCCGACTCCAGGTGGAAGGATTAGAAGAGGCGAGAAGGCGCAGTCCTGTCTCCAAGGCTTGGTTGGTCCTCTCTGCCTGCCCGTTAGACTGGGGGTGATAGCCTGAGGAGAGACTAGGCTTGGCCCCAATCAGGCGACAGAACTCTGCCCAAAATTTAGAAACAAATTGGGGCCCCCGGTCTGACACAATATCCCTGGGGAACCCATGCACCCTACACACATGATCCAATAGAACCTCTGCCGTTGCTTCTGCTGAGGGAAGCTTCGGCAGAGGTATAAAACGGGCCATCTTAGAAAATCTGTCCACCACCGTGAGCACCACCGTCTTACCATCTGAAGGGGGCAACCCGGTCACGAAATCCAAAGAGATAGGACTCCAGGGACGTGTCGGGATAGGCAGGCAAACCAGCGGGACGCCGATGGGACGGCTTTACCTGGGCACAAACCAGACAAGAAGAGACATATTCCCTCACGTCTTTCTCCATTCCCTCCCACCAGAACCTCTGCCGGATGAACGCTAGGGTTCTCCTGGCCCCGGGGTGACAGGCCAGCCGACAGGTGTGCCCCCAGTGAATGACCTGGGGCCTCAAGGTAGGAGGAACATGAAGGAGTCCCTTGGGGCAGGCAGGAGGTACAGCCTGACCCCGACTAGCCAACCGCACCTGGTCCTCTATCTCCCATGCAAGGCCCCCGATCACCAGAGACTGGGGCAGGATGTTCTCGGGTTCCTTCTGTGGGGAAGAAGGGGTGAACTGGCGGGACAGAGCATCGGCCTTGCTGTTCTTTGACCCCGGCCGATAAGTGAGGTTAAAATTAAACCGGGTGAAGAACAGTGCCCATCTAGCCTGCCGGGCATTAAGTCTCTTGGGGCCCTGGATATATTCCCGGTTACGGTGGTCTGTCCACACCATAAACGGCTGTTCTGCACCCTCCAACCAGTGTCTCCACTCCTCCAGGGCCTCCTTTACTGCTAACAGTTCCCTATTCCCTACATCATAATTTTGTTCGGCGGGAGTGAGACGGCGAGAAAAAAAAGCGCAAGGGTGAATACGGTTGTCCGTAGAGGACCGCTGGGACAGAATCGCCCCAACCCCCACCTCAGAGGCATCCACCTCCACAATGAACTGGAGGCGAGGGTCGGGTAAGGTGAGAACCGGAGCCGAGGTGAACAAGGTCTTAAGTCGGGTGAAGGCATCATTGGCCCGAGGGGTCCACCCAAACCGAGTCTTCTCAGACGTCAGCTGGAATAACGGAGCCGCCACAGAGCTGTACCCCCGGATGAAGCGGTGGTAAAAGTTGGCAAAACCCAGGAAGCGGCGAAGCTCCCTGCGTGACTGGGGAGGAGCCCAGTCACGGACTGCTCTCACCTTGGTATCCTCCATCGCTACTCGTCCCTCAGACACAACGAAACCCAGAAAAGTGACAGACGGGGAGTGAAACACGCACTTCTCAGCCTTTACAAATAACTGGTGCTCTAAGAGATGGGTGAGGACGGTGTGGACATGCAAGATGTGGGTAGACAGATCCGGGGAGAAAATAAGGATGTCATCTAAATAGACGAACACGAACCGATTTAGAAATTCCCCAAGAATGTCATTAACGAAGTTTTGAAACACCGCGGGTGCATTGGTGAGACCAAAAGGCATGACCAGGTACTCGTAGTGACCAGATGGAGTGTTAAAAGCCGTTTTCCACTCGTCCCCCTCCCGTATCCTCACCAAGTGGTATGCATTGCGCAGATCCAACTTGGTGAAGACACGGGCGCCCTGAAGCTGTTCAAAAGCAGTGGAGACGAGTGGAAGTGGGTACCTGTTGCGGATGGTGATGTTATTGAGGCCCCGGTAGTCAACGCATGGTCGGAGGGTGCGATCCTTCTTCTCCACAAAGAAGAACCCTGCCCCTGCGGGAGACGAGGAGGGTCGGATAAGGCCTGCCTGGAGAGACGAATTGATGTACTCTGTCATCGCATGTGTTTCTGGACCTGTGAGGGAATATATCTTTCCTCGAGGAGGAGATGTGCCCGGTAACAGTTCAATAGCGCAATCATACGCTCGATGAGGTGGTAGAGATAACGCCCACTGCTTGCTGAATACCTCCTGCAGATGGTGGTAGCAGGCCGGAACCCTGATCAGATCTGGGGAAACAGGGCGCTCAGGGACAGTGGCAGAAAAACAAGACAGGTTAGACCTAACGGGCCCGGGCTCCCCCACCCCGAGGGATAAGCAGTTGTCGTTGCATGTGTCAGCCCAGGACAAAACTCTAGCTCTCCTCCAGTCTATGTGAGGGTTATGTGCAGAAAGCCACGGAAAACCCAACACCACCAGGTGAGCCAGAGAATGAAAAGGGAAAAGAGGGATTAATTCGGAGTGACCATCGGGAAAGGTTAGCCTGACCGGGGAGGTCTGATGAGTTATGTTACTTAAGGGTCTCCCGTCCAGGGCTATGGTGGAGCGTGGTGCAGATAGGGGGTGAACAGTAAGGTGTAATTTGCGGACTAACTCAAAACTAATCAGATTGGCGTCAGCACCAGAGTCAATTAGGACTGAGGAGGAAATAGTGTCAGATTGGGAAGAAAGTGAGAGGGTGAAACAGGCACGAGTGGAACTCACCGAACCAGGCCTTGGCAGAGGGGACCGCATCGGGTTGGATGGACAGACATTTACACGGTGACCCTCAGCCCCGCAATACAGGCACAGCCCCCCCACCAAATGCCGCCGTTTCTCTGCGTGGTTCAGTCTAGTCCTTCCCAACTCCATTGGCTCCTCCCTGAACCCGGAGGAATCTGGTGGAGATGACCCATGACCGTGGCCGGAAGCCCCTGCCTTAGGACCACAGGTGACGGGTCCAGTACCTCCAGTCCGCCGCTCCTCCTCTCTCTCTCTCTCCGCCGGTCCCGGAGTCGCTGATCCACCCGGATGACGAGCGCGATGAGGGCGTCAAACTGCTCCGGGAGGTCCAGCGGCGCCAGGTGGTCCTTCACGGTAGGGGACAGCCCCTGGAGGAACATCCCCTGGAGAGCCGTGTCGTTCCACCCACTGTCTGCCGCCAGCGTCCGGAAGGTGATGGCGTAATCCGCCGCCGTGCCGCTGCCCTGGCGGAGAGTGGTGAGTTTCTGGGCCGCCTCCCGTCCGTGCGAAGCCTGCTGGAAGATCCTCTTGAAGGACTCGATAAAGGCCGGGAGAGACCGGCAGCAGGGGGAATCCTTCCCCCAATCAGCAGTGGCCCAAGTCTCGGCTCGCCCCGTTAGATGGGATATAATGAAAGCGATCTTTGCCCGATCGGAGGGATAACAAGAAGGAGATAGTGAATGTTACAATGAGTAAAAAATGACTCACAGCGTCCGGATTCCCCCGAGAACTTCTCTGGACGGGACAGATGAGGCGAGGCGGAGACAGAAGCGGAGGCCGGAGCGGCGGCCGCCGCCGGGGCGGACTCGGCAGCGGACTCGGCAGCGGCGGCGGGGGCTCAGCGCCAACGGAAGCCAGCTGATAGGGACTCTGTTAACCCTCTCATCTGTTCCCCGAGGGCGAGCAGGATCCGCTCCTGGCGATCGGCTGACTCCTGGAGAGCCTGCTGAAGCTGTGTGAGCCGTTCCTCTTGAGCTCGGAGCCGGAGCGCCTGATTATGAATGGCGGTTCCCAACTGGTTCGCGTCTGCGGGGTCCATAGTTGGTCAGTTCACTCTGTTACGCTAAGGAGGACCCAAAATACAGACTTCGGGAAACAAGGCTCTTTTATTCTGAGCTCCAAAAGATGTCCAGAAACGAGAATAGACCAAATAGGTCAAACAAACAAAACTTGATCCTTTAACCAAATAGTTCAAAACTCCCAAGGGGGACCACGATCCGGTGGGTACCGTCCAGAAGGAGACGAGGCTTCAGAAGACGTATGTCTATGGGGTGAACTGACAAAGGAGAAAGCAAAGGAAAGGACTTAAATAGGGAGAAGTGATGAGGACAGGTGTGTGAGGACCAGGTGAAATAATTAGGGTGAAAGGTGACAGGAAGCAGAAGGGAGAAAAAAAAACAGTGAGTAGAGATATGACAAGTTTATTAATATGACTGGTTTTGGAAAAATTCAAACACAATCTGTCGTTCATATTTTCATTTCTCCGTAAACAACAGAGAAATCTTCCTCTCACAGATTTTAATATCAGTGGTTTTAGCATAACCAGCCTTTCCAACACTGAAATAAGGGTAGAGTTTCTCAGTGAAAGTGTCTTTGTGGGTGCAGATGTGAGTGTTATCTTCAGCGTCGTAGAAGGACACCTTCCCCCTGTCATAGTCCAGTTTAACTCTGATCCTCTGTGGACTCGACTTCACTGTCACAGTCTGATTAAGAACATTATAGTATTTTCCACTGCGATGACATAAACACCAGATTCCATATTTTGGTAAAGCAGACACCTCTCCCTTCCTGTTAACTGACTCTTTAACCAAACCTATGTCCCAGTGAGGATGGTCTCCCACCTCCACATCCCAGCTGTGTTTCCCTGAGGTGAAGCCCTCAGATCCATAAACAAAAGGGTATGTATTGTTTCTCTCTGGATTATCAGGAACCTGTTGATAAGTGTCTCCACATCTCATACTGGTCAGATCATCAGACAGATGAAGCCATCCAGGTGCAGTGTTTGGGTCCAGGATGACAGGGCTGAAATGGACCTTGTCCCTCATCTGGTACCAGATTCTGAAGGACAGGTTTCCCAGGTGTTTGTCCACATGGATCAGTGCTCCTGAGATCAGCTGTGGCTCTGACACTGAGCACTGGGCTCTGGCTCTGCTCTGAGTGTCTTTACAACTGATGAGGAATGCAGCGCTGGCTTTCTGCAGCTCTTCTTCAACAGCACAGATACTGTCTGACACAGAGGACATCTGCTCCTCAATCCTCTTCATCTCTGTCATCACACTCCTCCTCTTCTGCTCCTCTTCCTCCCTCAGAGCTGCCAGTCTGGACTCCTCTTCCTCTTTCAGGAACTGGTGGAGTTTGTTGAACTCTGCTCTGATCTGACTCTCTGTCCACAAAACCTGATTCTCTAAGTGTTTCATTATTTCATCGTATGTTTTCTGTGTTTGTTTGTATTTCTTCTTCTTTTCCTCTAGAGACTTTAAGTCAGATTTCAGCTCATCCTTCATTTTAGTAACTGCTTTTTCTACAGGAACCACAGTGTGTTTATGATGATGAGGAAAATCACAGACCAGACACACAGCTCTGTTTTCATCTTTACAGAACAGTTTAGGTTCTTCTGGATGTTTGCTGCAGACCACCTCCACCTTCTTTTCTCCTTTTTCTGTCTCAGATGATCCAACTTTCAGTTTCTCAGTAAAAGATTTAGTTAGTTTTTCAAGACTGACGAGACCATTTGAGGATCTCCTTCTACAAACAGGACAGGTTCTGTTTTCCTTTCCTTCCCAGATTTCCTTCAGACAGATTAAACAGAAGCTGTGGTTGCAGCTCAGAGACACAGATTCTCTGAACGTCTTATAACACACTCGACATGTCAGAGATTGTTTAACAACTTCAATCTTCTTCTCTGCCATTTTCTCTGATATGTGAATTATCCTTAAACACAGACTCACCAAATCTGTCCCTTTGGATTCACACTCAAATCCTCCTGGTCTGTGTTTTAGATCCAACACCCTGTAATGGTGTTTCACCTGTGTTCAGGAATGACAAAAGTATTTTCTATTTAATTTCTTCCTGGTAGTTACATCATCTGCACCTTCATATGTTTTACTTTCATCCAGTAGATGGTGTTATTTACTTTGACAAACTAATGATCTGTGTCAAGGGTTAGTTTCTTCAAAGATGGAATGGATGGCTCTGACAACAAGACTTAAGTGTTTTTTTTTAATTATTATTAACACCAAGTCCACAACCAGCAGTGATGAGGAGTGCAAATATTTACAGTGAAATGCCAAAAACACAGAAAAAAAAACATGTACAAGAGATCTAAAAAAATAAAAATAAAGTAAGTCTCCATTACCATTCAACACACTAATTTCAGCCACACTCCTTAAATCTAAAAACAGTCTTTAACTCCAGCAACAAATGTCAAACTCTACACAACAACCCACACTCTAACTGGGAACCACTCCCACTTTATATACATGTAAGCCCCACCGACAGTCATACCAATCACCACATTATTCAATTAACACACAATGTACAATATTTACATGGAACATACATTAAACTGAAATCATATGAACTCATCTACACAATGGCACTAATTACCTCCCATACATATAACACAAACACAGAAAAAAAAAACAATGTATGAATGTCAGTTTCCTGTAATGAATGGTTCAGTCCGGGGTCATGTGTTCTCTGAAGTGTGAATTAGGGGTATTTAACTGGTGATCAGGAAGTGACTCTGTTTGGGAGGGTGTAGACGAGATGGACACTGGAGGGGAGCAGGTCTGCGGTTGGCATAAACCGGTCTGTGAATGAGTCAGGATGGTGACAAAAAGAGTAGAGGAGGAAGAAATGGAGGAAGTAGAGTGGTCGTTGGTTGGAAGAGGAAGCGGGAGAAATAAATTAGGACTGGGGAGTGAGGACGAGCTAAGGACTTCAATGAGTCAAATAAGCAAAGGAAGTTTGGAAGAGAGCAGTTCAGATGAGGGGAGTAGGGTGGAAAAGAATGTATATAAGATCATATTGAGGTTTAGAAGAGAGGAGGAACATCTGATTATGTTATCAAAACAATTAAGAAGGAAAGCAGGAGAGGTAGAACTGGCCAAGACATTGTGGGATGGTAACCTGTTAATAGTGTGTAAAAATGAGGAGCAGAAAAATAAAGTGATGCATGTTGAAAATCTATATAAAAAGGTAGTGTGTGAGAGGAGAATATTGGGAGATGTGGTGAGGGGAGTGACAACTGAGAGTCCAACTGATGAGGATTTAGATAAACTAAAACAGAGCATTCAAGGAGGAGACGTCAGTAGGATTAAGAGGGTCCTAGGGTTTCTAAAAGTACAGTAGGAGCTAGAGCCTTTAGTTATCAGGCCCCTGTCTTATGGAATCATCTTCCCTTTAATATTAAAAACGCCGAAACAGTCTCTACATTTAAAATTAGGCTTAAAACATTCCTGTTTGAGAAAGCCTATGGTCAGGTTAGTTAAAAATTATGTGACTCATATATCATGTATACATGATGTATGAGTCACAGTTCAGTCTAGGCTGCCCTAGGAGTTAGAATGCTGGGGGAAGTACAGACACTGAGTTCCTTCTTTCTTCTCTTTCTCTCCCTCACACCTGTTTCTGTAACTTTTACAACCTATCTTTCATACCAAGTCTGTTCATGACTAGTCACCTGGTGTCCCCTTTCCCCCCTCCCCCCCTGGGGGGAGTGGTGGCTCTCCTGACAGTGCCTGCACGGGAGCCATGGACGACAGGATCTGGAGTATCTCACCTGTGCTGACCTGTGACCCCGGACCACCGCCCCTGCCTGTCTGGACCAGCCCCCCTTCCTGCATTTATACATGGACGTTCATCTATAGCCTGTCCGTCCATAGGAGTGGATCTCTCCTTCAATGTGGTTCTCCTCAAGATTTCTTCTTTTTCCCACTGGGTTTTGAAGTTTTTTCTTGCCGAGAAGGAGGGTCTAAGGACAGGGGATGCCTGGGACTTTTTCATGTATTTCTGTAGCTTGATTGTGTTCTTGTAAAGCCCTCTGAGACGACTTTGTTGTGATTTAGGGCTCTATAAATATAATTGAATTGAATTGAATTGAAGAGGTTGTTAAAATCTGTAAATGGGGAAAAATCTGAAAGTCTGTCAATTGTGATAGAGTTCCAGGGGACAAAGCTGGCAGATAGAATAAAGATAGGATACATGAGCTATCCAGTGAGACAATATGTTCCACCTCCACTCAGATGTTATAAATGCCAGAGATATGGTCATGTTACAATGACATGTAAGGGAAGGCAAAGGTGCCCCAAATGTGGAGGGGACCATTCATTTGAAGAATGTAGGAATAGTGGAGAGGATAGATGCTGTAACTGTGGTGGGCAACACACAGTGACGTATGAGCAGAGATGTATAGTAACGAAGTACAACTACTTAAGTACTGTACTTAAGTAGTGAAATGCAGTACCTGTACTTTGGAGTATAATTTTTTTCGCCTACTTCCACTTCTACTGCACTACATTAAAAAAAAAAAAAAACTTTTTCTCCGATAAATTTTTAATGTGCCGAATTGTCTTTCGTTACTCTTACTAAATTGTTGGGAAACATACCAAACCCATAGCATATCAATGCCAGAGCGATAAATGGCTCTGTCACCTGGTTTGATGATGGTGTCTCATCATTGGACGAGTCATCGATCAAACACTACATAATAAGACTGCACGCTGTAATCGGCCTTTTGACAATGTTACATGCATAGCTGCTACAGCGTGTTTACACAAGAAATATTTGGTTTGTCTCTTGGCCATATTCTTGGAATACTCTGGCCTTTGAAAGTTTTATTTTTTTCATTAACACTTGTAAGTGAACTGGTATGTACTTGTACTACTGCTGCCTCAGCTGAAGTTGTACCTTTCATATTAAATATATAAATGTGTTCAAACTTGTGACTGCTTTCATTTAGTATAGACCTATATAGTACTTTTACTTTCAGTACTTAAGTAGTAGTAATTTTTTCATTACTTCTACTTGTAATTTTACTTCTACTTTTACTTTCAGTACTTGAGTAGATTTTTTTCATACTTCTACTTGCAATACTTAAGTACACTTTTCTTTGGATACTTTAGTACTTTCACTTGAGTATGATGCTTGAAGAACACTTCAACTTTTACTCAAGTCAGTTTTTTGATGTAGTACTTGTACTTCTACTCCATTCCTCTAGTCCAGTACTTTATACATCTCTGCGTATGAGGGATGTGAGGGTAGAAGAAGGACAGTGGAAATACAACAGGTGAGGACAACTAATAATATAAGCTACGCTGAAGCAGTTAAAAAAGTGCAGGGACAAAACAGAAGGACTGAAATAGATAGAAGTGAGGAGAGTAAAAGAGAGGAAGAGGAGCAGAAAGAGCAGGAGGAAAAGAGAGAGAGAATAGATGCTGAGAAGATGATTGTTTTTATTGCATATGTGATTAACTGTACAGATCAGGAAACTGAAAAAATGCGAATAATAGTGAGAGGAGCCGAGAGATTTCTGGGATTGAAGGACGTTACATGGGAGCAGGTAAGTAGGAAGGTTGAGGATGATGGTGAAGGTGAGTCTGGAGAAAAGATCAAATGATAATCCTTCAATGGAATGATAGAAGTTCGATAGCAAATGGTCAGGAATTTAAAAGAGTCATAGATGAACTAGGAAGTAAACCTGGATGTGACATGTGTAGAAGAAACATGGCTGAAACCAGAGTTGAATTTTGTGATCAGGGGATATGAGAGTGTGTGTAGGGATAGAATAGAGGGAAGTGGAGGAGGTTGTATGATATTTATTAAACAAGGAATTCACTATAGAGAAATAGAGAAAGGGAAAGAATTAGAGATGATAGTAGTTGAAGTAGGAGTAAGTGAAAGAGTCATCAAAGTGGTACATTTTTATAAACCATGTAAAAAAATATCAATAGAATCATTAGGGGAGTTAACTAGACATCCGGCCTAGACTGAACTGTGACTCATACATCATGTTTCCATGATATATGAGTCACATAATTTTTAACTAACCTGACCATAGTCTTTCTCAAACAGGAATGTTTTCAGCCTAATTTTAAATGTAGAGACTGTTTCGGCATCTTTAATATTAAAGGGAAGCTGATTCCATAAGACAGTAACCATGGTAACTAAAGGCTCTAGCTCCTACTGTACATTTAGAAACCCTAGGAACTTTAAATAAACCTGCATTCTGAGAACGAAGGGTTCTATTGGGCTGGTACGGAACCAGATCATCTTTAAGATAAGAGGGGCCCATACCATGAATGGTTTTATATGTAAGGAGGAGGATTTTAAATTTAATTCTAAACTCAACTGGTAGCCAGTGAAGGATCAGTCTTCAAGTGCTTTTTTCTGGCTTTTTGGAGCACTGTTTCTTTAAACTGCAGAAAGTTCACGATAATGGGTCGAGGCGGTGCTCCTGGGCTTGGACTCCCGGTGAGCGCTTGGTGTGCACACTGTATCCCCAGGTCCATTTCAACCGGTAAGTCCAGCTCTTTTTGCAGTAAACTTTCTACGTATTTGGGAACAGTGTCTTTACCGTGTGTCTCCGGAATCCCGAAGATTCGGATGTTGTTTCTGCAAGATCCTGACTCTAAGTCAGTCAGCTTTCCTTTTAAAGACCTCTGTTCCTTTAGAATGGCCAACACTGCCCCTTTTACTTTAATGCCCAAATCCTCTATGTCTGCGGTGCGGGCTTGTGTTTCCATTAGCATCTCCCTCTGGTCCTGGAGCTCTCTTGTATTGTCTTGGAGTTTCTTGTCAATTTATTCCTTGACAGCAGTGAACTCTTCTTTCATGTCCGCTTTGAAATATTCCTTAAATATGACCAGTTGCCTTCTGAGGTCCCGTTGCAGCTCGTCACATTTGTTGTTTATTCCGGAGAATTCCGTCTCTCCACGCTTCGGTGTTAGCCGTTAGCATAGATTTGTCCGCAGGACAAACCTGTCACTGAAAGCCCGTTAATGGGTCCCAGGATGATTGATGCCGCACCAGCATATACGGTCCGAAGATTGCTTCGTTCCAGACATTGGGGAAGAGGACTACAATATCTGGTAGACTGGGAGGGTTATGGACTGGAGAAGAGGACCTGGGTTCCTGCCCGACAGATCCTGGACAAACATCTCATCACTGATTTTCATGCTTCTCACCCGGATCAACCTTACACCTCCAGGCGCCAGAGGGTCCCACCTGCGGTTAATTCTACCCCTTCACCAAATGAGGAGGAGGATTCAGAAGAGGATGAAGACATGAGGGATTATGAAGGTATGCCCTCTCAAGGGGATCATTCTGACTTTAATTCTGATTATGAGGATATGAACATTGACAACGTTGAGGTTGATTATGACATGAAGAATTCTAGCCCTCCTTCAGGACCCCCACCGCCCTCCCGTGGCTGGATGAAGAATTTTTTTGGGGGGACATCAGGAGACGCCCCATGTCATATTCAGTATCTTTGAGTCCTTTGTTTTTTCTGTTTTTCTCTCTCCCTGCTCTGCTCTCTCTCTTCCTGGGTTCTTTTCACCTTTCACGTTGCTTTGCCTTCCAAGGATGTTTGGGGATACAATACACCTTATGAGCTCAGGTGGGCTCATCAGATGAGGTGTATATAAGACTTCATTCTGTCCAGTGTCCCTTGCCAGATTATCATGATCCAGTCTTCTGATATTCCCGCGTATTTCCTGTTCCATGTTCCGTGTACCAGACCTGTTTTTGCCCGACCTCTGTTTCCTGCCTTTGTATTCTGCCTGACCCTGTTGGTACTGAACCTGGACCGCATACTGACCTCGATTCAAGCCGCCAGCTCCGACCTTGGACCGGACCCGGTTCTGATCTAGCTTCGTCCCTTACATCTGTTGTATAATTTATTTAAGTGGACTGTTATTAATAAATTACTTGAACTTTACTAAGTGTGTCTGTGCTTGGATTCCCTGCGGCCCGTTTCACAATGCAGTACTTCTACATTTGCAGGTTGATAAGGCTGTCAATTATAACAGATGAGTAGATGTGCCATTATCTCCCCACATATGGCAACAGGGTAGCAACACTTTCCTTCTGCCGCCAAAACACAACTTCTACATTTTCTACCAAAGAAGAACTTCTACAGAGGCTGAAAGAGAAAATGGGATTGTGGTGGAGTCAGTGCTCTGACTCTATGCTCTGGCTCTGTGGTGCTGGTGAATGCACCTGTAGTTGGCCCGCCTCCCAATCAATTATCCAATCAGCACCTGGGCTGTTTAAACACCCAGTGAGCAGGTGTTCATCCCACTGACTCCTGCTCCTGGTGTGGATGGTGGCAGCGCAGTTGCTGGATTGGCAGTTGTGAGGACGGCAGACCACCCCTGACCCAAAGTGGATCCTTTTTGGTTTCCTGCTGTTTTGCCTTTTGTGTTTTTTTTCCTCAGTTGCACTGGTTTTTTTGCCTGTTTTGCTCAGTTGTTTTTTTTCATTTTTGGTTCTCCACCTTACCTGTTAGTATTTAGACCTTAAAAGGACTGGGTTGTGGTTGCATTACTGTTTTTTTCTATACATTTGTTTTTAAGCTGTCTGTTGTTTTTTAGTAGGGAGGAGTGCCATTTTGGTGGGGGAGGCTAGGCACCCTGGGTGAGGTTCCTACACTTTTTTGCATGCGAGTAAGCGAACTGGGACACTACTATGGGATACACTTGTTTGTAGTGATTGAGGTGAGATTGATGTGCAGCACCGGTAAGTATTGGTAGCACCCCTAGGCACCCCACTACATAGTCTGCCTCCCCTCTGGTGGCCTCTGTCCTCTATATTTAGCTGTTTAATATGGTATTTGAATTTTAACCATTGTAATGTCAGTTTTAGATTCTATTGTTAGGGCCCTCTTTTAAATTCTGTAATAAAGTATTTGCACCTTCCACCTATTCACTTTTAATTGGCAATCATTCCTTTCTTTTGCAGCTTTAGTTCATTTTCATGATTTTATCAATAAAACCTCTGTCCTTCTACAGAATCGAACCTGTGTCCTCCTGTTTATCCTTACATAATTTGGAATATATTTCCTGGGGTGCAAGTCCCCAGGTGGCGTTGTCGGTTTCACCTACTTCCTAATACTACACCTAGTAACATTACTTATCACTATCCCCCATCCCCCACTCACCTTGCCACAGGATCAAGGAAAAATAAATCAAGAACTGCAACACAAAGACATATGGACAGTGAAAAACAAAAAAATACAACTGACAAGATGTCATGTTTTTTCTAAATCTCTTAATAAAAGCTTAAGCAGGAGGAGATCTTAGGCAGAATAGAGGCAGAGAGGAGCTGGGTACAGACCCTGTATTTTTTCCTGCCAAAATTCTCCCTCTGCAGAGGTAATAAAACTGCATCATTCGTCCCCTGTTGTTTAGACCCAACAATATCCTGTTTCACTTCTATTGATAATGCAGCCCACTTCTTTTCATTTGGAATAACTTTCTTTGGGCTCATGATGAATAACGAATACGTACTGTAATAAAGTTTAACTGAACACCCTGGGAAAAACTCACCAAACAGTAACTCTGTGATGAATGAGGGTCAAAGGTTAACGAAAAGCATCATGGGTAGCTCCCTTATAGCCAATGGGATGCTACGTACAGTACGTATGTGACCTAATGTATATTAAGTAGTTACATAGTGCTCGTGAGCAGGTTGGCCATGTGGTGCAAAAACAACAACCTCCACCTGAATGTGGAGAAGACGAAGGAGGTTGTTGTGGACTTCAGGAGAGCGAAAACCCAGCATGCACCTTTAACCATCGACGGTGCTGTAGTGGAGAGGGTGAGCAGCACCAAGTTCCTGGGTGTGCACATCAATGAAGACCTCTCCTGGAGTCTAAACACTACATCACTGGCCAAAAAAGCCCAACAACGCCTGTACTTCCTCCACAAACTGAAGAGAGTGAGAGCGCCACCACCCATCATGCACACATTCTATAAAGGCACCATTGAGAGCATCCTGAGCAGCTGCATCACCCTGTGGTACGGCGCCTGCACCGTGTCCTGCCATGAGACTCTGCAGCGCATCGTGAGAGCAGCTGAGAAGATCATTGGTGTCTCCCTCATGCCCCTTTCGGTCATTTACATCTCCCGTCTCACCCGTAAAGTCACCAGGATCGCAGGTGATCCTACCCACCCATCCCACTGCCTCTTCACCCTGCTGCCGTTGGGAAGGAGACTGCAGAGTCTCCGGGTCAGAACCAGCTCAGGGACAGTTTTATTCACCAGGTGGTCAGGGCACTTAACTCTCTCCCAGTTCTACCTACACTCCCCCCTCTGCCCCCCCCCCCCTTCCTTCCTCTCCCTCCTGCCACAGTTCACAACCCCCCTTCCATCATCTGAGGCCATACCCCCCTGACACACACACACACACACACACACACACACAATCACACACACACACACACTCTGAACTCAGGGACTCTTTTCTTCCTGCATATTTGTACCACAATGCACTACCTCACTTTATAACTTTTTAACTTGAATATTTTTAACTATGCTGCCAATGCCACATGTGCCTTGTCACTCATTGTCATTCTTCATGTCTGATTGCTATTTATACTTTTGTCATTTTATGTCATTTTTGTGTTATTTAATATGCTTGCACTGTGGGTTGAGAGGAAAGAAATTTCATCTGTGCTGTATGTTGTGCATAGAACACATTTGACAATAAAGTTGACTTTGACTTTTGACATACAGTAATGTACACACAACGCATCCACCGTGCTTTTGGGTTGTCATGGTGACCACTTGCTGTCCCAGTCTCTAGCTGCTCGCTCTAGAAGTTCTATTACCTCACGTCATCTCTGTGTTTTGTTTATGTTTTGAGCCAATGTTTTAAACTGGTGTGAAATGGTCAACCATCAGTCAAATGGTCATTGGTTAACATCCCTAATATGACACCTCCTTCTACATGACAATCATTAACGGTTATAAACCAGTAAAAACAGCTGATATTCATTAGAAAAAGCCTGGACACTTGGGACATGTTTTAATATCAGTTGTTTATATGAGGTTCAAACTCTAGGATCAGATTCATTAACCAAGTGCTTTTATTTAATTTTTTAAATCATCACATTAGTTGAATCTGAAACATTTTTATTTTGTTTCTGTCTCAGATCAAAGCAGCTGATGAACCTTTAAACCACACGATTAAAAAAACACACAAAATGCCACTAAAGGATGTACCTGCTCAGGAAACTGAACTCGTTTTGGGTCAGCAGGAAAATTCTCCAGACCTTCTGCTACACATTCATAGAGTCCGTCCTTTCCTTCTCCATGGGTTGCTGGTTCCCCTCCCTAAACCTGCAGGATAACAAACACCTGGGCAGCATCTTTAAGGTGTGTTCAAAAATCACAGGACGTCCCGTTCACCCACTGTAGCTGGATTAGGCCCCCAGTGACCCCTGTGACCCTAGTGAGGATAAAGTGGGTTCAGATGACGAGACAAGACTTTAATGACTGTTAAATAAACATCATCATCTAAATCTGTTTTAAAACAGATTAATTCTCAAATAATGACATAATAAAATAAAAACTCCAAACTTTTCTCTATGTTTTAGGTCGAACAAAGCAAAGTTATGTGATGAAACTGTTTACATTCTTTAAAACAATGTCAATAATATGAACAAACTGAAATTTCTTTAGAAAACCAAGTGCAGTTTTAACAATATAATGTCTCAGTTTATCATTTACACATGTTTATTCTACGGCCCTCTAGAACGTCCCGTTAACTTTGAATGATGTCAGCGGGCTGATTTTTTTCGATAACCGCCTGCTGCGCCGTTAACACCCGCTGCCCATGGCAACGGGTTTTGTCACTTCAGATTCACTGTACCATATCACTCCACAGGTAGTTCGGCCACTTTTAAAGTAAATATTAGCTTTGTTGTAACTGCTAGCTTATCCAATGTTAACCTATGCTGATGTTATCCTTACTGTAGTCAGGAAATCAGGTGACATTGCCGTCCATATCTCGTACAAAATATCCAGTATTTTACCCCTCAGTTAACTCCTCTATGCTGGTTTTTATAAAACAAGGAGCAGTTTCAGTGAGCTTCGTTTTCAGTATTTATTTGCAGGAACGGGACAACACCTGCTCCGGTCGCTGACCTGACTGTGTACATCCGTCTGTCTCTTTTCTCTGCCTAAAACTCTCTGCACCCCCCTTCTGTCTGCCCCGCCTATTTCATAACACTAGTCTGTTAGAGTAGTGACAGTAATAAACTGTAATAACCCGTAGAATAAGCGGGATAATACATGGAACACGAGTTACTATCGAAAAATATTTTTCTAATAGTAACTCGTGTTCCATGTATTATTCCTTGTAAATGACACACACACATTTCATAACAGGTTAAATATTGGTAAACCTGGCCTGCAGACATTTAAAAAATTTTCATATTTGTTCAGGTTACTATTTTTTAAATGATCATTTCAGTTTAAATATAATAAAATGACATTAACATTTTTATATTCATGAACAGAAAATTTGAAGTTGTATTTATACATTATTATGACAGTATTTTACTGATCTGACCCACTTGAGATGTGGAACCTGAACTAAAATGATTTATATCTTCAATGTCAGTTTTGCATTTCACAAACTCATCCCAGGGGCCAGACTGGACTCTTTGGAGGCCCGGATTTGGCCCCCGGGCCGCATGTTTGATACCTCTGTTTTAAACAAATGTGTTTTTATTCTTTGTTTGTTTGTTTCAAACCTCATCCTGACTTTTGGTTGTCATTTATTTCCTCTGAACCTGTTCTCCATTGGAAACTGAACTCAACTCATGTGATTGGAATAAAATCAGGTCAAATAAGACAAACACATCAAACACAAACATCCCAGTTTTATCCCTTTATTCCATAAATCACATGTATATGACAATAAATGACAGACTTCTACTACACATTCATAGAGTCCGTCCTTTCCTTCTCCATGGGTTGCTGGTTCCCCTCCCTAAACCTGCAGGATAACAAACACCTGGGCAGCATCTTTAAGGTGTTTTCAAAAATCACAGGACGTCCCCTTCACTCCCTGTCTTCCCCGGGCTGTAGGACAGTGAGAAGAAGATCCACCTTTGTCCCCCAGGCTGTCCACCTGCTAAACCATGGAACTGTCCATGTCTAGAACTGTCCAGAAACTGCCGAGGAACCTGTCCAGGAACCATTTACAACACTGTCTACATCAAGATCTTGTGCAATTTAGTCCCTTCCCTTCTCACTGCTGTAAGGTCTCTTTAAGTGCAATATATGATCTTTGTTTATAAAACTGTTTATATTGTGATCCTGTGTATCTGTTTACAATACTATTTATGTTTTTATCCTGTGCAATATAGTCCCTTCCATCTTCCTGCTGTAGCTGCTCTGTGCACTTATCCTAATGGCCCCACGGGGATAAATAACGTTTTCTGAATCTGAATGATATCAAACATATTAGTTCAGGTTCCACATCCAGACCAATATGATTTAAAACAGGTCAGAATAGTAAAATAATATAATAAACACTAAACTAAAAAACTATATGGTCCTTCTGCTTCACATTCATAGAGTCCGTCCTTTCCTTCTCCATGGGTTGCTGGTTCCCCTCCCTAAACCTGCAGGATAACAAACACCTGGGCAGCATCTTTAAGGTGTGTTCAAAAATCACAGGACGTCCCCTTCACCCACTGTAGCTGGATTAGGCCCCCAGTGACCCCTGTGACCCTAGTGAGGATAAAGTGGGTTCAGATGACGAGACGAGACTTTAATGACTGTTAAATAAACTCTGAGTTGAAGTCATTCACTACATCATCATCTAAATCTGTTTTAAAACACATTAATTCTCAAATAATGACATAATAAAATAAAAACTCCAAACTTTTCTATGTTTTAGATCAAACAAAGCAAAGTTATGTGATGAAAATGTTTATATTCTTTAAAACAATGTGAATAATATGAACAAACTTAAATTTCTTAAGAAATCTAAGTGCAGTTTTAACAATATCGTGTCTCAGTTTATCATTTACACATGTAAATGACACTTTTCAGATTGCAGTGGGATCAACAAAACATTTCATAACAGGTCAAATATTGGTAAACTTGGCCTGCAGACATTTAAAAAATGTTCATATTTGTTCAGGTTACTATTTTTTAAATGATCGTTTCAGTGTAAATATAATAAAATGACATTAACATTTTTATATTCATGAACAGAAAATTTGAAGTTGTATTTATACATTATTATGACAGTATTTTACTGATCTGACCCACTTGAGATGTGGAACCTGAACTAAAATGATTTATATCTTCAGTGTCAGTTTTGCATTTCACAAACTCATCCCAGGGGCCAGACTGGACCCTTTGGAGGGCTGGATTTGGCCCCCGGGCCGCATGTTTGACACCTCTGTTTTAAACAAATGTGATAAAAATGTTAACAAGTGTCATTAAAGTATACAGCCTATGTCTACACTCCAGGTTTAGTTTAGTGGGAAACAAATAAACAGGTTTAAAGGTTAAGATGAGGTCAAAGGTCATCTGATCCACTATGGCCTGTTGTTTAGCACCATCTACAGTCAAGGTCTGAAGTTTCCACAGAACTCGACTAAATACATTTTTTATATTTTCACTGTGTGGGTTTAATGACAACAAATACTACTAATATAAAAACACAGGATTTCAAAGTACTGAACATTTGTGAGAAAAAAATAAAAAGACTTTTTCAACAAACAAATAAGGTGTGAAAAACGGACACTTTTATGAATCAAAGGACACGATGAAGGCTGTGCATGTGATGAATAGAATTCCAGTGGGCGTCCATGTTTGTGTGAATGTGTAAGTGTGAATAAAAGCAGACTGTGTTACTACACTGATGGAAAAAAAACTAATATGAAAAAAAATAAATGAATGTTTGAGACCATTGTGTTCATTTGTGTTGAACTGTTTCCCTTTGAGAACACAGGTGAAGGAAATGACGTACAAGTGAAGACTGAACATTTACATTTGACAATATGATCAGAGTTTGACATAAATATTGAATATAATTCCATTAACCACCTCCACCTTCTGTTTATCTTTTTCTGTCTCAGATGATCACACTTTCAGTTTTCCACCAAACCAATCAGTCAGTTCTTTCACAGTCAAGTTCACATCTGACTCGTCTATGGAGGATTTTCTTTGACAAATGGGACAGTTTTTATTCTTTGTTTGTTTCCACAATTTCTTCAGGCAGCTTGAACAGAAGCTGTGGTTGCAGCTCAGACACAATTCATTTCATCCAATCAAACTTGGATCAAATGAAAATCAAAGCTCATCCTGACTTTTGGTTGTCATTTATTTCCTCTGAACCTGTTCTCCATTGGAAACTGAACTCAACTCATGTGATTGGAATAAAATCAGGTCAAATAAGACAAACACATCAAACACAAACATCCCAGTTTTATCCCTTTATTCCATAAATCACATGTATATGACAATAAATGACAGTTGATGTAAACATTATAAATGTAAATATACTGAACATGGGACAAAGTCTGCAGTCACTCAAATATATCAGATGTTTCTGTGATGTTATTCTAAGACTTGTGGCTCAAACTAATCTGGTGCAGATCTTCTGAAGCAGGAAACACACGAAACTGAGGAAAATAACATGATGGGACTGTTTGAATTCAGACACATGAAGGTTCAACCTTTGACCTTTACAGAGACGTGGGTTTGACCTCCAATCACTGACAAGAAAAATGAATGACAGCCAGTCAAACGTCTGATTGAACTGTTTAGAAAAACTGTGAATCTGAAAGTAAAAGGTGTAAAAACTCCTCAGTTTCCTTCTGTTTGTGTTCATGTAAATCTCACCACCTGATAGAAAATGAGTGCAGATAAATACAACCAGAGGGGTTCAAAGTACTCACATTCTGTACTTACCTTGAAGTACAGATACTTGTGTGAAAAAATACTCTGGTAAAAGTAGAAGTACTGATTCAACTCTTCTACTTTAGTAAAAGTAAAAAGTATAATTTGTCAATTGTAATAAAGTACAAAAGTAAAAATGTAAAACAGCTTTTTTTGTCATGAACGCAATACTACTTCAGAAAATAAAATCTGAAAAGTTTCAAAAGTATGTAAAATTAAGCCTTTAAAAGTGAGTTACTGAGTAGATAATGTGTTTGATTGAGTCACAGTTACTCAGTTTTGTGGATATGGGAAAGAAATTTAGGAAACATTCAGGAAGAAAAGTGACAATTGAGATAAAATATCATGAGATTAAAAAGATTAAAGTTAAAAAGAAAGTTATAAAAATGAGATAAAAATGCTTAATTTTAAGATAAAAAGTCACAATTATGAGATAATAGTCATATAACTATAATATATAAAGTCACAGTTTCTCGTCTCCACTGATTTTTCATACTGTCACATCTGTTTAGTTTGTAAAAGTAACGAGTCTATTCTGACAAACGTAAAGAGTATAAAGTACAGATATTTATACAAAAATGTAGGAAATAAAAGTAAAAATTTGCCAGAAAAATAAATACCCAAGTATAGATACCTAAAAAAATCTACTTAAGTAATGAAGTACTTTTACTGAGTTACTTTACACCTCTGAATACAACATAACATTATTTATATGACAAGGAACCGTAACAGTGATAAGTCGGGTCCAAAGAGCAGAAGAATCAGTACCTGAACCCATATTACAACCAGAACCATCAGTTCAGTTCCATTGACTTCAATACACCTGTCCTTTAACGTCTGTTCACATCATCACATCATTTTAGGATCAAAACGTGGAGATAGAAACAAACGGCTGTAGATTAAAACACTCACATATGAACAAAAAGGAAAATATCTGTCCCAGGATATGTGTTCTAGTCAACGGGTTCAGAACCAGGACAATATGGACGTTCATTTACAGTGGTGGAAAAAAGGTTTTGGACACCCCATGCATTTGTGAAATATTATATTAAAATCATTTAAGTCAGTGAAATCTGCCCAGTATTGTTCCCTTCTCCAAACCCACATGCTCCTTCTGCACATGCTCTGTTCTGTCCAGGTCAAAACTGGATGTTTGAGCAGAAAAACATCCAGGACATGACATGTTATAACTGACAACAACTCAGTTTGATCTTTTTTTCCTTATAAACAATAAAAAACTGAAAAATTATTTCTATATTTTGGTCTCATTCAGCCACATCTTTTGAAACACAAAAACATTTTTCTCCAAAATATTTATGATAATAATTGAAACTGTAAAATTAAAGGTGTGTGAAAACTTTTTTCCACTACTGTATTTAGTATTGATTCAAACTAAACCATCAGTTTCACATTAATAATCATTTTATAATTAAATCAGAAAAATCCTTCAGGTTAATGTTTGAATAAGATGAATTAAATAAAAAGTTATTTTAATTTCCTCTGATCAATAAAAACCAACATATTATAAATCACCTCAGTGTTCACTGTTTGTTCCATTTGACTCAGTTTAACAGGTTTTATACATTTCACATCTACATGTATTAATATGACTGGTTTTGGAAAAATTCAAACACAATCTATCGTTCATATTTTCATTTCTCCGTAAACAACAGAGAAATCTTCCTCTGACAGATTTTAATATCAGTGGTTTTAGCATCACCAGCCTTTCCAACACTGAAATAAGGGTAGAGTTTCTCAGTGAAAGTGTCTTTGTGGGTGTAGATGTGAGTGTTATCTTCAGCGTCGTAGAAGGACACCTTCCCCCTGTCATAGTCCAGTTTAACTCTGATCCTCTGTGGACTCGACTTCACTGTCACAGTCTGATCAAGAACATTATAGTATTTTCCTCTGTAATGATATAAACACCAGATTCCATTTTTTGGTAAAGCAAACACCTGTCCCTTCCTCTTAACTGACTCTTTAACCAAACCTATGTCCCAGCCAGGATGGTCTCCCACCTCCACGTCCCAGCTGTGTTTCCCTGAGGTGAAGCCCTCAGATCCATGAACATTAGCAAAGTAAGTGTTTCTCTCTGGATTATCAGGAACCTGTTGATAAGTGTCTCCATTTCTCACACTGGTCAGATCATCAGACAGATGAAGGCGTCCATGTGCAGTGTTTGGGTCCAGGATGACGGGGCTGAAGTGGACCTTGTCCCTCATGTGGTCCCAGACTGTGAAGGACAGGTTTCCCAGGTGTTTGTCCACATGGATCAGTGCTCCTGAGATCAGCTGTGGCTCTGACACTGAGCACTGGGCTCTGGCTCTGCTCTGAGTGTCTTTACAACTGATGAGGAATGCAGCGCTGGCTTTCTGCAGCTCTTCTTCAACAGCACAGATACTGTCTGACACAGAGGACATCTGCTCCTCAATCCTCTTCATCTCTGTCATCACACTCCTCCTCTTCTGCTCCTCTTCCTCCCTCAGAGCTGCCAGTCTGGACTCCTCTTCCTCTTTCAGGAACTGGTGGAGTTTGTTGAACTCTGCTCTGATCTGACTCTCTGTCCACAAAACCTGATTCTCTAAGTGTTTCATTATTTCATCGTATGTTTTCTGTGTTTGTTTGTATTTCTTCTTCTTTTCCTCTAGAGACTTTAAGTCAGATTTCAGCTCATCCTTCATTTCAGTAACTGCTTCTTCTACAGGAACCACAGTGTGTTTATGATGATGAGGAAAATCACAGACCAGACACACAGCTCTGTTTTCATCTTTACAGAACAGTTTAGGTTCTTCTGGATGTTTGCTGCAGACCACCTCCACCTTCTTTTCTCCTTTTTCTGTCTCAGATGATCCAACTTTCAGCTTCTCAGTAAAAGATTCAGTCAGTTCTTTTAGAGCAAAGTTCACTATTAGACCCTTTGAGGATCTCCTTCTACAAACAGGACAGGTTCTGTTTTCCTTTCCTTCCCAGAATTCCTTCAGACAGATTAAACAGAAGCTGTGGTTGCAGCTCAGAGACACAGGATCTCTGAACGTCTCCAAACACACTGGACATGTCAGATAATGTTCGACAACTTCAATCTTCTTCTCTGCCATTTTCTCTGATATGTGAATTATCCTTAAACACAGACTCACCAAATCTGTCCCTTTGGATTCACACTCAAATCCTCCTGGTCTGTGTTTTAGATCCAACACCCTGTAATGGCGTTTCACCTGTGTTCAGGAATGACAAAAATATTTCCTATTTAATTTCTTCCTGGTAGTTACATCATCTCCACCTTCATATGTTTTACTTTCATCCAGTAGATGGTGTTATTTACTTTGATAAACTAATGATCTGTGTCAAGGGTTTTTTTTCTTCAAAGATGGAATGGATGGCTCTGACAACAAGACTTAAGTGTTTTTTTTTTTATTATTAATACCAAGTCCACAAGCAGCAGTGATGAGGAGTGCAAATATTTACAGTGAAATTCCCAAAACACAGAAAAAAACATGTACAAGAGATTTAAAAAAAAAAAATAAAGTAAGTCTCCATTACCATTCAACACACTAATTTCAGCCACACTCCTTAAATCTAAAAACAGTCTTTAACTCCAGCAACAAATGTCAAACTCTACACTACAACCCACACTCTAACTGGGAACCACTCCCACTTTATATACATGTAAGCCCCACCCACAGTCATACCAATCACCACATTATTCAATTAACACACAATCTACAATATTTACATGGAACATACATTAAACTGAAATCATATGAACTCATCTACACAATGGCACTAATTACCTCCCATACATATAACACAAACACAGAAAAAAAAAACAATGTATGAATGTCAGTTTCCTGTAATGAATGGTTCAGTCCGGGGTCATGTGTTCTCTGAAGTGTGAATTAGGGGTATTTAACTGGTGATCAGGAAGTGACTCTATTTGGGAGGGTGTAGACAGATTCAACAGATTCAATTTTATTGTCATTGCACATGTCACAAGTACAGAGCAACGAAATGCAGTTAGCATCCAACCAGAAGTGCATAGCGGTGAATAAATAATGTAGACTTGTAAATATACACAGTGTATGTAGAAGGTGCTAGAATGAGATTATATAAATAGCTATGGATGCAGGTATGTACAAACTATAACAGGCTATGACTATGTTACAGTATGAGTAACTATAATAATATCGATTTTTGAGGAAGGTATGTACAGACTATAGACAGGTTATTGACAATGATACAATGTATTATTGCAGTGATTATGGTATAATTAACAGTATGTACAGTATGGTTTGGTTTGGTTTATTTGTTCGCACCAATAAAAGAAATAAAAACAAAAACGAACAATATTGCTCCGGAAAAACAAAAGCAAAACCATTCAGGTGCAAGCCGAGGCTAAAGAAAGAAAAGAAAAAACAATATTACTCCGGAAAAACAAAGAGAGAAGAAAAAAAACAAAAAAACAAAAACAAAAAACATTCAGGTGCAAGCCGAGGCTAGAGACCCATAGGGCCTATACAAGGCCTCTGCTCAGATTTTAACATATAATCTAGTGAAAAGCGAGCTGCATACAAATACAGCTACACCAAACACATATCATATCATAGACTTGTGCATGCATACATATACACAAGAATCCAAGTAGACAAAAAAATATTATACACTCAAAATAGAAAAGTATATGCAAGTAGTACAATTCTTCACAACATATCAAAATGACCTATTCACAATGTTTCCCAAGCAACATCCCACTGATTTGAGGCACAGCGTGGTTTGTGAATTAGAAGGTATTTAAGTCTGCTTTTTAAGATTGAAACAGATGCACAATTCGTAATTAAGATGGGCTTTGAATTCCATATTATAGGACCTCTAGTCTTGATACTAAATTGCCCTAATGATGTACGAGAGAATTTACAATGGAGATGATTGGTTTGTCTAGTTAGATAAGAGTGAATTGTAGAGTTAAAGACAAAAAAGTCGTGAAAAACACTAGAAAAAGGACTGTTGCTAGCAATACAATTATACATAAACACACAAATTTGATAAATGTTAATATCACGAATGGTCAGAATATTAAGTTGTTTGAACAATGGATCCGAAGGTGCCAGGTAACTTGAGGATGTGGCAAGTCTAACAAATTTCTTCTGAATCAATAGCAACTTGTGAAGCGATGATGGATAGGTACTAGCCCAAACTAGATTACAATAAGATAAATACGGGTAAATCAGGCTGTAATACAATGTCAATAAACATGACCTGTTTATGAAAGATGAAACTCTGCGAATAATACCATAAGATTTCATGATTTTTTTAGAGACCAATGCAATGTGGTTTTTCCAGGAAAGGGCTTCATCAACTATGACACCTAGAAATTTAGTTTGAGTTACTTGTTGAATTTCAGTATCATTAATAAATACTTTGGCTTCCTCACTTGAATATTTTTTGTTTAAATGCTTGAATATTATGAAATTAGTTTTATCAATGTTTAGCGCCAGCCTGTTCCTTTTAAACCACCTTGCTGATTGGTTAAGTATGAGATTCGCATTTTTTATGAGAGTATTAAAATTGGAATGTGACAGAACAATGTTGGTATCATCAGCAAAAACAATAGGAAATGCATCCTCAAACAGAAAAGCAAAATCATTTATAAAAATAAGAAATAGGAGAGGCCCCAGAATCGATCCTTGTGGCACCCCAAGAGATATACCTACTTTACTGGATCTTACATGATTAAAACAGACATATTGTTGCCTATTCTCCAGGTAATCACTAATCCATTTTAAGACAACATCATCGAAGCCATAATGATATAATTTGGAGAGTAATAACTCATGATCCACGGTGTCGAAAGCTTTGGATAAATCTAAGAAGATACCAATTGAGAATTTATTCTTGTTCAAAGCTTCGTGAATATTTTCTACTAGTTGTACTAGCGCCATATAGGTAGCATGTTTTTTCCGAAATCCATACTGATGTTTGTAAAGAATGTTATTTTCAATAAGATGGTTAAAGACTCTAACATAGACTAGTTTTTCTAATATCTTTGCAAGACATGGAAGAATAGAAAGTAGTGCAATGAGGTAGGTGCAATTGATAGTGCAAGTGATGAATCAAAGTGACAAGTGATTAAGGATGAGGGTTGTTGTGTGAGTGAGAAGAGGGGGTGGGGTTATTGGGGGACAGAGTTCAGCAAGGAGACGGCTGTGGGGATGAAACTGTTCCTGAACCTGGTGGTTCTTGTCCGTAGGCTTCTGTATCGCCTCCCAGAGGGCAGGAGGACAAACAGTGTGTGTGATGGGTGAAAGGAGTGAAAGGAGTCTTTTGAAATATTTGCTGCTCTCCTAAGACAGCGCTTCCGAGATGGACACTGGAGGGGAGCAGGTCTGCGGTTGGCATAAACCGGTCTGTGAATGAGTCAGGATGGCGCCAAAAAGAGTAGAGGAGGAAGAAATGGAGGAAGTAGAGTGGTCGTTGGTTGGAAGAGGAAGCGGGAGAAATAAATTAGGACTGGGGAGTGAGGACGAGCTAAGGACTTCAATGAGTCAAATAAGCAAAAGAAGTTTGGAAGAGAGCAGTTCAGATGAAGGGAGTAGGGTGGAAAAGAATGGATATAAGATCATATTGAGGTTTAGAAGAGAGGAGGAACATCTGATTATGTTATCAAAACAATTAAGAAGGAAAGCAGGAGAGGTAGAACTGGCCAAGACATTGTGGGATGGTAACCTGTTAATAGTGTGTAAAAATGAGGAGCAGAAAAATAAAGTGATGCATGTTGAAAATCGATGTAAAAAGGTAGTGTGTGAGAGGAGAATATTGGGAGATGTGGTGAGGGGAGTGACAACTGAGAGTCCAACTGATGAGGATTTAGATAAACTAAAACGGAGCATTCAAGGAGGAGACGTCAGTAGGATTAAGAGGTTGTTAAAATCTGTAAATGGGGAAAAATCTGAAAGTCTGTCAATTGTGATAGAGTTCCAGGGGACAAAGCTGGCAGATAGAATAAAGATAGGATACATGAGCTATCCAGTGAGACAATATGTTCCACCTCCACTCAGATGTTATAAATGCCAGAGATATGGTCATGTTACAATGACATGTAAGGGAAGGCAAAGGTGCCCCAAATGTGGAGGGGACCATTCATTTGAAGAATGTAGGAATAGTGGAGAGGATAGATGCTGTAACTGTGGTGGGTAACACACAGTGACGTATGAGCAGAGATGTATAGTAATGAAGTACAACTACTTAAGTACTGTAGTTAAGTAGTGAAATGCAGTATCTGTACTTTTTCGCCTACTTCCACTTCTACTGCACTACATTTTTTTAAATTAATAATAATAATATTTTATGTCCCAAATCGTTACTCGTTACTCTTATTAAAATAGTTCAGAAGCATACCAAACCCATAGCATATCAATGCCACAGCGATAAATGGCTCTGTCACCTGAAGTGAGGTGGTTGAAGAAATAATGGAAAATAAAAATCTGGTATGTTTAAATGATGGAAGAGGAACACGAATCAATATTAGAAATGGTACAGAATCAGCTATAGACGTCACCTTGGTAACAGATAAAATGGCAGGAATATGTGGATGGGAAGTCATGAAAGAATCAACAATAGGAAGTGATCATTATCCAATAACAATTAAAAATAGGAATACATTTGGACAAGTATGATGGAAGAGGACCAGAGAGATGGGCTTTTAGCAGGGAAGGTTGGAGACAATTCATAGAAATTAGTGATCAGGAAATGAAGAAAATTATCTTTAATTAAGATATAGATGAATGTAATCATACAGTGTCTAAGGTCATTTTAGAGGCAGCAGAACAGTCGATACCAAAGAAAAGAGGAGGGAAGAGGAGTAAAATAGTGTCACACGCAGTCCATTTTCTCTGCATTTTTCGTACATCCACTGATACCCGTGTAGCTGCCCGGAGTATTGCAGTTGATTGTCAATGAATGAAACAAGATCTGTCAGTTCAGAGTAGTCCTTACGACGCGATAGTCCTTTAATTGTCAAAATCCTCTTCAAGTGTCTCACACTGATGCAAAATCCATGTCTGTGGTGAAGAACCGATTTTATGTCTGCATAAGATAATCCAACTACAAAATAGAAGTCAATAAAGTTTTCCCAGTTTCTCCACTGTGTGTGCTCCATGTTTATCTGACCCAGAAATACCGGAAGTAAACAAATAACCTTAGCAGCAGTAGCTTATCAAACAAACATGCAACATTCTTTTTTTTTTACCCCACGCATTCTTTTTTTTTACCCCACCCATGTCCCTTACTGGGCCCCGTAGTAAATTGATTGGTTTGACATTCTGTACATATTTAAGGTTGTCTCAGCACTTTTTTCCAGCACTTTATTTGCTCTGTTTTCAGGGCTGTTTACAGACTTTTTTTCTCTGACAGATTAAGGACTGAGTTTATTTTCACAGCTCACATATTTTAGACAATAGGCAGATCAACTTGCATTCAAATGCCACAAATGTTAGAGATTCAATGTGTGTTGATTGTGCTATTAAGAGTAAAAACATAATTATACACATTGTTGACACTTCCTTGCTTTTTGACCTTTTTTAATGAAGTCTAAGTTGTTCTTTAAGGGGCCCCAGAGCCCCATGAACACCTTTAATTTGTACACTGATTTAAACTATATTTGACAATGATCCCTCTTGATATTGTAGTTATAGCTTTACTTAGAAGTGAACTGACCGGCTGGTTGATTGAACGATTTATTGGGTGCATGATTGAGTGATTGAATTACATTTCCTGCAGGGATGTTAAAAGAATATGAAGAGAAGCAAAGATATTCAGAGCTTCTTTTTAAAACAAAAGTTGAATTACAGTTACAACTGTCTGAAATACTACACACACAATTAAAACAGTTGACAATTGTTAAGACAGAAGAACCTGAATAATGTTAGTATGTCAGTCTGTCATTTTAAACCATCCTTGTATTCCCACAGTTAACCAGCCACACTTAGAGGAGGAGACTGAATGTAAACCATCATTGTCTGGAACTCCACCTGGACCTCATGGTATGTTGATATTTTATCTTTCAGTTCATACAGCATTATGACTATTTAAGTAACATTGAAACAGATCACTTATTCACTTTGTAAATTGTTATTATGAATAAAACATTGTAAAAACTGAAGCAAGTGCTTATGATGATCCTTTATATTTTACAGACATCTCGGCTGGTCCTGCACACACTCATCCTAACATTTTCCTGTGAACGATGCATGGTGACAGGAAGTGGTCCTTCAAAGGGGAGTGGTACAAACAGGTGCAATTTTCACCTTTTATATTATAAAGAAGCACCTTTACACTGAAGTTATATTTGGTTGGTGTTGTCTTATAGTTTTATTCCATTCATATGTTACAGCATTGTAATAGCTACCTCTTTTGCACTTTGTTTAAAATATATTGGTCATGAGAGTTTAAAGGTTTTAATTACATTTCTTAATTGTACTCGTACTCGTCGTCTCCCGCTTCATTCGGGTCTCGGGGGCAGCAGCCTCAGCAGAGTAGCCCAGACTTCCCTCACCCCAGCTACCTCAGCCAGCTCCTCCAGGGGAATTCCAAGGCGTTCCCAGGCCAGCTGAGAGATATAATCCCTCCAGCGTGCCCTGGGTCGACCCAGAGGTCTCCTCCCGGAAGGACATGCCCGGAACACCTCCCCAGGGAGGTGTCCAGGAGGCATCCTCAGGAGATGCCCAAGCCACCTCAACTGGCTCCTCTCGACATGGAGGAGTAGTGGCTCTACTCCGAGTCTCTCCCGGATGTTTCAGCTTCTCACCCTATCTCTAAGGCTGAGCCCGGACACCCTGCAAAAGAAACTCATTTCGGCTGCTTGTACCTGTGATCTCATTCTTTCGGTCATGACCCAAGGCTCATGACCATAGATGAGGGTCGGAACGTAGATCGACTGGTAAATTAAGAGCTTCACCTTCTGCCTTAGCTACTTCTTCACCACAATGGACCAGTTTAACACCCGCATTACCGCGGATGCTGCACCAATCCGCCTGTCGACCTCCCGCTCCATTAGTCTGTCACTCGTCAATAAGATCCCAAGGTACTAGAACTCCTCCACCTGAGGCAGGACCCCCCCTGCCCCCCTGCCCCCCTGCCCTGACCCGGGGGGCCTATATACAATTTCTTAATTGTTCTTTTACGCTGAATCAAAGCCAGTGTTTCATCCTATGCCTTCATCAGGGCCATGAACATGAATATTGTTTGGATTGAAAACTACTTTTTGTACATGTTCATACATCACAAGATACTGTATTTGTCATATCCTGTGTCTTGTAGTTTCTGTTTTCCCCTGTCTGTGTGTTTTCTCTGTTCTGTGTTTCTGTTTTGTGTTCCTGCCTGTAACCTTTCACCCTGTTCAGTCTGCCTGGTTAATTAGTAGATGCAACTCACCTGGTGAGGGCAGCTGAACTCATCAGGTGAGGAGTATATAGTCTGCATTCAGACCTCAGTTCGTTGCCAGATTATCATGACCAGTGCTCTGATTTTCCAGCAAGTCTGTTTACCCTGTATTCCGTGTACCAGTCCCGTTTCTGTCCGACCTCCGTTTTCTGCCTGTTATCCCTGTCTGTTGTTGAACCTGATCCGGAACCAGTTAAGTCTCTTGCCGCCTGCCCTGATCCTGGAACTGACTCTGACCCTGATACCTGCCGCCTGCCCCGACCCTGGACCGAACCCCGACTACGAGTACCGCCGCCAGCCCCGACCTTGGACCAGATCCGACCCGAGACCAGTTTCCCCTTCTGAGCTGTGGAGAACATCTGTGCCCGACTGGGATAAGTACAGCTCAGCGCTGAGAGACTTTAAAGGGGACTTGTCCTCACTTGTCTGTTTTGTGACATTATTCTGTGTGTCAATAAATTGTTGTTTGGACTTTTACGCACGCCTCTTGTTTTGCGCTTGGGTTCCCCGAAGCTTGTTACAGAATAATCTGGCCAACATGAACCCAGCAGAACTAGAGGCGTTATTAGAGGCTGTACGTGGTCAGGGCAAAGTGACCACTCAGCACAGTGAGGCTCTGAATGTTCTGGGTACAGGTATGAAGGAGCTTGGAGCAGCCTTAGCGGAGGTTCGGACTCAGCTCCATTCCCTGGATACGCGGCTCACTCCGGAGACAACCCCGGCGGCCGGCAGGTTATCCCGGGAACCCCACATGCCCACCCCGGACAGGTATCACGGAGACCTCGGGTTATGTGGTCAGTTCCTTCACCAATGTTCTCTGGTGTTTAGTCAACAACCGCTCAGTTATGCTACAAGTGAGTCTAAGTCAGCTTTTGTGATGAGTTTACTCTCTGGTCAGGCAGCGGCATGGGCTCTGGCTGTTTCTACCCAGCGCCCTGAACTTCGTACAGATTATGATCGATTGATTAATGAAATGTTATTAGTGTTCGATCATCCGGTCAGAGGCAGACAGGCGGAGACCAGGTTGTTGTCATTAAGACAGGGGGACGCTCCAGTCGCTCAATACGCCATCACGTTCCGCATTGCAGCAGCGGATTCTGGATGGGAGGATAAGGCGTTACGAGCGCTGTTTCGCAGAAGCCTGAACTCAGAGATTAAGGATGAGTTAGCTCTGCGAGACGATCCCACCTCCCTGGAGGGACTAATCCACCTGACCATCATGTTGGACAATCGGTTGAGGGAGCGAAGGAGAGAGAGGGGAGAAGCCAGCTATTCCTCCAGGACATCATCCGCTCCAGCTCTCCGGGCGCAGGCTACAGGGGCGGAGTCTAGACAGATGGGACGCACCAGGTTATCTCAGCAGGAACAAGAACGACGTCGCAGAGAGAATCTGTGTCTTTACTGTGGGGGTTCTGGACATTATATTCAGGGTTGTCCGTTAAAAGACCAGGCTCAGCATTAAAGGGGGGCATTTTGCTGAGCCGATCCTCTTCCGCTGCCCCCACTCCCCGACCTGTGTTCCATGTTCAACTCCGACCTAAGGGTGAATCCATCACCCTTTCCGCATTCATTGATTCTGGGGCTGACAGTAATCTTATGGACAAGGAACTGGTCAATCAGCTCGGGTTATCTGTCAGTGCTCTCAAGGAACCAATAGTGGCCCATGCTTTAGATGGCCATCTATTGGCTAGAATCACCCATCAGACTGAGTCTGTGCCTATGATTACTGCCGGAAATCACTTTGAGACTATTTCATTTTTTGTTCTGAACTCACCTGATCTTCCTGTGATTTTAGGATATCCATGGCTCCGCCGCCATAACCCGCATGTGGATTGGCAGACCGGATCAGTTCTAAGTTGGGGTAAGGGCTGTCAATCCATTTGTCTCCAACAGAGGGAGCTCGTGTCTAGATCAGCACCTTCGGCAACACCTCAGGATCTGAACAAGGTTCCTGCGGTTTATCTGGATTACCGGGAGGTGTTCTCCAAGGTGAGGGCGACATCTTTACCTCCTCATCGAGACTATGACTGCTGTATAGATCTCCTACCAGGTACCTCCCCTCCTAAGGGTAGATTATACTCCCTTTCCGCTCCAGAACGTAAAGCTATGGATACATACATTAATGATGCTCTAGCTGCAGGAATCATCAGACCCTCATCCTCTCCGGCGGGAGCCGGTTTCTTCTTCGTGGATAAGAAGGACAAGACCCTTCGACCCTGCATTGACTACAGGGGGTTGAATGACATCACGGTCAAGAACAGGTATCCGTTGCCACTCATCTCCTCTGCCTTCGAACTTCTTCAAGGCGCCACCATTTTCTCTAAACTAGATCTGCGCAATGCTTACCATCTAGTACGTATTCGGGAGGGAGATGAGTGGAAGACCGCATTCAACACACCCTCCGGACACTATGAATACTTAGTCATGCCTTTTGAGCTGACTAACGCTCCAGCAGTTTTTCAAAACCTCATTAACGAGGTTTTAAGGGATATGTTAAATCAGTTTGTGTTCGTCTACCTTGATGACATTCTGATATTTTCTCGCTCTGAACAGGAACACATTCACCATGTTCAGCAGGTTCTCCAGAGGCTTCTAGAGAACTCCCTGTACGTCAAGGCAGAGAAGTGCGAGTTTCATGTTCCTTCGGTCTCCTTCCTTGGATACATTGTGGGTCAGGACAAGCTTCAAATGGATCCCTCCAAGGTAGCAGCAGTAACCGATTGGCCTGTTCCCGGAACTCGCAAGCAGCTCCAACGGTTCCTGGGGTTTGCAAACTTCTACCGAAGGTTCATTAGAGGTTATAGCACTATTGCTGCTCCCCTTAGTGCCTTAACCTCTTCCAAGGTTCCTTTTCATTGGAGCCAAGATGCAGAACAGGCTTTCCTTAAATTAAAGACTCTGTTCAGTTCCGCCCCTATTCTCCAGTTTCCCGACCCAACCAGACAGTTCGTGGTAGAGGTTGACGCTTCCAGTGTGGGAGTAGGGGCAGTCCTTTCCCAGAGAAATAGTTCCGACAATAAAATGCATCCTTGTGCTTTTTTCTCAAAACGTTTATCTCCTGCAGAGAGAAACTATGACATTGGGAACCGAGAACTACTGGCAGTCAAGCTGGCACTCGAGGAGTGGAGACACTGGCTGGAGGGCGCTAAGGAACCATTTGTGGTTTGGACAGACCACAAGAACCTGGAATACCTGAAAACCGCCAAACGACTCAACTCCAGGCAAGCACGATGGTCTCTATTTTTTAATCGGTTTAACTTTTGCCTCTCCTACCGCCCAGGTTCTCGCAACATAAAGCCTGACGCCTTATCCAGGCAGTTCCACTCCTCTGACGAGGAGGAAGGAGATCCTGAACCCATCCTTCCCCGAGCTTCCAGAGTCGCGGTCATAAGATGGGACCTGGAGGAAAGAATTAAGACTGCGCTGGAGAACGAACCCGGACCCAGTAACTGCCCTGTCTCTCACCTGTTCGTACCCTTCTCTTTCAGAAGTGAACTGCTGCAGTGGCTCCATGGATCAAATCTGACCTGTCATCCTGGGGTTAACCGAACTCTTGAGGTGGTCAAGAGGAGGTTCTGGTGGCCCTCCCTAAAGGAGGACGTCACCGCATATGTTAATGCTTGCCCAGTTTGTTCGCAGAATAAGAGTAACAGGAACGTGCCTGCTGGTCATCTCCGGTCCCTACCTGTGCCCCATCGTCCTTGGTCCCACATATCCCTGGACTTCGTTACTGGATTGCCCCCTTCTGAGGGCAACACTGTTATCCTGACGATCGTCGACAGGTTCAGTAAGATGGCTCACTTTGTTCCCTTGCCCAAGCTTCCTTCTGCCAAAGAAACAGCACTTCTTGTGTTAACTCATGTGTTCAGGATACATGGACTTCCCTCTGATATTGTATCCGATAGGGGTCCACAGTTCACTTCCTCCTTCTGGAGGGAGTTCTGCCATTTAATTGGGGCATCTGTGAGTCTTTCCTCAGGTTTCCACCCTCAGACCAATGGGCAGTCCGAAAGAGCCAACCAGGAACTGGAATCCCTTCTTCGATGTATGACTTCGAGGGATCCGGGACAGTGGTCCAAACATCTGGTATGGGTTGAGTACGCGCACAACACCCTCGTCAATTCATCTACAGGAATGACCCCGTTTGAGGTTGGTAACGGATACCTACCCCCTCTGTTCCCCGACACTGAGATCCGTTCTAGTTCCCCCTCAGTAGATTCTTTTCTAAAGAAGTGTAAAAGAGTCTGGAAAAGCGCCCGTGCCTCGTTGCTGCAGTCTATTAAGAGACAGCCGTGTTACGCCAATAAGAAGAGGTCACCAGGACCTACATACAAGGTGGGCCAAAGAGTTTGGCTGTCCACCAAGGATCTCCCATTGAGGGTTGAGTCTAGGAAACTCTCCCCTAGATTTATTGGACTGTTTACGATTGAAAAGATAATCAACCCTGTAGCTGTCAAACTATCCCTTCCTCGTTCCATGAAAATCCACCCCTCCTTCCACATTTCTAAATTGAAGCCAGTTTCGGAGAGTCCACTAATGGGTCCCTCTCAGTCTCCACCTCTCCCTAGGATGATCGACGGTGCACCAGCCTACTCGGTTCGGAGGCTACTTCGTTCCAGACGGTGGGGGAGAGGCCTGCAATATCTGGTAGACTGGGAGGGTTACGGCCCCGAGGAGAGGACATGGGTACCAGCTCGGCAAATGTTGGATAAGAGATTAATCACCCAGTTCCACGCTTCCCACCCAGGTCAACCCGCCAACCCCAGACGCCGGAAACTTCCCCCTCTTGACATCCTTGACCCTCCGTCAAGTGACGAGGAGGAGGCTGAAGAACCCATGGATGAAGACGAGGAGGGGATGCCGGAACATCTTGGGGTACATCGCCCTGGGGATGTGTCGGAACCGGAGGAGATGACTTGGGAGAGTTACGAGGAGGACAATGTCGAGATGAACTCTGACGTCTCCGAGGAATTCTGACCCTCCTCCGGAGCCCCCACCACCCTCCCTTGTCTTGTTTTTTGTGTTGTTTGTAGTGTAGAACGTCGGGAGACGTTCCTTGGGGGGGGGGTTCTGTCATATCCTGTGTCTTGTAGTTTCTGTTTTCCCCTGTCTGTGTGTTTTCTCTGTTCTGTGTTTCTGTTTTGTGTTCCTGCCTGTAACCTTTCACCCTGTTCAGTCTGCCTGGTTAATTAGTAGATGCAACTCACCTGGTGAGGGCAGCTGAACTCATCAGGTGAGGAGTATATAGAGTCTGCATTCAGACCTCAGTTCGTTGCCAGATTATCATGACCAGTGCTCTGATTTTCCAGCAAGTCTGTTTACCCTGTATTCCGTGTACCAGTCCCGTTTCTGTCCGACCTCCGTTTTCTGCCTGTTATCCCTGTCTGTTGTTGAACCTGATCCAGAACCAGTTAAGTCTCTTGCCGCCTGCCCTGATCCTGGAACTGACTCTGACCCTGATACCTGCCGCCTGCCCCGACCCTGGACCGAACCCCGACTACGAGTACCGCCGCCAGCCCCGACCTTGGACCGGATCCGACCCGAGACCAGTTTCCCCTTCTGAGCTGTGGAGAACATCTGTGCCCGACTGGGATAAGTACAGCTCAGCGCTGAGAGACTTTAAAGGGGACTTGTCCTCACTTGTCTGTTTTGTGACATTATTCTGTGTGTCAATAAATTATTGTTTGGACTTTTACGCACGCCTCTTGTTTTGCGCTTGGGTTCCCCGAAGCTTGTTACAGTATTATGATTTTTGGTCTTTTTGCCAGGTATGTTTTTATTTAACCAGAAATGGTAAAGAACACATTTTTAAAATATAAATAACACACTAAACATGTCACACTTGGTTTACCTTTTACAGAAAGTTTTTAAGAAGGTCCATATTTAAGCACTTGTGTTGCCTGCTTTACTCTGTTTTTATTTAACCACAAGGTGGCCCCTGGTAAAGAAAGCTCAGGTAACAATATGAGTGACAGGTGACTGATTACTCTATCGAGTGAGTTAATACCCATATCTCCATTTCTCTCCCTCTCCATATACACACACAAACAGAGATACTTGACTTCTGGAAAAAAATAATTAATACATTTCTATTTTACTAGTGTGGGAACTTCATGCATATATATAACCGGCCGTGGCTGAGTTGGGAGAGTGGGTCGTCCATTGACCGTCCTAGTCAGTCCGTTGTGTCCTTGGGCAAGACACTTTACCCTCCTTGCCTCCAGTGTCACTCACACTGGTGTATGAATGAGTATGAATGTTGGGTGGTGGTCAGAGGGGCCTTAGGCGCGAAATGGCAGCCATGCTTCTGTCAGTCTGCCCCAGGGCAACTGTGACTACATATGTAGTTTACCACCACCAGAGGGAGCATGTGAGAGTAAATGAATAATGGAACACTAATGTGAAGCGCTTTGGGTGCCTTGAAAAGCGCTATAGAAATCGAATCCATTATTAATGGGGACATGAATTTTGGTCCCCATAATGTGACTGTGTAAACAGATAAATGTCCTTCTAAAGATAGGAACACACACACACACACACACACGTTTCCATGTCTCATGAGGACCAAGTGTCAGAATACAGAACTGGAGACACAAGTGTGCGTACGAACAGAACTGATTTTATTTAATTCTGGGGAAAAGGACAAAAGTCTGGGGTGGTGGACGGTCCAGAGGCTGAAGTTGGGAGGACAGTACCTGGTGGTCTGCAGGGGGTGGGCTGGAGCAGGTAGCAGAGCAGAGTAATCAGGCAGAGGTTCAGAATAAGGGATCAGTTTTCAGGAATTTCAACAGATAGGACTCAGTCTTGCTTCAAAGACAAACTGACACTGACTGCTGGGAGACCTGGGTTTAAATGCACAGCAGAGTGGAGCATAACGAGGGACAGGTGACAAAGACAATGAGCAGAGTGAGTGAAAGCAGGTGTGCAGACAGACTGAGTAGGTGAAAGGTGAACAGGCTCGAACCAGAAGAACTGGTGGCAAAAAACAGGTTCGCCAAGTGAGTCCATGACACCAAGTTTGGGATCATCACTTGTAGATAAAGTAGCCATTGGGTAGAGTGTAAACAGGGTTTTTTATATCTTATATATATATATATATATATATATATATATATATATATATATATACATATATATATAATTAAATGTTTGTACAAAACAAAAATTAAAAAAATATTTTTTAAATGAATGAAATAATAATATTCAATTCCAATACAATAAATTACAAAATAAAGTGAGCAAATCTAAAAAAAAAAAAAATCATAAATACATTTTTAAATTACAAAATATAAAAATATAAATAAAAATTAGTGGACAGCCAGAGCTGGGACACAAACCGCCAACCCCTCGGTCATTGGGCGACCCACTCTACCAACTGAGCCACAGCCGCTCTATCTACCTATTTACCTATGGGTAAATGTGTCTTCACTGACTGAACATTAAACATTAAACCATTCTAATCAACCACATATGTCAATCATTTTCATACCACTGTGGTTGTTTTGTTACTTTCATCTTCAGTGGTGTTTGTTGACCAACCATGTGATGCTTTAAAGTTGGGGGGTGTTTGCTGTTCCTCAGAACCCTCACCCCCACCCTCCATCATCAGATCAGTGAATATGGTGGATGCTTTTTCTCAAACAATCTCCTCAGTCACTGTATCTCCTCACATTTATTTCTCCTTTATCCAAATGAGTAACAGTTTCTCCATCTGGTCGTTCAGTGATGACTTCTTTTTCCATATCACACAGATGTCTGTGGAAGGAGTCTCTATTATTAATGAATCCTTCTGCTTCAATATTGTCCCGATGGTAGATGGGTTTGTGTCGTATTCATTGCGATATCACTGAACCATGCTCCACTTTCATGTTTTTTTTTATCATATCTGTGAAGTAAATTCTATTATAAAATATAATTCCACTATTCTATTATAAAATATAATTCCATTATTCTATTATAATATATAATTCCACTATTCTATTATAATATATAATTCCATTATTCTATTATAATAATATAATTGTCTGAGTGTTCTTATGAACTTACAAATGTACATTTTGTTGGACATCTGCTTATCTGAAAGTTTCGCTGTGTGAAAACTTCCCTTCTCTATAACCTGTTATCTGTCCTAGTAACTCACGTCATGTTTTTTCTAAATCTCTTAATAAAAGCTTAAGCAGGAGGAGATCTTAGGCAGAATAGAGGCAGAGAGGAGCTGGGTACAGACCCTGTATTTTTTCCTGCCAAAATTCTCCCTCTGCAGAGGTAATAAAACGGCATCATTCATCCCCTGTTGTTTAGACCCAACAATATCCTGTTTCACTTCTATTGATAACGCAGCCCACTTCTTCTTTTCATTTGGAATCACTTTCTTTGGGCTCATGATGAATAACGAATACGTACTGTAATAAAGTTTAACTGAACACACTGGGAAAACCTCACCAAACAACAGTAACTCTGTGATGAATGAGGGTCAAAGGTTAACGAAAAGCATCATGGGTTGCTCCCTCATAGCCAATGGGATGCTACGTACAGTACGTATGTGACCTAATGTATATTACGTAGTTACATAGTGCTCGTGAGCAGGTTGGCCATGTGGTGCAAAAACAACAACCTCCACCTGAATGTGGAGAAGACGAAGGAGGTTGTTGTGGACTTCAGGAGAGCGAAAACCCAGCATGCACCTTTAACCATCGACGGTGCTGTAGTGGAGAAGGTGAGCAGCACCAAGTTCCTGGGTGTGCACATCAATGAAGACCTCTCCTGGAGTCTAAACACTACATCACTGGCCAAAAAAGCCCAACAACGCCTTGTCACAAGCCAACGGAGAACCCAAACGCAGGAACAACAGTTTCTCAGTTTTAAAGAGTTTATTAAGAATGAGTACAAAGCTGACGGAGCACAGCAGATAACTAGAAATGAGTCTTTTAAGTCTATAACGGATCCGTACGGCAGGTACGGTGAAAACAGAGTAGCGGTTCTACTCCGTAGGGGACTGGGCTTTATTTTGGTCGGGTTCGGCCCGAGGTCGGGGCAGGCGGCTGGCGAGATGAACAGACGAAGGCGAGTCGGAACCAGGCAAACACAGGCAGAAGACGGAGTCGGGCAGGCGGGGGTCGGAACACGTGACAGGCGGACAGATGTCGATCAGAAATGGGTCAGGTACACGGAAACTCGGAACAGACAGGAATCATGCTCGATTACTAAGGGTAGACCGTTAGATAATCTGGCGAGGATCAAGCAGAAACAGGTCACTTATATACACCTCCACATAATGAGTCCAGCTGGACCCACAGGTGTATGACATCACCAGTCAGCACTGGAGGGAAAAGACTAGGTGAGAGGTGACAGTGAGAAGGATAGAGAGACCAAGTGAAAAAGCACAGAGAGAGAGAGCATAGATATGACACGCCTGTACTTCCTCCGCAAACTGAAGAGAGTGAGAGCGCCACCACCCATCATGCACACATTCTATAAAGGCACCATTGAGAGCATCCTGAGCAGCTGCATCACCCTGTGGTACGGCGCCTGCACCGTGTCCTGCTGTAAGACTCTGCAGCGCATCGTGAGAGCAGCTGAGAAGATCATCGGTGTCTCCCTCATGCCCCTTTCGGACATCTACATCTCCCATCTCACCCGTAAAGCCACCAGGATCGCAGGTGATCCTACCCACCCATCCCACTGCCTCTTCACCCTGCTGCCGTCGGGAAGGAGACTGCAGAGTCTCCGGGTCAGAACCAGCTCAGGGACAGTTTTATTCACCAGGTGGTCAGGGCACTTAACTCTCTCCCAGTTCTACCTACACTCCCCCCTCTGCCCCCCCTTCCTTCCTCTCCCTCCTGCCACAGTTCACTGACACACACACACACACACACACACACACACACACACACACACCCTCTGAACTCAGGGACTCTTTTCTTCCTGCATATTTGCACCACAATGCACTACCTCACTTTATAACTTTTTAACTTGAATATTTTTAACTATGCTGCCAATGCCACATGTGCCTTGTCACTCATTGTCATTCTTCATGTCTGATTGCTATTTATACTTTTGTCATTTTATGTCATTTTTGTGTTATTTAATATGCTTGCACTGTGGGTTGAGAGGAAAGAAATTTCATCTGTGCTGTATGTTGTGCATAGAGCACATTTGACAATAAAGTTGACGTTGACTTTTGACATACAGTAATGTACACACAACGCATCCACCGTGCTTTTGGGTTGTCATGGTGACCACTTGCTGTCCCAGTCTCTAGCTGCTCGCTCTAGAAGTTCTATTACCTCACGTCATCTCTGTGTTTTGTTTATGTTTTGAGCCAATGTTCTAAACTGGTGTGAAATGGTCAACCATCAGTCAAACGGTCATTGGTTAACATCCCTAATATGACACCTCCTTCTACATGACAATCATTAACGGTTATAAACCAGTAAAAACAGCTGATATTCATTAGAAAAAGCCTGGACACTTGGGACATGTTTTAATATCAGTTGTTGATATGAGATTCAAACTCTAGGATCAGATTCATTAACCAAGTGCTTTTATTTTTTTAAATCATCACATTAGTTGAATCTGAAACATTTTTATTTTGTTTCTGTCTCAGATCAAAGCAGCTGATGAACCTTTAAACCACACGATTAAAAAAACACACAAAATGCCACTAAAGGATGTACCTGCTCATGAAACTGAACTCCTTTTGGGTCAGCAGGAAAATTCTCCAGACCTTCTACTACACATTCATAGAGTCCGTCCTTTCCTTCTTCATGGGTTGCTGGTTCCCCTCCCTAAACCTGCAGGATAACAAACACCTGGGCAGCATCTTTAAGGTGTGTTCAAAAATCACAGGACGTCCCCTTCGCTCCCTGTCTTACCCGGGCTGTAGGACAGTGAGAAGAAGATCCACCTTTGTCCCCCAGGCTGTCCACCTGCTAAACCATGGAACTGTCCACGTCTAGAACTGTCCAGAAACTGCTGGTGAACTGTTTACAACACTGTCTACGTCAAGATCTTGTGCAATTTAGTCCCTTCCCTTCTCACTGCTGTAAGGTCTCTTTAAGTGCAATATATGATCTGTGTTTATAAAACTGTTTATATTGTGATCCTGTGTATCTGTTTACAATACTATTTATGTTTTTATCCTGTGCAATATAGTCCCTTCCATCTTCCTGCTGTAGCTGCTCTGTGCACTTATCCTAATTGCCCCACGGGGATAAATAACGTTTTCTGAATCTGAATGATATCAAACATATTAGTTTAGGTTCCACATCCAGACCAATATGATTTAAAACAGGTCAGAATAGTAAAATAATATAATAAACACTAAACTAATGAAGTATATGGTTCTTCATGCTTTAGAGTGAAAAAAGTCAAAGTAAAAAATAAACATGTTTACATTTACAAACTGTTAAAACGTTGTGAATAAGATGAAAAAACTAACATTTCTATAGAAAAAGGAAGTTTAAATGTAACAATATTCTGCCTCAGTTTATCATTTTCACATGTTCATTACAACTTGCAGATGCACAAATCATTTACTAACAAGCAGAATATTGTTAGAATTTTAGAGTTAGACGTGTGGAGTTATTTATAGGTTATTGTGTGATTATTTTACTGGTCTGATTGTCTGCACTTACTTCTCTTTAAACATTTAAGGTTATTATTATATTAAGTTATTTACATTTTTTAAAGACTTTTGTTAGTTTTCCTTTTTTATATTAAAAAGAGACAGTTTCATGTTGTCATGATATTTACTTAATAATAAATATAATTTTCTTCTTCATTTCAGATCCATCAGGGCTGTGGCTCAGTTGGTAGAGTGGGTCGTCCATTGACTGAAGGGTTGGTGGTTTGTGTCCCGGCTCTGGCAGAGAGCTGTTGTTGGCTGATGTGCCCTTGAGCAAGGCACTTATTCCCCCTTCATCTGCTCTCTGGGTGCCTGATGTGACAGCCCACTGCTTCTAGTTGCTAGTGATGGGTTAAATGCAGAGGACACATTTCAGTGTGTATAATACATGTGGACAATAAAGACTATTCTATTCTACCCCATGGGCCACATTAGACCCTCTGGTGGGCCTCTTCTGGTCCACGGGCCGTATGTTTGACAGCCCTTTTTTGGATAATTCAATGATGTGTAGTAGTTTTTTTTGTTTGTTTGTTTGTTTGTTTTTTTACAGTTCATGTCCGTCCCAGTGGACATCAGGTATTAAGACATAAAAGAAAAACATGGATTATTTTTCAGTTGTTATGATATGAATAAAACTATTGACGATGGTTTGTTAAATTAGTTAAATTAATTATGCCACAGTATCATTTGAATATAAATATATACTTTAATGACTGTTGAATAAACTCTGAGTTGAAGTCATTTACTACATCATCGTTTAAAACTTTTTTAAAACAGATTCATCCTCAAATAATGACGTAACAAAATAAAACCTCCAAACTTTTCTCTATGTTTTAGAGCGAAAAAAGCAAAGTTATGTGATGAAAATGTTTATATTCTTTAAAAAAATGTGAATAATATGAACAACCTGAAATTTCTTAAGTAATCTATGTGCAGTTTTAACAATATTATGTCTCAGTTTATCATTTACACATGTAAATTAAACTTTTCAGCTTGCAATGGGATCAACAAAACATTTCATAACAGGTCAAATATTGGGAAACTTGGCCTGTAGACATTTAAAAAATTTTCTTATTTGTTCAAGTTACTATTTTTTTAAATGATCATTTTAGTGTAAATACAATGAAATGACATTAACTTTTTTATATTTATAAAGAGAAACATTTGAAGTTGTATTTATACATTATTATGATAGTATTTTACTGATCTGACCCACTTGAGATGTGGATTTAAAATGATATCTTCAGTGTCAGTTTTGCATTTCACAAACTCATCGCAGGGGCCAGACTGGACCCTTTGGAGGGTTGGATTTGGCCTCCGGGTCGCATGTTTGACACCTCTTTTTTAAACAAATGTGATAAAAAATTTTAACAAGTGTCATTAACGTATACAGCCTATGCCTACACGAGAGAGGAAGTATACATCAAGGGGAACCCAGGGGGGGAAAAGGTCCCCAGCTGGGTGGATTTAACGTTAACGAACAACAGTAATGGTCAGACGTTGACGAGTAAAGAGTGCTTGTGCGGAAAGATCTGTAAGAACGAGACGGGCCTAAAGATCCATCAAATGAGGATGAAGTGTAAGGAGTGACTGAAGCACCACAATGCACAGTTCTACAACCTGGTGAGACAGAGGAGGAGCCGGGCCTGGAAGCACCCCACAGAGCCCAGAGCCTCCAAGTGATGCAAACAGTGCCTCTGAACAGGCAGTCCGAGAAGAGAAGAATCCGATGGCCCCAAGCCTCTAAAACAGCAGAGAGGCAGAAGTCTGATGAGGATGTGGACAAAGTGCTGGAGGTAACAGCCAAAGGAGATGTCAAAAGGAGGCTTCAGACTATGACGACAATCATAGTGAACATGGCCGCTGAGAGGTTTAGTGTGGAAGAAGAAAGGGCAGCGAAACAGCCATACTACAAGACCCAGGGGGCAGTTAAAATCCACAACATCAGATTAGAACTAAAAGCCTTTAAGAAACGGCACAAGTAAGCACATGAAGTGGAACGTGCACAAGTGTTTGAGCGATGCCTAGTTCTCAGGAAGAGGCTCCTAATCCTGCGTAGAGCAGAACAACACCAGAGACAGCGGAGGGAGAGGGCTAGGATGTGGTCAGCCTTCATCAACAACCTGTTCGGCTTCATGAAGGAGGTCCTTGGACAGAAACGCAGCGGACGCCTGGCCTGTTCTAAGGAAGAAGTAGACCAACACCTCAATGATATCTGCAGTGGCCCCACCCGAGACCAAGAGCTAGGACAGTGCAAGGCTGTAATAAGACCACCAGAGCCCACTGAGGCCTTCGATCTGAGGGAGCCACTTCTGAAAGAAGTTCAAGATATGGTGCAGAAAACAAGGTCCAGGTACGCACCAGGACCAAGTGGAACCTCCTACAAGGTCTATAAGCACTGCCCCAAAGTGATTCATCATATCTGGAAGATCTTGAGGATCATGTGGATGAGGGGGAAAATGTGTAGTGTTTTTTAGAGGGAGTGTGGATTCCTAAAGACGAGGACTCTAAGACCATCAGCCAGTTTGGAATAATCTTGCTGCTCAGTTTTGAAGGAAAGATCTTTTTCACCATTGTAGCTAAGCATCTGGTGGACCTCTTCCTTAAGAATGGATACATTGATAAGTTTGTGCAGAAGGGAGGCATCCCAGGCATACCAGGATGCTTGGAGCATACAGGCATGGTCACTCAGCTCCTCCGAGAGGCAAGGGAGAACAAGAGTGATCCGGTGGGGGTGTGGTTAGATCTGGCCAGTGCCCATGGCTCAATGCCCCACAAGCTGGTCTTCGAAACACTGGAGAGGCACCATGTCCCAGCTGCAGTAAGAGAGCTCATCCCAGATCACTACAGTGATTTCAACCTGAGGGTCTCAGCAGGATCAACAATATCTGAGTGGCACAGATTGGAGGTGGGAATCACCACAGGATGTGTTACACGGCAGAGAATGATGGGCCAACTCGTTCTCGGTGCAACACATTTATTTTTGCAAAACACTGCAAAAGATAGGAACAATAGTTATTTCCAGGGGCTACTTCATGTTGTTAACATTAGCTCTGATCCCGTACTGACTGTCTTCTTATAGTGCGTCAGCTATAATCACTCAAATAGGACATCAGTATTACAGATTGACGCTCCATGTATTACAAAACATATATATCCCAACAGAAATTGTCCACAAACAATGCGTCTGCCATTATAAAGACCTATAAGGAGCACTACAGTACAGCAACAGGTTCATACTCCATTCCATAGCCTTAGCTTGACACGACCCATTCAGACAAAAACCCTTTTCAAAGCTTATTCAGACAAAAACCCTTTTCAAAGCTTATTTAACCGTCCTACATATAAACACATATATGTACCATACATTGTGTATTACAAGACACTTCTCAGATGAACGTTACCTTCCATTAAACATTACGGTTGCCACTGACCCGAGTCCGGTCTTTAGCTTAGCAACGTGGTGGCTAACCCGCTTCTTAAATCATATAATTACTATAACTCTCTTTAACTTAAATAATAATACTCTCTAAGGCACTTTACAAACATTTCTACTGTTCTGTGAACTCTGTGCTTGGTGCTAACTCTCTTACCTGCAAAAGATAGGAACAATAGTTATTTCCAGGGGCTACTTCATGTTGTTAACATTAGCTCTGATCCCGTACTGACTGTCTTCTTCTAGCACGTCAGCTACCGATCCCCAAAACATAAAGCGCCCTCTGCTGGCATAACTAAATATTACCTCTTAAAATAAAAACACAAGACATGTTATTATAGCAGCACATAATCACAGTAACAATTAACAATAGTTTTATAGTTTTTGAACCTTACATAAATTTAAATGGGGGGCAACTATTTTAAACTAACTTAAACACATAGTGCCACACTCTCCCCCACAAAATTAAATGTCTCCTGACATTTCTGCTATTTATGCCATAACTTTAGCACACTTGGACAGCCCAAGGCCTCCAGAAGGTTTTACTCTCAATAACCTGAGTCTTTGCCCTATAATCCCTCTGTACCAAAGTTGGTTGACCTAAAGTGTCGTAACTCAGTACCATAGGTTGTCGTCCGTGTCTCTGGGGTCGCCGTGTCATGGTCTCAGTCTCACCTCCACTGGCGACAGGAATGTCTACGCTGGACTCACCATGCACTGGCTTGACAATGTCTCTCTCAGGATCTGGAATAGTTTCTTCAGTCTGTAGTGGCACATCCTCTTCGCTCTGTAGTGGCACATCCTCTTCGCTCTGTAGTGGCACATCCTCTTCGCTCTGTAGTGGCACATCCTCTTCTTGTTGTGCTGGGTCCTGATGAGGTTGAAAAGGCTCCGCTGAGGGATTGAGTGGAGTCTGCCGTTGTTGCCTTCTTGGACCTGGCCGAAGGGACCACTCGTAGGTGCCGCTGTAGTCATCGTCGGATGTTTCACTGTTCTCTGGCGGTTGCTGCTGCTGCTGTCTGCGTTGAGGTCTGGAAGTTCTCTTAGCTGTGACTGCTGGAGTACTGGCTGGAGGCTTCTCGCAGGGCAGGAAGTCGCATGGTAGAAGAAGATTCCTGTGCACAACTTTGTCTCTTCCCCTTCCATTTTCAGGAGTTATCTGATACACGGGACTGTCTTCTGCTTTTCTCTCCTTCACTTTGTAAATCTGGTCTTCCCAGTAGGACTGGATCTTTGCAGGACCACCTCTTGGAGTAAGATTGCGGAGGAGGACCCTATCGCCGGCCTGGAGGTCCCTGCCTTTGACTCTTTTGTCATAGTGAGCTTTTCCTCGAGCCGCTTCCTTCACCGCTGTTTTGGCTGCAATAGTGTAGGCCTCCTGCATTCTTTTTTTCCAGCTGCTCACATAATCGTCGTAATCAACGTGGGATTCATTTCTCTTTATGTCAAACAGCAGGTCAATGGGCAGACGGGGAGCACGACCAAAGACAAGGTAATACGGAGCATAGCCGGTTGCTTCACTTTTTGTGCAGTTGTAAGCGTGAACTACTTTAGCTAATGACTCCTTCCAATCTTCCTTCTCTTTGTCCTCCAGGGTACGTAACATGGATAACAGGGTGCGATTAAATCTCTCTACCTGTCCGTTGCCCTGTGGATGATACGGTGTCGTGTGTGAACCCTGAATGCCTGACAATTCCTTGAGCCTTGCCATCAGCTTGTTCTCAAACTCTTTTCCCATGTCGTGATGTATTCTTGTCGGGAACCCGAACTTGAGTGCGAAGTCATTGAACAACTTGTCTGCAACTGTTTTGGCTGCTTTGTTCCTCGTAGCGTAGGCTTGAGCAAACCTCGTAAAATGATCCATGACTACTAAAATGTACTCATAGCCATTCTTGCACTTCTCCAAATGAAGAAAGTCTATGGACACGAGCTGGAATGGGTACGTAGAGTGAATCGTAGTCAGAGGTGCTCGAGTTTGCTTACTTGGCTTTTTCTTCTTCAAGCACTCGCATTCTTCTGTCACAAAGTGTTCCACTTCTTTACTCATTTGTGGCCAGTAGAACCTTTCTCTTATCAAGTCAAGTGTCCTTTCCACCCCTAAGTGACCCATCTCCTGGTGCAGCTCTTTGAAAACCAGGGGACGGTAGACTTTCGGGATCAACACCTGGTCTCGGTGTGCAGTGTGGCGGCGCAGAACACCATCTGCATCAATGTGGAGCTTTAACCATTGCTTGAGCAGTGCAGCAACAGAGGGATGCTCGTTCTTGACTTCAGATCTACTCGGCCTCTTATCCTGTGACTTGTACCAGATGACTCTAGCCAGGATCTCATCGTCTTCTTGTGCCTTGCGGATCTGGGCTGGAGTGAAGGGCTGGTGAGTGTTAGAGTCTTTGATTAACTTGAGAGCACTGACCTGGATCACTCCCACGCCTTTGCAGGGGTCACTCTGTTCAACTTTCACGGACTCCATCGATGCACTTATTGCTTCTTGACTGATCTCTGCTGTGCAGTTTTTCATGTAGTTCTCGATGTCCAATGGCATCCTCGACAGTCCATCAGCATCAGCGTTGGTCTTGCCTGGGCGATAGCGAATGGTGAAGTTGTAATCGGCCAACTCCGCAACCCACCTGTGACCAGTGGCATTGAGTTTTGCTGTTGTAAGCACATACGTTAGCGGGTTATTATCTGTATACACAACAAACGACGGGGCATGGTACAGATAATCCCGGAAACGTTCACAGATAGCCCACTTCATCGCCAGGAACTCTAGCTTGCCAGAATGCAGGTGGTACTTCTTCTCTGCTGGACTTAGGGTGCGGGAGCCAAATGCTATCACTCTCATTCTTCCCTGCTGTCGCTGATACAATACAGCACCCAACCCTACTTGTGAAGCATCACAGTGGAGCACAAACGGTTGAGTGAAGTCGGGATATCCAAGGACAGGAGGCTTTGTGAGTGCATCAACGAGCTGGTTCAAAACATCCTGGTGTGAACTGGTCCATTGTATGGGCATGCGAGATGGCAAATGGCCTTTATTCTTCTTGAGCCCGTTTTTGACATTTTCTGCTGGACCAGGAACGTTGTTCTTAGAAGGTGGGGGACTGAGCAGGCTGTACAGTGGGTGGGCCACACGAGAGAAGTTTGGTATGAAGGGCCTGTAGTAAGAGAGAAAGCCTAGTATTTGACGTACCTCTCCGACCGTTGTAGGTGTCTTTTCTTTCACAGCCCTCACTGGCGCCATCTCTGCCGGGTCCATGGTGTAGCCTTCCTCGGTTACCAACTTTCCCAAAAACTTCACACTGCGTCTGAACAGTTCACATTTCTTTGGGGTCAACTTTACACCATGCTCCTTGTAGCGCTGGAGAACAAGGCGGATGTGCTCAATGTGATTTTCAAAGCTGCTGCTGTGCACAAGGTTGTCATCCAGGTACGGGAGGCAAATAGTGTCTCTGAGGCCCGCCAAACAATGCTCCATACTCCTCTGGAACTCTGCAGGTGCTGAGCTCAGGCCAAAAGGAATGCGCACCCATTCATAAAGTCCCCAGGGTGTGATGAAGGCTGTCAGGGGGCGGCTTGCTTCATCAAGGAAACCCTGGTGGTACGCTTTTCCCTGATCTAAGACAGAAAACCAGGAGCTCCCACCCAGTGCATCCAGCATGTCCTGAATCCTGGGGATTGGATGGCGGTCTGGGACTGACTTACGATTTAGCTCCCTGAAGTCACAACAGAGACGGAGGCTTCCATCTTTCTTGCGGACACACACTACAGGCGATGAGTAGGGGGACCGTGAGGGTTTGATCCAACCTTTGTTGAGCAGGTCTTGCAAGTACTCTTTAACTTCTTTGTGAAGGGGTTTGGGAACCGACATGTAGGTCTTTTGCACTGGACTGGTGTCGTGGAGTGTAATGTGCATCTTGAGTGATGGTATACATCCTACATCATCATTATCAACTGCAAATGCCTCACATTCCTCCCTCAGCATCTTCCTCGCTGCTGCTTGTTGACTCTGTGTTAAGTGTTGGAGATCCACAGGTGGGTCCCATGACTTTGGTCTCGGTGTGTGTCCATTCTCGAACGGCTCTGCGTGATTTTTCTCCTTTGTGTTTGTCTCTCTGTTGCTCGTTGTTTCTTTTGTCAGTTCATTAACTTCTGTCTGAATGTCTGCTGAATAAACTGTCTTTACTGGTTCAAGACGTCCAATAACTTTACGACTCTGCAAGTAGATGGTGTGGTCTGTGGTGTTAGTCACTGGGATCGGTATGTATGACACTCTTCTGTCTGGGATTTTTACCAGAACATCATTGTAGACGATGCTCTCTGGTGGCGGGTCAGGTGTATCAGCTGTGAACAACATGTCTTGACCCCTAGCCTGCTGACTAACATGTGCCCTCATGTAAACCACTGTGACTTGGTTACCTGGTAATGTCACTGTTTTCACTCCAGTCTTCACCACACCAGTCTCAGAATCTTCATGTTTGTTCTGCACAAGCTTGACCACATTGTGAGCGGTTTTGACTGTTATTTCAAAAGCTTTACTGACTTTGTGTGCAAGCTGCTTTCTGCCACCTTTAGTTTTGATTTCATTTTTATTCACAATGGCCTCAATCACATTGTAGCCAATGATAGGGTCACTGGCCACAGCTGGGTCACTGCAAACTAGTATTGGCACTTGTAACTCACTTTTGGACGTGTCACTGTCGAGTCTGAAGCTGACTTCAATCCAGCCAATGTAGGGAATGAGCGTGTCATTAGCAGCATAAACTGTGAGCGTCTCATCCTCTAACAGCTCAGATATGGGCCGGACAACTGCGTGGGGAAGATGTTGTTGCTGCCACTTATCATTTACTATACTCGACTGTGCCCCTGTGTCCCACAAGACTTTAACTGGGTGATTGTCCATAAAGCAGTTCACAGTACATCTGTTTCCAACAAGGCTGACTAGCTGAGACTTGCGTACAGGGGGTAGGTAATGGACTTCACTGACACTGGCGTTGTCTGTAGCTGGTGTGGGGGGCGGTGCTGGATTAAGGAGCTCACCCTGGGACCCTTGGCTATTGACTACTGCTGGTCCCATCTCAGTAGTCCCTCCCCGTTTCCCGACTGTCTCTGAGCTCTGCATCCACGAGAGAAGTGACCCTCACGCCCACATTTGAAACAGTGCGAACAGTTGTCTCCTTTTCCCTCTTCTCTGCACGTTTTGCAGCCTTTATCTCTTTGTTTGGGGCCACTTGGACGGGGACTGCTCTCCATCACTGCCACAAACATTTGCTTCATTTCTTTTCGTAACTCTTCAATGATCTGTTGTGTATTAATGCTTTCACTTTTAGTCTCTTTACCTTTCACTGTTTTCACAGCCACTGCAGTTTGAGATTCTCTGGGCTTGGCAGGGCTCTGGACAGATGTAGGTTCTGCCTGATGTTCTGCTTGGAGCTCTTGCACTTTGGGAATCTTGGCAGCAGCTGACCTTTTCCGCTTCTCAAGTCTTTCAGTTTCCAATTTCGATGCCTCGGTCACTTTTTCAATCAGTTCTTCATCTGTTGCACTCACATCGTTGAGGAGGGGCATCAACTGATACTTCACTGAATCACTGAGCAGCCCTGTTTCAATGGAGCGAAGAAACTTGCGCTGGATTGTGCGTCGGCTGTACAGTTCATCAGTTTCCTCATTTGCCGCTTTCCACAACAGTTTTTCTTTCAGTTCGATGGCACGGAATACAAAGTTGAGGGCAGTCTCTTTAGGCTCTTGGGAGATATTGAGAAGCTGGTGGTACAGTTCAGTGGGGCTGTCTACCTTGTAATGTCCCTTTAATATGGTGAGCAGTTTACTAAGGGTCAGTCCACGTTTTATCTCCAGCATATCTCTCAGGGGCAGGCCTGGACTAATAGCTCTGATTACTGCCTCAATTATTTCAGTCTCTGAATGTCCTTTTTCTTTCCCCATCTCCATTTGACGCACCAGGCTGAGGTAGGATAGCTTATCCCTCTGTCCTGGCTCTCCTATCTGCCCACAGATTTTAAACTCCCTTCTCAAAGTTACCTCTTGCAGAGTATGGGTTGGCTCTGGTCGGGCTCTGAGTGGGAAATGTGTAATCTTGGGTGGAGTGACAGGTAGGGACAATCCCTCAGGTCGCTTCTCTGGAGACGGTTCAGCACCTGTCCTGTCATCGGTTTGGCATTTTTCTTTATTCAGTCTCTCAATATATGTTCTTAAATCAGTGAAGAATTGTTCAATTTGTTCTTCTTTTTCATTTTCCTCAACCTCGTCGAATATCTCCTCTGCCATCTTTATGAGTGTCCTTTTTGTCTCGCTGTGAGGCTCTCCGCTGCTCAGGCCAGGACATTTCAGTTGCCTGCAGACATCCACGAGAAGCGCTCTCTCCAGCTGCCACAAGGCCGCACTCATTTCATCACGCAGAGGCTGGACCGCATCCATCTTGGATCGAAGGAGGTTCGTCTCTCTGGGAAGGAGGCTCAATGGTGGTGGTGTTGACTCACAGACGCCCCCTCCTGGCTGGCTCGCCAAAATATGTTACACGGCAGAGAATGATGGGCCAACTCGTTCTCGGTGCAACACATTTATTTTTGCAAAACACTGCAAAAGATAGGAACAATAGTTATTTCCAGGGGCTACTTCATGTTGTTAACATTAGCTCTGATCCCGTACTGACTGTCTTCTTATAGTGCGTCAGCTATAATCACTCAAATAGGACATCAGTATTACAGATTGACGCTCCATGTATTACAAAACATATATATCCCAACAGAAATTGTCCACAAACAATGCGTCTGCCATTATAAAGACCTATAAGGAGCACTACAGTACAGCAACAGGTTCATACTCCATTCCATAGCCTTAGCTTGACACGACCCATTCAGACAAAAACCCTTTTCAAAGCTTATTCAGACAAAAACCCTTTTCAAAGCTTATTTAACCGTCCTACATATAAACACATATATGTACCATACATTGTGTATTACAAGACACTTCTCAGATGAACGTTACCTTCCATTAAACATTACGGTTGCCACTGACCCGAGTCCGGTCTTTAGCTTAGCAACGTGGTGGCTAACCCGCTTCTTAAATCATATAATTACTATAACTCTCTTTAACTTAAATAATAATACTCTCTAAGGCACTTTACAAACATTTCTACTGTTCTGTGAACTCTGTGCTTGGTGCTAACTCTCTTACCTGCAAAAGATAGGAACAATAGTTATTTCCAGGGGCTACTTCATGTTGTTAACATTAGCTCTGATCCCGTACTGACTGTCTTCTTCTAGCACGTCAGCTACCGATCCCCAAAACATAAAGCGCCCTCTGCTGGCATAACTAAATATTACCTCTTAAAATAAAAACACAAGACATGTTATTATAGCAGCACATAATCACAGTAACAATTAACAATAGTTTTATAGTTTTTGAACCTTACATAAATTTAAATGGGGGGCAACTATTTTAAACTAACTTAAACACATAGTGCCACAGATGCACCATCTTGGTGATCCTGTTCCCTCTGGCAATGAACTAGTTGGTGAAATCGGCAGAACCAGAGTGTAGAGGTCCCAAGTCCAACTCTGGGATCTACCAACCGCCAATCCGAGCCTTCATGGATGACCTGACAGTAACCACCGAGTCAGTGCCTGGAGGAAGATGGGTCTTGTCGGGGCCAGAGAGGCTCATGGAATGGGCCAGGATGTCATTCAAGCCAAACAAAGTCAAAATCATTGGCCTTAAAGAAGGGTAGGGTGTCGGACAAGTTCTGCTTCTCTATCTCAGGAACACCATCATCTCTGAGAAGCCAATAAAGAGTTTGGGAAAGTTCTTTGACAGAAGCCTCAGGGATTCTGCTTCCATCAAGAACACCTGCGAGGAGCGAGAGGGATGGCTGAAGGACGTAGACAAAACGGGCCTTCCAGGAAAGTTCAAGGCGTGGGTTTACCAACACAGGATTCTGCCAAGGATATTGTGGCCACTGCTCCTCTATGACTTCCTGATCATGACCATCTCAGATCTGGAAAGACGAGTCAGCCGCTACCTGAGGAGATGGTTAGGACTGCCGAGGAGTTTGAGCAGCATCGCTCTCTATGGAAATACCTGCAAGCTAATACACCCCTTGAAATCCATTGAGGAGGAGTTCAAAGTCTTGCATGCAAGGGTCAAATAAGACAAACAGATCAAAAACAAACATCCCAGTTTTATCCCTTTATTCCATAAATCACATGTATATGACAATAAATGACAGTTGATGTAAACATTATAAATGTAAATATACTGAACATGGGACAAAGTCTGCAGTCACTCAAATATATCAGATGTTTCTGTGATGTTATTCTAAGACTTGTGGCTCAAACTAATCTGGTGCAGATCTTCTGAAGCAGGAAACACACGAAACTGAGGAAAATAACATGATGGGACTGTTTGAATTCAGACACATGAAGGTTCAACCTTTGACCTTTACAGAGACGTGGGTTTGACCTCCAATCACTGACAAGAAAAATGAATGACAGCCAGTCAAACGTCTGATTGAACTGTTTAGAAAAACTGTGAATCTGAAAGTAAAAGGTGTAAAAACTCCTCAGTTTCCTCTGTTTCCTTCTGTTTGTGTTCATGTAAATCTCACCACCTGATAGAAAATGAGTGCAGATAAATACAACCAGAGGGGTTCAAAGTACTCACATTCTGTACTTAACTTGAAGTACAGATACTTGTGTGAAAAAATACTCTGGTAAAAGTAGAAGTACTGATTCAACTCTTCTACTTAAGTAAAAGTAAAAAAAAGTATAATTTGTCAATTGTAATAAAGTACAAAAGTAAAGCAGCTTTTTTTTTTGTCATGAACGCAATACTACTTCAGAAAATAAAATCTGAAAAGTTTCAAAAGTATTTTAAATAAAGCCTTTAAAAGTGAGTTACTGAGTAGATAATGTGTTTGATTGAGTCACAGTTACTCAGTTTTGTGGATATGGGAAAGAAATTTAGGAAAAATTGAGGAAGAAAAGTGACAATTGAGATAAAATATCATGAGATTAAAAAAAGAGAAAGTTATAAAAATGAGATAAAAATGCATAATTTTAAGATAAAAAGTCACAATTATGAGATAATAGTCATATAACTATAATATATAAAGTCACAGTTTCTTGTCTCCACTGATTTTTCATACTGTCACATCTGTTTAGTTTGTAAAAGTAACGAGTCTATTCTGACAACGTAAAGAATATAAAGTACAGATATTTATACAAAAATGTAGGAAATAAAAGTAAAAAGTTGCCAGAAAAATAAATACCCAAGTATAGATACCTAAAAAAATCTACTTAAGTAATGAAGTACTTTTACTGAGTTACTTTACACCTCTGAATACAACATAACATTATTTATATGACAAGGAACCGTAACAGTGATAAGTCGGGTCCAAAGAGCAGAAGAATCAGTACCTGAACCCATATTACAACCAGAACCATCAGTTCAGTTCCATTGACTTCAATACACCTGTCCTTTAACGTCTGTTCACATCATCACATCATTTTAGGATCAAAACGTGGAGACAGAAACAAACGGCTGTAGATTAAAACACTCACATATGAACAAAAAGGAAAATATCTGTCCCAGGATATGTGTTCTAGTCAACGGGTTCAGAACCAGGACAATATGGACGTTCATTTACAGTGGTGGAAAAAAGGTTTTGGACACCCCATGCATTTGTGAAATATTATATTAAAATCATTTAAGTCAGTGAAATCTGCCCAGTATTGTTCCCTTCTCCAAACCCACATGCTCCTTCTGCACATGCTCTGTTCTGTCCAGGTCAAAACTGGATGTTTGAGCAGAAAAACATCCAGGACATGACATGTTATAACTGACAACAACTCAGTTTGATCTTTTTTTCCTTATAAACAATAAAAAACTGAAAAATAATTTCTATATTTTGGTCTCATTCAGCCACATCTTTTGAAACACAAAAACATTTTTCTCCAAAATGTTGATGATAATAATTGAAACTGTAAAATTAAAGGTGTGTGAAAACTTTTTTCCACTACTGTATTTAGTATTGATTTAAACTAAACCATAAGTTTCACATTAATAATCATTTTATAATTAAATCAGAAAAATCCTGCAGGTTAATGTTTGAATGACATGAATAAAATAAAAAGTTATTTTAATTTCCTCTGATCAATAAAAACCAACATATTATAAATCACCTCAGTGTTCACTGTTTGTTCCATTTGACTCAGTTTAACAGGTTTTATACATTTCACATCTACATGTATTAATATGACTGGTTTTGGAAAAATCCAAACACAACCTATCGTTCATATTTTCATTTCTCCGTAAACAACAGAGAAATCTTCCTCTGACAGATTTTAATATCAGTGGTTTTAGCATCACCAGCCTCTCCAACAAAGAAATAAGGGTAGAGTTTCTCAGTGAAAGTGTCTTCGTAGGTGCAGATGTGAGTGTTATCTTCAGCGTCGTAGAAGGACACCTCCCCCCTGTCATAGTCCAGTTTAACTCTGATCCTCTGTGGACTCGACTTCACTGTCACAGTCTCATGAAGACCATTATAGTATTCTCCACTGTTATGACCTAAACGCCAGATTCCATATTTTGGTGAAGCAAACACCTCTCCCTTCCTGTTAACTGACTCTTTAACCAAACCTATGTACCAGTGAGGATGGTCTCCCACCTCCACGTCCCAGCTGTGTTTCCCTGAGGTGAAGCCCTCAGATCCATAAACAAAAGGGTATGTATTGTTTCTCTCTGGATTATCAGGAACCTGTTGATAAGTGTCTCCACATCTCATACTGGTCAGATCATCAGACAGATGAAGCCATCCAGGTGCAGTGTTTGGGTCCAGGATGACAGGGCTGAAATGGACCTTGTCCCTCATCTGGTACCAGATTCTGAAGGACAGG
>CM035791.1:7920960-8098460 GCA_020466265.1 Siphamia tubifer
TCCAACCGTGGCATTGAGTGCTGTTTTCTGGGAGCTACTCGTGATCTTGCCAGGAGGAAAGCAACGTGTATGTTGCCATCAATGTCTGTAGACTGCAGGTAAGCCACAGACCCATATGCTTTTTCTGAGGCATCACAGAAAATGTGGATATTGTGGGTCACCTGAGGGTTGTCCATTACAGAGGGTAGGTAGCACCTTGGCAGGAACATTTGAGGCAGTAACTTCAGCTCATATTCCCATTCTACCCAGGCTTGCAGGAGATGTTCGGGGAGCAAGGGGTCATCCCAATCTCGATGCTTATCCCAAAGCTGTTGTACAATTACCTTCGCCCGGGTGGTAAAGGGCAGGAGGACTCCAAGAGGAGACAATTGTCTACATAGAAGCACTTCTCCACAGAGAATCTGACGTCTTCCTCTGCCATGCTGTGGGATGTGACATGTCTCTGCAGCGCAAAAGTGGCACAACAAGGACTACAAGTTGTCCCAAATGGTAACACTTGCCACTCATAGATGTCAGGGGTTTGGTCTCTCCCCATGTCACGCCATAGGAAGCGTAACAGCGGCTTGTCTTCAGGCAGGAGCAATACCTGGTGAAACATACCTCGTATGTCTCCGCTGATGGCCACACTATGCTGCCTGAACTGAAGGAGGACGCCCAGGAGGGAAGGACTGAGGGTTGGACCAGGCAGCAAAGCTTCGTTGAGATTGAGACCCCTGTATCTGAAGGAGCAGTTGAATACTACAGTATCCTGTCTTTGCCATTGTGGTTCACAATGAAGTGGGGAATGTACCAGCTTTCACCGGTAGGTGTGGTCTCAGAGGGCAGCTTGGTCACAACTTTTGACTCCACTAGCTTCTTGACCTCTGCATTGTAAATCTCTGCTTTCTCAGGATCTTTAGCGAGACGCCGCTCCATGCTCCTGAGGCTAGGCATGACAGCTTCCTTCGGTGCCTGGAAACATGGAGTGTCAGTCTTGCGCAACAGAGGGGTGGCATAACGAAGGACTCCATCCACCTCTACTCGAGTTGTCTTAGCCTCCAAGCAGCTTATGGCTTCTTGATCCTCCCTTGACCTTGTGACCTGTTTCTCACAACGGTAAGGCAGGACATCAAGTTGCCAAAGGCGTTCCACATCTCTTTTGAGTTCCAACTCGGCAGGACTCATGGAAAGGAAAAGGCACTGTTGAGACTGAAGCTGTAGTTGGAGTAGACGAACTGGACCCTGTAATACCCAGCCAAGCCGAGTCTGTACAGCAGCTGGCCCACCTGGTGGTCCGAGACGAACAGGTGTGATGGGTGTAATCAGATGGGGGTGATCTGCACCGATGAGTAGCAGGGGTGATGCTTGTTCGAAGAACTGCAGAGGTAGGTTTTGAAGGTGCTTGTACTTGCTGAGTAGGGCTACAGGATATGAATGATCAGCTAGTCCAAGGCGTTCAGCAGTGAAGGCTGCTTTGATCTGGAATGTCTTCTGAGGCTGATTTGCAGGTGACAACTAGAATGAGACAGTGGAACCACTAAGGGTTTGTACATCCTGACGTATGGTTCTCAATGTCAAACTCTCTTCTGAGCCTTGAATGCCTAGCTTAAGTGCTGCAGCTGCAAGCAAGATGGTTCTCTCAGATCCATCATCGAGCACTGCGTAGGTTTCAAGAGTTTTCCCTTGGTAACGAATCAGAACCTTGGCAATCTTCAAGAGGACTCTTTTGCTGTCTGTAGGCTGGTCCAGGTAGAGGGTTTCAGTGGCTGACTTCACCTGGGATAAAGGCTCTTTGGGGCTGGCATCTTTTGCATTCACCTCATGTAGGATCTGGAGGTGTTTACCCTTACAGATGCTACACGGCTTCTTTAATGTGCACTGTGCAGCCTGGTGGGTGCGTGCACATCGCCAGCATCTACGGTTAACTTTTATCCAGTTAGCCATCTGATCTTTATTAAAGGTTTTGAACACTGTACATTGACTGAGGAAGTGTTCACTGTTGTTACAGTATGGGCAGAAAGCCTGTGATGTGGCTCTCTTCTGGGCAGAATCAACTGACACATTGGCGACTTCAGCTGATGGCTGCTTCGGCACTTCATTGACTCCATGCAGTACCGTGGCAGAGCGAGCGGTAGGTTTTGTTTCTCGCTTGCGATCAGGCTTCTGAGTGGTCTTCTGCCCTTTCTCTGGGTTTGTACTGGGTGTCTCCTGGCACCATGCTTCATAATGTAACCACTCAGACAGGTCTGTGAGTGTAAACACTGTTCCATGGCTTCGACCCATCTTGCGACGGAACTCTGACCTCATTTCGACTGGTAGCTTACTCAAGAGGCGATCCACATGGGAACCGCATCTCAGTTCCACTTCACCTTCCGGACCCAGAGTGGCAAGCATGCCAAAAAGAGCTCTAATTTCCAAGGCAAATCTCTCGAAGGCAACTGTGTCTCCTCTTCGCACATCTGCTGAATCCATCACGCTGGCGATTTTCTTAAGAGCTATAGAAGTATTGATTCAACTCTTCTACTTAAGTAAAAGTAAAAAAGTATAATTTGTCAATTGTAATAAAGTACAAAAGTAAAAAAGTAAAACAACTTTTTTTGTCATGAGCGCAATACTACTTCAGAAAATAAAATCTGAAAAGTTTCAAAAGTATGTAAAATAAAGCCTTTAAAAGTGAGTTACTGAGTAGATAATGTGTTTGATTGAGTCACAGTTACTCAGTTTTGTGGATATGGGAAAGAAATTTAGGAAAAATTCAGGAAGAAAAGTGACAATTGAGATAAAATGTCATGAGATTAAAAAAAGAAAAAGTTATAAATATGAGATAAAAATGCATAATTTTAAGATAAAAAGTCACAATTATGAGATAATAGTCATATAACTATAATATATAAAGTCACAGTTTCTCGTCTGATTTTTCATACTGTCACATCTGTTTAGTTTGTAAAAGTAACGAGTCTATTCTGACAACGTAAAGAGAATAAAGTACAGATATTTATACAAAAATGTGGGAAATAAAAGTAAAAAGTTGCCAGAAAAATAAATACCCAAGTATAGATACCTAAAAAAATCTACTTAAGTAATGAAGTACTTTTACTGAGTTACTTTACACCTCTGAATACAACACAACATTATTTATATGACAAGGAACCGTAACAGTGATAAGTCGGGTCCAAAGAGCAGAAGAATCAGTACCTGAACCCATATTACAACCAGAACCATCAGTTCAGTTCCATTGAATTCAATACACCTGTCCTTTAACGTCTGTTCACATCATCACATCATTTTAGGATCAAAACGTGGAGACAGAAACAAACGGCTGTAGATTAAAACACTCACATATGAACAAAAAGGAAAATATCTGTCCCAGGATATGTGTTCTAGTCAACGGGTTCAGAACCAGGACAATATGGACGTTCATTTACAGTGGTGGAAAAAAGGTTTTGAACACCCCATGTGTTGGCAGATGTACTCTAATGCGTAGCAGAATAACAGTTCAACTTAGAAAAGTAGGAGAAGCAAAAATCATCTTCAGCCTTCAGGCATATTTATTAAAATGACAAATAAATGCTGCTCTTGATGAACCACCACGTGGGAGAGGACGAAGAGAGAAAACACCTGGGGGAACAGTCAGTTTTATACATCGAGTGATGTCACATAACATTTGACCTTACACAGAAAAATCAGTAACACCCCCTTGTGGTGTGGAATCAGTATGTACAGGATACATCTCAGTCATACACATTATCAACACTCCCACTTATGAATGACTTGTACACTGTACAACTTTTAACAATCAAAATAACAAACTGAAACATAAATGACATATGTTAAATATTTCACAGTACATTCCTATGTACTAACATATATACAAAATGATCATGATCAGACACTTATACCAAACATGACTTCTGAAAACCTCATCAACTTAACCTTCGAGACAGGTTTGGTCATAGCATCTGCAATCATCTTATCTGTTGGACAGTATTGGACAGTAGTGTCATTTTCCCTTCCTTGATGGTTGACCTAATGAAATGATACTTGATGTCCACATGCTTACACCTTTGTCTGCACACAGGGTTCTTAACCAGTGCGATAGTACCCTGGTTATCCTCATACACAACGGTTTTAGCATATTCATAGTTGTCAATGCCTTTCAGTAATTGCTCCAGATAAATACACTCCTGTATTGTTAGAGCTAAAGCCATGTATTCGGCTTCACATGTGGATAACGCTACTGTGGGTTGCTTTTTACTTTTCCAAGAAACCAGTGAGCTTTCTTTGCTCATACTCACACAGTAGACAGATGTGCTCCGTCTGTCGCTAGTGTCTGCCCCCCAATCTGCATCGCTGTATGCCCTGAGGCCTAAACCATCACTGCTCTTCCTAAAAGTCAGCTGCTTCTCAGTAGTACCTCTTAGATAACGCAGTACATGTTTCACAGTCGTCCAGTTTTCATCTGTGGGGTTTGCAAAATGTTGTGATAGCTTGCCTACCACAAAACACAAGTCAGGTCTCGTACAAGTAGCTAAGTAGATGAGACTACCTACAGCTTCTCTGTACTTCCTCACATCAGTCATCTTAGGTGCATCATCAGAATAGTCAATCTTCTGTTCACATGGTGTCCCACGTGTCCTGCACTCCTGCATGTCAAAACGATTGAGAATCTTTTCCACATATCTTTTCTGTGACATTGTTACACAATCATCAGTTTGACTGAAGTCTATGCCTAGAAAATGTTCCAATCTGCCTAAGTCTTTCATTTTAAACCTGATTGAAAGCATTGCCTTTACTTGCTCTAGACTTCTCATGTAATTTGCTGCGATGATAAGATCATCCACCCAAATGACTATGATCACCTTCCCTGCCTGCTTAGACTCCTTAGTGTAGACACAATGGTCTGCTGGGTTTTGTGTGAAGTTGTCATTTATCAAACATTTGTGCAGCATCTCATTCCAATTTCGTCCTGATTGTTTCAGGCCATAGAGAGATTTCTCTAGTTTGCACACTAAATTCTCTCCAATTTTTTCATAACCTTCAGGTTGATCCATATAAATGTCTCTGTCTATGGGTGCATGTAGATACGCTGTCTTTACGTCCATTTGATGTAGCACCAAGTTTTCTTGGGCTACTTTCTGCATGACTATACGCACACTGGTCAGATTTGCCGTGGGGGAAAATGTTTCACCATAATCTATCCCTGCTCTCTGGCTATATCCCTTCGCTACAAATCTGGCCTTGTACCGTTCATGTCCATCAGCACCCTCCTTAATGGAATATACCCACCTACCTCCCACTGTCTTTCTGTTCTCTGGCAATTTGGTCAGGGTAAAGGTCTGGTTTTCCTCCAATGACTGCATTTCCTCGTCCATTGCCCTCTTCCATCTACCTGACTGTGGTGATGCCATAGCCTCTTTAAAGGTCAGTGGCACTCCACACACTGCTCGGTAGCAATAGTCTACATTATTGAGCATACTGCTATCGTCGCCACTATCTTCCTGAGTATAATCACTAAGGTATCTTGGGGGTCTACGCTCTCTAGTGGGGTATTTCCCACTGCATGGGACCTGTGGTGTCACCTTGTGGTGCTCCTCACCATCATCGATTGGAGATTGAGGACTGTCAGTCTGTACGTCTGTGCTCGTAGCACTGGGTTGTGAGGAGTCAATTGTGTCATTATTTACAATGGGCTCAAATCCTGGTCCCTGTGTCTGAGTCTCGCTCTCACATGTGGTCTTTAAGATAAACTTAACTAACCTGTGCTTCTGCACTTTTCCCTTGCTGGGGTAGTAAACTAAAAAGGCGGGGCTGCCCTTGTCGTGCCCTACAAAAAGCCCCTTCTCACACCTAGGATCTAGTTTACCCTTGTCTTGTAGATACGCGTAACACTCTGACCCAAATTTGTGCATTTTTGCTAAATTACACTTCTTCCCTGTCAGTGCAGTGTACGGTGTTGTGCCAATGTGCTTGTTAAAGCATCGGTTTCTGGTGTAGGCTGCCTCCTGAACAGCATCATGCCATAGGCTTTTAGGCAAGTTGCTGTCAATAAGCTTACACCTAGCCATTTCAAAAAGAGTACGCCCTTCCCTCTCAGCTATCCCATTCTGATGTGGGGAGTAAGGACAAGACGTTTCATGTCTGATTCTGTTCTTTCTCAGTAATGTCTGAAACTCTCTGTTAGTAAACTCAGTCCCATTATCTGACCGGATGCACTTCACAATGCCATAAGGTGCTACATCAGCCAGGAACTTTTCAGTAGCCTGTACAGCATCACTCTTTGCTTTTAAAAAGTAAGTGAAAACTGCTCCTGTGCAAACATCTGTAAATGACTGCAAATATCTGTAACCGTTAATCGACTCATTTGTCACTGGACCAGCTAAATCAGTATTCACCATCTCAAGTGGATTTTTCACTTTGTCAGTTGCATTTCTGTTTCTCGTCTGAGTAAACTTCCCCTCTATGCATACATGACACTCTTTGTCAGGCTTACGCTTTGCACCTTTAATGTGCATGCCTACGGTTACATCCTGCAGTTTCAGTAAATCATCATAATTGCAATGACCCATAATCTCATGCCAGGTTTGGATATCATGGCTAACATTGCACACATCATTTTCATCACACTCTGTTTGCAAGTAATACATTCTGTTACACTCTTTAATATTATACCGTGTGCCATTTGGAACCACAAGAACATTATTACCTTCTTCAAAGAGTACCTTGGCACCATTTTCAGTTGCACGCTTCACGGAGAAGAGTTCTTGAGGGAATGATGGGATGTACAGGGCGTTTTTAAGAGTCACTATACATCTGCGTCCTTTGTGGTCAATGAGACCCATTTGTGCGTCTCCTCTGCCCTCCGCCAACCCGAATGTCCGTTTCCCGTCGGCCAGCTCCATGCTGTGCCTCTCCGGCTTGAATGAGCTGTCGAAGGCTGTGAACCGGCTTCTGTCGTTGAGGATGTGGGACGATGCGCCCGTGTCCACGATCAGTCCATCCCTCTCGATCTGCCGCTGCTGCGCTGGCTTGCAGGTGTCCTCAGTCTCTACCCGAAATGTGAAGTCGTCTCCAGCGGGTCCCCGCACGTCGATCCGTCCTCCACGACTAGCTGCACGGCCGCCGTTGTCATCCTGAGCGCGCGCACACTTGGAGCGCTGTGCGTGCACTTTCTTTCTGCACACTTTGTCCGTGTGGCTTGTACTCTTACAGGAACTGCACCAAACTTTCTTTGTGCATTCGTCTTTTCGATGTCCCCTTTCTCCGCATTTCCAACACGCCATGTCTGTCGAAGACCCGGTGTTATTTTTCTTCGGTGCCGCGCGGGCTTTCAGCACCCTTTCTGCCGCTTCCTCAGCTACTGGTTCAGCATCTTCCGACGCCTCGAAATCTCGTAGCTTCGCCTTAAATTCCACCAGTTTCATGTCCGTTGAACCGTGCGTTACCATCAGCGTAAACGGCTTATACTTTCCTGGAAGCCCTCTCATAATCATGGCCATCATTAGTCCTTCACTCGGTGCTTCTCCCGCACCCCTCAGTGCCGTAATGATCTGCTCTGCTCGGATAATGTATTCGGTTACAGTCTCTGTATCAGCTTTCTTCAGCGACGTCAATGTTATGTACATGGAGACAATTCTTGGCCTTCCTTTGCCAATATAATGCTCTCTCAACACTTACAGACTCTCGCGTCCCTTATTTTTAGTGTCTCTGAAAATCAGTCCCAAACTCACATTGTCCAGCAGTGGAGCTAACGCGTAGTATGCGTCAGCATTCAGCATGTCGTCCATAGCTTGTTCCTCCGCGGTCAGTGGTCCGCCTGGCTCGTTCAGAATAGTCTCTTTTAATCCCGCACGGTGCATGCAACACAGCATCCGTTCTTCCCAGAGCTCGTATTCCTCAGCCCTACCATCGAACGTGGGCCACTTTGTCTTCTGGTTTGCCATTTTTTTTCTGCTTTTGCTTAGCTCCTCGGTCTCACCGTGCTAAACTAGCTACGACACTTTTAGCTTGCTAGTTAGCTAACGTGCTCTTGAACTTTCCGTCGTTGTAAACTGTTTTCGTCGTTACTGGGCCCATAACCTGTTGGCAGATGTACTCTAATGCGTAGCAGAATAACAGTTCAACTTAGAAAAGTAGGAGAAGCAAAAATCATCTTCAGCCTTCAGGCATATTTATTAAAATGACAAATAAATTCTGCTCTTGATGAACCACCACGTGGGAGAGGACGAAGAGAGAAAACACCTGGGGGAACAGTCAGTTTTATACATCGAGTGATGTCACATAACATTTGACCTTACACAGAAAAATCAGTAACACCCCCTTGTGGTGTGGAATCAGTATGTACAGGATACATCTCAGTCATACACATTATCAACACCATGCATTTGTGAAATATTATATTAAAATCATTTAAGTCAGTGAAATCTGCCCAGTATTGTTCCCTTCTCCAAACCCACATGCTCCTTCTGCACATGCTCTGTTCTGTCCAGGTCAAAACTGGATGTTTGAGCAGAAAAACATCCAGGACATGACATGTTATAACTGACAACAACTCAGTTTGGTCTTTTTTTCCTTATAAACAATAAAAAACTGAAAAATAATTTCTATATTTTGGTCTCATTCAGCCACATCTTTTGAAACACAAAAACATTTTTCTCCGAAATATTTATGATAATATTGGAAACTGTAAAATTAAAGGTGTGTGAAAACGTTTTTCCACTACTGTATTTAGTATTGATTCAAACTAAACCATCAGTTTCACATTAATAATCATTTTATAATTAAATCAGAAAAATCCTGCAGATTAATGTTTGAATAAGATGAATAAAAAGTTATTTTAATTTCCTCTGATCAATAAAAACCAACATATTATAAATCACCTCAGTGTTCACTGTTTGTTCCATTTGACTCAGTTTAACAGGTTTTATACATTTCACATCTACATGTGGTTTTGGAAAAATTCAAACACAATCTATCGTTCATATTTTCATTTCTCCGTAAACAACAGAGAAATCTTCCTCTGACAGATTTTAATATCAGTGGTTTTAGCATCACCAGCCTTTCCAACACAGAAATAAGGGTAGAGTTTCTCAGTGAAAGTGTCTTTGTGGGTGTAGATGTGAGTGTTATCTTCAGCGTCGTAGAAGGACACCTCCCCCCTGTCATAGTCCAGTTCAACTCTGATCCTCTGTGGACTCGACTTCACTGTCACAGTCTGATCAAGAACATTATAGTATTTTCCACTGTAATGATATAAACACCAGATTCCATATTTTGGTGAAGTAAACACCTCTCCCTTCCTGTTTACTGACTCTTTAACCAAACCTATGGCCCAGTCAGGATGGTCTCCCACCTCCACGTCCCAGCTGTGTTTCCCTGAGGTGAAGCCCTCAGATCCATGAACACTTGTATATTTATTGTTTCTCTCTGGATTATCAGGAACCTGTTGATAAGTGTCTCCATATCTCACACTGGTCAGATCATCAGACAGATGAAGCCATCCATATGCAGTGTTTGGGTCCAGGATGACGGGGCTGAAGTGGACCTTGTCCCTCATGTGGTCCCAGACTGTGAAGGACAGGTTTCCCAGGTGTTTGTCCACATGGATCAGTGCTCCTGAGATCAGCTGTGGCTCTGACACTGAGCACTGGGCTCTGGCTCTGCTCTGAGTGTCTTTAGAACTGATGAGGAATGCAGCGCTGGCTTTCTGCAGCTCTTCTTCAACAGCACAGATACTGTCTGACACAGAGGACATCTGCTCCTCAATCCTCTTCATCTCTGTCATCACACTCCTCCTCTTCTGCTCCTCTTCCTCCCTCAGAGCTGCCAGTCTGGACTCCTCTTCCTCTTTCAGGAACTGGTGGAGTTTGTTGAACTCTGCTCTGATCTGACTCTCTGTCCACAAAACCTGATTCTCTAAGTGTTTCATTATTTCATCGTATGTTTTCTGTGTTTGTTTGTATTTCTTCTTCTTTTCCTCTAGAGACTTTAAGTCAGATTTCAGCTCATCCTTCATTTCAGTAACTGCTTCTTCTACAGGAACCACAGTGTGTTTATGATGATGAGGAAAATCACAGACCAGACACACAGCTCTGTTTTCATCTTTACAGAACAGTTTAGGTTCTTCTGGATGTTTGCTGCAGACCACCTCCACCTTCTTTTCTCCTTTTTCTGTCTCAGATGATCCAACTTTCAGCTTCTCAGTAAAAGATTTAGTCAGTTCTTTAAGAGCAAAGTTCGCTATTAGACCTTTTGAGGATCTCCTTCTACAAACAGGACAGGTTCTGTTTTCCTTTCCTTCCCAGAATTCCTTCAGACAGATTAAACAGAAGCTGTGGTTGCAGCTCAGAGACACAGGATCTCTGAACGTCTTCGAACACACTTGACATGTCAGATAATGTTCAACAACTTCAATCTTCTTCTCTGCCATTTTCTCTGATATGTGAATTATCCTTAAACACAGACTCACCAAATCTGTCCCTTTGGATTCACACTCAAATCCTCCTGGTCTGTGTTTTAGATCCAACACCCTGTAATGGCGTTTCACCTGTGTTCAGGAATGACAAAAGTATTTTCTATTTAATTTCTTCCTGGTAGTTGCATCATCTCCACCTTCATATGTTTTACTTTCATCCAGTAGATGGTGTTATTTACTTTGATAAACTAATGATCTGTGTCAAGGGTTCGTTTCTTCAAAGATGGAATGGATGGCTCTGACAATAAGACTTAAGTGTTTTTTTTTTTATTATTATTAACACCAAGTCCACAAGCAGCAGTGATGAGGAGTGCAAATATTTACAGTGAAATGCCAAAAACACAGAAAAAAACATGTACAAGAGATCTAAAAAAATAAATAAAGTAAGTCTCCATTACCATTCAACACACTAATTTCAGCCACACTCCTTAAATCTAAAAACAGTCTTTAACTCCAGCAACAAATGTCAAACTCTACACTACAACCCACACTCTAACTGGGAACCACTCCCACTTTATATACATGTAAGCCCCACCCACAGTCATACCAATCACCACATTATTCAATTAACACACAATCTACAATATTTACATGGAACATACATTAAACTGAAATCATATGAACTCATCTACACAATGGCACTAATTACCTCCCATACATATAACACAAACACAGAAAAAAAAACAATGTATGAATGTCAGTTTCCTGTAATGAATGGTTCAGTCCGGGGTCATGTGTTCTCTGAAGTGTGAATTAGGGGTATTTAAATGGTGATCAGGAAGTAACTCTATTTGGGAGGGTGTAGACAGATTCAACAGATTCAACTTTATTGTCATTGCACATGTCACAAGTACAGAGCAACGAAATGCAGTTAGCATCCAACCAGAAGTGCGTAGCAGTGAATAAATAATATAGACTTGTAAATATACACAGTGTATGTAGAAGGTGCTAGAATGAGATTATATAAATAGCGATGGATGCAGGTATGTACAAACTATAACAGGCTATGACTATGTTACAGTATGAGTAACTATAATAATATAGATTTTTGAGGAAGGTATGTACAGACTATAGACAGGTTATTGACCATGATACAATGTATTATTGCAGTGATTATGGTATAATTAACACTATGTACAGTAGTGCAATGAGGTAGGTGCAATTGATAGTGCAAGTGATGAATCAAAGTGACAAGTGATTAAGGATGAGGGTTGTTGTGTGAGTGAGAAGAGGGGGTGGGGTTATTGGGGGACAGAGTTCAGCAAGGAGACGGCTGTGGGGATGAAACTGTTCCTGAACCTGGTGGTTCTTGTCCGTAGGCTTCTGTATCGCCTCCCAGAGGGCAGGAGGACAAACAGTGTGTGTGATGGGTGAAAGGAGTAAAAGGAGTCTTTTGAAATATTTGCTGCTCTCCTAAGACAGCGCTTCCGAGATGGACACTGGAGGGGAGCAGGTCTGCGGTTAGCATAAACCGGTCTGTGAATGAGTCAGGATGGCGCCAAAAAGAGTAGAGGAGGAAGAAATGGAGGAAGTAGAGTGGTCGTTGGTTGGAAGAGGAAGCGGGAGAAATAAATTAGGACTGGGGAGTGAGGACGAGCTAAGGACTTCAATGAGTCAAATAAGCAAAATAAGTTTGGAAGAGAGCAGTTCAGATGAGGGGAGTAGGGTGGAAAAGGATGGATATAAGATCATATTGAGGTTTAGAAGAGAGGAGGAACATCTGATTATGTTATCAAAACAATTAAGAAGGAAAGCAGGAGAGGTAGAACTGGCCAAGACATTGTGGGATGGTAACCTGTTAATAGTGTGTAAAAATGAGGAGCAGAAAAATAAAGTGATGCATGTTGAAAATCTATGTAAAAAGGTAGTGTGTGAGAGGAGAATATTGGGAGATGTGGTGAAGGGGAGTGACAACTGAGAGTCCAACTGATGAGGATTTAGATAAACTAAAACGGAGCATTCAAGGAGGAGACGTCAGTAGGATTAAGAGGTTGTTAAAATCTGTAAATGGGGAAAAATCTGAAAGTCTGTCAATTGTGATAGAGTTCCAGGGGACAAAGCTGGCAGATAGAATAAAGATAGGATACATGAGCTATCCAGTGAGACAATATGTTCCACCTCCACTCAGATGTTATAAATGCCAGAGATATGGTCATGTTACAATGACATGTAAGGGAAGGCAAAGGTGCCCCAAATGTGGAGGGGACCATTCATTTGAAGAATGTAGGAATAGTGGAGAGGATAGATGCTGTAACTGTGGTGGGCAACACACAGTGACGTATGAGCAGAGATGTATAGTAACGAAGTACAACTACTTAAGTACTGTACTTAAGTAGTGAAATGCAGTATCTGTACTTTGGAGTATAATTTTTTTCGCCTACTTCCACTTCTACTGCACTACATTTTTTTAAAATTAATAATACTTTTACTCCGATCATTTTTTTTAATGTCCCAAATCGTTACTCGTTACTCTTATTAAAATAGTTCAGAAGCATACCAAACCCATAGCATATCAATACCACAGCGATAAATGGCTCTGTCACCTGAAGTGAACTGGTATGTACTTGTACTACTGCTGCCTCAGCTGAAGTTGTACCTTTCATATTAAATATATAAATGTGTTCAAACTTGTGACTGCTTTCATTTAGTATAGGCCTACACAGTACTTTTACTTTTTACTTTTACTTTCAGTACTTAAGTAGTAGTATTTTTTTCATTACTTCTACTTGTAATTTTACTTCTACTTTTACTTTCAGTACTTGAGTAGAATTTGTTACCTACTTCTACTTGCAATACTTAAGTACAATTGTCTTTGGATACTTTAGTACTTTCACTTGAGTATGATGCTTGAAGAACACTTCAACTTTTACTCATGTCAGTTTTTTGATGTAGTACTTGTACTTCTACTCCATTCCTCTAGTCCAGTACTTTATACATCTCTGCGTATGAGGGATGTGAGGGTAGAAGAAGGACAGTGGAAACACAACAGGTGAGGACAACTAATAATATAAGCTACGCTGAAGCAGTTAAAAAAGTGCAGGGACAAAACAGAAGGACTGAAATAGATAGAAGTGAGGAAAGTAAAAGAGAGGAAGAGGAGCAGAAAGAGCAGGAGGAAAAGAGAGAGAGAATAAATGCTGAGAAGATGATTGTTTTTATTGCATATGTGATTAACTGTACAGATCAGGAAACTGAAAAAATCCAAATAATAGTGAGAGGAGCCGAGAGATTTCTGGGATTGAAGGACGTTACATGGGAGCAGGTAAGTAGGAAGGTTGAGGGTGATGGTGAAGGTGAGTCTGGAGAAAAGATCAAATGATAATCCTTCAATGGAATGATAGAAGTTTGATAGCAAATGGTCAGGAATTTAAAAGAGTCATAGATGAAGTAGGAAGTAAACCTGGATGTGACATGTGTAGAAGAAACATGGCTGAAACCAGAGTTGAATTTTGTGATCAGGGGATATGAGAGTGTGTGTAGGGATAGAATAGAGGGAAGTGGAGGAGGGTGTATTATATTTATTAAACAAGGAATTCACTATAGAGAAATAGAGAAAGGTGTAGTGTCGTGGAAGATGCATCGCTTAATGACCAGGCGGGTTTATTGCTCAAGCCGAACATTTATTGCTCTTAAACATATTGTAGCTTACAGAGCAGGAGAAGATAACCTCGGCACGTCATAACTTCTTGATCGTCACTGAAGCTGACGGAAAACAACAACAGTTCACTTCCTGTTGTAACAGATTTTAAAATAAAGCACTTCCGTCTGACTTCAAAATAATTTCCCTTAACAATTATCAGATTTGTCTAGACATCTCTTTTACTGTAATTAACCTTAACTGAGATAACTGTAAATACTGTAAATAGCATCAATCATATATCTTATACATTTTTAATATTTATCTTAAACTAAACATGAATTGCCTGTTTTTATCTCTTAACTCAATGAATTAGACACAACATCAAATGAATTAGTCACAACAAAGAAATTAGTCACAACAAAAGGGAAAGAATTAGAAATGATAGTAGTTGAAGTAGGAGTAAGTGAAAGAGTCATCAAAGTGGTACATTTTTATAAACCATGTAAAAAAATATCAATAGAATCATTAGTAGAGTTAACTAGACATCTAGAAGGAAAAGTAATATGTTGTGGAGATTTTAATGCTCATAACACATTATGGGGTGATAGGAATGATGGAAATGGAGAGGTGGTTGAAGAAATAATGGAAAATAAAAATCTGGTATGTTTAAATGATGGAAGAGGAACACGAATCAATAGTAGAAATGGTACGGAATCAGCTATAGACGTCACCTTGGTAACAGATAAAATGGCAGGAATATGTGGATGGGAAGTCATGAAAGAATCAACAATAGGAAGTGATCATTATCCAATAACAATTAAAAATAGGAATACATTTGGACAAGTATGATGGAAGAGGACCAGAGAGATGGGCTTTTAGCAGGGAAGGTTGGAGACAATTCATAGAAAATAGTGATCAGGAAATGAAGAAAATTATCTTTAATCAAGATATAGATGAATGTAATCATACAGTGTCTAAGGTCATTTTAGAGGCAGCAGAACAGTCGATACCAAAGAAAGGAGGAGGGAAGAGGAGTAAAATAGTGTCACACGCAGTCCATTTTCTCTGCACTTTGCGTACATCCACTGATACCCGTGTAGCTGCCCGGAGTATTGCAGTTGATTGTCAATGAATGAAACAAGATCTGTCAGTTCAGAGTAGTCCTTACGACACGATAGTCCTTTAATTGTCAAAATCCTCTTCAAGTGTCTCACACTGATGCAAAATACATGTCTGTGGTGAAGAACCGATTTTATGTCTGCATAAGATAATCCAACTTCAAAATAGAAGTCAATAAAGTTTTTTTAAAATATAAATAACACACTAAACATGTAACACTTGGTTTACCTTTTACAGAAAGTTTTTAAGAAGGTCCATATTTAAGCACATGTGTTGCCTGCTTTACTCTGTTTTTATTTAACCACAAGGTGGCCCCTGGTAAAGAAAGCTCAGGTAACAATATGAGTGACAGGTGACTGATTACTCTATAGAGTGAGTTAATACCCATATCTCCATTTCTCTCCCTCTCCATATACACACATACACACACACACACACACACACACACACACATACACACACATACAGATACTTGACTTCTGGAAAAAATGAATTAATACATTTCTATTTTACTAGTGGGGGAACTTTATGCAAATATAACCCTAATGGGGACATGAATTTTGGTCCCCATAGTGTGACTGTGTAAACAGATCAATGTCCCCATAAAGATAGCAGGTGTGCAGACAGACTGAGTAGGTGAAAGGTGAAAAGGCTAGAACCAGTAGAACTGGTGGCAAAAATCAGGTTCTCCAAGTGAGTCATGACACCAACTTTGGGATCATCACTTGTAGATAAAGTATATCTACAATATATATATATATGCACAGCCTTGCATGGTCTTCGGAAAGGCTTTCAGGTGTGGCTGGGTTGGGCCTTCCAACTTTGACTTTGATAGATCTATAATTAAAGAGAGAAGGGGGATCAGATATGGATGAGCATAGTACTGATTCAAAACTCAACACACTAGTGCAGTGAAATATATCTTGACACATACTGACACATACAGTACCTAAGATGCTAATGTATATTTAATCAATGGACCATTTCAATATGCAACTTCAATGTGCAAAATAAATTGTAAAGACTATATTGCTATTGCCCATGTCATGTTATCAAAAGGCGAAACATACAAATAGGCTCATGAGCACCCCCCACCCCAAACCACTAGTTCTAATTTAAAGGTTGAGCAACACTGTTCTGACATACCATGAGCTCCAGGTGGAACCTCGCGTCCCTCCTCTCCCTCATGCTCCTGATGCTGCTCCTCCTCTCCCTCATGCTCCTGATGCTGCCCCTCCTCTCCCTCATGCTCCTGATGCTGCCCCTCCTCTCCCTCATGCTCCTGATGCTGCTCCTCCTCTCCCTCATGCTCCTGATGCTGCTCCTCCTCTCCCTCATGCTCCTGATGCTGCTCCCTCTCTCCCTCATGCTCCTGATGCTGCTCCTCCTCTCCCTCATGCTCCTGATGCTGCTCCCTCTCTCCCTCATGCTCCTGATGCTGCTCCTCCTCTCCCTCATGCTCCTGATGCTGCTCCTCCTCTCCCTCCAGATGCTGCTCACACTCCTTCTCTCCATCATCCCCCTGATGCTGCTCACGCACCTCCTCTCCCTCCTGCTCCTGCTGCTCTCCTCTCTCTCATGCTCCTGCACTTCATGCTCACAATCCTCTCCCTCTGGTGTGTCCTCTGTCTGCCCTAACACCCCTGTCTGCTGCCTCTTTACTTTTTTGGGTGGGTGAAAAAACCCCAAAATACTCTGCTGTCTCTTACCTGGATAAGAAATTAACATGAACATGAGTAGATTAGTATTAATGTAAAATTAATGTAGATGTAGCTATGGTCTGTACATTTAATTTTACATTCACACACATCTCTACAAATGGGCGGCACGGTGGTGCAGTGGTTAGCACTCGTGCCTCACAGCAAGAAGGACCCTGGTTCGAATCCCGTACCAGACATTTCTGTGTGGAGTTTGTGTCCCCGTGTCCGCGTGGGTTTTCACCGGGCATTCCGGTTTCCTCCCACCATCCCACTGATAGGTTAATTGGTTACTCTACAAATTGTCCATAGGTGTGAAAGTGAGAGTGATTGTTTGTCTATATATGTTCAGCCCTGCGATGAACTGGCGTCTCATACAGGGTGTACCCCACCTTCGCCCATTGTAGCTGGATTAGGCCCCCAGTGACCCCCGCGACCCTAGTGAGGATAAAGCGGGTTCAGATAATGAATGAATGAAACATCTCTACAAGTTACTCGCTCAGGGAAAGATGTAAATAGAATGTTTATGTGTGTTCCAGCGATTCAGCGAAGCAAGAAGTTTGGACAGGCTGACAGCAACATCGCACATGCTAACACATTTTAAAATGAATCTACTACAACTACTCCAGAGCAAAGACAAAGCTGCTAGCACGAGTTTTGGAACTGGTTGTTAGCTATGTGACAGGAACACGAATAGCACGCCATCCTAGCTGTGGTGGATTACCGGGTATGCTAAAACCAAAATAAATAATTGGATTACAAAATTGTGACTCCGTACAGGGCTATATTGGCTTAATTTACATGCAAAGGGTTTCAATGATTTTGACCAACCTCTTCCTCTCTTGTTCATTGCTTTCACTCTTCATGAATTAGAAACTGGTGGGTGGTGGTGGTGTGGTGACCGTGGAGGAGGCAGCGAGGGAGGTGTTTCTCACGACTGGCAGAATGGGCAAAACCATTTCGAAATTCCAGTGGGGGTGTGGTCGGAGGACGTTTTAAAAAGTAGTCTCCTTGGGTGGGTCAAAGAGAATAAATTAAAAGCATTTATGTGAATAAACCCCTATGTTTGAAAAGTAGAACTGATACTTAAATTGGAAATAAAATGGGGCGGCAACTGGGGAGGCAAAATATATACCTGAGGAAGCAAATGCCACCCCGTAAAACCGCCTGTGTCTGCACCCCCCTTCTGTCTGCCCCACCTACTTCACAACACTAGTCTGTTAGAGTAGTGACAGTAATAAACTGTAATAACCCGTAGAATAAGCGGGATAATACATGGAACACGAGTTACTATCGAAAAATATTTTTCTGATAGTAACTCGTGTTCCATGTATTATTCCTTGTAAATGACACTTTTCAGATTGCAGTGGGATCAACAAAACATTTCATAACAGGTCAAATATTGGTAAACTTGGCCTGCAGACATTTAAAAAATGTTCATATTTGTTCAGGTTACTATTTTTTAAATGATCGTTTCAGTGTAAATATGATAAAATGACATTAATATTTTTATATTCATGAACAGAACATTTGAAGTTGTATTTATACATTATTATGATAGTATTTTACTGATCTGACCCACTTGAGATGTGGAACCTGAACTAAAATGATTTATATCTTCAGTGTCAGTTTTGCATTTCACAAACTCATCCCAGGGGCCAGACTGGACCCTTTGGAGGGCCGGGTTTGGCCCCCGGGCCGCATGTTTGAGACCTCTGTTTTAAACAAATGTGATAAAAATGTTAACAAGTGTCATTAAAGTATACAGCCTATGTCTACACTCCAGGTTTAGTTTAGTGGGAAACAAATAAACAGGTTTAAAGGTTAAGATGAGGTCAAAGGTCATCTGATCCACTATGGCCTGTTGTTTAGCACCATCTACAGTCAAGGTCTGAAGTTTCCACAGAACTTGACTAAATACATTTCATATATTTTCACTGTGTGGGTTTAATGACAACAAATACTACTAATATAAAAACACAGGATTTCAAAGTACTGAACATTTGTGAGAAAAAAATAAAAAGACTTTTTCAACAAAAAAATAAGGTGTGAAAAACGGACACTTTTATGAATCAAAGGACACGATGGAGGCTGTGCATGTGATGAATAGAATTCCAGTGGGCGTCCATGTTTGTGTGAATGTGTAAGTGTGAATAAAAGCAGACTGTGTTACTACATTGATGGAAAAAAAAAAACTAATATGAAAAAAAATAAATGAATGTTTGAGACCATTGTGTTCATTTGTGTTGAACTGTTTCCCTTTGAGAACACAGGTGAAGGAAATGACGTACAAGTGAAGACTGAACATTTACATTTGACAATATGATCAGAGTTTGACATAAATATTGAATATAATTCCATTAACCACCTCCACCTTCTGTTTATCTTTTTCTGTCTCAGATGATCACACTTTCAGTTTTCCACCAAACCAATCAGTCAGTTCTTTCACAGTCAAGTTCACATCTGACTCGTCTATGGAGGATTTTCTTTGACAAATGGGACAGTTTTTATTCTTTGTTTGTTTCCACAATTTCTTCAGGCAGCTTGAACAGAAGCTGTGGTTGAAGCTCAGACACAATTCATTTCATCCAATCAAACTTGGATCAAATGAAAATCAAAGCTCATCCTGACTTTTGGTTGTCATTTATTTCCTCTGAACCTGTTCTCCATTGGAAACTGAACTCAACTCATGTGATTGGAATAAAATCAGGTCAAATAAGACAAACAGATCAAACACAAACATCCCAGTTTTATCCCTTTATTCCATAAATCACATGTATATGACAATAAATGACAGTTGATGTAAACATTATAAATGTAAATATACTGAACATGGGAAAAAGTCTGCAGTCACTCAAATATATCAGATGTTTCTGTGATGTTATTCTAAGACTTGTGGCTCAAACTAATCTGGTGCAGATCTTCTGAAGCAGGAAACACACGAAACTGAGGAAAATAACATGATGGGACTGTTTGAATTCAGACACATGAAGGTTCAACCTTTGACCTTTACAGAGACGTGGGTTTGACCTCCAATCACTGACAAGAAAAATGAATGACAGCCAGTCAAACGTCTGATTGAACTGTTTAGAAAAACTGTGAATCTGAAAGTAAAAGGTGTAAAAACTCCTCAGTTTCCTCTGTTTCCTTCTGTTTGTGTTCATGTAAATCTCACCACCTGATAGAAAATGAGTGCAGATAAATACAACATAACATTATTTATATGACAAGGAACCGTAACAGTGATAAGTCGGGTCCAAAGAGCAGAAGAATCAGTACCTGAACCCATATTACAACCAGAACCATCAGTTCAGTTCCATTGACTTCAATACACCTGTCCTTTAACGTCTGTTCACATCATCACATCATTTTAGGATCAAAACGTGGAGACAGAAACAAACGGCTGTAGATTAAAACACTCACATACGAACAAAAAGGAAAATATCTGTCCCAGGATATGTGTTCTAGTCAACGGGTTCAGAACCAGGACAATATGGACGTTCATTTACAGTGGTGGAAAAAAGGTTTTGGACACCCCATGCACTTGTGAAATATTATATTAAAATCATTTAAGTCAGTGAAATCTGCCCAGTATTGTTCCCTTCTCCAAACCCACATGCTCCTTCTGCACATGCTCTGTTCTGTCCAGGTCAAAACTGGATGTTTGAGCAGAAAAACATCTAGGACATGACATGTTATAACTGACAACAACTCAGTTTGGTCTTTTTTTCCTTATAAACAATAAAAAACTGAAAAATTATTTCTATATTTTGGTCTCATTCAGCCACATCTTTTGAAACACAAAAATTTTTTTCTCCGAAATATTTATGATAATAATTGAAACTGTAAAATTAAAGGTGTGTGAAAACTTTTTTCCACTACTGTATTTAGTGTTGATTCAAACTAAACCATCAGTTTCACATTAATAATCATTTTATAATTAAATCAGAAATATCCTGCAGGTTAATGTTTGAATAAGATGAGTAAAAAGTTATTTTAATTTCCTCTGATCAATAAAAACCAACATATTATAAATCACCTCAGTGTTCACTGTTTGTTCCATTTGACTCAGTTTAACAGGTTTTATACATTTCACATCTACATGTATTAATATGACTGGTTTTGGAAAAATTCAAACACAATCTATCGTTCATATTTTCATTTCTCCGTAAACAACAGAGAAATCTTCCTCTGACAGATTTTAATATCAGTGGTTTTAGCATCACCAGCCTCTCCAACATTGAAATAAGGGTAGAGTTTCTCAGTGAAAGTGTCTTTGTGGGTGTAGATGTGAGTGTTATCTTCAGCGTCGTAGAAGGACACCTTCCCCCTGTCATAGTCCAGTTTAACTCTGATCCTCTGTGGACTCGACTTCACTGTCACAGTCTGATAAAGAACATTATAGTATTTTCCATTGCAATGACACACACGCCAGATTCCATATTTTGGTAAAGCAAACACCTGTCCCTTCCTCTTAACTGACTCTTTAACCAAACCTATGTCCCAGCCAGGATGGTCTCCCACCTCCACGTCCCAGCTGTGTTTCCCTGAGGTGAAGCCCTCAGATCCATGAACAGCAGCAAAGTAAGTGTTTCTCTCTGGATTATCAGGAACCTGTTGATCAGTGTCTCCTTGTCTCACACTGGTCAGATCATCAGACAGATGAAGGCATTCATCTGCAGTGTTTGGGTCCAGGATGACGGGGCTGAAGTGGACCTTGTCCCTCATGTGGTCCCAGACTGTGAAGGACAGGTTTCCCAGGTGTTTGTCCACATGGATCAGTGCTTCTGAGATCAGCTGTGGCTCTGACACTGAGCACTGGGCTCTGGCTCTGCTCTGAGTGTCTTTAGAACTGATGAGGAATGCAGCGCTGGCTTTCTGCAGCTCTTCTTCAACAGCACAGATACTGTCTGACACAGAGGACATCTTCTCCTCAATCCTCTTCATCTCTGTCATCACACTCCTCCTCTTCTGCTCCTCTTCCTCCCTCAGAGCTGCCAGTCTGGACTCCTCTTCCTCTTTCAGGAACTGGTGGAGTTTGTTGAACTCTGCTCTGATCTGACTCTCTGTCCACAAAACCTGATTCTCTAAGTGTTTCATTATTTCATCGTATGTTTTCTGTGTTTGTTTGTATTTCTTCTTCTTTTCCTCTAGAGACTTTAAGTCAGATTTCAGCTCATCCATTTCAGTAACTGCTTTTTCTACAGGAACCACAGTGTGTTCACGATGATGAGGAAAATCACAGACCAGACACACAGCTCTGTTTTCATCTTTACAGAACAGTTTAGGTTCTTCTGGATGTTTGCTGCAGACCACCTCCACCTTCTTTTCTCCAGATTTCCTTCAGACAGATTAAACAGAAGCTGTGGTTGCAGCTCAGAGACACAGATTCTCTGAACGTCTTCGAACACACTTGACATGTCAGAGATTGTTCAACAACTTCAATCTTCTTCTCTGCCATTTACTCTGATATGTGAATTATCCTTAAACACAGACTCACCAAATCTGTCCCTTTGGATTCACACTCAAATCCTCCTGGTCTGTGTTTTAGATCCAACACCCTGTAATGGCGTTTCACCTGTGTTCAGTAAATGTCGAAATTATTTTCACTTTCATTTCTTCTACCATCTCTACCTTCATATGTTTTACTTTCATCCAGTAGATGGTGCTATTTACTTTCATAAACTAACGATCTGTTTCATCACTGCTCAGACAAATGAACAGTTCATCCTGTTAAAGCAGCAGAAAAGTTCAATGATGGTTTAATATCAGCTGTATGAAGGTGTGAATATTGTCAAAGCTGCAAAGTCACAATTACATTCACATTATTGTACAGTTTTGTTATAAAATAGTGTATTTATTCTAAATTATTACTATTATCAGTATTCCACAGCATGTGAAAAGTCAGGTGCAGTTGGAGAAAAATTTATTTTGTCTCCACAACCCCCCCCTCCCCATGAACAATAAACAACAACAGAAAATGTATTTGCATCTTGTAATGTATGTGTGTTAAATTCACATTCGCTAAATGTCCCTTGTCAGATGCAGTACCGGAAGTGCCCAGTTTAATAAATGCTAACTTAAAGCAAAGCTACGAATCTCCGAGTCTCTCTGTACTTTACAAATATAAGTACATTACGTGGTGTCAGAAAGCTAGAAAGAACAGCTACCACGCAGCAAACAGGATGATGCAATTCGACCACCCGAAAATAGACTGGGACGCAGCGGACTTATATCAAGAGTTCGAAAGGTTTCGTAGCCACGTTAGCTTCGTCTTTGCAGGCCCTCTGTCTACGCTAGAGGCTAAACAGAAGGCAGGATGGCTTGGTACATGGATCGGTGAGCAAGGCAGAGAAATCTACAAAAACATACAAAACATGGGCTCAAGATGAAAGAGATGACCCGACCAGTGTGTTAGATAAGTTTGCAGCTTACATAAGACCTCGAAAAAATAAGAGGATCGCCAGACATCGTTTCAAACAAAGGAGACAAGGTGCCACGGAGAGTTTTGACAACTTTTTGAAAGATTTACGTCTGCTCCTACTGGATTGTTGATTGATGCAATAATAGCGGGAGTGAGAGAAAAGCGTGTGCAAGAAAGGCTGTTGGACAGAGGTGAGGACTTGACATTGGCCAAAGCCATCGAAATACCCCAGCAATTTGAAATGTCTCAAACACAAATGAAAATTGTTAGAGAGGAGGATGTGCAGGTTTCAGCAGTGTCAAGTAAACCAAAATTCACTGTACAAAATAAGAAGCCCTTCAGTCAAAACGTTAAGAAATTCATGCCCCGTAAACAAAGTATACAAAATCAATCTCAAAACTGTACTAAATGTGGAAAAGACTCAAAGCACAAATGGAGTCAGGGAAAGTGTCCAGCTAAAGGCTCAATATGCTCCTGCTGTCACAAACCCAACCACTGGGCATCAGTCTGTCGAAATCGATCCGTTAGTGCAGTAAACGTAGAGCCAAATACTAGTGAAGAAGAGATTTTGGATATAAATCTTACCACTGATGCAGATACAGGGTCAGTGGTGATGGGTGACAAGTGGCTAGTGGACATTGACATTTTAAATCAGAAAGTGCAGTTTCGGATTGATACGGGTGCAAAATGTAACACACTGACACTAAGCTGCTATCAGTCACTGGACCACAAGGGGGAGCTCAAAACCTCAAAAAGAGTACTGAGAACCTATTCAAACCACAAAATAAAGCCCATTGCTGCTGTTGACCTTCTGCTACAATACAAAGAACACAAAACTAAGGCAGAGTTGGAAGTTGTGGACATTGCACAAGAAAATGTGCTCAGTGGCACCACGGCAGAGTCGCTGAATCTGATTTTGAGGTTGGATTCTATCCGAGACAGCAGCGTAGTGACAAAGGTGGACACCACAAAGCCAAGTACACCTGTTGGTCTGGAAAAATTCCCGGAGCTGGTACGCACGACGGGCACCCTGCCAGGTAAATACACAATAAAGATTGATCCGGAGGCTAAACCTGTCATTCACCCTGTGCGTCGACAACCAGTAGCACTCAGAGACAAAATCATTGGGAAACTGAATGAGATGGTGGAGGACGGCCACATCTCAAAAGTTGACCAACCAACCGAATGGGTCAGTTCTATGGTCGTGGTCACAAACAAGGACAAAATCAGGATTTGCATTGATCCAAGTGACCTAAACAACGCCATCAAAAGAGAACACTATCTAATGCGCACAATCGAAGAAGTCGTGTCAACAATGCCTAATGCCAAGGTATTCTCTGTACTTGATGCAAAGTCAGGTTTTCTACAGATAGAATTAGATGAGGCTTCATCTTTCCTGACGACTTTCAACACCCCGATAGGGAGGTACAGATGGCTAAGACTACCGTTTGGCATAAAATGTGCTCCTGAGATTTTTCAACGAATAATGGACCAAATGCTGGAGGGCATCAGTGGGGCAACTGGCATTATGGATGACATTCTGATCGCAGCGCCAACCATGAAGGAACATGATCAAATTCTGAAAATGGTTGTTGAAAGAGCCACAAGATACAATCTCAGATTGAACTTCAACAAATGTCACATCAGGCAAACAGCAGTGCCATATGTTGGACACTTGATTACTGCTGAAGGACTAAAACCGGATCCTGCAAAGACAGAGGCAGTGAGGTTCATGCCACCACCTACAGACAAAGAAGGGGTACGTCGCTTTCTAGGTTTTGTAACATACTTATCAAAGTTTATTCCCAATCTAAGTGAAATTGACGCACCTCTCAGACAGCTCACAAAAAGTGATGTGGAGTTCGCATGGCAGCCAGCACAACAGCAAGCTTTTGATAAGCTGAAACATCTGTGCACTCACCACCCTGTGTTGAAGTTTTATGATGTCTCAAAACCAGTGGAGATCTACTGTGATGCAAGCAGTACTGGACTTGGGGCTGTGTTAGTGCAGGACGACCAGCCTGTCGCTTTTTCATCCAGATCTATGACAGACGCAGAAACCCGATATGCGCAAATCGAAAAAGAGATGCTGTCGATCGTCCATGCCTGTACCAAGTTCCACCATTACATATTTGGGAAGCATGTAACAGTTTTTAATGATCACAAGCCACTCGAGGACATTTACAAGAAACCTTTGCTCTCCACTCCAATGCGTATCCAGAGAATGCGCCTGCGACTGCAATGGTATGACATCACTGTAAAATACAGAAGAGGTAAAGACATGGAACTGCCAGACACCCTATCAAGGGCACAGCTGTCAGACAAAACGCCAGAGGCTGCCACGTTAGAATGCGTTTCCATGCTAAGCTTCCTCTCAGTGAGTGACGAAAAGTATGCCGAGCTTCAAGAGCGCACAAAGGCCGAGCTTAGCATTCTCCAACAAGTGATTCAACAGGGATGGCCAGAGGAACGGAAGTAGGTCCCGATTCCTGCACAGCCATACTGGGACTCAAGGAGCCAACTAGCGGTCACTGATGGGATTGTTTACAAAGGGATGCGGATTGTTGTTCCTGCCACAATGAGAAGCCATATGTTGGGACTAATTCACCAATCACATCTCGGTATGGTGAAAAGCAAACAACGCGCCCGTGAAGTCTTGTTTTGGCCGGGCATGAGTGCGGAAATCGAAAATGTCATCAGAAACTGTGCCAAGTGTGCCGATGTTCAAAACAAGCTGACAAAACTACCACTAATGCCAACTGAAACTCCTGAGCTCCCATTTGAAGTCGTAGCTTCAGATTTATTTGAGTTTGAAGACAAACATTATGTGCTACTTGTGGACTATTATTCAAAGTATATCGAAGTGGAGAAGCTTAAAGACCAGCGGAGCCGTTCAACAATAGAGGCTCTGAAAGCTCAGTTTAGCAGGCATGGAATCCCTGCAGTTCTTTGAACAGATAATGGCCCACAGTACGCAGCAGAAGAGTTCAAAGAGTTCTCCAAGAACTACGGCTTTCATCACGTGACGTCTTCGCCTCATACACCACATTCAAATGGTGAAGCTGAACGGGCAGTGCAAACGGTCAAAAGGCTGTGGAGCAAAGCGCCGGATAAACATCTTGCCTTGTTGGACTACCGCTCAACTCCACTCGAGTCAGTTGGACTGTCACCGTCACAACTGCTTATGGGCAGAAGACCAAGAAACAAACTACCAGCTGCGCGTGCAATTCTCACACCCATAAGCTACGACTCACGCCAAGTCAAGCACCTGTTAGACAAGGCAAAATGCATTCAAAAACACTACTACGACAAGAGAGCAACACATTCACGCCAAGATCTGCAACCTGGGGACGAGGTCAGGATGGAGCCATTTCCCGGCAACAGGAGGTGGACCCCTGCAGTCGTTGTGAAGCCACACAGTGCCCCTCGATCCTATGTTGTCGAAAGTGGAGGTAAGCTGTATCGCCGTAACAGTCAGCACCTTCGGAGCAGCACTGCAGCAGCCAACCAAGCACGCCACGCTCATAGTGATGAAGAGCTCTGGAAAGAGTCACCACCACCCCAGAACAGCGAGGCTCTACATCCTTCGGTTCCTGTTGACTCGCCATCTTCCTCACCGGTGGTCACCCAGCGCTCACAAGTTCCCGTGACTGAACTGTATAAGACTAGGTGTGAAAGAGCCGTGAAACCTCCGGACCGACTGGACATATGAACTGTACGCTTAACAGTGTATAGTCAGGCACAGGTGTGCTGAATACACCTGTTGGAAGTGATGTGCTGGTAACCTCTCCTTCCCAGTTAGTTGTTCTAAAATAAAATATAAAACAGACAGTTAAAAGTAAATAAATAAATAAATAAATAAAAAGGTTTATGTTTATAATAACTAAAGAAATTTTACATTGCACTTTAAAGTTAAAGGTACTAATAGTGATTGTTTTATTTTCTCTAAAGCTGTTTTATTACTGAGAAAGGGGGATGTAATGTATGTGTGTTAAATTCACATTCGCTGAATGTCCCTTGTCAGATGCCGTACCGGAAGTGCCCAGTTTAATAAATGCTAACTTAAAGCAAAGCTACGAATCTCCGAGTCTCTCTGTACTTTACAAATATAAGTACATTACACATCTGTTTGTCTGATGCAGCCATATCTTTTGAAACACAAAAACATTTTTCTGCAAAATGTTAAAATATTCATGATAATATTGCAAACTGTAAAACAGAGTGTGTGAAAACTGTTTTCCACTACTTATTTAGTATTGATTCAAACCCATCAGTTTCATATTAATAATTATCTTATAATTAATCTGAAAAATCCTGCAGGTTAATGTTTGAATAAGATGAATAAAAAGTAACTTCAATTTTATCTGATCAATAAAAACTAACATATTATAAATCACCTCAGTGTTCACTGTTTGTTCCATTTGACTCAGTTTAACAGGTTTTGGAAAATGTCAAACACAGTCTATCGTTCATATTTTCATTTCTCCATAAACAACAGAGAAATCTTCAGGTCGTAGAAGGACACCTTCCCCCTGTCATAGTCCAGTTCAACTCTGATCCTCTGTGGACTCGACTTCACTGTCACAGTTCCACGTGCTTTTCATTTCATACTTACGCGAGCTTTAATGCTGCACCTGAATGCGCCACTCCTTAGTCCCTGAACGCAGCATTAGCTGTTTTTCTTTCACAACCAACAACCTCCAGGACAGAGGAGGACTAACTCCACGGACCTGGGGCTGAGGTCAGTAGTTTCTCCTCCACCTGAAGTCATTGGGAGTGAAATAAAACGTGCTAAACCATTAGTTTAACGTCAAACGTATTAGAATAGTTAACGGTCAGACTACTACTGTGGTTTTATGTAGCTTTAACGTAAAAAAAAAAAAAAAAAAAAACTCTGATTACGGAAACGGAACAAACCCTCTGCCTTAGACGTTAGGTTAAACTCCGATCATTTATAGTAACGTTACGTCTTTATTTAACCTATTTTGTTTATTTTAACATACGAATAAAGTCACGAATTGATGGGCGTATCTTAGGAATGAGTGACAGCGGAAACGCGGAAGTCCCACACAGTGTAAACGCTAAGCCCCTCCCCCTTTGCATCAGTCACTAATACTCCATAAAAAACCTGTTGTTCTTGAGTAAAACGGAGAATTTAAGATTTAACTGTCATAAAAGTTAAGACCCGGACACAGAAAAAAGACTGTAGTGTGTACTGTGGACCAACAGTCACAGTGTTGCATAAATCTCAACAACTAAAGTGTAAATGCTAATATTAGTTATCTATTAGCTAATTAGTGTTAGCTTATTTTTCAAATGTAACCTAAGTATTTGTAGTTGAGTAAAAATACTACAGAAAATTAAATTAGAAAAAAACAACTGCTTTTTAAACAGTGATATCTTTCTGTCTTAAATGGAATTCTTTATTTTCTATCGTCTCCCTTTTATTATTATTATTATTATTATTATTATTATTATTATTATTATTATTATTATTATTATTATTATTATTGTTGTTGTTGTTGTTGTTGTTGTTGTTGTTGTTGTTGTTGTTATTATTATTGTTATTATTATCTATTTATTTTACTTTATTTAGCATTTGTTCCCCAGATTTTTCTCCACTTCATTTTGTGTTTTCTTTTTCTTCAATTTTGTTCAGTTTGTGGCTTATTTTGTTCTTGTTTCTGACTATTTAGTCATTCATCTTGTTCATTTTATTGAATACTTTGGCTGTGGTGGTTAATTTTCTTGCCTATTTCATTAGTTTCCCCCTTATTTTGTCACTATTGCTTATTTTGTTGATTTATTTTCATTCCTTTCATTTATTAATTTGGCTCTTTTTGTTCATTATGTTGCTTGCTGTATGTTTATTATTATTTTACTTAATTTTTTCAGATTTTTTGTCACATTATTTCGTATTTTGTGTGCTCTTTTTTCTTCATTTTTATCCACCATCATTGATCCAACTTCATGGATTTTAATGGTGAAATAATGTTGGAGAAGGTGACAGAGATGACATAACTGATTACTGTTTTACAGCATTTTCAACATTTTGTTTGTGGCTTATTCAGTTTTTGTTCCTGTTATTATTATTATTATTATTATTATTATTATTAGTAGTAGTAGTAGTATTAGTAGTAATTTCATTTTGATTTGGCTGTTGTGGTTCATTTTGTTGGCTATTTAATTAATTGTCCATAATTTCTCTTAATTTTCGTTATCATTTTGCTTTGTTTGTCAACATTTTGTTGCCTGTATCATTAATTTCTCTTCACATTTATACAGTTTATGATTTATTCAGTCACTATTACTTAATATTTTGTGGATTTATTGATGTTTTTATTCCCTTCATTCATTACATTGACTGTTTTTGTTCATTGTATTGCTTCCTTCATTATTTTTTGTTTTATTTTATTAATTTTTCCCCCATATTTTTCACATTATTTTGTGTGTGTGTGTGTATGTGTGTTCCTATCTTTATGGGGACATTGATCTGTTTAATCACACCAAGGGGACCTCTGACACTATGAGGACAAAAATCCAGGTCCCCACGAGGGTTAAATATAAATGTACAGTGGTAATTCGTACTCGTACTCGTATTCGTCGTCTCCCGCTTCATCAGGGTCGTGGGGGCAGCAGCCTCAGCAGAGTAGCCCAGACTTCCCTCACCCCAGCTACCTCAGCCAGCTCCTCCAGGAGAATGCCGAGGCGTTCCCAGGCCAGCTGAGAGATATAATCCCTCCAGCGTTTCCTGGGTCGACCCCGAGGTCTCCTCCAGGAAGGACATGCCCGGAACACCTCCCCAGGGAGGCGTCCAGGAGGCATCCTCACGAGGTGCCCGAGTCACCTCAACTGGCTCCTCTAGACATGGAGGAGCAGCGGCTCTACTCCAAGTCCCTCCCGGGTGTCTGAGCTTCTTACCCTATCTCTCAGGCTGAGCCCGGACACCCTGCAAAGGAAACTCACTTGTACCCGTGATCTCATTCTTTCGGTCATGACCCAAAGCTCATGACCATAGGTGAGGGTCGGAACGTAGATCAACTGGTAAATTCAGAGCTTCACCTTCTGGCTTAGCTCCTTCTTCACCACAACGGACCAATTTAACACCCGCATTATGCTGATGCTGCACCTCCCGTTCCATCCTTCTGTCACTCGTGAATAAGATCCCAAGGTACTTGAACTCCTCCACCTGAGGCAGGACCTTCCCCCCGACCCGGAGAAGGCACAGTGGTAATTCTACTAACTAAATTATTTTTGTTCCAGAAGTGTTTTCGTACCGTTAATTTTTTGTAAATAAAGTTGCAATTTACATGTAAAAGGCTTGATTAATTTCAAGGCCCCCAATACTACCCCTCAAACCCTTTAAAAATTATTTAAAAAAATTACAGATTTTGTATGAAATGTGTTAAAAGAAAATGTAGATTTAGATTTTAGCCCATCCAGGCTAACACCAGCTGTTGTTAGTGTAGATACAAACACCGCCCCCCGGGTTTTACCTGTGAGAGCATGGATTCATTCAGATTCTTCCTGTTCAGGAATTTCTTCAGGCAGCTTGAACAGAAGCTGTGGTTGCAGCTCAGACACAATTCATTTCATCCAATCAAACTTGGATCAAATGAAAATCAAACCTCATCCTGACTTTTGGTTGTCATTTATTTCCTCTGAACCTGTTCTCCATTGGAAACTGAACTCAACTCATGTGATTGGAATAAAATCAGGTCAAATAAGACAAACAGTTCAAACACAAACATCCCAGTTTTATCCCTTTATTCCATAAATCACATGTATATGACAATAAATGACAGTTAATGTAAACATTATAAATGTAAATATACTGAACATGGGACAAAGTCTGCAGTCACTCAAATATATCAGATGTTTCTGTGATGTTATTCTAAGACTTGTGGCTCAAACTAATCTGGTGCAGATCTTCTGAAGCAGGAAACACACGAAACTGAGGAAAATAACATGATGGGACTGTTTGAATTCAGACACATGAAGGTTCAACCTTTGACCTTTACAGAGACGTGGGTTTGACCTCCAATCACTGACAAGAAAAATGAATGACAGCCAGTCAAACGTCTGATTGAACTGTTTAGAAAAACTGTGAATCTGAAAGTAAAAGGTGTAAAAACTCCTCAGTTTCCTCTGTTTCCTTCTGTTTGTGTTCATGTAAATCTCACCACCTGATAGAAAATGAGTGCAGATAAATACAACCAGAGGGGTTCAAAGTACTCACATTCTGTACTTAACTTGAAGTACAGATAGTTGTGTGAAAAAATACTCTGGTAAAAATAGAAGTACTGATTCAACTCTTCTACTTAAGTAAAAGTAAAAAAAAGTATAATTTGTCAATTGTAATAAAGTACAAAAGTAAAAAAGTAAAACAGCTTTTTTTGTCATGAACGCAATACTACTTCAGAAAATAAAATCTGAAAAGTTTCAAAAGTATGTAAAATAAAGCCTTTAAAAGTGTGTTTGATTGAGTCACAGTTACTCAGTTTTGTGGATATGGGCAAGAAATTTAGGAAACATTGAGGAAGAAAAGTGACAATTGAGATAAAATTGTATTATGAAAAGTTATAAATATGAGATAAAAATGCATGATTTTAAGATAAAAAGTCACAATTATGAGATAATAGTCATATAACTATAATATATAAAGTCACAGTTTCTCGTCTCCACTGATTTTTCATACTGTCACATCTGTTTAGTTTGTAAAAGTAACGAGTCTATTCTGACAACGTAAAGAGAATAAAGTACAGATATTTATACAAAAATGTAGGAAATAAAAGTAAAACGTTGCCAGAAAAATAAATACCCAAGTATATGTGGCAGGTCGGGTGTCGCTCTGCTCCACCCCCTCCCACTCAATCGACCGGAGCTTGATTGCACATTCTCAGCACCTGTTAATCACTGCGCTCCTGCGGGGCGCATTCTCTCCCTGGCATTGACGTGGAAAGGCCCTGTGTCGGCGTGCTCCAGCTGTTTGGCGTGCTCTGTTCACTTGGTGTTGGTGTGATTGTGTGGTTGTTCGCAAGGTAAGTGTGGGTGCGTCGTGCAACGTTGTGCAACGTTATGGCACATTATGGGGTAACAACCGCCGTGATTTTGTTCTCAGTGTTGGCCGTGTCAGTTGGGTTGCAGCTGGAGGAAGCGTGGTGTTCCCTCTCTGCCGTTTGCAGACTGGGACTTGATCGTGAGTGTTAAAGCTCTCTTTATCGGTAAGCATGCTCTTTTATTAATCTTTGTTGTCTATAGTAGCCTTAGGCTAACAGCTGTTGCCCTCTGCTCTGTCCTGCTGTAGCTGCGGAATCGGCAGCGGTTTCGTCTCTCCTCCTGCGCTCCAAGGATGTATTGCACCGCTTATTGCTGATATCACAGCCTTCTAAGTGTAACATCTGCGGCCTGCAGCCCTGGTGCAGCCGCTCCGTCTTCACTCTGTCGTCCACGCCATTGTTTTGTTTTTGGTTGTAGCTCTCCACGCAGCAACAGACTGAAGCCCCACCGCAATTGTTTTGTTTCTTTGTTTGTTGGTTTATTTGGTTATTTCTTTGTTCATTTTTGGTTAATAATTTGTTTTGCTGGTTCCTCGTTGGGCCAGCTGTTTAGAGCATTTTCTTTCTGTTTATCCATTTTCTGTAAGTCACATATGGTTATTTTGTTTAGTTTTATTTTGGTTACATTTCTGATTTTGTTTATTTAGCTATGGGTAGGCTCTAACACATCTGATTGCCACCCATAGCTGAGTTATTATTTAAGTTATGATTTAAGTATTTGTATTCATTTTAAAGCAAATAATTTGTATTCTTTATGTTGGTGTGCATGTGGGTGTGAATGTTGTGTGTGAGCGTTTTAGGATAGGCCATTTTAACTAATTGTATAAACCAACCCTTGAGGGTCGCTCACCTAATTTTGTTTCTTTTCTCCCTGGACAGGAGCTGGGTAGTGCGTGGCAGACTCCCTGGTGGTGGTCCCCATCTCACATCCCTTAAGTTTGCTGTGGCACGTGGGGGTTTGGTTTGTAGTATTTTTGTGTGCTTTAAGTTTCTTTAGTCTGTCCGCCTCCCTGAGTTGGGCCCTGTTCCCCCCTTTTTTTTGTTTATTTCCCCCTTAACTTACCGTGGTGAAGCAGTCCCTAAAGAACATGTTCATTTTAAATCTAGTAAACCATTGTTAAATAAAAATAATTTATATTTTTTTTGGAAGTCCGTCTCATGTCCTCTTTAAAACTTTGTGTAACGAACCTGTGTGACCTCATAGTAGTCCTAGTACCAAGACAAGTTTATTTCCTGGGGTGCAATTCCCCAGGTGGCATTGTCGGACAACTTTCCCCTCTGCACCACATCTCGCCACATATAGATACCGAAAAAAATCTACTTAAGTAATGAAGTACTTTATACCTCTGAATACAACATAACATTATTTATATGACAAGGAACCATAACAGTGATAAGTCGGGTCCAAAGAGCAGAAGAATCAGTACCTGAACCCATATTACAACCAGAACCATCAGTTCAGTTCCATTGACTTCAATACACCTGTCCTTTAACGTCTGTTCACATCATCACATCATTTTAGGATCAAAACGTGGAGACAGAAACAAACGGCTGTAGATTAAAACACTCACATATGAACAAAAAGGAAAATATCTGTCCCAGGATATGTGTTCTAGTCAACGGGTTCAGAACCAGGACAATATGGACGTTCATTTACAGTGGTGGAAAAAAGGTTTTGGACACCCCATGCATTTGTGAAATATTATATTAAAATAATTTAAGTCAGTGAAATCTGCCCAGTATTGTTCCCTTCTCCAAACCCACATGCTCCTTCTGCACATGCTCTGTTCTGTCCAGGTCAAAACTGGATGTTTGAGCAGAAAAACATCCAGGACATGACATGTTATAACTGACAACAACTCAGTTTTGTTACGCTTCTAGTAAGGAGGACCCAAAATACAGACTTCGGGAAACAAGGCTCTTTTATTCTGAGCTCCAAAAGATGTCCAGAAACGAGAATAGACCAAATAGGTCAAACAAACAAAACTTGATCCTTTAACCAAATAGTTCAAAACTCCCAAGGGGGACCACGATCCGGTGGGTACCGTCCAGAAGGAGACGAGGCTTCAGAAGACGTATGTCTATGGGGTGAACTGACAAAGGAGAAAGCAAAGGAAAGGACTTAAATAGGGAGAAGTGATGAGGACAGGTGTGTGAGGACCAGGTGAAATAATTAGGGTGAAAGGTGACAGGAAGCAGAAGGGAAAAAAAAAAACAGTGAGTAGAGATATGACAGTGCCCCCCCCTCAACGGCCGGCTCCCGACGGCCCAGGAAGCTCCGGGTGGTCCTGATGGAACGCCGTAATGAGCGACCGGTCGACCACGTGGCTGGCTGTGATCCAGGACCGCTCCTCCGGTCCATAACCCTCCCAGTCCACCAGGTACTGCCAGCCCCGGCGACGAGCCGCGAGGAGACGTCGCACGGTGTAGACCGGACCGCAGTCCACTATCCTGGGCAGCAGGGGGGGTGCTGTGCGAGGAACCAGAGGGTGGGGAATTTGGTGGGGCTTAATGCGGCTGACGTGGAAGGTGGGGTGGATTTGCATGGCCCTGGGAAGACGAAGCCTGACAGACACAGGATTAATGACTTTCACAATGGGAAAAGGACCAATAGATCTGGAAGCCAACTTACGGTTCTCCACCCGGAGCGGCAGGTCCCGAGTGGAGAGCCAAACCCTCTGCCTCACCTGGTACGGAGGAGGATCTGAGTGCTGCCTATCAGCCGCCCTCTTGGCCGTGGCTGACGCCCTGAGAAGGGACCGCCTTGCACGGGCCCAGACCCTCCTGCACCGCTTGATCAGCGACGAGGCGGCCGGAACTCTGATTTCCCCCTCTTGCTCGCCGAACAGTGGAGGTTGGTACCCAAACACACACTGAAACGGGGAGAAACCAGTGGACGCCGAGGGCAGGGTGTTGTGTGCAAATTCCACCCAGATGACCTGCCGACTCCAGGTGGAAGGATTAGAAGAGGCGAGAAGGCGCAGTCCTGTCTCCAAGGCTTGGTTGGTCCTCTCTGCCTGCCCGTTAGACTGGGGGTGATAGCCTGAGGAGAGACTAGGCTTGGCCCCAATCAGGCGACAGAACTCTGCCCAAAATTTAGAAACAAATTGGGGCCCCCGGTCTGACACAATATCCCTGGGGAACCCATGCACCCTACACACATGATCCAATAGAACCTCTGCCGTCGCTTCTGCTGAGGGAAGCTTCGGCAGAGGTATAAAACGGGCCATCTTAGAAAATCTGTCCACCACCGTGAGCACCACCGTCTTACCATCTGAAGGGGGCAACCCGGTCACGAAATCCAAAGAGATAGGACTCCAGGGACGCGTCGGGATAGGCAGGGGCCGCAGCAAACCAGCGGGACGCCGATGGGACGGCTTTACCTGGGCACAAACCGGACAAGAAGAGACATATTCCCTCACCTCTTTCTCCATTCCCTCCCACCAGAACCTCTGCCGGATGAACGCTAGGGTTCTCCTGGCCCCGAGGTGACAGGCCAGCCGACAGGTGTGCCCCCAGTGAATGACCTGGGGCCTCAAGGTAGGAGGAACATGAAGGAGTCCCTTGGGGCAGGCAGGAGGTACAGCCTGACCCCGACTAGCCAACCGCACCTGGTCCTCTATCTCCCATGCAAGGCCCCCGATCACCAGAGACTGGGGCAGGATGTTCTCGGGTTCCTTCTGTGGGGAAGAAGGGGTGAACTGGCGGGACAGAACATCGGCCTTCCTGTTCTTTGACCCTGGCCGATAAGTGAGGTTAAACTTAAACCGGGTGAAGAACAGTGCCCATCTAGCCTGCCGGGCATTAAGTCTCTTGGCGCCCTGGATATATTCCAGGTTACGGTGGTCTGTCCACACCATAAACGGCTGTTCTGCACCCTCCAACCAGTGTCTCCACTCCTCCAGGGCCTCCTTTACTGCTAACAGTTCCGTATTCCCTACGTCGTAATTTTGTTCGGCGGGAGTGAGACGGCGAAAAAAAAAAGCGCAAGAGTGAATACGGTTGTCCTTAGAGGACCGCTGGGACAGAATCGCCCCAACCCCCACCTCAGAGGCATCCACCTCCACAATGAACTGGAGGCGAGGGTCGGGTAAGGTGAGAACCGGAGCCGAGGTGAACAAGGTCTTAAGTCGGGTGAAGGCATCATTGGCCCGAGGGGCCCACCCAAACCGAGTCTTCTCAGACGTCAGCTGGAATAATGGAGCCGCCACAGAGCTGTACCCCCGGATGAAGCGGCGGTAAAAGTTGGCAAAACCCAGGAAGTGGCGAAGCTCCCTGCGTGACTGGGGAGGAGCCCAGTCACGGACCGCTCTCACCTTGGTATCCTCCATCGCTACTCGTCCCTCAGACACAACGAAACCCAGAAAAGTGACAGACGGGGAGTGAAACACGCACTTCTCAGCCTTTACAAATAACTGGTGCTCTAAGAGATGGGTGAGGACGGTGTGGAAATGCAAGATGTGGGTAGACAGATCCGAGGAGAAAATAAGGATGTCATCTAAATAGACGAACACGAACCGATTTAGAAATTCCCCAAGAATGTCATTAACGAAATTTTGAAACACCGCGGGTGCATTGGTGAGACCGAAAGGCATGACCAGGTACTCGTAGTGACCAGATGGAGTGTTAAAAGCCGTTTTCCACTCGTCCCCCTCCCGTATTCTCACCAAGTGGTATGCATTGCGCAGATCCAACTTGGTGAAGACACGGGCGCCCTGAAGCTGTTCAAAAGCAGTGGAGACGAGTGGAAGTGGGTACCTGTTGCGGATGGTGATGTTATTGAGGCCCCGGTAGTCAACGCATGGTCGGAGGGTGCGATCCTTCTTCTCCACAAAGAAGAACCCCGCCCCTGCAGGAGACGAGGAGGGTCGGATAAGGCCTGCCTGGAGAGACGAATTGATGTACTCTGTCATCGCATGTGTTTCTGGACCTGAGAGGGAATATATCTTTCCTCGAGGAGGAGATGTGCCTGGTAACAGTTCAATAGCGCAATCATACGCTCGATGAGGTGGTAGAGATAATGCCCGCTGCTTGCTGAATACCTCCTGCAGATGGTGGTAGCAGGCTGGAACCCCGATCAGATCTGGGGAAACAGGGCGCTCAGGGACAGTGGCAGAAAAACAAGACAGGTTAGACCTAATGGGCCCGGGCTCCCCCACCCCGAGGGATAAGCAGTTGTCGTTGCATGTGTCAGCCCAGGACAAAACTCTAGCTCTCCTCCAGTCTATGTGAGGGTTATGTGCAGAAAGCCACGGAAAACCCAACACCACCGGGTGAGCCAGAGAATGAAAAGGGAAAAGAGGGATTAATTCGGAGTGACCATTGGGAAAGGTTAGCCTGACCGGGGAGGTCTGATGAGTTATGTTACTTAAGGGTCTCCCGTCCAGGGCTATGGTGGAGCGTGAGGCAGATAGGGGGTGAACAGTAAGGTGTAATTTGCGGACTAACTCAAAACTAATCAGATTGGCGTCAGCACCAGAGTCAATTAGGACTGAGGAGGAAATAGTGTCAGATTGGGAAGAAAGTGAGAGGGTGAAACAGGCACGAGTGGAACTCACCGAACCAGGCCTTGGCAGAGGGGACCGCATCGGGTTGGATGGACAGACATTTACACGGTGACCCTCAGCCCCGCAATACAGGCACAGCCCCCCCACCAAACGCCGCCGTTTCTCTGCGTGGTTCAGTCTAGTCCTTCCCAACTCCATTGGCTCCTCCCTGAACCCGGAGGAATCTGGTGGAGATGACCCATGACCGTGGCCGGAAGCCCCTGCCTTAGGACCACAGGTGACGGGTCCAGTACCTCCAGTCTGCCGCTCCTCCTCTCTCTCTCTCTCTCCGCCGGTCCCGGAGTCGCTGATCCACCCGGATGACGAGCGCGATGAGGGCATCAAACTGCTCTGGGAGGTCCAGCGGCGCCAGGTGGTCCTTCACAGTAGGGGACAGCCCCTGGAGGAACATCCCCTGGAGAGTTGTGTCGTTCCACCCACTGTCTGCCGCCAGCGTCCGGAAGGTGATGGCGTAATCCGCCGCCGTGCCGCTGCCCTGGCGGAGAGTGGTGAGTTTCTGGGCCGCCTCCCGTCCGTGCGGAGCCTGCTGGAAGATCCTCTTGAAGGACTCGATAAAGGCCGGGAGAGACCGGCAGCAGGGGGAATCCTTCCCCCACTCAGCAGTGGCCCAAGTCTCGGCTCGCCCCGTTAGATGGGATATAATGAAAGCGATCTTCGCCCGATCGGAGGGATAACAAGAAGGAGATAGTGAATGTTACACTGAGTAAAAAATGACTCACAGCGTCCGGATTCCCCCGAGAACTTCTCTGGATGGGACAGATGAGGCGAGGCGGAGACAGAAGTGGCGGCCGGAGCGGCGGCTGGAGCGGAAGCCGGAGCGGCGGCCGCCGCCGGGGCGGACTCGGCAGCGGACAGCGGGGGCTCAGCGCCAACGGAAGCCAGCTGATAGGGACTCTGTTAACCCTCTCATCTGTTCCCCGAGGGCGAGCAGGATCCGCTCGTGGCGATCGGCCAACTCCTGGAGAGCCTGCTGAAGCTGTGTGAGCCGTTCCTCTTGAGCTCGGAGCCGGAGCGCCTGATTATGAATGGCGGTTCCCAACTGGTTCGCGTCTGCGGGGTCCATAGTTGGTCAGTTCACTCTGTTACGCTTCTAGTAAGGAGGACCCAAAATACAGACTTCGGGAAACAAGGCTCTTTTATTCTGAGCTCCAAAAGATGTCCAGAAACGAGAATAGACCAAATAGGTCAAACAAACAAAACTTGATCCTTTAACCAAATAGTTCAAAACTCCCAAGGGGGACCACGATCCGGTGGGTACCGTCCAGAAGGAGACGAGGCTTCAGAAGACGTATGTCTATGGGGTGAACTGACAAAGGAGAAAGCAAAGGAAAGGACTTAAATAGGGAGAAGTGATGAGGACAGGTGTGTGAGGACCAGGTGAAATAATTAGGGTGAAAGGTGACAGGAAGCAGAAGGGAGAAAAAAACAGTCAGTAGAGATATGACAAGTTTGGTCTTTTTTTCCTTATAAACAATAAAAAAAAACTAAATAATAATTAGCATCCGTTTGTCTGATTCAACCACATGTTTTGAAAGAAATATTTTTCTGCACATTTTTATGATAATATTAGAAACTGTAAAATTAAAGGTGTGTGAAAACTTTTTTCCACTACTGTATTTAGTATTGATTCCAACTAAACCATCAGTTTCACATTAATAATCATTTTATAATTAAATCAGAAAAATCCTGCAGGTTAATGTTTGAATAAGATGAATAAAAAGTTATTTTAATTTCCTCTGATCAATAAAAACCAACATATTATAAATCACCTCAGTGTTCACTGTTTGTTCCATTTGACTCAGTTTAACAGGTTTTATACATTTCACATCTACATGTATTAATATGACTGGTTTTGGAAAAATTCAAACACAATCTGTCGTTCATATTTTCATTTCTCCGTAAACAACAGAGAAATCTTCCTCTGACAGATTTTAATATCAGTGGTTTTAGCATAACCAGCCTTTCCAACACTGAAATAAGGGTAGAGTTTCTCAGTGAAAGTGTCTTTGTGGGTGCAGATGTGAGTGTTATCTTCAGCGTCGTAGAAGGACACCTTCCCCCTGTCATAGTCCAGTTTAACTCTGATCCTCTGTGGACTCGACTTCACTGACACAGTCTGATTAAGAACATTATAGTATTTTCCACTGCGATGACATAAACACCAGATTCCATATTTTGGTAAAGCAGACACCTCTCCCTTCCTGTTAACTGACTCTTTAACCAAACCTATGTCCCAGTGAGGATGGTCTCCCACCTCCACATCCCAGCTGTGTTTCCCTGAGGTGAAGCCCTCAGATCCATGAACATCAGCATATTTATTGTTTCTCTCTGGATTATCAGGAACCTGTTGATCAGTGTCTCCATGTCTCACACTGGTCAGATCGTCAGACAGATGAAGCAATCCAGGTGCAGTGTTTGGGTCCAGGATGACGGGGCTGAAGTGGACCTTGTCCCTCATGTGGTCCCAGACTGTGAAGGACAGGTTTCCCAGGTGTTTGTCCACATGGATCAGTGCTCCTGAGATCAGCTGTGGCTCTGACACTGAGCACTGGGCTCTGGCTCTGCTCTGAGTGTCTTTAGAACTGATGAGGAATGCAGCGCTGGCTTTCTGCAGCTCTTCTTCAACAGCACAGATACTGTCTGACACAGAGGACATCTGCTCCTCAATCCTCTTCATCTCTGTCATCACACTCCTCCTCTTCTGCTCCTCTTCCTCCCTCAGAGCTGCCAGTCTGGACTCCTCTTCCTCTTTCAGGAACTGGTGGAGTTTGTTGAACTCTGCTCTGATCTGACTCTCTGTCCACAAAACCTGATTCTCTAAGTGTTTCATTATTTCATCGTATGTTTTCTGTGTTTGTTTGTATTTCTTCTTCTTTTCCTCTAGAGACTTTAAGTCAGATTTCAGCTCATCCTTCATTTTAGTAACTGCTTTTTCTACAGGAACCACAGTGTGTTTATGATGATGAGGAAAATCACAGACCAGACACACAGCTCTGTTTTCATCTTTACAGAACAGTTTAGGTTCTTCTGGATGTTTGCTGCAGACCACCTCCACCTTCTTTTCTCCTTTTTCTGTCTCAGATGATCCAACTTTCAGCTTCTCAGTAAAAGATTTAGTCAGTTTTTCAAGACTGACGAGACCATTTGAGGATCTCCTTCTACAAACAGGACAGGTTCTGTTTTCCTTTCCTTCCCAGAATTCCTTCAGACAGATTAAACAGAAGCTGTGGTTGCAGCTCAGAGACACAGATTCTCTGAACGTCTTCGAACACACTTGACATGTCAGAGATTGTTTAACAACTTCAATCTTCTTCTCTGCCATTTTCTCTGATATGTGAATTATCCTTAAACACAGACTCACCAAATATGTCCCTTTGGATTCACACTCAAATCCTCCTGGTCTGTGTTTTAGATCCAACACCCTGTAATGGCGTTTCACCTGTGTTCAGGAATGACAAAAGTATTTCCTATTTAAATTCTTCCTGCTAGTTACATAATTTCCACCTTCATATGTTTTACTTTCATCCAGTAGATGGTGTTATTTACTTTGATAAACTAATGATCTGTGTCAAGGGTTTGTTTATTCAATGATGGAATGGATGGCTCTGACAACAAGACTTAAGTGTTTTTTTTTATTGTTATTAACACCAAGTCCACAACCAGCAGTGATGAGGAGTGCAAATATTTACAGTAAAATTCCCAAAACACAGAAAAAAACATGTACAAGAGATCTAAAAAAATAAAATAAAGTAAGTCTCCATTACCATTCAACACACTAATTTCAGCCACACTCCTTAAATCTAAAAACAGTCTTTAACTCCAGCAACAAATGTCAAACTCTACACTACAACCCACACTCTAACTGGGAACCACTCCCACTTTATATACATGTAAGCCCCACCCACAGTCATACCAATCACCACATTATTAAATTAACACACAATCTACAATATTTACATGGAACATACATTAAACTGAAATCATATGAACTCATCTACACAATAGCACTAATTACCTCCCATACATATAACACAAACACAGAAAAAAAACAATGTATGAATGTCAGTTTCCTGTAATGAATGGTTCAGTCCGGGGTCATGTGTTCTCTGAAGTGTGAATTAGGGGTATTTAACTGGTGATCAGGAAGTGATTCTGTTTGGGAGGGTGTAGACGAGATGGACACTGGAGGGGAACAGGTCTGCGGTTGGCATAAACCGGTCTGTGAATGAGTCAGGATGGCGACAAAAAGAGTAGAGGAGGAAGAAATGGAGGAAGTAGAGTGGTCGTTGGTTGGAAGAGGAAGTGGGAGAAATAAATTAGGACTGGGGAGTGAGGACGAGCTAAGGACTTCAATGAGTCAAATAAGCAAAAGAAGTTTGGAAGAGAGCAGTTCAGATGAGGGGAGTAGGGTGGAAAAGAATGGATATAAGATCATATTGAGGTTTAGAAGAGAGGAGGAACATCTGATTATGTTATCAAAACAATTAAGAAGGAAAGCAGGAGAGGTAGAACTGGCCAAGACATTGTGGGATGTAACCTGTTAATAGTGTGTAAAAATGAGGAGCAGAAAAATAAAGTGATGCATGTTGAAAATCTATGTAAAAAGGTAGTGTGTGAGAGGAGAATATTGGGAGATGTGGTGAAGGGAGTGACAACTGAGAGTCCAACTGATGAGGATTTAGATAAACTAAAACGGAGCATTCAAGGAGGAGACGTCAGTAGGATTAAGAGGTTGTTAAAATCTGTAAATGGGGAAAAATCTGAAAGTCTGTCAATTGTGATAGAGTTCCAGGGGACAAAGCTGGCAGATAGAATAAAGATAGGATACATGAGCTATCCAGTGAGACAATATGTTCCACCTCCACTCAGATGTTATAAATGCCAGAGATATGGTCATGTTACAATGACATGTAAGGGAAGGCAAAGGTGCTCCAAATGTGGAGGGGACCATTCATTTGAAGAATGTACGAATAGTGGAGAGGATAGATGCTGTAACTGTGGTGGGCAACACACAGTGACGTATGAGCAGAGATGTATAGTAACGAAGTACAACTACTTGAGTAGTAGTGAAATGCAGTATCTGTACTTTTTTGGAGAATAATTTTTTTCGCCTACTTCCACTTCTACTGCACTACATTAAAAAAAAACAAAAAAACTTTTTCTCCGATAAATTTTTTATGTGCCGAATTGTCACTCGTTACTCTTACTAAATTGTTGGGAAACATACCAAACCCATAGCATATCAATGCCAGAGCGATAAATGGCTCTGTCACCTGGTTTGATGATGGTGTCTCATCATTGGACGAGTCAGCGATCAAACACTACATAATAAGACTGCACGCTGTAATCGGCCTTTTGGAAATGTTACATGCGTAGCTGCTACAGCGTGTTTACACAAGAAATATTTGGTTTGTCTCTTGGTCATATTCTTGGAATACTCTGGCCTTTGAAAATTTTATTTTTTTCATTAACACTTGTAAGTGAACTGGTATGTACTTGTACTACTGCTGCCTCAGCTGAAGTTGTACCTTTCATATTAAATATATAAATGTGTTCAAACTTGTGACTGCTTTCATTTAGTACAGACCTATATAGTACTTTTACTTTTTACTTTTACTTTCAGTACTTAAGTAGTAGTAATTTTTTCATTACTTCTACTTGTAATTTTACTTCTACTTTTACTTTCAGTAGTTGAGTAGAATTTTTTACATACTTCTACTTGCAATACTTAAGTACAATTGTCTTTGGATACTTTAGTACTTTCACTTGAGTATGATGCTTGAAGAACACTTCAACTTTCACTCAAGTCAGTTTTTTGATGTAGTACTTGTACTTCTACTTCATTCCTCTAGTCCAGTACTTTATACATCTCTGCGTATGAGGGATGTGAGGGTAGAAGAAGGACAGTGGAAAAACAACAGGTGAGGACAACTAATAATATAAGCTACGCTGAAGCAGTTAAAAAAGTGCAGGGACAAAACAGAAGGACTGAAATAGATAGAAGTGAGGAGAGTAAAAGAGAGGAAGAGGAGCAGAAAGAGCAGGAGGAAAAGAGAGAGAGAATAGATGCTGAGAAGATGATTGTTTTTATTGCATATGTGATTAACTGTACAGAACAGGAAACTGAAAAAATCCAAATAATAGTGAGAGGAGCCGAGAGATTTCTGGGATTGAAGGACGTTACATGGGAGCAGGTAAGTAGGAAGGTTGAGGGTGATGGTGAAGGTGAGTCTGGAGAAAAGATTAAATGATAATCCTTCAATGGAATGATAGAAGTTTGATAGCAAATGGTCAGGAATTTAAAAGAGTCATAGATGAAGTAGGAAGTAAACCTGGATGTGACATGTGTAGAAGAAACATGGCTGAAACCAGAGTTGAATTTTGTGATCAGGGGATATGAGAGTGTGTGTAGGGATAGAATAGAGGGAAGTGGAGGAGGGTGTATTATATTTATTAAACAAGGAATTCACTATAGAGAAATAGAGAAAGGGAAAGAATTAGAAATGATAGTAGTTGAAGTAGGAGTAAGTGAAAGAGTCATCAAAGTGGTACATTTTTATAAACCAAGTAAAAAAACATCAATAGAATCATTAGGGGAGTTAACTAGACATCCGGCCTAGACTGAACTGTGACTCATACATCATGTATCCATGGTCTTTCTCAAACAGGAATGTTTTCAGCCTAATTTTAAATGTAGGGACTGTTTCAGCATCTTTAATATTAAAGGGAAGCTGATTCCATAAGACAGTAACCATGGTAACTAAAGGCTCTAGCTCCTACTGTACTTTTAGAAACCCTAGGAACTTTCAATAAACCTGCATTCTGAGAACGAAGGGTTCTATTGGGCTGGTACGGAACCAGATCATCTTTAAGATAAGAGGGGCCAAACCATTAATGGTTTTATATGTAAGGAGGAGGATTTTAAATGTAATTCTAAACTCAACTGGTAGCCAGTGAAGGATCAGTCTTCAAGTGCTTTTGCCAGGCTTTTTGGAGCACTGTTTCTTTAAACTGCAGAAAGTTCACGATAATGGGTCCAGGCGGTGCTCCTGGGCTTGGACTCCCGGTGAGCGCTTGGTGTGCACACTGTATCCCCAGGTCCATTTCAACCGGTAAGTCCAGCTCTTTTTGCAGTAAACTTTCTACGTATTTGGGAACAGTGTCTTTACCGTGTGTCTCTGGAATCCCGAAGATTCGGATGTTGTTTCTGCAAGATCCTGACTCTAAGTCAGTAAGCTTTCCTTTTAAAGACCTCTGTTCCTTTAGAATGGCCAACACTGCCCCTTTTACTTTAATGCCCAAATCCTCTATGTCTGCGGTGCGGGCTTGTGTTTCCATTAGCATCTCCCTCTGGTCCTGGAGCTCTCTTGTATTGTCTTGGAGTTTCTTGTCAATTTATTCCTTGGCAGCAGTGAACTCTTCTTTCATGTCGGCTTTGAAATCTTCCTTAAATATGACCAGTTGCCTTCTGAGGTCCCGTTGCAGCTCGTCACATTTGTTGTTTATTCCGGAGAATCCGTCTCTCCACGCTTCGGTGTTAGCCGTTAGCATAGATTTGTCCGCAGGAGCGGAGTTTTTTTCCATGTCTTCGTCTGTGTTGGTTTTCCGTCCTTTTCTTGTTGGTCAACCTCCGTGTTTATCTTCCCCACTCATCTCGCATTTTAGTCTCGTCTTTCTTGTTTTATGGGGTTTTTTTCAATATTTTTTCGGCACTCACGGAAAGTTATGCGACCATCTGGTTCTGAACCAGAACCGGAAACCTATTGGACCTCTTTCAATTGAGAAAGTAATCAATCCAGTGGCAGTTAGATTAACCCTACCTCAATCTATGAGGATTCATCCCTCCTTCCATATCTCCAAACTCAAACCTGTCACTGAAAGCCCGTTAATGGGTCCCAGGATGATTGACGGCGCACCAGCATATACGGTCCGAAGATTGCTTCGTTCCAGACATTGGGGAAGAGGACTACAATATCTGGTAGACTGGGAGGGTTATGGACTGGAGAAGAGGACCTGGGTTCCTGCCCGACAGATCCTGGACAAACATCTCATCACTGATTTTCACGCTTCTCACCCGGATCAATCTTCCACCTCCAGGCGCCAGAGGGTCCCACCTGCGGTTAATTCTACCACTTCACCAAATGAGGAGGAGGATTCAGAAGACGATGAAGACATGAGGGATTATGAAGGTATGCCCTCTCAAGGGGATCATTCTGACTTGTATTCTGATTATGAGGATATGAACATTGATGACGTTGAGGTTGATTATGACATGAAGAATTCTAGCCCTCCTTCAGGACCCCCACTGCCCTCCCGTGGCTGGATGAAGAATTTTTTTTCGGGGACATCAGGAGACGCCCCTTGGGGGGGGGGGGGGGGGGGGGGGCCCTGTCATATTCTGTATCTTTGAGTCCTTTGTTTTTTCTGTTTTTCTCTCTCTCTCCCTGCTCTGCTCTCTCTCTTCCTGGGTTCTTTTCACCTTTCACGTTGTTTTGCCTTCCAAGGATGTTTGGGGATACAATGCACCTGATGAGCTCAGCTGGGCTCATCAGATGAGGTGTATATAAGACTTCATTCTATCCTGTGTCCCTTGCCAGATTATCATGATCCAGTCTTCTGATATTCCCGCGTATTTCCTGTTCCATGTTCCGTGTACCAGACCTGTTTTTGCCCAACCTCTGTTTCCTGCCTTTGTATTCTGCCTGACCCTGTTGGTACTGAACCTGGACCGCATACTGACCTCGATTCAAGCTGCCAGCCGCGACCTTGGACCGGACCCGGTTCTGATCCAGCTTTGTCCCTTACATCTGTTGTATCATTTATTTAAGTGGACTGTTATTAATAAATTACTTGAACTTTACTAAGTGTGTCTGTGCTTGGATTCCCTGCGGCCCGTTTCACAATGCAGTACTTCTACATTTGCAGGTTGATAAGGCTGTCCTATCAATTATAACAGATTAGTAGATGTGCCATTATCTCCCCACATATGGCAACAGGGTAGCAACACTTTCCTTCTGCTGCCAAAACACAACTTCTACATTTTCTTCCAAAGAAGAACTTCTACAGAGGCTGAAAGAGAAAATGGGATTGTGGTGGAGTCAGTGCTCTGACTCTATGCTCTAGCTCTGTGGTGCTGGTGAATGCACCTGTTGTTGGCCCGCCTCCCAATCAATTATCCAATCAGCACCTGGGCTATATAAACACCCAGTGAGCAGGTGTTCATCCCACTGACTCCTGCTCCTGGTGTGGATGGTGGCAGCTCAGTTGCTGGATTGGCAGTTGTGAGGACGGCAGACCACCCCTGACCCAAAGTGGATCCTTTTTGGTTTCCTGCTGTTTTGCCTTTTGTGTTTTTTTTCCTCAGTTGCACTGGGGTTTTTTGCCTGTTTTGCTCAGTTGTTTTTTTCATTTTTGGTTCTCCACCTTACCTGTTAGTATTTAGACCTTAAAAGGACTGGGTTGTGGTTGCATTAGTGTTTTTTTCTATACATTTGTTTTTAAGCTGTCTGTTGTTTTTTATTAGGGAGGAGTGCCATTTTGGTGGGGGAGGCTAGGCACCCTGGGTGAGGTTCCTACACTTTTTTGCATGCGAGTAAGCGAACTGGGACACTACTATGGGATACACTTGTTTGTAGTGATTGAGGTGAGATTGATGTGCAGCACCGGTAAGTATTGGTAGCACCCCTAGGCACCCCACTACATAGTCTGCCTCCCCTCTGGTGGCCTCTCTCCTCTATATTTAGCTGTTTAATATGGTATTTAATTTAACCATTGTAATGTCATTTTTAGATTCTATTGTTAGGGCCCTCTTTTAAATTCTGGAATAAAGTATTTGCACCTTCCACCTATTCACTTTTAATTGTCAATCATTCCTTTCTTTTGCAGCTTTAGTTCATTTTCATGATTTTATCAATAAAACCTCTGTCCTTCTACAGAATCGAACCTGTGTCCTCCTGTTTATCCTTACATAATTTGGAATATATTTCCTGGGGTGCAAGTCCCCAGGTGGCGTTGTCGGTTTCACCTATTTCCTAATACTACACCTAGTAACATTACTTATCACTATCACCCATCCCCCGCTCACCTTGCCACAGGATCAAGGAAAAATAAATCAAGAACTGCAACACAAAGACATATGGACAGTGAAAAACAAAAAAATACAACTGACAAGATGTCATGTTTTTTCTAAATCTCTTAATAAAAGCTTAAGCAGGAGGAGATCTTAGGCAGAATAGAGGCAGAGAGGAGCTGGGTACAGACCCTGTATTTTTTCCTGCCAAAATTCTCCCTCTGCAGAGGTAATAAAACTGCATCATTCGTCCCCTGTTGTTTAGACCAAACAATATTCTGTTTCACTTCTAGTGATAACGCAGCCCACTTCTTCTTTTCATTTGGAATCACTTTCTTTGGGCTCATGATGAATAACGAATACATACTGTAATAAAGTTTAACTGAACACACTGGGAAAAACTCACCAAACAACAGTAACTCTGTGATGAATGAGGGTCAAAGGGTAACGAAAAGCATCATGGGTAGCTCCCTCATAGCCAATGGGATGCTACGTACAGTACGTATGTGACCTAATGTATATTACGTAGTTACATAGTGCTCGTGAGCAGGTACTTCCTCCGCAAACTGAAGAGAATGAGAGCGCCATCACGTCATCTCTGTGTTTTGTTTATGTTTTGAGCCAATGTTCTAAACTGGTGTGAAATGGTCAACCATCAGTCAAACGGTCATTGGTTAACATCCCTAATATGACACCTCCTTCTACATGACAATCATTAACGGTTATAAACCAGTAAAAACAGCTGATATTCATTAGAAAAAGCCTGGACACTTGGGACATGTTTTAATATCAGTTGTTTATATGAGATTCAAACTCTAGGATCAGATTCATTAAGTTAGTGCTTTTATTTATTTTTTTAAATCATCACATTAGTTGAATCTGAAACATTTTTATTTTGTTTCTGTCTCAGATCAAAGCAGCTGATGAACCTTTAAAGCACACGATTAAAAAAAAACACAAAATGCCACTAAAGGATGTACCTGCTCAGGAAACTGAACTCCTTTTGGGTCAGCAGGAAAATTCTCCAGACCTTCTGCTACACATTCATAGAGTCCGTCCTTTCCTTCTCCATGGGTTGCTGGTTCCCCTCCCTAAACCTGCAGGATAACAAGCACCTGGGCAGCATCTTTAAGGTGTGTTCAAAAATCACAGGACGTCCCCTTCGCTCCCTGTCTTCCCTGGGCTCCAGGCTGTAGGACAGTGAGAAGAAGATCCACCTTTGTCCCCCAGGCTGTCCTTCTGCTAAACCATGGAACTGTCCAGGAACTGATGAGGAACCTGTCCAGGAACTGTTTACAACACTGTCTACGTCAAGATCTTGTGCAATTTAGTCCCTTTCCTTCTCACTGCTGTAAGGTCTCTTTAAGTGCAATATATGATCTGTGTTTATAAAACTGTTTATATTGTGATCCTGTGTATCTGTTTACAATAATATTTATGTTTTTATCCTGTGCAATATAGTCCCTTCCATCTTCCTGCTGTAGCTGCTCTGTGCACTTATCCTAATTGCCCCATGGGGATAAATAACGTTTTCTGAATCTGAATGATATCAAACATATTAGTTCAGGTTCCACATCCAGACCAATATGATTTAAAACAGGTCAGAATAGTAAAATAATATAATAAACACTAAACTAAAAAACTATATGGTCCTTCTACTTCACATTCATAGAGTCCGTCCTTTCCTTCTCCATGGGTTGCTGGTTCCCCTCCCTAAACCTGCAGGATAACAAACACCTGGGCAGCATCTTTAAGGTGTGTTCAAAAATCACAGGACGTCCCCTTCACCCACTGTAGCTGGATTAGGCCCCCAGTGACCCTAGTGAGGATAAAGTGGGTTCAGATGACGAGACGAGACTATAATGACTGTTAAATAAACTCTGAGTTGAAGTCATTCACTACATCATCATCTAAATCTGTTTTAAAACAGATTAATTCTCAAATAATGACATAATAAAATAAAAACTCCAAACTTTTCTCTATGTTTTAAATCGAACAAAGCAAAGTTATGTGATGAAAATGTTTATATTCTTTAAAACAATGTCAATAATATGAACAAACTGAAATTTCTTTAGAAAACCAAGTGCAGTTTTAACAATATAATGTCTCAGTTTATCATTTACACATGTTTATTCTATGGCCCTCTAGAACGTCCCGTTCACTTTGAATGACGTCAGCGGGCAGATTTTTTTCAATAACCGCCTGCTGCGCCGTTAACACCTGCTGCCCATGGCAACGGGTTTTGTCACATCAGATTCACTGTACCATATCACTCCACAGGTAGTTCGGCCACTTTTAAAGTAAATATTAGCTTTGTTGTAACTGCTAACTTATCCAATGTTAACCTATGCTGATGTTATCCTTACTGTAGTCAGGAAATCAGGTGACATTGCCGTCCTCATCTCGTACAGAATCTCCAGTATTTTACCCCTCAGTTAACTCCTCTATGCTGGTTTTTATAAAACAAGGAGCAGTTTCAGTGAGCTTCGTTTTCAGTATTTCTTTGCAGGAACGGGACAACACCTGCTCCGGTCGCTGACCTGACTGTGTACAACTGTCTGTCTCTTTTCTCCGCCTAAAACTCTCTGCACCCCCCTTCTGTCTGCCCCGCCTATTTCACAACACTAGTCTGTTAGAGTAGAGACATTAATAAACTGTAATAACCCGTAGAATAAGCGGATAATACATGGAACACGAGTTACTATCGAAAAATATTTTTCTGATAGTAACTCGTGTTCCATGTATTATTCCTTGTAAATGACACTTTTCAGATTGCAGTGGGATCAACAAAACATTTCATAACAGGTCAAATATTGGTAAACTTGGCCTGCAGACATTTAAAAAATGTTCATATTTGTTCAGGTTACTATTTTTTAAATGATCGTTTCAGTGTAAATATAATAAAATGACATTAACATTTTTATATTCATGAACAGAAAATTTGAAGTTGTATTTATACATTATTATGATAGTATTTTACTGATCTGACCCACTTGAGATGTGGAACCTGAACTAAAATGATTTATATCTTCAGTGTCAGTTTTGCTTTTCACAAACTCATCCCAGGGGCCAGACTGGACCCTTTGGAGGCCCGGATTTGGCCCCCGGGCCGCATGTTTGATACCTCTGTTTTAAACAAATGTGTTTTTATTCTTTGTTTGTTTGTTTCAAACCTCATCCTGACTTTTGGTTGTCATTTATTTCCTCTGAACCTGTTCTCCATTGGAAACTGAACTCAACTCATGTGATTGGAATAAAATCAGGTCAAATAAGACAAACAGATCAAACACAAACATCCCAGTTTTATCCCTTTATTCCATAAATCACATGTATATGACAATAAATGACAGTTGATGTAAACATTATAAATGTAAATATACTGAACATGGGACAAAGTCTGCAGTCACTCAAATATATCAGATGTTTCTGTGATGTTATTCTAAGACTTGTGGCTCAAACTAATCTGGTGCAGATCTTCTGAAGCAGGAAACACACGAAACTGAGGAAAATAACATGATGGGACTGTTTGAATTCAGACACATGAAGGTTCAACCTTTGACCTTTACAGAGACGTGGGTTTGACCTCCAATCACTGACAAGAAAAATGAATGACAGCCAGTCAAACGTCTGATTGAACTGTTTAGAAAAACTGTGAATCTGAAAGTAAAAGGTGTAAAAACTCCTCAGTTTCCTCTGTTTCCTTTTGTTTGTGTTCATGTAAATCTCACCACCTGATAGAAAATGAGTGCAGATAAATACAACCAGAGGGGTTCAAAGTACTCACATTCTGTACTTAACTTGAAGTACAGATACTTGTGTGAAAAAATACTCTGGTAAAAGTAGAAGTACTGATTCAACTCTTCTACTTTCGTAAAAGTAAAAAAGTATAATTTGTCAATTGTAATAAAGTACAAAAGTAAAAATGTAAAACAGCTTTTTTTGTCATGAACACAATACTACTTCAGAAAATAAAATCTGAAAAGTTTCAAAAGTATTTTAAATAAAGCCTTTAAAAGTGAGTTACTGAGTAGATAATGTGTTTGATTGAGTCACAGTTACTCAGTTTTGTGGATATGGGAAAGAAATTTAGGAAAAATTCAGGAAGAAAAGTGACAATTGAGATAAAATGTCATGAGATTAAAAAAAGAGAAAGTTATAAAAATGAGATAAAAATGCATAATTTTAAGATAAAAAGTCACAATTATGAGATAATAGTCATATAACTATAATATATAAAGTCACAGTTTCTCGTCTCCACTGATTTTTCATACTGTCACATCTGTTTAGTTTGTAAAAGTAACGAGTCTATTCTGACAACGTAAAGAGAATAAAGTACAGATATTTATACAAAAATGTAGGAAATAAAAGTAAAAAGTTGCCAGAAAAATAAATACCCAAGTATAGATACCTAAAAAAATCTACTTAAGTAATGAAGTACTTTTACTGAGTTACTTTACACCTCTGAATACAACATAACATTATTTATATGACAAGGAACCGTAACAGTGATAAGTCGGGTCCAAAGAGCAGAAGAATCAGTACCTGAACCCATATTACAACCAGAACCATCAGTTCAGTTCCATTGACTTCAATACACCTGTCCTTTAACGTCTGTTCACATCATCACATCATTTTAGGATCAAAACGTGGAGACAGAAACAAACGGCTGTAGATTAAAACACTCACATATGAACAAAAAGGAAAATATCTGTCCCAGGATATGTGTTCTAGTCAACGGGTTCAGAACCAGGACAATATGGACGTTCATTTACAATGGTGGAAAAAAGGTTTTGGACACCCCATGCATTTGTGAAATATTATATTAAAATCATTTAAGTCAGTGAAATCTGCCCAGTATTGTTCCCTTCTCCAAACCCACATGCTCCTTCTGCACATGCTCTGTTCTGTCCAGGTCAAAACTGGATGTTTGAGCAGAAAAACATCCAGGACATGACATGTTATAACTGACAACAACTCAGTTTGATCTTTTTTTCCTTATAAACAATAAAAAACTGAAAAATAATTTCTATATTTTGGTCTCATTCAGCCACATCTTTTGAAACACAAAAACATTTATCTCCGAAATATTTATGATATTGGAAACTGTAAAATTAAAGGTGTGTGAAAACGTTTTTCCACTACTGTATTTAGTATTGATTCAAACTAAACCATTAGTTTCACATTAATAATCATTTTATAATTAAATCAGAAAAATCCTGCAGGTTAATGTTTGAATAAGATGAATTAAATAAAAAGTTATTTTAATTTCCTCTGATCAATAAAAACCAACATATTATAAATCACCTCAGTGTTCACTGTTTGTTCCATTTGACTCAGTTTAACAAGTTTTATACATTTCACATCTACATGTATTAATATGACTGGTTTTGGAAAAATTCAAACACAATCTGTCATTCATATTTTCATTTCTCCGTAAACAACAGAGAAATCTTCCTCTGACAGATTTTAATATCAGTGGTTTTAGCATCACCAGCCTCTCCAACATTGAAATAAGGGTAGAGTTTCTCAGTGAAAGTGTCTTTGTGGGTGCAGATGTGAGTGTTATCTTCAGCGTCGTAGAAGGACACCTCCCCCCTGTCATAGTCCAGTTCAACTCTGATCCTCTGTGGACTCGACTTCACTGTCACAGTCTGATCAAGAACATTATAGTATTTTCCACTGCGATGATATAAACACCAGATTCCATATTTTGGTGAAGCAAACACCTCTCCCTTCCTGTTAACTGACTCTTTAACCAAACCTATGGCCCAGTGAGGATGGTCTCCCACCTCCACGTCCCAGCTGTGTTTCCCTGAGGTGAAGCCCTCAGCTCCATGCACAATAGGATATTTATTGTTTCTCTCTGGATTATCAGGAACCTGTTGATCAGTGTCTCCACATCTCATACTGGTCAGATCATCAGACAGATGAAGGCGTCCATGTGCAGTGTTTGGGTCCAGGATGACGGGGCTGAAGTGGACCTTGTCCCTCATGTGGTCCCAGACTGTGAAGGACAGGTTTCCCAGGTGTTTGTCCACATGGATCAGTGCTCCTGAGATCAGCTGTGGCTCTGACACTGAGCACTGGGCTCTGGCTCTGCTCTGAGTGTCTTTAGAACTGATGAGGAATGCAGCGCTGGCTTTCTGCAGCTCTTCTTCAACAGCACAGATACTGTCTGACACAGAGGACATCTGCTCTTCAATCCTCTTCATCTCTGTCATCACACTCCTCCTCTTCTGCTCCTCTTCCTCCCTCAGAGCTGCCAGTCTGGACTCCTCTTCCTCTTTCAGGAACTGGTGGAGTTTGTTGAACTCTGCTCTGATCTGACTCTCTGTCCACAAAACCTGATTCTCTAAGTGTTTCATTATTTCATCGTATGTTTTCTGTGTTTGTTTGTATTTCTTCTTCTTTTCCTCTAGAGACTTTAAGTCAGATTTCAGCTCATCCTTCATTTCAGTAACTGCTTCTTCTACAGGAATCACAGTGTGTTTATGATGATGAGGAAAATCACAGACCAGACACACAGCTCTGTTTTCATCTTTACAGAACAGTTTAGGTTCTTCTGGATGTTTGCTGCAGACCACCTCCACCTTCTTTTCTCCTTTTTCTGTCTCAGATGATCCAACTTTCAGCTTCTCTTTAAGACTGACTAGACCATTTGAGGATCTCCTTCTACAAACAGGACAGGTTCTGTTTTCCTTTCCTTCCCAGAATTCCTTCAGACAGATTAAACAGAAGCTGTGGTTGCAGCTCAGAGACACAGATTCTCTGAACATCTTCGAACACACTTGACATGTCAGAGATTGTTTAACAACTTCAATCTTCTTCTCTGCCATTTTCTCTGATATGTGAATTATCCTTAAACACAGACTCACCAAATATGTCCCTTTGGATTCACACTCAAATCCTCCTGGTCTGTGTTTTAGATCCAACACCCTGTAATGGCGTTTCACCTGTGTTCAGGAATGACAAAAGTATTTTCTATTTAATTTCTTCCTGGTAGTTACATCATCTCCACCTTCATATGTTTTACTTTCATCCAGTAGATGGTGTTATTTACTTTGATAAACTAATGATCTGTGTCAAGGGTTTTTTTTCTTCAAAGATGGAATGGATGGCTCTGACAACAAGACTTAAGTGGTTTTTTTTTATTATTAATACCAAGTCCACAAGCAGCAGTGATGAGGAGTGCAAATATTTACAGTGAAATGCCAAAAACACAGAAAAAAACATGTACAAGAGATCTAAAAAAATAAATAAAGTAAGTCTCCATTACCATTCAACACACTAATTTCAGCCACACTCCTTAAATCTAAAAACAGTCTTTAACTACAGCAACAAATGTCAAACTCTACACTACAACCCACACTCTAACTGGGAACCACTCCCACTTTATATACATGTAAGCCCCACCCACAGTCATACCAATCACCACATTATTCAATTAACACACAATCTACAATATTTACATGGAACATACATTAAACTGAAATCATATGAACTCATCTACACAATGGCACTAATTACCTCCCATACATATAACACAAACACAGAAAAAAAAAACAATGTATGAATGTCAGTTTCCTGTAATGAATGGTTCAGTCCGGGGTCATGTGTTCTCTGACGTGTGAATTAGGGGTATTTAACTGGTGATCAGGAAGTGACTCTGTTTGGGAGGGTGTAGACGAGATGGACACTGGAGGGGAGCAGGTCTGCGGTTGGCATAAACCGGTCTGTGAATGAGTCAGGATGGCGACAAAAAGAGTAGAGGAGGAAGAAATGGAGGAAGTAGAGTGGTCGTTAGTTGGAAATAAATTAGGACTGGGGAGTGAGGACGAGCTAAGGACTTCAATGAGTCAAATAAGCAAAATAAGTTTGGAAGAGAGCAGTTCAGATGAGGGGAGTAGGGTGGAAAAGAATGGATATAAGATCATATTGAGGTTTAGAAGAGAGGAGGAACATCTGATTATGTTATCAAAACAATTAAGAAGGAAAGCAGGAGAGGTAGAACTGGCCAAGACATTGTGGGATGGTAACCTGTTAATAGTGTGTAAAAATGAGGAGCAGAAAAATAAAGTGATGCATGTTGAAAATCTATGTAAAAAGGTAGTGTGTGAGAGGAGAATATTGGGAGATGTGGTGAAGGGAGTGACAACTGAGAGTCCAACTGATGAGGATTTAGATAAACTAAAACGGAGCATTCAAGGAGGAGACGTCAGTAGGATTAAGAGGTTGTTAAAATCTGTAAATGGGGAAAAATCTGAAAGTCTGTCAATTGTGATAGAATAAAGATAGGATACATGAGCTATCCAGTGAGACAATATGTTCCACCTCCACTCTGATGTTATAAATGCCAGAGATATGGTCATGTTACAATGACATGTAAGGGAAGGCAAAGGTGCCCCAAATGTGGAGGGGACCATTCATTTGAAGAATGTAGGAATAGTGGAGAGGATAGATGCTGTAACTGTGGTGGGCAACACACAGTGACGTATGAGCAGAGATGTATAGTAACGAAGTACAACTACTTAAGTACTGTACTTAAGTAGTGAAATGCAGTATCTGTACTTTGGAGTATAATTTTTTTTGCCTACTTCCACTTCTACTGCACTACATTTTTTTTAATTAATAATACTTTTACTCCGATACATTTTTTATGTCCCAAATCGTTACTCGTTACTCTTATTAAAATAGTTCAGAAGCATACCAAACCCATAGCATATCAATGCCACAGCGATAAATGGCTCTGTCACCTGAAGTGAACTGGTATGTACTTGTACTACTGCTGCCTCAGCTGAAGTTGTACCTTTCATATTAAATATATAAATGTGTTAAAACTTGTGACTGCTTTCATTTAGTATAGGCCTACACAGTACTTTTACTTTTTACTTTTACTTTCAGTACTTAAGTAGTAGTATTTTTTTTCATTACTTCTACTTGTAATTTTACTTCTACTTTTACTTTCAGTACTTGAGTAGAATTTTTTACATACTAATACTTGCAATTCTTAAGTAACAATTGTCTTGGATACTTTAGTACTTTCACTTGAGTATGATGCTTGAAGAACACTTTTTTGATGTAGTACTTGTACTTCTACTCCACTCCTCTAGTCCAGTACTTTATACATCTCTGCGTATGAGGGATGTGAGGGTAGAAGAAGGACAGTGGAAATACAACAGGTGAGGACAACTAATAATATAAGCTACGCTGAAGCAGTTAAAAAAGTGCAGGGACAAAACAGAAGGACTGAAATAGATAGAAGTGAGGAAAGTAAAAGAGAGGAAGAGGAGCAGAAAGAGCAGGAGGAAAAGAGAGAGAGAATAGATGCTGAGAAGATGATTGTTTTTATTGCATATGTGATTAACTGTACAGATCAGGAAACTGAAAAAATGCGAATAATAGTGAGAGGAGCCGAGAGATTTCTGGGATTGAAGGACGTTACATGGGAGCAGGTAAGTAGGAAGGTTGAGGGTGATGGTGAAGGTGAGTCTGGAGAAAAGATCAAATGATAATCCTTCAATGGAATGATAGAAGTTCGATAGCAAATGGTCAGGAATTTAAAAGAGTCATAGATGAACTAGGAAGTAAACCTGGATGTGACATGTGTAGAAGAAACATGGCTGAAACCAGAGTTGAATTTTGTGATCAGGGGATATGAGAGTGTGTGTAGGGATAGAATAGAGGGAAGTGGAGGAGGGTGTATTATATTTATTAAACAAGGAATTATATGTATATATGTATACATATATATATATATATATATATATATATATATACATATATATATATATATATATATACATATACATATATATATATATATATACATATACATATATATATATATATATATATATACATATATATATATATATATATACATATACATATATATATATATACATATACATATATATATATATATATACATATATATATATATACATATACATATATATATACATACATATATATATATATATATATACATATATATATATATATACATATATATATACATACATATATATATATATATATATACATATATATATATATATATATACATATATATATATATATACATATATATATATACATACATATATATATACATACATATATATATACATACATATATATATATACATACATATATATATACATACATATATATATATATATATATACATATATATATACATACATATATATACATATATATACATACATACATTTTAGAAAAGATATTTTGGTATGTGGAACCATATGGAATTCGGCTGTGTCAAATAAGCTTTTATCCAATTCAACTTTAATACACCTATCATGGATTCAAAATCAGCAGCTTTCAGCCCACCATGTTTGTAGTCTTTAACCATCACAGATTTTTTAAGGTAATGTGTCTTGTTTTTCCATATGAAATTAAAAATGATTGAATTTACCTTTTTAATCATTTGGGGGGGAACATAAAGAGATTGACAAGGGTATACTAATTTTGATAAACCTTCTGCTTTTGTTAATAAGATTCTGCCAAGAATAGAGAGATCTCTCATGAGCCAATGGTTGAGAGATTTTTTCATACTATCTATTTTCCCTTCAATGTTTAGTTGTTCTCTCTTTTTTCTATCTGTAGTCATTTTTAAACCTAAGTATTTTAATTCAGTTTTGACAGGGATGGAGCCTATATTTGTCTCAGCACATGGATGAAGAGATAGTAGTTCACATTTTTTCAGGTTTAGACATAATCCTGAAGCTTTGGAAAAGACTGATATTATATCTAATGCTTTTTTAATTAAAGATTTATCTTTTAGAAAGACTACTGTGTCATCTGCGAATTGACTTATTCGATATTCATAATCAAAAATGGTGATTCCTTTAATTTGAGGGTGATTTATAATTAGATATGCTAGCATTTGTGTACATAAAATAAATAATTTTGGCGAAATAGGACAACCTTGTCTAATACCACGTGAGATCTTTATTCTTGGTGTCATTCCAGGGTTGAGGGAGATGTAACTGTAGATATCCTTATAAAACATTTTTATGATCTTGCAGAACCCTTCTCCAAATCCAAGTTTTTTGAGCACCGTAAACATAAAATCATGTTCCACAGTGTCGAATGCTTTGAAAAAATCTATGAATAACACAAGACTATCTGACTGAATGAATTGTTGATAGTCAATCATGTCTAGAATCAGTCGAATATGGTTGTGAATATGCCTTCCCTTTATGAAAGCTGATTGATACTCTTCTATTAGTTTTCCAATTACATGCTTTAAGCAATTTGCATAAACTAAAGCAAGAAGTTTATAATCATTGCATAGTAAGGTTATTGGTCTCCAGTTGTCTAGCATCAACAAATCTTTTTGGGGTTTTGGTAATAAGGTTATCAAACCAGTTTTCATAGTAGGGGACAAACTTCCTTTCTTAATACATTCCAGAAAAGTGTTATATAGTAGCTTTTTGATATCCAACCAAAAATGTTTTAGGAATTCGGATGTTAATCCATCTATCCCTGGTGATTTACCATTTTTCATTTGTTTTAATGCATTTTCAATTTCTATTACAGTTAATTCTTCGTCAAGTATATGTTTGTCTTCTACATCTAGTTTTTTTTATGTCTTCATTGATTTTTTTCAAATAAAAAGTCACAGTCTGAATTATTAAATTTTGATTTATACAAGTTACCATAAAAGAGACAAATTTCATCTTGGACTAATTTCTGATCTTCAATTATAATATCATTTGTCATAAGTTTATTTATTTTCTTCTTAGTCTGTCTTTGTTTTTCAAGGCCAAAGAAATAAGTTGAACTTTTTTCACCCTTTTCGATCCATCTAGCTCTTGACCGAATATAAGCTCCATTTGCCTTTGTTGTGTACATGTCATCTAATTGGGATTGCAATGACTTTAATTCAGTAATGTTGTCTAAGGATAATTGTGTATTATTTGTTGATAAATTGATTTTGTCAATTAGATCCTTTTGCTTTTGTTTCCTTATACGTGACAGTTTTTTACCTGTGTCAACTGCTATTTGTTTGGTCTTAAACTTAAACCATTCCCATTTACTGATATCACTCATGTCTAACCTTTCAACCTCCAAGATAAGAGACTTCACCTGATCACAAAATTCAGCATTTTGTAGGAAATCATTGTTAAACTTCCAAATATTTGGAGAATTCAGTTGTTGTTTAGATGTTAATAAGTTTAGACTAATCATGCAGTGGTCAGTGAACGGAGAAGCTGATATTTTACAATCTGAAATATCGTTACATAACTCACATGAAATCAGCCAGTAATCTAGTCTTGAACATTGACCATTTCCTGCAGAGTTATACCATGTATACTGAACTGATGTTGGATTTGATGTTCTCCAATAATCAATTATGTGTGTTGTTGTACATAAAGACAGTATAGTGTCGCTGTAAACAGGTTGAGAATTCCTATGAGGTAGTCGGTCTAGCCATGAATCTGGGGCTATATTATGGTCTCCTCCCAATATCACTTTATTTGTATTATAAGTTGTTTTCCATTCATTTATAAATTGGCTTAATTTTGCATAAAAGTTGACATTCATTGCTTGGTTGTTAAAGCCATAAACACATATTAAAATATAACGTTTGTCGTTTGTCTCTACTACCACCATTAACCAATGACCTTCAGTATCTTTTTTATTATCAATTATGTTACCTGGAAATCTATTAAATAATATCATGACTCCTGCTGAGTGTGATGTTCCATGTGCAAAGAAGGCGTAATCCCCCCATTGAATTTTCCAAAATTTTTCATCAGTCATAATAGAATGAGTCTCCTGTAAAAAAACACATTGCGATTTTTGGTCCTTACAAAACAAAAAAATGGCTTTACGCTTTCTAATGTTTTTCAAACCCCTAACATTCAATGACATAAGAGAAAATATGGTTGTTCTAAATGCGCTTAACTTTGTTTTTTTTTTTTTTTCCATGCAGGAATGAACATGTTGTCCTTAATAACATTATATAGAAAATATATAAAAAACAACAACTTGGAATTGAATTCCTTAAACTCCTTTTGGCAGTTAAATCAGTTTAACTTTCACCTGGTAAGATTCATACTTTCAGTATGTTTAACCAAAATACCTGAGAGTTTGCATCTGTAAACATAAATACATCTTACCATGTTACTGTATTTTGCTCTGTATCAGAAGGTGCCTGAGTGTTTGCTTACTAAGCAACTATTAGGGGTCAACTCTGCGTCCGTCGATGAGTGCATATCCTTCTCTTAGGGAGGCCTTTTTCCCGTTTCTTCTGGCTTCTTGCACCTTGGGCCACAGCTTGGCTCGAGCCTCACGATCTTCCTTTGAGAAGTCCTCCTTGAACTGAATGTTCATCTCTCTGCACACTCTTGCCTCTCTTGATCTCCTCCATACTTCGTCGCGAACAGTTCGCAAGGCAAACTGGATGATTATAGGTCTTGGCATTTTGTTGGTAGCTGCATCGTTCTTCTTTCCCAAGCGGTGCACTGTGTCTACTGACTCACGGAGTTTCTCCACTGACAGCGGGATTACTCTTGTCAGGATGCCGATCACAGTATCTCTTGTATCCTCTTTGTCTTTTTCAGGAAGCCCCATCAGTCTAAGATCCCACCTTCTCTTGTACCTGGCTTGCTCCAAACAAATCTGCTTCAGTGACGCATTTTCTTTTTTCAGCATCAGCATTTCTTCATTCACTTTGCTTATTTCTTCTTTGTTTTCTCTCACTGCTTGTGTGTTAGCTTCCATTCGACTTTCAAAGATTTTCAGCCTGTCATCTTGTTCATCAAATCTTTTTATCAAAGTCTGAATTGCATTCAAGATGGTTTCATTTGTAATCTCACCCGGCTGGTTTCTCTCGTCTTGATTCCTTTGTTTCATTTTTTTGGGATTTGGGCTGGGCAGTGGTGTGTGGTTATGAAGCATTTTCCGGTTTTCTTCCTCCATCGCCTCTATTTCTTCAAGTTCTTCTTCATCACATGCCTCTTGCAGGGCCGCCAGGTTGTATTCGTGGTCTGTTGTTGTTGTTTGAGCGTTAGCCGCTTTGCTAGCGTTAGCCATCTCGTTCTCGTTTTAAAAAAAAAAGAGCAAAAGTGTTCAGACTCGAAAAAACAAAACACCGTCGGGTTCAGGAGTTGTTCGTGCAGTTCTTTTGTGCAGTTGTTGTTGTTTTTTGTCGAAGGATAAATGTCTAGGACGGTTTCAAAACTTTAATAACGGAGCCTGCAAAAGATGCTACTGCTCACTCCGTCATCTTAACTCCTCCCGAGTTGAGCAGTGTGACGGTGCGTCATTAGCGCGCCCTCACTTCCTGCTCCGTATGTATTTTTTTTTCTTCTCTCTCTTTTTGTCAGTCTACATAGCGCGACTTTCTCGCGCTGTGCGCAACGCTCCCGCACGGTTTCAACCAGAATTCATACATAGACATTTCCCGGTGATAGACACACACATACACATACACACACACACACACACACACACACACACACACACACACACACACACACACACACACACACACACACACACACACACACACACACCTGCTACAGCACCAAACAGAGACACTTCCGCCGCACCCTTTAAATACCTATAATTCACCCACCTCAACAGGACACATGACCTCGGACTGACAGTAAACTGACAGTAAACGGACATTCATACATGTAATGTACTTATATTTGTAAAGTACAGAGAGATTCGGAGAATCGTAGCTTTGCTTTAAGTTAGCATTTATTGAACTGAGCACTTCCGGTACGGCATCTGACAAGGGACATTTAGCGAATGTGAATTTAACACACATACATTACATCCCCCTTTCTCAGTAATAAAACAGCTTTAGAGGAAAATAAAACAATCATTATTAGTACCTTTAACTTTAAAGTGCAATGTAAAATTTCTTTAGTTATTATAAACATAAACCTTTTTATTTATTTATTTTTTTTTTTACTTTTAACTGTCTGTTTTATATTTTATTTTAGAACAACTAACTGGGAAGGAGAGGTTACCAGCACATCACTTCCAACAGGTGTATTCAGCACACCTGTGCCTGACTATACACTGTTAAGCGTACAGTTCATATGTCCAGTCGGTCCGGAGGTTTCACGGCTCTTCCACACCTAGTCTTATACAGTTCAGTCACGGGAACTTGTGAGCGCTGGGTGACCACCGGTGAGGAAGATGGCGAGTCAACAGGAACCGAAGGTTGTAGAGCCTCGCTGTTCTGGGGTGGTGGTGACTCTTTCCAGAGCTCTTCATCACTATGAGCGTGGCGTGCTTGGTTGGCTGCTGCAGTGCTGCTCCGAAGGTGCTGACTGTTACGGCGATACAGCTTACCTCCACTTTCGACAACATAGGATTGAGGGGCACTGTGTGGCTTCACAACGACTGCAGGGGTCCACCTCCTGTTGCCGGGAAATGGCTCCATCCTGACCTCGTCCCCAGGTTGCAGATCTTGGCGTGAATGTGTTGCTCTCTTGTCGTAGTAGTGTTTTTGAATGCATTTTGCCTTGTCTAACAGGTGCTTGACTTGGCGTGAGTCGTAGCTTATGGGTGTAAGAATTGCACGCGCAGCTGGTAGTTTGTTTCTTGGTCTTCTGCCCATAAGCAGTTGTGACGGTGACAGTCCAACTGACTCGAGTGGAGTTGAGCGGTAGTCCAACAAGGCAAGATGTTTATCCGGCGCTTTGCTCCACAGCCTTTTGCAGGGCCGCCAGTTTGCACTGCCCGTGCAGCTTCACCATTTGAATGTGGTGTATGAGGCGAAGACGTCACGTGATGAAAGCCGTAGTTCTTGGAGAACTCTTTGAACTCTTCTGCTGCGTACTGTGGGCCATTATCTGTTCGAAGAACTGCAGGAATTCCATGCCTGCTAAACTGAGCTTTCAGAGCCTCTATTGTTGAACGGCTCCGCTGGTCTTTGAGCTTCTCCACTTCGATATACTTTGAATAATAGTCCACAAGTAGCACATAATGTTTGTCTTCAAACTCAAATAAATCTGAAGCTACGACTTCAAATGGGAGCTCAGGAGTTTCAGTTGGCATTAGTGGTAGTTTTGTCAGCTTGTTTTGAACATCGGCACACTTGGAACAGTTTCTGATGACATTTTCGATTTCCGCACTCATGCCCGGCCAAAACAAGACTTCACTGGCGCGTTGTTTGCTTTTCACCATACCGAGATGTGATTGGTGAATTAGTCCCAACATATGGCTTCTCATTGTGGCAGGAACAACAATCCGCATCCCTTTGTAAACAATCCCATCAGTGGCCGCTAGTTGGCTCCTTGAGTCCCAGTATGGCTGTGCAGGAATCGGGACCTCCTTCCTTTCCTCTGGCCATCCCTGTTGAATCACTTGTTGGAGAATGCTAAGCTCGGCCTTTGTGCGCTCTTGAAGCTCGGCATACTTTTCGTCACTCTGAGAGGAAGCTTAGCATGGAAACGCATTCTAACGTGGCAGCCTCTGGCGTTTTGTCTGACAGCTGTGCCCTTGATAGGGTGTCTGGCAGTTCCATGTCTTTACCTCTTCTGTATTTTACAGTGATGTCATACCATTGCAGTCGCAGGCGCATTCTCTGGATACGCATTGGAGTGGAGAGCAAAGGTTTCTTGTAAATGTCCTCGAGTGGCTTGTGATCATTAAAAACTGTTACATGCTTCCCAAATATGTAATGGTGGAACTTGGTACAGGCATGGACGATCGACAGCATCTCTTTTTTGATTTGCGCATATCGGGTTTCTGCGTCTGTCATAGATCTGGATGAAAAAGCGACAGGCTGGTCGTCCTGCACTAACACAGCCCCAAGTCCAGTACTGCTTGCGTCACAGTAGATCTCCACTGGTTTTGAGACATCATAAAACTTCAACACAGGGTGGTGAGTGCACAGATGTTTCAGCTTATCAAAAGCTTGCTGTTGTGCTGGCTGCCATGCGAACTCCACATCACTTTTTGTGAGCTGTCTGAGAGGTGCGTCAATTTCACTTAGATTGGGAATAAACTTTGATAAGTATGTTACAAAACCTAGAAAGCGACGTACCCCTTCTTTGTCTGTAGGTGGTGGCATGCACCTCACTGCCTCTGTCTTTGCAGGATCCGGTTTTAGTCCTTCAGCAGTAATCAAGTGTCCAACATATGGCACTGCTGTTTGCCTGATGTGACATTTGTTGAAGTTCAATCTGAGATTGTATCTTGTGGCTCTTTCAACAACCATTTTCAGAATTTGATCATGTTCCTTCATGGTTGGCGCTGCGATCAGAATGTCATCCATAATGCCAGTTGCCCCACTGATGCCCTCCAGCATTTGGTCCATTATTCGTTGAAAAATCTCAGGAGCACATTTTATGCCAAACGGTAGTCTTAGCCATCTGTACCTCCCTATCGGGGTGTTGAAAGTCGTCAGGAAAGATGAAGCCTCATCTAATTCTATCTGTAGAAAACCTGACTTTGCATCAAGTACAGAGAATACCTTAGCATTAGGCATTGTTGACACGACTTCTTCGATTGTGCGCATTGGATAGTGTTCTCTTTTGATGGCGTTGTTTAGGTCACTTGGATCAATGCAAATCCAGATTTTGTCCTTGTTTGTGACCACGACCATAGAACTGACCCATTCGGTTGGTTGGTCAACTTTTGAGATGTGGCCGTCCTCCACCATCTCATTCAGTTTCTCAATGATTTTGTCTCTGAGTGCTACTGGTTGTCGACGCACTGCATGAATGACAGGTTTAGCCTCCGGATCAATTTTTATTGTGTATTTACCTGGCAGGGTGCCCGTCGTGCGTACCAGCTCCGGGAATTTTTCCAGACCAACAGGTGTACTTGGCTTCATGGTGTCCACCTTTGTCACTATGCTGCTGTCTCGGATAGAATCCAGCCTCAAAATCAGATTCAGCGACTCTGCCGTGGTGCCACTGAGCACATTTTCTTGTGCAATGTCCACAACTTCCAACTCTGCCTTAGTTTTGTGTTCTTTGTATTGTAGCAGAAGGTCAACAGCAGCAATGGGCTTTATTTTGTGGTTTGAATAGGTTCTCAGTACTCTTTTTGAGGTTTTGAGCTCCCCCTTGTGGTCCAGTGACTGATAGCAGCTTAGTGTCAGTGTGTTACATTTTGCACCCGTATCAATCCGAAACTGCACTTTCTGATTTAAAATGTCAATGTCCACTAGCCACTTGTCACCCATCACCACTGACCCTGTATCTGCATCAGTGGTAAGATTTATATCCAAAATCTCTTCTTCACTAGTATTTGGCTCTACGTTTACTGCACTAACGGATCGATTTCGACAGACTGATGCCCAGTGGTTGGGTTTGTGACAGCAGGAGCATATTGAGCCTTTAGCTGGACACTTTCCCTGACTCCATTTGTGCTTTGAGTCTTTTCCACATTTAGTACAGTTTTGAGATTGATTTTGTATACTTTGTTTACGGGGCATGAATTTCTTAACGTTTTGACTGAAGGGCTTCTTATTTTGTACAGTGAATTTTGGTTTACTTGACACTGCTGAAACCTGCACATCCTCCTCTCTAACAATTTTCATTTGTGTTTGAGACATTTCAAATTGCTGGGGTATTTCGATGGCTTTGGCCAATGTCAAGTCCTCACCTCTGTCCAACAGCCTTTCTTGCACACGCTTTTCTCTCACTCCCGCTATTATTGCATCAATCAACATGTCGTTGGCATCATTGTACTCACAATCCAGTAGGAGCAGACGTAAATCTTTCAAAAAGTTGTCAAAACTCTCCGTGGCACCTTGTCTCCTTTGTTTGAAACGATGTCTGGCGATCCTCTTATTTTTTCGAGGTCTTATGTAAGCTGCAAATTTATCTAACACACTGGTCGGGTCATCTCTTTCATCTTGAGCCCATGTTAGCGTTTTGTAGATTTCTCTGCCTTGCTCACCGATCCATGTACCAAGCCATCATGCCTTCTGTTTAGCCTCTAGCGTAGACAGAGGGCCTGCAAAGACGAAGCTAACGTGGCTACGAAACCTTTCGAACTCTTGATATAAGTCCGCTGCGTCCCAGTCTATTTTCGGGTGGTCGAATTGCATCATCCTGTTTGCTGCGTGGTAGCTGTTCTTTCTAGCTTTCTGACACCATGTAATGTACTTATATTTGTAAAGTACAGAGAGACTCGGAGAATCGTAGCTTTGCTTTAAGTTAGCATTTATTGAACTGAGCACTTCCGGTACGGCATCTGACAAGGGACATTTAGCGAATGTGAATTTAACACACATACATTACAATACATTGGGATGGTTTTTTGTTTTGTGTTGTGTTAAACGTATGGAGTGTAATTTGTGTCTTTATTTATAGGTTTTAATGTGATTTCATTTTGTGTTATGTGTTATGTAAATACTGTAGGTTGGGGGTTAATTAAATAAACTAGTGAATGGTATGATTGTGGGTGGAGCATAGTAATATAAAAAGGGATGAGTTTTTGTAGGAGTGTGGGTTATAAAGTTGGAGATAAGCGTAGTGTTGGAGCTGAGTTAGAGAAGTTAGTGTTTAAATTTGAGAGAGTGTGTGTTTGGTTGGATTTAGTGTTGAATGGAAGAACTTTATTTGTGTGATTGAGATCTTTTGTAAATAGTTTCTTTTTTTTCTGGGGTTATCTTTAGTATTTTTGCACTGTAAATATTGTTCACCATCACTGCTGGTATTGGACTTGGTGAATAAATAATATAATCACTGAAGTCTCGTCGTCCGAACTATCATTTGAAAACGAACCCGTAACAAGCAGCGCTTGATTTTAAGTTTATATTTTTGGTGGTAATCATGATTACTCTTTAAGAATAGTTCAGTCACTGGTGGCTGACGGCATTTCTTTGTTTATTTATTTTTTTGCTGCATTTCTCTTGTTGCGTTTTTTTGTTTATTTATTTTTTTGCTGCATTTCTTTGTTGCATTTTTTTGTTGCAAGCTGTTGTTCAGCACCGACTGTTCCTGTCATTGTTAGTCTTTACAGAAAGAAAAAAATAAATTTTTCATGGGAAAATGGAAATCGTGTGAGAATCGTAGATCGAGATTCTTGTGGAGAAAAATCGAGATTCACATTTTAGCAAGAATCGCCCAGCCCTACCCAGTGACCCCCGCGACCCTAGTGAGGATAAAGCGGGTTCAGATAATGAATGAATGAATGAGTATGCGAGTGAAGTGCGCAGCCAAATGAAGTGCCGCCGCGTTCGGATTATTAGCACTTTATAGCTTTTGCATACAGTTAAAGCCGCTGCTGTCATTTAAACCTGCATGCAGCCTGCCCACTCTGTCACATGACCCCTTTCCCCCAATCACCACCAGTCAACTAGAGACCTCTAGTAACGGTGAAATAGGTGTACACATGCACGGACGAGCGCGCTGTTTCCAGTCGCTAGTGAGCAATGTTTACTATGGTACTGACGTTGGGTTCTGATGAACAGCAACATCGCACATGCTAACACATTTTAAAATGAATCTACTACAACTACTCCAGAGCAAAGACAAAGCTGCTAGCACGAGTTTTGGAACTGGTTGTTAGCTATGCGACAGGAACACGAATAGCACGCCATCCTAGCTGTGGTGGATTACCGGGTATGCTAAAACCAAAATAAATAATTGGATTACAAAATTGTGACTCCGTACAGGGCTATATTGGCTTAATTTACATGCAAAGGGTTTCAATGATTTTGACCAACCTCTTCCTCTCTTGTTCATTGCTTTCACTCTTCATGAATTAGAAACTGGTGGGTGGTGGTGGTGTGGTGACCGTGGAGGAGGCAGCGAGGGAGGTGTTTCTCACGACTGGCAGAATGGGCAAAACCATTTCGAAATTCCAGTGGGGGTGTGGTCGGAGGACGTTTTAAAAAGTAGTCTTCTTGGGTGGGTCAAAGAGAATAAATTAAGCGCATTTATGTGAATAAACCACTATGTTTGAAAAGTAGAACTGATACTTAAATTGGAAATAAAATGGGGTGGCAACTGGGGAGGCAAAATATATACCTGAGGAGGCAAATGCCACCCCGTAAAATCGCCTGTGTCTGCACCCCCCTTCTGTCTGCCCCACCTACTTCACAACACTAGTCTGTTAGAGTAGTGACAGTAATAAACTGTAATAACCCGTAGAATAAGCGGATAATACATGGAACACGAGTTACTATCGAAAAATATTTTTCTGATAGTAACTCGTGTTCCATGTATTATTCCTTGTAAATGACACTTTTCAGATTGCAGTGGGATCAACAAAACATTTCATAACAGGTCAAATATTGGTAAACTTGGCCTGCAGACATTTCAAAAATGTTCATATTTTTTCAGGTTACTATTTTTTAAATGATTGTTTCAGTGTAAATATAATAAAATGACATTAATATTTTTATATTCATGAACAGAAAATTTGAAGTTGTATTTATACATTATTATGACAGTATTTTACTGATCTGACCCACTTGAGATGTGGAACCTGAACTAAAATGATTTATATCTTCAGGGTCAGTTTTGCATTTCACAAACTCATCCCAGGGGCCAGACTGGACCCTTTGGAGGGCCGGGTTTGGCCCCCGGGCCGCATGTTTGACACCTCTGTTTTAAACAAATGTGATAAAAATGTTAACAAGTGTCATTAAAGTATACAGCCTATGTCTACACTCCAGGTTTAGTTTAGTGGGAAACAAATAAACAGGTTTAAAGGTTAAGATGAGGTCAAAGGTCATCTGATCCACTATGGCCTGTTGTTTAGCACCATCTACAGTCAAGGTCTGAAGTTTCCACAGAACTCGACTAAATACATTTTATATATTTTCACTGTGTGGGTTTAATGACAACAAATACTACTAATATAAAAACACAGGATTTCAAAGTACTGAACATTTGTGAGAAAAAAATAAAAAGACTTTTTCAACAAACAAATAAGGTGTGAAAAACTGACACTTTTATGAATCAAAGGACACGATGAAGGCTGTGCATGTGATGAATAGAATTCCAGTGGGCGTCATTGTTTGTGTGAATGTGTAAGTGTGAATAAAAGCAGACTGTGTTACTACACTGATGAAAAAAAACTAATATGAAAGAAAATAAATGAATGTTTGAGACCATTGTGTTCATTTGTGTTGAACTGTTTCCCTTTGAGAACACAGGTGAAGGAAATGACGTACAAGTGAAGACTGAACATTTACATTTGACAATATGATCAGAGTTTGACATAAATATTGAATATAATTCCATTAACCACCTCCACCTTCTGTTTATCTTTTTCTGTCTCAGATGATCACACTTTCAGTTTTCCACCAAACCAATCAGTCAGTTCTTTCACAGTCAAGTTCACATCTGACTCGTCTATGGAGGATTTTCTTTGACAAATGGGACAGTTTTTATTCTTTGTTTGTTTCCACAATTTCTTCAGGCAGCTTGAACAGAAGCTGTGGTTGCAGCTCAGACACAATTCATTTCATCCAATCAAACTTGGATCAAATGAAAATCAAAGCTCATCCTGACTTTTGGTTGTCATTTATTTCCTCTGAACCTGTTCTCCATTGGAAACTGAACTCAACTCATGTGATTGGAATAAAATCAGGTCAAATAAGACAAACAGATCAAACACAAACATCCCAGTTTTATCCCTTTATTCCATAAATCACATGTATATGACAATAAATGACAGTTGATGTAAACATTATAAATGTAAATATACTGAACATGGGACAAAGTCTGCAGTCACTCAAATATATCAGATGTTTCTGTGATGTTATTCTAAGACTTGTGGCTCAAACTAATCTGGTGCAGATCTTCTGAAGCAGGAAACACACGAAACTGAGGAAAATAACATGATGGGACTGTTTGAATTCAGACACATGAAGGTTCAACCTTTGACCTTTACAGAGACGTGGGTTTGACCTCCAATCACTGACAAGAAAAATGAATGACAGCCAGTCAAACGTCTGATTGAACTGTTTAGAAAAACTGTGAATCTGAAAGTAAAAGGTGTAAAAACTCCTCAGTTTCCTCTGTTTCCTTCTGTTTGTGTTCATGTAAATCTCACCACCTGATAGAAAATGAGTGCAGATAAATACAACATAACATTATTTATATGACAAGGAACCGTAACAGTGATAAGTCGGGTCCAAAGAGCAGAAGAATCAGTACCTGAACCCATATTACAACCAGAACCATCAGTTCAGTTCCATTGACTTCAATACACCTGTCCTTTAACGTCTGTTCACATCATCACATCATTTTAGGATCAAAACGTGGAGACAGAAACAAACGGCTGTAGATTAAAACACTCACATATGAACAAAAAGGAAAATATCTGTCCCAGGATATGTGTTCTAGTCAACGGGTTCAGAACCAGGACAATATGGACGTTCATTTACAGTGGTGGAAAAAAGGTTTTGGACACCCCATGCATTTGTGAAATATTATATTAAAATCATTTAAGTCAGTGAAATCTGCCCAGTATTGTTCCCTTCTCCAAACCCACATGCTCCTTCTGCACATGCTCTGTTCTGTCCAGGTCAAAACTGGATGTTTGAGCAGAAAAACATCCAGGACATGACATGTTATAACTGACAACAACTCAGTTTGGTCTTTTTTACTTTTAAACAATAAAAAAACTGAAAATAATTTCTATATTTTGGTCTCATTCAGCCACATCTTTTGAAACACAAAAACATCTGAAATGTTAATGATAATAATTGAAACTGTAAAATTAAAGGTGTGTGAAAACCTTTTTCCACTACTGTATTTAGTATTGATTTAAACTAAACCATTAGTTTCACATTAATAATCCTTTTGTAATTAAATCAGAAAATTCCTGCAGGTTAATGTTTGAATAAGATGAATTAAATAAAAAGTTATTTTAATTTCCTCTGATCAATAAAAACCAACATATTATAAATCACCTCAGTGTTCACTGTTTGTTCCATTTGACTCAGTTTAACAGGTTTTATACATTTCACATCTACATGTATTAATATGACTGGTTTTGGAAAGATTCAAACACAATCTATCGTTCATATTTTCATTTCTCCGTAAACAACAGAGAAATCTTCCTCTGACAGATTTTAATATCAGTGGTTTTAGCATCACCAGCCTTTCCAACACAGAAATAAGGGTAGAGTTTCTCAGTGAAAGTGTCTTTGTGGGTGTAGATGTGAGTGTTATCTTCAGCGTCGTAGAAGGACACCTTCCCCCTGTCATAGTCCAGTTTAACTCTGATCCTCTGTGGACTCGACTTCACTGTCATAGTCTGATAAAGAACATTATAGTATTTTCCACTGCAATGACACACACGCCAGATTCCATATTTTGGTAAAGCAAACACCTTTCCCTTCCATTTAACTGACTCTTTAACCAAACCTATGTCCCAGCCAGGATGGTCTCCCACCTCCACGTCCCAGCTGTGTTTCCCTGAGGTGAAGCCCTCAGATCCATGAACAGCAGCAAAGTAATCGTTTCTCTCTGGATTATCAGGAACCTGTTGATAAGTGTCTCCATTTCTCACACTGGTCAGATCATCAGACAGATGAAGGCGTCCATGTGCAGTGTTTGGGTCCAGGATGACGGGGCTGAAGTGGACCTTGTCCCTCATGTGGTCCCAGACTGTGAAGGACAGGTTTCCCAGGTGTTTGTCCACATGGATCAGTGCTCCTGAGATCAGCTGTGGCTCTGACACTGAGCACTGGGCTCTGGCTCTGCTCTGAGTGTCTTTAGAACTGATGAGGAATGCAGCGCTGGCTTTCTGCAGCTCTTCTTCAACAGCACAGATACTGTCTGACACAGAGGACATCTGCTCCTCAATCCTCTTCATCTCTGTCATCACACTCCTCCTCTTCTGCTCCTCTTCCTCCCTCAGAGCTGCCAGTCTGGACTCCTCTTCCTCTCTCAGGAACTGGTGGAGTTTGTTGAACTCTGCTCTGATCTGACTCTCTGTCCACAAAACCTGATTCTCTAAGTGTTTCATTATTTCATCGTATGTTTTCTGTGTTTGTTTGTATTTCTTCTTCTTTTCCTTTAGAGACTTTAAATCAGATTTCAGCTCATCCTTCATTTCAGTAACTGCTTCTTCTACAGGAACCACAGTGTGTTTATGATGATGAGGAAAATCACAGACCAGACACACAGCTCTGTTTTCATCTTTACAGAACAGTTTAGGTTCTTCTGGATGTTTGCTGCAGACCACCTCCACCTTCTTTTCTCCTTTTTCTTTCTCAGATGATCCAACTTTCAGCTTCTCTTTAAGACTGACGAGACCATTTGAGGATCTCCTTTTACAAACAGGACAGGTTCTGTTTTCCTTTCCTTCCCAGAATTCCTTCAGACAGATTAAACAGAAGCTGTGGTTGCAGCTCAGAGACACAGATTCTCTGAACGTCTTCGAACACACTTGACATGTCAGAGATTGTTCAACAACTTCAATCTTCTTCTCTGCCATTTTCTCTGATATGTGAATTATCCTTAAACACAGACTCACCAAATCTGTCCCTTTGGATTCACACTCAAATCCTCCTGGTCTGTGTTTTAGATCCAACACCCTGTAATGGCGTTTCACCTGTGTTCAGGAATGACAAAAGTATTTTCTAGTTAATTTCTTCCTGGTAGTTGCATCATCTCCACCTTCATATGTTTTACTTTCATCCAGTAGATGGTGTTATTTACTTTGATAAACTAATGATCTGTGTCAAGGGTTTGTTTCTTCAAAGATGGAATGGATGGCTCTGACAACAAGACTTAAGTGTTTTTTTTATTATTATTATTAACACCAAGTCCACAACCAGCAGTGATGAGGAGTGCAAATATTTACAGTGAAATTCCCAAAACACAGAAAAAAACATGTACAAGAGATTTAAAAAAAAAAATAAAGTAAGTCTCCATTACCATTCAACACACTAATTTCAGCCACACTCCTTAAATCTAAAAACAGTCTTTAACTCCAGCAACAAATGTCAAACTCTACACTACAACCCACACTCTAACTGGGAACCACTCCCACTTTATATACATGTAAGCCCCACCCACAGTCATACCAATCACCACATTATTCAATTAACACACAATCTACAATATTTACATGGAACATACATTAAACTGAAATCATATGAACTCATCTACACAATGGCACTAATTACCTCCCATACATATAACACAAACACAGAAAAAAACAACAATGTATGAATGTCAGTTTCCTGCAATGAATGGTTCAGTCCGGGGTCATGTGTTCTCTGAAGTGTGAATTAGGGGTATTTAAATGGTGATCAGGAAGTGACTCTGTTTGGGAGGGTGTAGACAGATTCAACAGATTCAACTTTATTGTCATTGCACATGTCACAAGTACAGAGCAACGAAATGCAGTTAGCATCCAACCAGAAGTGCATAGCAGTGAATAAATAATGTAGACTTGTAAATATACACAGTGTATGTAGAAGGTGCTAGAATGAGATTATATAAATAGCTATGGATGCAGGTATGTACAAACTATAACAGGCTATGACTATGTTACAGTATGAGTAACTATAATAATATAGATTTTTGAGGAAGGTATGTACAGACTATAGACAGGTTATTGACCATGATACAATGTATTATTGCAGTGATTATGGTATAATTAACAGTATGTACAGTAGTGCAATGAGGTAGGTGCAATTGATAGTGCAAGTGATGAATCAAAGTGACAAGTGATTAAGGATGAGGGTTGTTGTGTGAGTGAGAAGAGGGGGTGGGGTTATTGGGGGACAGAGTTCAGCAAGGAGACGGCTGTGGGGATGAAACTGTTCCTGAACCTGGTGGTTCTTATCCGTAGGCTTCTGTATCGCCTCCCAGAGGGCAGGAGGACAAACAGTGTGTGTGATGGGTGAAAGGAGTGAAAGGAGTCTTTTGAAATATTTGCTGCTCTCCTAAGACAGCGCTTCCGAGATGGACACTGGAGGGGAGCAGGTCTGCGGTTGGCATAAACCGGTCTGTGAATGAGTCAGGATGGCGCCAAAAAGAGTAGAGGAGGAAGAAATGGAGGAAGTAGAGTGGTCGTTGGTTGGAAGAGGAAGCGGGAGAAATAAATTAGGACTGGGGAGTGAGGACGAGCTAAGGACTTCAATGAGTCAAATAAGCAAAATAAGTTTGGAAGAGAGCAGTTCAGATGAGGGGAGTAGGGTGGAAAAGAATGGATATAAGATCATATTGAGGTTTAGAAGAGAGGAGGAACATCTGATTATGTTATCAAAACAATTAAGAAGGAAAGCAGGAGAGGTAGAACTGGCCAAGACATTGTGGGATGGTAACCTGTTAATAGTGTGTAAAAATGAGGAGCAGAAAAATAAAGTGATGCATGTTGAAAATCGATGTAAAAAGGTAGTGTGTGAGAGGAGAATATTGGGAGATGTGGTGAAGGGGAGTGACAACTGAGAGTCCAACTGATGAGGATTTAGATAAACTAAAACGGAGCATTCAAGGAGGAGACGTCAGTAGGATTAAGAGGTTGTTAAAATCTGTAAATGGGGAAAAATCTGAAAGTCTGTCAATTGTGATAGAGTTCCAGGGGACAAAGCTGGCAGATAGAATAAAGATAGGATACATGAGCTATCCAGTGAGACAATATGTTCCACCTCCACTCAGATGTTATAAATGCCAGAGATATGGTCATGTTACAATGACATGTAAGGGAAGGCAAAGGTGCCCCAAATGTGGAGGGGACCATTCATTTGAAGAATGTAGGAATAGTGGAGAGGATAGATGCTGTAACTGTGGTGGGCAACACACAGTGACGTATGAGCAGAGATGTATAGTAACGAAGTACAACTACTTAAGTACTGTACTTAAGTAGTGAAATGCAGTATCTGTACTTTTTTGGAGTATAATTTTTTTCACCTACTTCCACTTCTACTGCACTACATTTTTTAAATTAATAATACTTTTACTCCGATAATTTTTTAAAATGTCCCAAATCGTTACTCGTTACTCTTATTAAAATAGTTCAGAAGCATACCAAACCCATAGCATATCAATGCCACAGCGATAAATGGCTCTGTCACCTGAAGTGAACTGGTATGTACTTGTACTACTGCTGCCTCAGCTGAAGTTGTACCTTTCATATTAAATATATAAATGTGTTCAAACTTGTGACTGCTTTCATTTAGTATAGACCTATATAGTACTTTTAAATTTTACTTTTACTTTCAGTACTTAAGTAGTAGTATTTTTTTCATTACTTCTACTTGTAATTTTACTTCTACTTTTACTTTCAGTACTTGAGTAGAATTTGTTACCTACTTCTACTTGCAATACTTAAGTACAATTGTCTTTGGATACTTTAGTACTTTCACTTGAGTATGATGCTTGAAGAACACTTCAACTTTTACTCATGTCAGTTTTTTGATGTAGTACTTGTACTTCTACTCCATTCCTCTAGTCCAGTACTTTATACATCTCTGCGTATGAGGGATGTGAGGGTAGAAGAAGGACAGTGGAAATACAACAGGTGAGGACAACTAATAATATAAGCTACGCTGAAGCAGTTAAAAAAGTGCAGGGACAAAACAGAAGGACTGAAATAGATAGAAGTGAGGAGAGTAAAAGAGAGGAAGAGGAGCAGAAAGAGCAGGAGGAAAAGAGAGAGAGAATAAATGCTGAGAAGATGATTGTTTTTATTGCATATGTGATTAACTGTACAGATCAGGAAACTGAAAAAATACGAATAATAGTGAGAGGAGCCGAGAGATTTCTGGGATTGAAGGACGTTACATGGGAGCAGGTAAGTAGGAAGGTTGAGGGTGATGGTGAAGGTGAGTCTGGAGAAAAGATCAAATGATAATCCTTCAATGGAATGATAGAAGTTTGATAGCAAATGGTCAGGAATTTAAAAGAGTCATAGATGAAGTAGGAAGTAAACGTGGATGTGACATGTGTAGAAGAAACATGGCTGAAACCAGAGTTGAATTTTGTGATCAGGGGATATGAGAGTGTGTGTAGGGATAGAATAGAGGGAAGTGGAGGAGGGTGTATTATATTTATTAAACAAGGAATTCACTATAGAGAAATAGAGAAAGGGAAAGAATTAGAAATGATAGTAGTTGAAGTAGGAGTAAGTGAAAGAGTCATCAAAGTGGTACATTTTTATAAACCATGTAAAAAAATATCAATAGAATCATTAGTAGAGTTAACTAGACATCTAGAAGAGAAAGTAATATGTTGTGGAGATTTTAATGCTCATAACATATTATGGGGTGATAGGAATGATGGAAATGGAGAGGTGGTTGAAGAAATAATGGAAAATAAAAATCTGGTATGTTTAAATGATGGAAGAGGAACACGAATCAATATTAGAAATGGTACAGAATCAGCTATAGACGTCACCTTGGTAACAGATAAAATGGCAGGAATATGTGGATGGGAAGTCATGAAAGAATCAACAATAGGAAGTGATCATTATCCAATAACAATTAAAAATAGGAATACATTTGGACAAGTATGATGGAAGAGGACCAGAGAGATGGGCTTTTAGCAGGGAAGGTTGGAGACAATTCATAGAAATTAGTGATCAGGAAATGGAGAAAATTATCTTTAATCAAGATATAGATGAATGTAATCATACAGTGTCTAAGGTCATTTTAGAGGCAGCAGAACAGTCGATACCAAAGAAAGGAGGAGGGAAGAGGAGTAAAATAGTGTCACACGCAGTCCATTTTCTCTGCATTTTTCGTACATCCACTGATACCCGTGTAGCTGCAGTTGATTGTCAATGAATGAAACAAGATCTGTCAGTTCAGAGTAGTCCTTACGACGTGATAGTCCTTTAATTGTCAAAATCCTCTTCAAGTGTCTCACACTGATGCAAAATACATGTCTGTGGTGAAGAACCGATTTTATGTCTGCATAAGAACTTCAAAATAGAAGTCAATAAAGTTTTTTTAAAATATAAATAACACACTAAACATGTAACACTTGGTTTACCTTTTACAGAAAGTTTTTAAGAAGGTCCATATTTAAGCACTTGTGTTGCCTGCTTTACTCTGTTTTTATTTAAACACAAGGTGGCCCCTGGTAAAGAAAGCTCAGGTAACAATATGAGTGACAGGTGACTGATTACTCTATAGAGTGAGTTAATACCCATATCTCCATTTCTCTCCCTCTCCATATACACACACACACACACACACACACACACACACACACACACACACACACACACATACAGATACTTGACTTCTGGAAAAAATGAATTAATACATTTCTATTTTACTAGTGGGGGAACTTTATGCATATGTAACCCTAATGGGGACATGAATTTTGGTCCCCATAGTGTGACTGTGTAAACAGATCAATGTCCCCATAAAGATAGCAGGTGTGCAGACAGACTGAGTAGGTGGACAGACAGACTGAGTAGGTGAAAAGGCTAGAACCAGTAGAACTGGTGGCAAAAATCAGGTCCTCCAAGTGAGTCCATGACACCAACTTTGGGATCATCACTTGTAGATAAAGTATATCTACAATATATATATATATATATATATATATATATATATATATATATATATATATATATATATATATATATATATATATATATATATATATATATATATATATATATATATATATACATGGGCGTAGTTTTAGCATGGATTAAGGGGACGCGTCCCCACCAATATCCAGCGATTGTTGTTTGGTCCCCACCAATATTTTTTGATCACTGGGGAAAAATCCGATCGGTCTCAGTCTTATTCACATAGCAGCGACGAAAGGGTTAACCAAAAGTTCCTTGCTGACACATGACCAATCTGATTGGCTGTGCCTTTCACGTCTTTCACGTGAGGCTCTAGGTTGTTTATTGTTGCTAGGAGCCAAAGACACTAGTAGTAGGAGGAGCGCCAAAACTGGAAGACAAAGTATTTTCTGTCACCATTTTTGCCTGTAATCTGTAGTGTTACGCTATTAAACTACTGTGGCAGGCTTTGGTGCACCGTGGGCAGTGTTGAGTAGTAACGGAATACATGTACCACCGTTACGTATTTAGAATACTAATTATGAGTAACTGTATTCCGTTACAGTTACTGCTGTTAAACCTAGTATTTAGAATACAGTTACTTTAGTAATAACATTGGATTACTCGGGGTTTTTTTTTTACTTCAGCGAAAAAATATATTTTCTTGTATCCTAGTTAAAATCATACCTGCCAACACTCCCGTTTTTCCCGGGAGTCTCCCGTATTTCAGACCCATCTCCCTCCCCCCTCCCGTTCTGTCATTTCCCGTAATTAAAGTCTGAACATCGAAAATAATGTGAAGTCATGTAGGTTTTGGCCGATGTTCTCCGGTTGCCAGAGATCATGTATGGAACGTAATTTTGTTTTACATCGTACTGAATAACCTGTTTAGCGAACCAATTTATCTCCTACCTGGCAACCTGCTGATCTCTGCGCAAGTACCTGCACGCGTCAGGTTTAAGCACACTGAGTGACAGACTGTGACAGACAGATCCTAGTAAGAAGAAAGTAAAATATATGTGTAAATGAGTGTGTGTGTGTGTGTGTGTGTGTGTGTGTGTGTGTGAGAGAGAGAGAGAGAGAGAGAGAGAGAGAACATGCCATTGATTGTAATGCTGAAATAACTGTGTGAGAGAGAAAAGTGTGTGCGTGTGTAGTGTGAGACACTACATCTAAGCTAATCAAGCAACTCAAAGTAAGTTATTTTTTTATTAACTTCATTTAGGAACAAGTTTTTTTATGTCACAGTTTACTGTGTTCATCAGGTTTACTGAGGTAACGTTTAGGCTATATAAATATTTCTCACAGTCAAGTTATTGTGTTAGCTTAACATTAACGTAACTAAGTAGATAAGAGCTGCTAATGCTGCAGTAATGTACTCTGGAAAAGATATTTCCACTTGAAAACTGGCAATTAATGCATCCTGTTCACGTTTGTCATTTGTTGTCATTGGTAAACAGACACGACGTCATGACTCATGATGAAAAATGATAAGCTAAGTTATCTTAGAAAATCAATAAAAATAATTTAGGCCTACTGTTCCTAATTTCTTTGGTGTGTTCTGCCATAAATTAAGGTCCGTTTATGTTGTAGACTTGTTTTTCCAAACAAACATTCATTTAATAAATGAACAAATAATAATTGAACTTTAATGTTTCATTTATTATTTTACCAGTATGTTGTGATGTTAAACATTATAATAAATATTATTTAGTGTGTAAAGTTATTTATATTTAATTTAAATTAAGTTTTAATAAGAAGTATTCCAAGTGTTTAGAATACAGTACCATGTTAAACCAATGTAATCGAATATTTGACAAATTACTTTTTAATTCAGGTACTCTGTATTCTGTAACGAAATACATTTACAAAGTAAATCTCCCCAACCCTGACCGTGGGTGACACTGACACATGACTGTCAAACACCAGTGAGATGGCAGGCAAAAGGAAGAAAGTGGACATACGGAGCTATTTTTCAAAGAAAGTTGTAAGTCAAACTACCACTCAATGACGGTTGGAACAATGCACGTTAGTAGGGAAAAGTCGCTAGTTATCAAGTTGTCTGCTACTGTATGATGGCAGCACAACTACTACTAACTGCAGCCACTAGTTGAATATTAATTTGCTGTTAAAACGATGTCCTGCTAACGCTAATTTTACAAGGTGCTGGATACAGTAGCTGTTCAGTTTGAGGATAGGTTCAACCAACCTGATCTATGTGTCTTGCAGAAATTGGAAGAAATTCTGCTAACTGGAAAGGTGGATGGCATTGTGGATCAATATCCAGAAATTAACAGGCTAGGGTTGTCAAAAAAATCGATTTTAGATACTAAATCGTTATTGACCTTGGTATCTAATTAGATACTAAGTTGCTGGAAAATCGATTTTTGTTTTTATGGCATGTCGCCGCTTTTTTGTAGCGGGTAACGTTAAGAATTCTAAACAGGCATCAACGCGGTCAGCTCTGGCACAGCCGTAATGCCGGCTTGTAAGTTAAAGTCTCTTTTTTTCTCCAGCTGCCTCTGACAGCACACGGGATGATGCCAGTGCGACCACAGACCTATACACTATTTCTATAGGTCTGTGATTGGGACCATCCGATGCAACTTTGCTTTTAAAGGCCTCGATAGTCGAACGTCTATGCGGGCGTGTGGCAGCCAGGCGGTAGCGCATAGTATCACGTTACCACCACGGAGACCACCGTGAGCATGTCAGCCTAGAATTTTTTACGTGCGCGCTGCTAGTCCTGTATGGCAAGCCAAAGTGTTCACATAGCCACGCGTTGTCTTTATTATATCACGCGTTACAGAACGCGTTCTAGCACGCGCATTGGCGCGCTGTCACGCGTTACAGGACGCGCTCTGATACGCGCACTGGCGCGCACAATGGCACGCACAATGGCACGCGTTCTAGAACGTGTTTTTTAAAGCGTGATATAATAAAGACAACGCGTGGCTATGTGAACACTTTGGCTTGCCATAGTCCCGCAAGGGGTCCGCGGTGGTCACATGATGCAATACGCTGCCACCCGCTCGACCATAAAGAGGCTTGCAGTTAGCACTGCAGAAGGGCTTGAGCAAAAAGATAGGCCTACCTTAACTTGCCAAGAGATAGGCATGCATTTATTCTGCACCCGCACTCACTACCTTTTTTTAGCAGTCCATGGAGGAAATTTTAAAAGGAATCCCTCACATCTCCAGTATCGAAATTAGTATCGAGTATCGAGTATTATCCTTAGTATTGGTATCGAGTTGGAAATTAGTATCGTGACAACCCTATAACAGGCAGACTCTTGAGATTCAGTTGGCCATGTTCAGGTCAAAATATACATGTACTTCTAGTAGTGAGGTGGCTACTATTATCAGAGGAATGCCAGTCGAAGTGAGGGGTCCGTTTAATGAAGTGGAAAGCCTTGTTAGGCTGCTTTTAGTCGTGCCAGTGCCCTGAGAAGACTAAAAACATGGCTGCGGTCTACAATGACCCAACTGAGATTGAACAATGCTGCTGTATGCCATGTTCACCAAGACATACTGGATAATATAGACATAAAACAAATATGCCAGCAGTTTGTCTCAGTCAATGAGCGACAAAGGCATGTGTTTGGCTCCTTCACATAGGCCTAGTTCCCTATTTTTGTGCTAATCAGTTGAGATTGCAGTTGCAGTATGGCAGAGATACTCAAGTCTCAAGATGTAAACTCACTCCTTTCTTTGAAGTCTTGTAGTTAAATTGAGACATTTCAAACTGTTAAATTGAGACACTTTTTTTTCTTCTGGGATCATTACTTTTGTTTTGTTTACACCAGTGTAAGAGTATTTATTTATTTACTACTCCTTGTTTTAAACATCTTTCATATAACCTGCCCTATACCATTGAAGAAGATGTTGCCCAGGACCGTCACAAATGGCAACAAGCTGTACGAAATGGACTGCAGACCCACGAAAATGCCCTGGCTCTACACCGGGAAACAAAAAGGAAGTTAAGGAAGCAAAAAGCCACCATGCCCACACCACCACCAGATCCGGCACACACCTGTAGCCGTGTCTGCCTCTCCCAAATTGGACTCACCAGCCACAGGAAAAGCTGTGTGAAGAAGACCTAACCTCCTCCAGACACAAGAGATCGATGGTCTTTCGAGACTGTGATGCCGAAGAGATACCATTGCTAAAGGAAAGTTCATTCTTTAAATATAAACCCACTTATAACTGCTTAATGCTGTATTGTTGATTGAATACAGTAGGCCTACATTGTACTGATTTGTTTTGTGGAGACCTGTTTCATGGCAGAAGTAAACAGAAATCTAAACTATGCATGTGTGTCATTGATTGATTTGGTTGCAGGGGTGGAACTTCAGTACTTCAGTAAAAGTACAAAGTTACCTAACTAAAAGTACTAAATACTAACTTTTAAATGAACTTTTAAGTACAAGTTTTTGGTTTTTTTTAGGCGGGGGGGGGTTGGCTAGGTCCCCACCAATGTCAAAACCAAACCTACGCCCTTGTATATATATATATATATATATATATATATATATATATATATATATATATATATATATATATATATATATATATATATATATATATATGTATGTATATATGTATGTATGTATATATGTATGTATGTATATATATATATATATATATATATATATATATATATATGTATATATATATATATATATATATATATATATATATATATATATATATATATATATATATGCACATTCTTGCATGGTCTTCGGAAAGGCTTTCAGGTGTGGCTGGGTTGGGCCTTCCAACTTTGACTTTGATATATCTATAATTAAAGAGAGAAGGGGGATCAGATATGGATGAGCATAGTACTGATTCAAAACTCAACACACTAGTGCAGTGAAATATAGCTTGACACATACTGACACATACAGTACCTAAGATGCTAATGTATATTTAATCAATGGACCAGTTCAATATGCAACTTCAATGTGCAAAATAAATTGTAAAGACTATATTGCTATTGCCCATGTCATGTTATCAAAAGGTGAAACATACAAATAGGCTCATGAGCACCCCCCACCCCAAACCACTAGTTCTAACTTAAAGGTTGAGCAACACTGTTCTGACATACCATGAGCTCCAGGTGGAACCTCGCGTTCCTCCTCTCCCTCATGCTCCTGATGCTGCTCCTCCTCTCCCTCATGCTCCTGATGCTGCTCCCTCTCTCCCTCATGCTCCTGATGCTGCTCCTCCTCTCCCTCCAGATGCTGCTCACACTCCTTCTCTCCATCATCCCCCTGATGCTGTTCACACACCTCCTCTCCCTCCTGCTCCTGCTGCTCCTCCTCTCTCTCATGCTCCTGATGCTGCTCCCTCTCTCCCTCATGCTCCTGATGCTGCTCCCTCTCTCCCTCATGCTCCTGATGCTGCTCCCTCTCTCCCTCATACTCCTGATGCTGCTCCCTCTCTCCCTCATGCTCCTGATGCTGCTCCCTCTCTCCCTCATGCTCCTGATGCTGCTCCCTCTCTCCCTCATGCTCCTGATGCTGCTCCTCCTCTCCCTCATGCTCCTGATGCTGCTCCTCCTCTCCCTCATGCTCCTGATGCTGCTCCTCCTCTCCCTCATGCTCCTGATGCTGCGCCCTCTCTCCCTCATGCTCCTGATGCTGCTCCCTCTCTCCCTCATGCTCCTGATGCTGCGCCCTCTCTCCCTCATTCTCCTGATGCTGCTCCTCCTCTCCCTCATGCTCCTGATGCTGCGCCCTCTCTCCCTCATGCTCCTGATGCTGCTCCTCCTCTCCCTCATGCTCCTGATGCTGCTCCTCCTCTCCCTCATGCTCCTGATGCTGCTCCTCCTCTCCCTCATGCTCCTGATGCTGCGCCCTCTCTCCCTCATGCTCCTGATGCTGCTCCCTCTCTCCCTCATGCTCCTGATGCTGCGCCCTCTCTCCCTCATTCTCCTGATGCTGCTCCTCCTCTCCCTCATGCTCCTGATGCTGCGCCCTCTCTCCCTCATGCTCCTGATGCTGCTCCTCCTCTCCCTCATGCTCCTGATGCTGCTCCTCCTCTCCCTCATGCTCCTGATGCTGCTCCCTCTCTCCCTCATGCTCCTGATGCTGCCCCTCCTCTCCCTCATGCTCCTGATGCTGCTCCCTCTCTCCCTCATGCTCCTGATGCTGCTCCCTCTCTCCCTCATGCTCCTGATGCTGCTCCCTCTCTCCCTCCAGATGCTGCTCACACTCCTCTCCATCATCCCCCTGATGCTGCTCACGCACCTCCTCTCCCTCCTGCTCCTGCTGCTCCTCCTCTCTCTCATGCTCCTGCACTTCATGCTCACAATCCTCTCCCTCTGGTGTGTCCTCTGTCTGCCCTAACACCCCTGTCTGCTGCCTCTTTACTTTTTTGGGTGGGTGAAAAAACCCCAAAATACTCTGCTGTCTCTTACCTGGATAAGAAATTAACATGAACATGAGTAGATTAGTATTAATGTAAAATTAATGTAGATGTAGCTATGGTCTGTACATTTAATTTTACATTCACACACATCTCTACAAATGGGCGGCACGGTGGTTCAGTGGTTAGCACTCGTGCCTCACAGCAAGAAGGACCCTGGTTCGAATCCCGTACCAGACCTTTCTGTGTGGAGTTTACATGTCCTCCCCGTGTCCGCGTGGGTTTTCGCCGGGCACTCCGGTTTCCTCCCACCATCCAAACACATGCACTGATAGGTTAATTGGTTACTCTACAAATTGGCCATAGGTGTGAATGTGAGAGTGATTGTTTGTCTATATATGTTCAGCCCTGAGATGAACTGGAGACTCATACAGGGTGTACCCCACCTTCGCCCATTGTAGCTGGATTAGGCCCCCAGTGACCCCTGTGACCCTAGTGAGGATAAAGCGGGTTCAGATAATGAATGAATGAAACATCTCTACAAGTTACTCGCTCAGGGAAAGATGGAAATAGAATGTTTATGTGTGTTCCAGCGATTCAGCGAAGCAAGAAGTTTGGACAGGCTGAATACAAGTGTTGCATGTGGCGATTTATTTTTTTTTATTATTATTTTTTTTAGAGTATGTGAGTGAAGTGCGCAGCCAAATGAAGTGCCGCCGCGTTCGGATTATTAGCACTTTATAGCTTTTGCATACAGTTAAAGCCGCTGCTGTCATTTAAACCTGCATGCAGCCTGCCCACTCTGTCACATTACCCCTTTCCCCCAATCACCACCAGTCAACTAGAGACCTCTAGTAACGGTGAAATAGGTGTACACATGCACGGATGAGCGCGCTGTTTCCAGTCGCTAGTGAGCAATGTTTACTATGGTACTGACGTTGGGTTCTGATGAACAGCAACATCGCACATTTTAACACACATTTTAAAATGAATCTACTACAACTACTCCAGAGCAAAGACAAAGCTGCTAGCACGAGTTTTGGAACTGGTTGTTAGCTATGTGACAGGAACACGAATAGCACGCCATCCTAGCTGTGGTGGATTACCGGGTATGCTAAAACCAAAATAAATAATTGGATTACAAAATTGTGACTCCGTACAGGGCTATATTGGCTTAATTTACATGCAAAGGGTTTCAATGATTTTGACCAACCTCTTCCTCTCTTGTTCATTGCTTTCACTCTTCATGAATTAGAAACTGGTGGGTGGTGGTGGTGTGGTGACCGTGGAGGAGGCAGCGAGGGAGGTGTTTCTCACGACTGGCAGAATGGGCAAAACCATTTCGAAATTCCAGTGGGGGTGTGGTCGGAGGACGTTTTAAAAAGTAGTCTTCTTGGGTGGGTCAAAGAGAATAAATTAAGCGCATTTATGTGAATAAACCACTATGTTTGAAAAGTAGAACTGATACTTAAATTGGAAATAAAATGGGGTGGCAACTGGGGAGGCAAAATATATACCTGAGGAGGCAAATGCCACCCCGTAAAATCGCCTGTGTCTGCACCCCCCTTCTGTCTGCCCCGCCTACTTCACAACACTAGTCTGTTAGAGTAGTGACAGTAATAAACTGTAATAACCCATAGAATAAGCGGATAATACATGGAACACGAGTTACTATCGAAAAATATTTTTCTGATAGTAACTCGTGTTCCATGTATTATTCCTTGTAAATGACACTTTTCAGATTGCAGTGGGATCAACAAAACATTTCATAACAGGTCAAATATTGGTAAACTTGGCCTGCAGACATTTCAAAAATTTTCATATTTGTTCAGGCTACTATTTTTTAAATGATCGTTTCAGTGTAAATATAATAAAATGACATTAATATTTTTATATTCATGAACAGAAAATTTGAAGTTGTATTTATACATTATTATGACAGTATTTTACTGATCTGACCCACTTGAGATGTGGAACCTGAACTAAAATGATTTATATCTTCAGTGTCAGTTTTGCATTTCACAAACTCATCCCAGGGGCCAGACTGGACCCTTTGGAGGGCCGGATTTGGCCCCCGGGCCACGTGTTTGACACCTCTGTTTTAAACAAATGTAATAAAAATGTTAACAAGTGTCATTAAAGTATACAGCCTTTGTCTACACTCCAGGTTTAGTTTAGTGGGAAACAAATAAACAGGTTTAAAGGTTAAGATGAGGTCAAAGGTCATCTGATCCACTATGGCCTGTTGTTTAGCACCATCTACAGTCAAGGTCTGAAGTTTCCACAGAACTTGACTAAATACATTTCATATATTTTCACTGTGTGGGTTTAATGACAACAAATACTACTAATATAAAAACACAGGATTTCAAAGTACTGAACATTTGTGAGAAAAAAATAAAAAGACTTTTTCAACAAACAAATAATGTGTGAAAAACAGACACTTTTATGAATCAAAGGACACGATGAAGGCTGTGCATGTGATGAATAGAATTCCAGTGGGCGTCCATGTTTGTGTGAATGTGTAAGTGTGAATAAAAGCAGACTGTGTTACTACACTGATGGAAAAAAAAACTAATATGAAAGAAAATAAATGAATGTTTGAGACCATTGTGTTCATTTGTGTTGAACTGTTTCCCTTTGAGAACACAGGTGAAGGAAATGACGTACAAGTGAAGACTGAACATTTACATTTGACAATATGATCAGAGTTTGACATAAATATTGAATATAATTCCATTAACCACCTCCACCTTCTGTTTATCTTTTTCTGTCTCAGATGATCACACTTTCAGTTTTCCACCAAACCAATCAGTCAGTTCTTTCACAGTCAAGTTCACATCTGACTCGTCTATGGAGGATTTTCTTTGACAAATGGGACAGTTTTTATTCTTTGTTTGTTTCCACAATTTCTTCAGGCAGCTTGAACAGAAGCTGTGGTTGCAGCTCAGACACAATTCATTTCATCCAATCAAACTTGGATCAAATGAAAATCAAAGCTCATCCTGACTTTTGGTTGTCATTTATTTCCTCTGAACCTGTTCTCCATTGGAAACTGAACTCAACTCATGTGATTGGAATAAAATCAGGTCAAATAAGACAAACAGATCAAACACAAACATCCCAGTTTTATCCCTTTATTCCATAAATCACATGTATATGACAATAAATGACAGTTGATGTAAACATTATAAATGTAAATATACTGAACATGGGACAGAGTCTGCAGTCACTCAAATATATCAGATGTTTCTGTGATGTTATTCTAAGACTTGTGGCTCAAACTAATCTGGTGCAGATCTTCTGAAGCAGGAAACACACGAAACTGAGGAAAATAACATGATGGGACTGTTTGAATTCAGACACATGAAGGTTCAACCTTTGACCTTTACAGAGACGTGGGTTTGACCTCCAATCACTGACAAGAAAAATGAATGACAGCCAGTCAAACGTCTGATTGAACTGTTTAGAAAAACTGTGAATCTGAAAGTAAAAGGTGTAAAAACTCCTCAGTTTCCTCTGTTTCCTTCTGTTTGTGTTCATGTAAATCTCACCACCTGATAGAAAATGAGTGCAGATAAATACAACCAGAGGGGTTCAAAGTACTCACATTCTGTACTTAACTTGAAGTACAAATACTTGTGTGAAAAAATACTCTGGTAAAAGTAGAAGTACTGATTCAACTCTTCTACTTAAGTAAAAGTAAAAAAGTATAATTTGTCAATTGTAATAAAGTATAAAAGTAAAAAAGTAAAACAGCTTTTTTGTCATGAACGCAATACTACTTCAGAAAATAAAATCTGAAAAGTTTCAAAAGTATGTAAAATAAAGCCTTTAAAAGTGAGTTACTGAGTAGATAATGTGTTTGATTGAGTCACAGTTACTCAGTTTTGTGGATATGGGCAAGAAATTTAGGAAACATTCAGGAAGAAAAGTGACAATTGAGATAAAATGTCATGAGATTAAAAAAAGAAAAAGTTATAAATATGAGATAAAAATGCATAATTTTAAGATAAAAAGTCACAATTATGAGATAATAGTCATATAACTATAATATATAAAGTCACACTTTCTCGTCTCCACTGATTTTTCATACTGTCACATCTGTTTAGTTTGTAAAAGTAACGAGTCTATTCTGACAACGTAAAGAGAATAAAGTACAGATATTTATACAAAAATGTAGGAAATAAAAGTAAAAAGTTGCCAGAAAAATAAATACCCAAGTATAGATACCTAAAAAAATCTACTTAAGTAATGAAGTACTTTTACTGAGTTACTTTACACCTCTGAATACAACATAACATTATTTATATGACAAGGAACCGTAACAGTGATAAGTCGGGTCCAAAGAGCAGAAGAATCAGTACCTGAACCCATATTACAACCAGAACCATCAGTTCAGTTCCATTGACTTCAATACACCTGTCCTTTAACGTCTGTTCACATCATCACATCATTTTAGGATCAAAACGTGGAGACAGAAACAAACGGCTGTAGATTAAAACACTCACATATGAACAAAAAGGAAAATATCTGTCCCAGGATATGTGTTCTAGTCAACGGGTTCAGAACCAGGACAATATGGACGTTCATTTACAGTGGTGGAAAAAAGGTTTTGGACACCCCATGCATTTGTGAAATATTATATTAAAATCATTTAAGTCAGTGAAATCTGCCCAGTATTGTTCCCTTCTCCAAACCCACATGCTCCTTCTGCACATGCTCTGTTCTGTCCAGGTCAAAACTGGATGTTTGAGCAGAAAAACATCCAGGACATGACATGTTATAACTGACAACAACTCAGTTTGATCTTTTTTTCCTTATAAACAATAAAAAACTGAAAAATAATTTCTATATTTTGGTCTCATTCAGCCACATCTTTTGAAACACAAAAACATTTTTCTCCAAAATGTTGATGATAATAATTGAAACTGTAAAATTAAAGGTGTGTGAAAACTTTTTTCCACTACTGTATTTAGTATTGATTCAAACTAAAGCATCAGTTTCACATTAATAATCATTTTATAATTAAATCAGAAAAATCTTGCAGGTTAATGTTTGAATAAGATGAATTAAATAAAAAGTTATTTTAATTTCCTCTGATCAATAAAAACCAACATATTATAAATCACCTCAGTGTTCACTGTTTGTTCCATTTGACTCAGTTTAACAGGTTTTATACATTTCACATCTACATGTATTAATTTGACTGGTTTTGGAAAAATTCAAACACAATCTATCGTTCATATTTTCATTTCTCCGTAAACAACTGAGAAATCTTCCTCTGACAGATTTTAATATCAGTGGTTTTAGCATCACCAGCCTTTCCAACACTGAAATAAGGGTAGAGTTTCTCAGTGAAAGTGTCTTTGTGGGTGTAGATGTGAGTGTTATCTTCAGCGTCGTAGAAGGACACCTCCCCCCTGTCATAGTCCAGTTTAACTCTGATCCTCTGTGGACTCGACTTCACTGTCACAGTCTGATCAAGAACATTATAGTATTTTCCACGGCGATGACCTAAAGACCAAATTCCATATTTTGGTGAAGTAAACACCTTTACCTTCCTGTTAACTGACTCTTTAACCAAACCTATGTCCCATTCAGGATGGTCTCCCACCTCCACGTCCCAGCTGTGTTTCCCTGAGGTGAAGCCCTCAGATCCATAAACATTAGCATAGTAAGTGTTTCTCTCTGGATTATCAGGAACCTGTTGATAAGTGTCTCCTTGTCTCACACTGGTCAGATCATCAGACAGATGAAGGCGTCTGTTTGCAGTGTTTGGGTCCAGGATGACGGGGCTGAAGTGGACCTTGTCCCTCATGTGGTCCCAGACTGTGAAGGACAGGTTTCCCAGGTGTTTGTCCACATGGATCAGTGCTCCTGAGATCAGCTGTGGCTCTGACACTGAGCACTGGGCTCTGGCTCTGCTCTGAGTGTCTTTAGAACTGATGAGGAATGCAGCGCTGGCTTTCTGCAGCTCTTCTTCAACAGCACAGATACTGTCTGACACAGAGGACATCTGCTCCTCAATCCTCTTCATCTCTGTCATCACACTCCTCCTCTTCTGCTCCTCTTCCTCCCTCAGAGCTGCCAGTCTGGACTCCTCTTCCTCTTTCAGGAACTGGTGGAGTTTGTTGAACTCTGCTCTGATCTGACTCTCTGTCCACAAAACCTGATTCTCTAAGTGTTTCATTATTTTATCGTATGTATTCTCTGTATGTTTGTATTTCTTCTTCTTTTCCTCTAGAGACTTTAAGTCAGATTTCAGCTCATCCTTCATTTCAGTAACTGCTTTTTCTACAGGAACCACAGTGTGTTTATGATGATGAGGAAAATCACAGACCAGACACACAGCTCTGTTTTCATCTTTACAGAACAGTTTAGGTTCTTCTGGATGTTTGCTGCAGACCACCTCCACCTTCTTTTCTCCTTTTTCTGTCTCAGATGATCCAACTGTCAGCTTCTCAGTAAAAGATTCAGCCAGTTCTTTAAGAGCAAAGTTTGGAATTATTTCTTTTGAGGATCTCCTTCTACAAACAGGACAGGTTCTGTTTTCCTTTCCTTCCCAGAATTCCTTCAGACAGATTAAACAGAAGCTGTGGTTGCAGCTCAGAGACACAGGATCTCTGAACGCCTTCAAACACACTGGACATGTCAGAAAATGTTCAAAAACTTCAATCTTCTTCTCTGCCATTTTCTCTGATATGTGAATTATCCTTAAACACAGACTCACCAAATCTGTCCCTTTGGATTCACACTCAAATCCTCCTGGTCTGTGTTTTAGATCCAACACCCTGTAATGGCGTTTCACCTGTGTTCAGTAAATGTCAAAACTACTTTCAGTTTAATTTCTTCCTGGTAGTTACATCATCTCCACCTTTATATGTTTTACTTTCATCCAGTAGATGGTGTTATTTACTTTGATAAACTAATGATCTGTGTCAAGGGTTCTTTTCTTCAAAGATGGAATGGATGTCTTGGACCACGAGACTTAAGTGTTTTTACTTTTATTAACACTTATGCTACGGCCACACCATCCTTGTCACGCGCCGCCTAAACACCTGAGTTTGGATTCTAGATAATTCGCGGCAACGTAAAAATTGTTCAACACTGTCTCCACAGCTGCTGCGTCAAAAGTACTCCTGTTGTCCTCAGCACACCTTCTCAGCGCATAACTCGCAGAGCTAGGTGAGGAAGTGGCTACAAACAAGTGTACCTCCATTCTATGTTCCACCAGCGTATTTGAGACGTCCCCATCAGGACACCATAAAAACCTGAGAAGGTCTGCATCTTCAGGGGGGAACTTGACCTGGTGGAACATGGACTCCACGTCAGCCATGACTGCGATTGGCTCTTGACTAAATCGAGTTAAGACACCAACCAGACTGCTTGTCACTTCGGGACCTTGCAGCAATTGTTCATTGAGTGTAGTTCCCTGATACGAAGCGCCACAGTCAAATACCACTCAAAGTTTGTGCTTCTTGGGGTGGTAGACAGCATGATGAGGAATAAACCACACCTTTCCATCACTCCTGTTAAGCTCTTCATCTGGAACTTTCACAGCATATCCCTTGCTTATGATCTGGTTCATGAAGCTGACATATTCTTCTCGGAACATCTGGTTTCTCTGCAGCTTCTTCTTCATGTTGAGTGCTCGTTGCTCTGTCATTGCTCTATTGTTAGGCATTGTCACATCTAGGTTCTTCAATGGCAACCCGATAGAGTAATGACCGTTGACCAGCTTTGTGGATGTGGTAACTCTGTCCATAAACAGCTGATCTTCCTTTGACATCTCTAGCTGCTCTCCTTAACCATTCTCAGGAAAATCATACTTGAATTGTTGTGTCCACAATTCTTCAAGTCGAGCTACCGATATCCGAAGTTAAGTTGGAACTGTGGGTGTCCATCCTTTGACTAGCTTCTGATGTTTTCATGCAGCGGCTCATTCACTGTCCATCCCAAGACTGTACGAACTGCATACGGCCCATCTTTCACACTGCGAATTACCTCTTCTGGCTCCAAAGCCCTTGCGACATCAGTCCCAATCAGAAGATCGATATCCGCCTTGATCGATGGAATTCATGTGCCTCGTAAGTGTGGCCATCTATCCACATCCTCTTGGGTTGGTATATTCTCTTGACTAGCAGGTATGGCCTTTTGTGTGAACACATCTGTCAACTCATAAAGTCATCACCCTCCAGACTGCTGACTTCAAGGTTAGGCAGCGCTTTGCACGAGACGGTCCTTTGGTCTCCCATGGTGGTAAGTAAGATGTTAACATTTGTTTCTTGCAGGTTAAGGTTGTTTGCTAGCTTGTTAGTGCAAAAGGAGGCGTTGCTCCCTGGATCCAGGAACGCATAACAAGTTAACACTTTGTTACCTTACTTTGCCTTCACTTTCACTGGAACAATGGCGAGAACGGTTCCTGTGCTCCTGGCCCCAATCTGAGAAGAAGTTTCCCCAGCATCCACAAATCCACTGACCACAGTTTGTTCTTCCTGTGAAAATTCCTCTTTTTGTTCCTCCGGTGAAGAGTTTTCTTTCGCTATGTTTTTGGGTTTCTGCTTTATGTGTAACAGTGTATGGTGTTTTGCTGAACACATCTCACAGCTCTTCTTTTCTTCACAGGTGCTGCTCATATGTCCTCCTGTAAGACAACTGAAGCAGAGTCCCTTACTTTTAAGGAATTCCAATTTTTCTTTATGCAACTTTTTTGGAAGTTTCTTGCACTGCTCCATGGTATGATCTCACTGACAGAAGATGCATGTTTACACAGAAGCCATGTTTGGGTTTGGTTTCTTTTCTTTAGATTTCCTATTGTCAACACCAACAATGTCTTTTGTTATCTTTTGTTCTTTAGCTTCAGTGGCTAATGCTGTGATATTTTTCTTGCCAGCTGACTTTTCAGGTTGGCGCTTGATTTGACCAGAGATTTCTCCAAATACAGGATGTGCTGCCATTTCAGCCTGTTTGGTAACAAATGACACAACATCTTTGAATTTTGTTCGTCTATCTTTCTTCTGAATATCAATGGTGATGTTCCTGAATTTCTCCCTCAGCCTGTATGGGAGCTTGGAAATAACTGTGCGCATGTTTGTGGCACTTTCCATCTCATCCAAGTACTCTAGGTCCGCCATTGCATTATTACAATTGGTGAGAAACAGAGCATATGATTCAAGTGCCTTAGCATCATCTGACCTGATAGTAGGCCAATTTAGAGCCTTGTCAATGTATGACATTAAAATCTTATATTTGTCACCAAAGCGCTCCTTTAATAATTTCTTGGCTTCAGGATAGCTGTGTTCTGGGTTCATATGAAAACAGCTGCGCACTAAGTCATTAGGCTGACCACTTGTATATTGTTCTAAATAATAAAGCAGATCTCTGCTGTTTTCAGTCTTGCTCTCTATGTGATGCTCAAAAGCTCTCATGAAGAGATGGTATTCCATGGGATCTCCTTATAAACTGGAATGTTTGGTGATGGTAATGTAGATAGCTTTTGTTGCTTTATTAAACTCTCAGTTATTTCATTTTGCCGTTAACATAACATAAACCAGGTTGTCTGTATTTGTAGAATGGTCCTTTGGAGTGACATGTAGTTGTCGCGCAACAGGCGTTGGATTTACAGCTATTCCACCACTATGATGATGCTGAGATACATTGCTAGCCCCATCACTCCTATTGTAGCTTAAATGTGGTCTCTGAGTAGCCATCAATGGATACACTCTACTGTCTTTAGAGCTTCTTGACACATCTGAGCCTTCTTCAAATTTTCTTAGTACAGCTAATTTTGCATCTGATTCAGCGAGCTCTGCTTGTAACTCCAATTCTTCCTTTTCAGCTTTGAGCTGCAGCTCTTTTTCCTTAAGTTTGAGCTCCTGCTCCTCCAAAGCCCTTTTATGTTTCAATTTAGCTGCCCTGGTTATTAAAGTAGATTTCTCTAATTCAACTTTTAAATGCTCAGCACGAGCTGCTGATGCTATGGAGGCAGAGGAGACAGATTTGACTTTTCTACTCTTGACAGATGTAGCTGAAGCACTATCTTCAGGATTTACCTCATTGTTTACATCCTTAGACTCTTTTATGCGAAGCATTGCATGTTGTCTCCACGAATTAAATTCTTGCACAAATTTACAGTGCTCATTATATCTTGGCTGAAACCAATCACTTTGATCTGCCTTCTTGTTCTCCATACATTCAAGCTGACTGTACAGGTCTTTAACATCAGCATTTATTTTACTGAATTCTTCTATCAGCTCTTCATACTTGATTAATAATTCCTGTGTAATTTCCACATTTGCGTCATCATCCATTAAAGCAAATAATTTGTTTCTTTTCTCAGTCAGTTTGCCTAATTTGGCCCTTCTGGAGCTTATTTTCATTTGTAGATTATTTTCCAAAGACACTTGTGTTGGTTTAACCAAACGTTTTTCCCCTGGAGGGCTGACCGTCTTTTCTTCATCATCTGTCATGATTGCTTTTGCTGTCAGTCCGTTTTTCCGATTCCACTTGCGACAGTCACAAAGCAGCCACGAACCACTTGTTCACTCACTGATCACAGTGCCGTGCGAGTTGAGAAGTTCCTCTTTATCTTCTCTTCCGTTTCAGAAAACCTCTCCAAAGTTATTTCAAAGTCAAGCAAGTTTTCTTACTAATAGAGAGGTTTGTTCTTTGTGAGACCTTGAGAAAGTGCTACTTCTTACGCTGATGAGTTCTCCGACCCAAAGTTGTTTTCATTCATCTTGTCCATGTAATTGATAACAGATCCACAGCTAGACGTCTTGAATTTAAGTCGAATTTTTATTCTTCTTTTTTACCAGTTACAAAACACAAAACCAACAAACTAAATTTATCTACTGATGAAAATAAAATAAATGTTTCTAATTTCTTTCGGAGATTCAGTCACTAGGTCAGGTAAGAAAACTGTTTGCTTCCATCGCTACTCCTGGTCTCCCAAGCGAAGCGTGAACCCTCCCATAAGAAAGCCAAATTGGCCCATTCTTAAAGTGACAGTACTTAATTTTTGTGTATGTATAAGACATAATCTATGCATATGAATTATAATAATTTTAACTGTCATATATAATATTCATCATTTTAATCATGAACTATAATCATCTATGAAATTACAAATTCAAATTAAGTTATTTATCTTTTTAAACAATATTCCCAAATATATTAACAAAAGTCTACTTTGGCTGCTACTGTCCATCAAGAGAGCCCTAGGAGTACAGTGGTGCATCCGGTCAGATCACTTCAAGTTTCAGGTGAATATCGAACAAAAGCCTCTCACTAGGAGAGGAATTTTGTCCACACTGAGCTCAGTCTATGATCCACTAGGAATGTTGTCGCCAGTTATACTACCTGCTAGAAACATCCTGCAAGAATTATGCAGACTAAGAACAGCCTGGGATGACAATGTGCCACAACACCTCGCACAACAATGGACCAAGTGGACTGAAGAACTCCAACAGCTTACTGACTTTGAAGTAACTCGATGCTTTAAGCCACCTGAATTTGGGAAAGCTGTGCAAGCTCGATTGCATCACTTTTGTGATGCATGTGAAACAGGCTATGGTACTGTCACGTACTTCGTTCAGAAGAATAGCAGTAAACAAGTACACTGTTCATTTGTCTTCGGGAAGGCGAGGGTTGCGCCTCTGAAATCGATTACCATCCCGCAGGTGGAGTTAGCGGCAGCTGCCTTAGCTGTTAAGGTGGATGTCATGCTGAAGAAGGAACTTCAGTTGCCATTGGCAGATTCCAAGTTTTGGACAGACAGCACTGCCGTACTCAAGTACATAGCCAATAAGAACATCAGGTTTAAGACATTCGTAGCAAACAGGATTAGCATAATCCTGCAAGCATCAAACGTGCATCAATGGAACTATGTCAACACTCAGTTGAATCCTGCCGATTGTGCCTCAAGGGGTCAAAAGGTGAGTGCCTTCATGAAGAACGAGGTCTGGATTGCTGGTCCCAACTTCCTTAGCAAACCAGAAGGGGAGTGGCCAGTTGAACCAAATCAGCAAAAAGAGGTCACAGCTGAGGATCCTGAGGTGAAGAAAGGCATACTGGTTAATGTGACCACAGCAACAGAAAACAGTGATGCCATACACCAAATAATACAGTACTTCTGTTCATGGATGCGTCTCAAGAAGGCTGTGGCATGGTTCACTCGACTCGGCAAATTCTGATGAACTTGTCTAGGAAGAGGAAAGAGTTGAAAGGATTGTACAGTGATGAACAACGGTTGAACAAAGCGATGTTGAGCTACAAAAGGAATCTCAACCGTACTTATCTGACTGTGGATGACCTGCAAAAAGCAGAGATTAGTATAATTAGTCATTGTCAAAACAATAGCTTCCAGGAGGAGATATCTGTTCTTCGAAGAAACAACTGCGTCAAGAAGAGTAGTAGAATTTTGAGACTCAGTCCACAACTTGAAGAGGGAATCCTGCGTGTTGGAGGGAGGCTCAGCAGAGCATCCATGCCAGCCGAAGCCAAGCATCCAATGATCCTTCCTAAGAACCATCATGTGGGAGACTTGATTCTCCAGGATGCACACAAGCGCCTAGGCACAGTGGGCGTAATCATGTCTTGTCTCACATACGTCAAAAGTATTGGATTATTGATGCTCCTTCGTCAATAAGAAGAATGCTGTCTCGGTGTACTTACCTGTCTAAGACAACATGGTGCATTAGGTACACAAATGATGGCGGACTTGCCAAGAAACAGAGTTCTACCAAATGAACCACCCTTCACCAGAACTGGCGTGGATCTATTTGGACCATTCAGCATCAAGCGGGGAAGAGTATCTTTAAAAAGATATGCCGTGATATTCACCTGCCTTGCATGTCGTGCAGTCCACATAGAAATGGCGACCCAATTGGAAACGGATTAATTTATTCAAGCTCTGCATCGCTTCATTGCAAGAAGGGGTCAGGTGAAAGAAATGAGATCTGACAATGGAACCAACTTCATGGGAGCCGACCATGAGCTGACGAGGTCAATAAAGGAGTGGAATGCTGCACAGATCGAGAACAGCTTGCTCCAACGTGACATCACATGGTTATTCAATCCACCATCCGGATCTCACCACGGAGGAGTATGGGAAAGAATTATTCGTTCCATCAGAAAGATCATGAATGCCACGTTAAGAGAACAAAGCTTGGACGAGGAAGGTCTTCAAACATTCTTCTGTGAATGTGAAGCCATCTTGAATAGTAGGCCTATCACTACGCCTTCTAATGACATTAATGACTTGGAAGCTCTTACCCCACAACACTTACTCTTGCTCAAGACTAACCCCAACCTACCACCGGGTGTCTTCGATAAGGATGATGTTTATGCACGCAAGAGATGGAGGCAGGTCCAATATATGAGTGATATGTTCTGGAAACGCTGGACCAGAGAATATTTGCCTCAACTCCAGAAAAGACAGAAATGGAATCAACCAACATTCAACTTTATCCAGGGAGACCTGGTCTTGATTGTTGATGAATCAGCCCCACGAGGATCATGGCTGATGGGAAGAGTCGTGAAGGTCGTGGTGGATGAGCGCGGAGTCGTCCGCAAGGTTCGAGTGAAGACCAAGACAAATGAACTTGAGTGGCTGATCACCAAACTTTGCCTGCTTCAAGGAGCAGAATGAAAAGGACTATAAAATATTTAACCTCTATGTTGTAATTGTTTCTAAGATAGAAAGCAATTAGGGGCCGGGTATGTAGCAGCCAAAGTAGACTTTTGTTAATATATGTGGGAATATTGTTTAAAAAGATAAATAACTTAATTTGAATTTGTAATTTCATAGATGATTATATTTCATGATTAAAATGATGAATATTATATATGACAGTTAAAATTATTATAATTCATATGCATAGATTATGTCTTATACATACACAAAAATTAAATACTGTCACTTTAAGAATGGGCCAATTTGGCTTTCTTATGGGAGGGTTCACGCTTCGCTTGGGAGACCAGGAGTAGCGATGGAAGCAAACAGTTTTCTTACCTGACCTAGTGACTGAATCTCCGAAAGAAATTAGAAACATTTATTTTATTTTCATCAGTAGATACATTTAATGCGTTCGTTTTGTGTTTTGTAACTGGTAAAAAAGAAGAATAAAAATTCGACTTAAATTCAAGACGTCTAGCTGTGGATCTGTTATCAATTACATGGACAAGATGTCAGATCTCAGTTCAGTTGGATTACTGCTCTGTACCTGCTCTGGAGGTCCCATACGTCCGACGCCCAGACACAGTCACTTTTGGGTTCACCTGATCCTGCAGAAGTGCCAGCATTACATCCTCCAGGACCTCCGTCTGGAGTTTTTCTTTTTGCCTCCTTTGGGTTGGTCTGAGTATCATACATCATTCCAATACAACGTTGGCAGCATCTCAATGCTGATTGGCTTTCAAAGCACAGTGTCACGCGAATTCGCCTGAAAAGTTCAATATATTCAACTCTAGCGTTTACATGGATTTGCGGCAAAACGTGCAGCTCCATCGCCTGGAAGCAAGGGTTCGTTTCTTCAAAGATGGAATGGATGGCTCTGACAACAAGACTTAAGTGTTTTTTGTTTTTATTATTAACACCAAGTCCACAACCAGCAGTGATGAGGAGTGCAAATATTTACAGTGAAATTCCAAAAACACAGAAAAAAAACATGTACAAGAGATTTAAAAAAATAAATAAAGTAAGCCTCCATTACCATTCAACACACTAATTTCAGCCACACTCCTTAAATCTAAAAACAGTCCTTAACTCCAGCAACAAATGTCAAACTCTACACTACAACCCACACTCTAACTGGGAACCACTCCCACTTTATATACATGTAAGCCCCACCCACAGTCATACCAATCACCACATTATTCAATTAACACACAATCTACAATATTTACATGGAGCATACATTAAACTGAAATCATATGAACTCATCTACACAATGGCACTAATTACCTCCCATACATATAACACAAACACAGAAAAAAAAAAACAATGTATGAATGTCAGTTTCCTGCAATGAATGGTTCAGTCCGGGGTCATGTGTTCTCTGAAGTGTGAATTAGGGGTATTTAACTGGTGATCAGGAAGTGACTCTGTTTGGGAGGGTGTAGACAGATTCAACAGATTCAACTTTATTGTCATTGCACATGTCACAAGTACAGAGCAACGAAATGCAGTTAGCATCCAACCAGAAGTGCATAGCAGTGAATAAATAATGTAGACTTGTAAATATACACAGTGTATGTAGAAGGTGCTAGAATGAGATTATATAAATAGCTATGGATGCAGGTATGTACAAACTATAACAGGCTATGACTATGTTACAGTATGAGTAACTATAATAATATCGATTTTTGAGGAAGGTATGTACAGACTATAGACAGGTTATTGACAATGATACAATGTATTATTGCAGTGATTATGGTATAATTAACAGTATGTACAGTAGTGCAATGAGGTAGGTGCAATTGATAGTGCAAGTGATGAATCAAAGTGAGAAGTGATTAGGGATGAGGGTTGTTGTGTGAGTGAGAAGAGGGGGTGGGGTTATTGGGGGACAGAGTTCAGCAAGGAGACGGCTGTGGGGATGAAACTGTTCCTGAACCTGGTGGTTCTTGTCCGTAGGCTTCTGTATCGCCTCCCAGAGGGCAGGAGGACAAACAGTGTGTGCTGGGTGAAAGGAGTGAAAGGAGTCTTTTGAAATATTTGCTGCTCTCCTAAGACAGCGCTTCCGAGATGGACACTGGAGGGGAGCAGGTCTGCGGTTGGCATAAACCGGTCTGTGAATGAGTCAGGATGGCGCCAAAAAGAGTAGAGGAGGAAGAAATGGAGGAAGTAGAGTGGTCGTTGGTTGGAAGAGGAAGCGGGAGAAATAAATTAGGACTGGGGAGTGAGGACGAGCTAAGGACTTCAATGAGTCAAATAAGCAAAAGAAGTTTGGAAGAGAGCAGTTCAGATGAGGGGAGTAGGGTGGAAAAGAATGGATATAAGATCATATTGAGGTTTAGAAGAGAGGAGGAACATCTGATTATGTTATCAAAACAATTAAGAAGGAAAGCAGGAGAGGTAGAACTGGCCAAGACATTGTGGGATGGTAACCTGTTAATAGTGTGTAAAAATGAGGAGCAGAAAAATAAAGTGATGCATGTTGAAAATCGATGTAAAAAGGTAGTGTGTGAGAGGAGAATATTGGGAGATGTGGTGAAGGGGAGTGACAACTGAGAGTCCAACTGATGAGGATTTAGATAAACTAAAACGGAGCATTCAAGGAGGAGACGTCAGTAGGATTAAGAGGTTGTTAAAATCTGTAAATGGGGAAAAATCTGAATAATAGTGAGAGGAGCCGAGAGATTTCTGGGATTGAAGGACGTTACATGGGAGCAGGTAAGTAGGAAGGTTGAGGGTGATGGTGAAGGTGAGTCTGGAGAAAAGATCAAATGATAATCCTTCAATGGAATGATAGAAGTTTGATAGCAAATGGTCAGGAATTTAAAAGAGTCATAGATGAACTAGGAAGTAAACCTGGATGTGACATGTTTCGGCATCTTTAATATTAAAGGGAAGCTGATTCCATAAGACAGTAACCATGGTAACTAAAGGCTCTAGCTCCTACTGTACTTTTAGAAACCCTAGGAACTTTCAATAAACCTGCATTCTGAGAACGAAGGGTTCTATTGGGCTGGTACGGAACCAGATCATCTTTAAGATAAGAGGGGCCCATACCATTAATGGTTTTATATGTAAGGAGGAGGATTTTAAATTTAATTCTAAACTCAACTGGTAGCCAGTGAAGGATCAGTCTTCAAGCGCTTTTGCCAGGCTTTTTGGAGCACTGTTTCTTTAAACTGCAGAAAGTTCACGATAATGGGTCGAGGCGGTGCTCCTGGGCTTGGACTCCCGGTGAGCACTTGGTGTGCACACTGTATCCCCAGGTCCATTTCAACCGGTAAGTCCAGCTCTTTTTGCAGTAAACTTTCTACGTATTTGGGAACAGTGTCTTTACCGTGTGTCTCCGGAATCCCGAAGATTCGGATGTTGTTTCTGCAAGATCCTGACTCTAAGTCAGTCAGCTTTCCTTTTAAAGACCTCTGTTCCTTTAGAATGGCCAACACTGCCTCTTTTACTTTAATGCCCCAATCCTCTATGTCTGCGGTGCGGGCTTGTGTTTCCATTAGCATCTCCCTCTGGTCCTGGAGCTCTCTCGTATTGTCTTGGAGTTTTTTGTCAATTTCTTCCTTGACAGCAGTGAACTCTTCTTTCATGTCGGCTTTGAAATCTTCCTTAAATATGACCAGTTGCCTTCTGAGGTCCCGTTGCAGCTCATCGAGTTTGTTGTTTATTCCGGAGAATCCGTCTCTCCACGCTTCGGTGTTAGCCGTTAGCATAGTTTTGTCCGCAGGAGCGGAGTTTTTTTTACATTTCTTCTGTCCATTTCTTGTTGGTCTACCTCCGTGTTTATCTTCCCCACCCATTTTGGTGTTGTCTTTCTTGTTTTATGTTTTTTTTTTCAATATTTTTCGGCACGCACGGAAAGTTATGCGACCATCTGGTTCTGAACCAGAACCGGTAACCTATTGGACCTTTTTCAATTGAGAAAGTAATCAATCCAGTGGCAGTTAGATTGACCCTACCTCGATCTATGAGGATTCATCCCTCCTTCCATATCTCCAAACTCAAACCTGTCACTGAAAGCCCGTTAATGGGTCCCAGGATGATTGACGGCGCACCAGCATATACGGTCCGAAGATTGCTTCGTTCCAGACATTGAGCAAGAGGACTACAATATCTGGTAGACTGGGAGGGTTATGGAACGGAGGAGAGGACCTGGGTCCCTGCCCGACAGATCCTGGACAAACATCTCATCACTGATTTTCACGCTTCTCACCTGGATCAACCTTCCACCTCCAGGCGCCAGAGGGTCCCACCTGCGTTTAATTCTATCCCTTCACCAAATGAGGAGGAGGATTCAGAAGAGGATGAAGACATGAGGGATTATGAAGGTATGCCCTCTCAAGGGGATCATTCTTGTATTCTGATTATGAGGATATGAACATTGACAACGTTAAAGTTGATTATGACATAAAGAATTCTAGCCCTCCTCCAGGACCCCCACCACCCTCCCGTGGCTGGGGGGGGGGGGGGGGGGGGGGTCTTTCATATTCAGTATCTTTGAGTCCTTTGTTTTTTCTGTTTTTCTCTCTCCCTGCTCTGCTCTCTCTCTTCCTGGTTTCTTTTCACCTTTCATGTTGCTTTGCCTTCCAAGGCTGATTGGGGATACGATGCACCTGATGAGCTCAGCTGGGCTCATCAGGTGAGGTGTATATAAGACTACATTCTGTCCGGTGTCCCTTGCCAGATTATCATGATCCAGTCCTCTGATATTCCCGCGTATTTCCCGTTCCGTGTTCCGTGTACCAGACCTGTTTTTGCCCGACCTCTGTTTCCTGCCTTTGTATTCTGCCTGACCCTGTTGGTACTGAACCTGGACCGCATACTGACCTCGATTCAAGCCGCCAGCCCCGACCTTGGACCAGACCCTGTTCTGATCCAGCTTCGTCCCTTACCATTTATTTAAGTGGACTGTTATTAATAAATTACTTGAACTTTACTAAGTGTGTCTGTGCTTGGATTCCCTGCGGCCCGTTTCACAATGCAGTACTTCTACATTTGCAGGTTGATAAGGCTGTCCTATCAATTATAACAGATGAGTAGATGTGCCATTATCTCCCCACATATGGCAACAGGGTAGCAACACTTTCCTTCTGCCGCCAAAACACAACTTCTACATTTTCTACTAAAGAAGAACTTCGACAGAGGCTGAAAGAGAAAATGGGATCAAGGAAAAATAAATCAAGAACTGCAACACAAAGACATATGGACAGTGAAAAACAAAACAATACAACTGACAAGACTTCATGGGTAAAGACAACAAGGAAAGTAGAAATAGGATGGCTTAACTTTACTAATAATGAATACCAACAAGTTAGGACAAGACACGGTGGTGGTACTCGACATTTGTCACTTGAGAAGAAAACAATCATTGGAGAAATTGTGGAGTTGGCAAAAGGATTGTTTTTCCCAGATGGAATATCTAACAAAGGTCCTGTTGAAGAGTTTTCATTTTCACTTTCTGATTTCAAAAGACATCCTCTTGTGTATTTGATTAGTGCACATTAGATTTGACAAAACCTATATGTAAAAAGAAAAGACTCAAGGTTTCTGCTGGGGTATTAAAAAGTATTAGAAGTAATTACATTAATTGTACTCAAAAAAGGCCTTACATGTAATCTATTCAGACTAGTATCAAATCTAAATTTAATGGAAAATAATGCTATTGCTGCTCTAGTTCATAAAGGCAAAATCTGTTGCAAAACGCACTCCAAAGCAGTTTTGGATACAATTTAAAATTTCCTCAAACCTTTTGCCCTTGTTTTTAGTTTGGTTTTTAATTCAGATTTTTCTCTCATTCATTTTTCTGAAGAAAATAAATGATGAGATATTTTTGCATTTGTGGCATAAAACAGAAGAACAAGTAATGTAATTAGCTATTTTAATGGCATTAAATTTGATATTCTGCTACAATATAACATAGCTACGGTTTTATTTAAAAAAAAAAAAAACATACAACTTGCAACAGTATTTTTCATGTCAGGAAAATGTAATTATGTCTATTGGGATGGACATATCAAAAGAGACTTTGGTCCTGACACCCAAGAATATAATAAAATATTACTTATGAACAGAGTAAAATTCCAATCAAAATTTATAGTCACATATTTGGCAATGTGTACCAACCACTACAATATTATGTCTCAAGTAATTTCAGGTATTAATTTTTTTCTCTCTCTTTTTTTGTATTTTAGGCAAACAATGAAGTACCTGCACCAACAAATTTAAATGACAACATACAACATGTATCTGTCCACAGAGTGAAGATTGTTGATGACATTTTGGCTGTATTTATGAATAATGATGTAATGGATGTCAGTCTAAAAATGGAAATTGTCAATGAAAAAGCTGTTGATAGTGCTGGTGTCTCTAGAGTGATATACATTGCATTTTGGGAACAGTTTTTGGAAGGCTGTGAAGGTGACAATGAGCATGTTCCACAATTGAGGCCAGATTTTGGGAATGCAGAGTGGCAAGCTGTGGGGAGGATCTGGGTAAAAGGGCTGATTGACCATGGAGTGATGTCTGTGCAACTGTGCAAGGCTTTCATTCTAGCCTGCACCCATGGCATAGACAGTGTTGATGAAGCTGCTCTGATGTCCTCCTTTCTGAACTACCTCCCATTGGTTGGAAGATTAGCTGTTGAAACGGCTCTGTGGGGTTTAATAGATGAGAATAATGAAGAGGAACTGTTGGATCTGTTCACTAGAATGGGGTCTCATTCCTCGCACTCAAAGAAAACTTAAGGAAGCAATTGTAACAATGGCACTTAAAGCAATTTTACAGGAGCCAAAATTTGTCATTGATAGTTTTACCCAAGCCATGGCACAGGCAAAGCCAAACCTCTCAGACAAATCTAGTGTACTGGCGCTGTATGAGTCTAAAGAGCCAACAGGAAAACGAGTTGCTCAACTACTGGAAACCCCTCAGGTAATGCCCCCCCACTTGAATTCATCAAGTTTTTTTTCTTTTTTAAATTGTTTATTGAAATTCATATTTGACTGTTCACTGATACAACTACTGATAAAAAAAATGTATGATGGCTTAGAAAAAAATTGTCTCATCCGGCAAACATAAGATAATCCAACTTCAAAATAGAAGTCAATAAAGTTTTCCCAGTTTCTCCACTGTGTGTGCTCCATGTTTATCTGACCCAGAAATACCGGAAGTAAACAAATAACCTTACAAGCAGTAGCTTATCAAACAAACATGCAACACATTTTTTTTACCCCATGCATTCTTTTTTTTTTTACCCCACCCATGTCCCTTACTGGGCTCCGTAGTAAATTGATTGGTTTGACATTCTGTACATATTTAAGGTTGTCTCAGCACTTTTTTCTAGCACTTTATTTGCTCTGTTTTCAGGGCTGTTTACAGACTTTTTTTCTCTTACAGATTAAGAACTGAGTTTATTTTCACAGCTCACATATTTCAGACAATAGGCAGATCAACTTGCATTCAAATGCCACAAATGTTAGAGATTCAATGTGTGTTGATTGTGTTATTAAGAGTAAAACATAATTATATACATTGTTGACACTTCCTTGCTTTTTGACCTTTTTTAATGAAGTCAAAGTTGTTCTTTAAGGGGCCCCAGAGCCCCATGAACACCTTTAATTTGTACACTGATTTAAACTATATTTGACAATGATCCCTCTTGATATTGTAGTTATAGCTTTACTTACAAGTGAATTGATTGAACGATTGATTGGGTTCATGATTGAGTGATTGAATTACATTTCCTGCAGGAATGTTAAAAGAATATGAAGAGAAGCAAAGATATTAAGAGCTTCTTTCTAAAACAAAAGCTGAATTACAGTTACGTCTCAAATACTACTACACACAATTAAAACAGACAGAGGAACCTGAATAATGTTTGTATGTCAGTCTGTCATTTTAAACCATCCTTGTATTCCCACAGTTAACCAGCCACACTTAGAGGAGGAGACTGAATGTAAACCATCATTGTCTGGAACTCCACCTGGACCTCATGGTATGTTGATATTTTATCTTTTAGTTTATACAGCATTATGACCTGGCTTTAAATGCACAGCAGAGTGGAGCATAACGAGGGACAGGTGACAAAGACAATGAGCAGAGTGAGTGAAAGCAGGTGTGCAGACAGACTGAGTAGGTGAAAGGTGAACAGGCTAGAACCAGTAGAACTGGTGGAAAAAAACAGGTTCTCCAAGTGAGTCCATGACACCAAGTTTGAGATCATCACTTGTAGTTTATTTCTTTATATATATAAAAATTAAATGTTTTTACAAAACAAAAATTCTAAAAATATTTTTTAAATGAATGAAATATTAATATTCAATTCCAACCCAATAAATTACAAAATAAGAATAACAACAAAACAAAAATAAATGGAAAAAAGTGAGCAAATCTGACCCGAAGTGAGCGGGTGCCCACGGTGGACAGCCAGAGCTGGGATGCAAACTGCCAACCCCTCGGTCATTGGGCGATGTAATGTATTGTTCTCAGTGGGTAAATGTGTCTTCACTGACTGAACATTAAATATTAAACCATTCTAATGAACCACATATGTCAATCATTTTCAGTGTTGGTGTTTGTTGACCACCCATGTGATGCTTTAAAGTTGGGGGGTGTTTGCTGTTCCTCAGAACCCTCACCCCCACCCTCCATCATCAGATCAGTGAATATGGTGGATGCTTTTTCTCAAACAATCTCCTCAGTCACTGTATCTCCTCACATTTATTTCTCCTTTATCCAAATGAGTAACAGTTTCTCCATCTGGTCGTTCAGTGATGACTTCTTTTTCCATATCACACAGATGTCTGTGGAAGGAGTCTCTATTATTAATGAATAATATTTTCCCAATGGTAGACGGGTTTGTGCCGTATTCATTTGCGATATCATTGAACCGTGCTCCACTTTAATGTTTTTTTATCATATCTGTGAAATAAATTCTATTATAAAATATAATTCCATTATTCTATTATAATATATAATTCCACTATTCTATTATAATATATAATTCCATTATTCTCATAGACAAAGCATTTATTGTCTGAGTGTTCTTATGAACCTACAAATATACATTTTGTTGGACATCTGCTTATCTGAAAGTTTCGCTGTTTGAAGACGTCCCTTCTCTATAACAAGGTGTCTGTTAACACAGACGCCCCATTAGCAGAGGAACTGAACCGTTTCTTTGCCCGTTTTGAGACGAACAGACCAAAGTCAGTCTCACCACATCCACCCCCTGGAAACAGCACACTGAAATTTCAGGAACACGACGTGAGACGTGTACTGAGGACTATAGACACCAGGAAGGCTGCCGGTCCTGACGGAGTACCTGGGAAGGTACTCAAAGCCTGTGCCGACCAGCTGACTGGGGTTTTCACAAGGATTTTCAACTGTTCCCTGCAAAAATCCATCATTCCCCCCTGCCTGAAATCTGCCATTATTATCCCTGTCCCAAAAAAACCAAACACTGAAAGTCTGAATGATTACAGGCCTGTCACACTTACGCCTGTGATCATGAAGTGCTTTGAAAGGTTGGTCGCACGCCACATCATGGACACAATCCCTTCCTCTGTTGACCCTTACCAGTTTGCTTACAGAGCAAACCGGTCCACTGAGAACGCCATAGCTGTAGCTCTTCACACTGCACTGAGCCACCTAGAACACCAGGGGAACTATGTGAGGATGCTCTTCGTTGATTTTAACTCAGCTTTTAACACAATTATACCGGACATTCTGGCCGACAAACTTTCCCACCTTGGACTATCCCTTCCCATCTGCTGCTGGATTAAGGACTTTCTAACAAACCTTTCACAAACTGTTAGACTTGGACCCCACCTCTCTTCCTCCATCACACTGAGCACTGGCTCCCCTCAAGGCTGCGTACTGAGTCCTCTCCTGTACTCCTTGTACACGTATGACTGCACATCGACCCATCTCTCTAACGCCATCATCAAATTTGCTTATGATACCACCGTGGTCGGGCTCATCTCAGGGGGAGATGAGTCTGCCTATAGAGATGAGGTTAGCAAGCTGTCTGCCTGGTGTTTGGTGAACAACCTCACACTTAACATCAAAAAAACAAAAGAACTAATCCTGGACTTTCGAAAACGAAGCTTGGACATGGCCCCACTCCTCATAAATGGGGAATGTGTTGAGAGGGTCCAATCCTTCAGATTCCTGGGGGTCCACATCATGGCCAACCTCTCTTGGACTGCTAACACCACAGCAGTGGTGAAGAAGGCCCAGAAGCGACTGCACTTCCTGAGAGTGCTCAGGAGAAATAACCTGGATGCAAAACTGCTGGTAACCTTCTACAAAGCCACCGTGGAGAGTGTCCTGGCATACTGTACTACTGTGTGGTATGCTGGGAGCACAGCAGCAGACAAGAGAGCTCTACAGAAAGTGATCAACACCGCTCAGAGGATTACGGGCTGTCCTCTGCTCTCACTGGACGACATTGCTAGATCGCGCTACCTCAGCAGAGCAGTCAAGATTCTCAAGGACTCCTCTCACCCTGGTCATCACCTGTTTAACCTACTGCCCTCTGGCAGGCGTTACAGGACTCACAAAACCCGAACAAACAGACTCAGGGACAGTTTTTTCCCCAGAGCCATCAGTGCTCTGAACTCACCACATCATTAAATAAAATCCAAGTGGTATTATATGTGCAATAACTGGAATACATGCAATAATAAGAATACATGTGCAATCACCATTTCCCCGAGCAACTGTGCAATATACACCGATTTGGTTTTTATAACGTATTGATCTTTTGTTGTCTTAATATTTATTTTAACCCAATATTTTATCTTTAATATTTATTTCATCTACACTGAGCACCTTGTGGAGTAGCATTTTGCAATTTCGTTATATGCACTGTATATAATGACAATAAAGGCTTTTGATTTTGATTTGATAACCTGTTATCTGTCCTAGTAACTCACGTCATGTTTTTTCTAAATCTCTTAATAAAAGCTTAAGCAGGAGGAGATCTTAGGCAGAATAGAGGCAGAGAGGAGCTGGGTACAGACCCTGTATTTTTTCCTGCCAAAATTCTCCCTCTGCAGAGGTAACAAAACTGCATCATTCGTCCCCTGTTGTTTAGACCCAACAATATCCTGTTTCACTTCTATTGATAACGCAGCCCACTTCTTCTTTTCATTTGGAATCTTTGGGCTCATGATGAATAATGAATACGTACTGTAATAAAGTTTAACTGAACACACTGGGAAAAACTCACTAAACAACAGTAACTCTGTGATGAATGAGGGTCAAAGGTTAACGAAAAGCATCATGGGTAGCTCCCTCATAGCCAATGGGATGCTACGTACAGTACGTATGTAACCTAATGTATATTACGTAGTTACATAGTGCTCGTGAGCAGGTTGGCCATGTGGTGCAAAAACAACAACCTCCACCTGAATGTGGAGAAGACGAAGGAGGTTGTTGTGGACTTCAGGAGAGTGAAAACCCAGCATGCACCTTTAACCATCGACGGTGCTGTAGTGGAGAAGGTGAGCAGCACCAAGTTCCTGGGTGTGCACATCAATGAAGACCTCTCCTGGAGTCTAAACACTACATCACTGGCCAAAAAAGCCCAACAACGCCTTGTCACAAGCCAACGGAGAACCCAAACGCAGGAACAACAGTTTCTCAGTTTTAAAGAGTTTATTAAGAATGAGTACAAAGCTGACGGAGCACAGCAGATAACTAGAAATGAGTCTTTTAAGTCTATAACGGATCCGTACGGCAGGTACGGTGAAAACAGAGTAGCGGTTCTACTCCGTAGGGGACTGGGCTTTATTTTGGTCGGGTTCGGCCCGAGGTCGGGGCAGGCGGCTGGCGAGATGAACAGACGAAGGCGAGTCGGAACCAGGCAAACACAGGCAGAAGACGGAGTCGGGCAGGCGGGGGTCGGAACACGGGACAGGCGGACAGATGTCGATCAGAAATGGGTCAGGTACACGGAAACTCGGAACAGACAGGAATCGTGCTCGATTACTAAGGATAGACCGTTAGATAATCTGGCGAGGATCAAGCAGAAGCAGGTCACTTATATACACCTCCACATAATGAGTCCAGCTGGACCCACAGGTGTATGACATCACCAGTCAGCACTGGAGGGAAAAGACTAGGTGAGAGGTGACAGTGAGAAGGATAGAGAGACCAAGTGAAAAAGCACAGAGAGAGAGCACAGAGAAAGAGCATAGATATGACACGCCTGTACTTCCTCCGCAAACTGAAGAGAGTGAGAGCGCCACCACCCATCATGCACACATTCTATAAAGGCACCATTGAGAGCATCCTGAGCAGCTGCATCACCCTGTGGTACGGCGCCTGCACCGTGTCCTGCCGTAAGACTCTGCAGCGCATCGTGAGAGCAGCTGAGAAGATCATTGGTGTCTCCCTCATGCCCCTTTCGGACATCTACATCTCCCGTCTCACCCGTAAAGCCACCAGGATCGCAGGTGATCCTACCCACCCATCCCACTGCCTCTTCACCCTGCTGCCGTCGGGAAGGAGACTGCAGAGTCTCCGGGTCAGAACCAGCTCAGGGACAGTTTTATTCACCAGGTGGTCAGGGCACTTAACTCTCTCCCAGTTCTACCTACACTCCCCCCTCTGCCCTCCCCCCTTCCTTCCTCTCCCTCCTGCCACAGTTCACTGACACACACACACACACTCACACACACTCTGAACTCAGGGACTCTTTTCTTCCTGCATATTTGCACCACAATGCACTACCTGACTTTATAACTTTTTAACTTGAATATTTTTAACTATGCTGCCAATGCCACATGTGCCTTGTCACTCATTGTCATTCTTCATGTCTGATTGCTATTTATACTTTTGTCATTTTATGTCATTTTTGTGTTATTTAATATGCTTGCACTGTGAGTTGAGAGGAAAGAAATTTTATCTGTGCTGTATGTTGTGCATAGAGCACATTTGACAATAAAGTTTACTTTGACTTTTGACATACAGTAATGTACACACAACGCATCCACCGTGCTTTTGGGTTGTCATGGTGACCACTTGCTGTCCCAGTCTCTAGCTGCTCGCTCTAGAAGTTCTATTACCTCACGTCATCTCTGTGTTTTGTTTATGTTTTGAGCCAATGTTCTAAACTGGTGTGAAATGGTCAACCATCAGTCAAACGGTCATTGGTTAACATCCCTAATATGACACCTCCTTCTACATGACAATCATTAACGGTTATAAACCAGTAAAAACAGCTGATATTCATTAGAAAAAGCCTGGACACTTGGGACATGTTTTAATATCAGTTGTTGATATGAGATTCAAACTCTAGGATCAGATTCATTAACCAAGTGCTTTTATTTTTTTAAATCATCACATTAGTTGAATCTGAAACATTTTTATTTTGTTTCTGTCTCAGATCAAAGCAGCTGATGAACCTTTAAACCACACGATTAAAAAAACACACAAAATGCCACTAAAGGATGTACCTGCTCAGGAAACTGAACTCCTTTTGGGTCAGCAGGAAAATTCTCCAGACCTTCTACTACACATTCATAGAGTCCGTCCTTTCCTTCTTCATGGGTTGCTGGTTCCCCTCCCTAAACCTGCAGGATAACAAACACCTGGGCAGCATCTTTAAGGTGTGTTCAAAAATCACAGGACGTCCCCTTCGCTCCCTGTCTTACCCGGGCTGTAGGACAGTGAGAAGAAGATCCACCTTTGTCCCCCAGGCTGTCCACCTGCTAAACCATGGAACTGTCCACGTCTAGAACTGTCCATAAACTGCTGGTGAACTGTTTACAACACTGTCTACGTCAAGATCTTGTGCAATTTAGTCCCTTCCCTTCTCACTGCTGTAAGGTCTCTTTAAGTGCAATATATGATCTGTGTTTATAAAACTGTTTATATTGTGATCCTGTGTATCTGTTTACAATACTATTTATGTTTTTATCCTGTGCAATATAGTCCCTTCCATCTTTCTGCTGTAGCTGCTCTGTGCACTTATCCTAATTGCCCCACGGGGATAAATAACGTTTTCTGAATCTGAATGATATCAAACATATTAGTTTAGGTTCCACATCCAGACCAATATGATTTAAAACAGGTCAGAATAGTAAAATAATATAATAAACACTAAACTAATGAAGTATATGGTTCTTCATGCTTTAGAGTGAAAAAAGTCAAAGTAAAAAATAAACATGTTTACATTTACAAACTGTTAAAACGTTGTGAATAAGATGAAAAAACTAACATTTCTATAGAAAAAGGAAGTTTAAATGTAACAATATTCTGCCTCAGTTTATCATTTTCACATGTTCATTACAACTTGCAGATGCACAAAACATTTACTAACAAGCAGAATATTGTTAGAATTTTAGAGTTAGACGCGTGGAGTTATTTATAGGTTATTGTGTGATTATTTTACTGGTCTGATTGTCTGCACTTACTTCTCTTTAAACATTTAAGGTTATTATTATATTAAGTTATTTACATTTTTTAAAGACTTTGTTAGTTTTCCTTTTTTATATTAAAAAGAGACAGTTTCATGTTGTCATGATATTTACTTAATAATAAATATAATTTTCTTCTTCATTTCAGATCCATCAGGGCTGTGGCTCAGTTGGTAGAGTGGGTCGTCCATTGACTGAAGGGTTGGTGGTTTGTGTCCCGGCTCTGGCAGAGAGCTGTTGTTGGCTGATGTGCCCTTGAGCAAGGCACTTATTCCCCCTTCATCTGCTCTCTGGGTGCCTGATGTGACAGCCCACTGCTTCTAGTTGCTAGTGATGGGTTAAATGCAGAGGACACATTTCAGTGTGTATAATACATGTGGACAATAAAGACTATTCTATTCTACCCCATGGGCCACATTAGACCCTCTGGTGGGCCTCTTCTGGTCCACGGGCCGTATGTTTGACAGCCCTTTTTTGGATAATTCAATGATGTGTAGTAGTTTTTTTTGTTTGTTTGTTTGTTTGTTTTTTTACAGTTCATGTCCGTCCCAGTGGACATCAGGTATTAAGACATAAAAGAAAAACATGGATTATTTTTCAGTTGTTATGATATGAATAAAACTATTGACGATGGTTTGTTAAATATTTGATTATTTATAACAAGTTAAATTAATTATGCCACAGTATCATTTGAATATAAATATATACTTTAATGACTGTTGAATAAACTCTGAGTTGAAGTCATTTACTACATCATCGTTTAAAACTTTTTTAAAACAGATTCATCCTCAAATAATGACGTAACAAAATAAAACCTCCAAACTTTTCTCTATGTTTTAGAGCGAAAAAAGCAAAGTTATGTGATGAAAATGTTTATATTCTTTAAAAAAATGTGAATAATATGAACAACCTGAAATTTCTTAAGTAATCTATGTGCAGTTTTAACAATATTATGTCTCAGTTTATCATTTACACATGTAAATTAAACTTTTCAGCTTGCAATGGGATCAACAAAACATTTCATAACAGGTCAAATATTGGGAAACTTGGCCTGTAGACATTTAAAAAATTTTCTTATTTGTTCAAGTTACTATTTTTTTAAATGATCATTTTAGTGTAAATACAATGAAATGACATTAACTTTTTTATATTTATAAAGAGAAACATTTGAAGTTGTATTTATACATTATTATGATAGTATTTTACTGATCTGACCCACTTGAGATGTGGATTTAAAATGATATCTTCAGTGTCAGTTTTGCATTTCACAAACTCATCGCAGGGGCCAGACTGGACCCTTTGGAGGGTTGGATTTGGCCTCCGGGTCGCATGTTTGACACCTCTTTTTTAAACAAATGTGATAAAAATTTTTAACAAGTGTCATTAACGTATACAGCCTATGCCTACACGAGAGAGGAAGTATACATCAAGGGGAACCCAGGGGGGGAAAAGGTCCCCAGCTGGGTGGATTTAACGTTAACGAACAACAGTAATGGTCAGACGTTGACGAGTAAAGAGTGCTTGTGCGGAAAGATCTGTAAGAACGAGACGGGCCTAAAGATCCATCAAATGAGGATGAAGTGTAAGGAGTGACTGAAGCACCACAATGCACAGTTCTACAACCTGGTGAGACAGAGGAGGAGCCGGGCCTGGAAGCACCCCACAGAGCCCAGAGCCTCCAAGTGATGCAAACAGTGCCTCTGAACAGGCAGTCCGAGAAGAGAAGAATCCAATGGCCCCAAGCCTCTAAAACAGCAGAGTGGCAGAAGTCTGATGAGGATGTGGACAAAGTGCTGGAGGTAACAGCCAAAGGAGATGTCAAAAGGAGGCTTCAGACTATGACGACAATCATAGTGAACATGGCCGCTGAGAGGTTTAGTGTGGAAGAAGAAAGGGCAGCGAAACAGCCATACTACAAGACCCAGGGGGCAGTTAAAATCCACAACATCAGATTAGAACTAAAAGCCTTTAAGAAACAGCACAAGTAAGCACATGAAGTGGAACGTGCACAAGTGTTTGAGCGATGCCTAGTTCTCAGGAAGAGGCTCCTAATCCTGCGTAGAGCAGAACAACACCAGAGACAGCGGAGGGAGAGGGCTAGGATGTGGTCAGCCTTCATCAACAACCTGTTCGGCTTCATGAAGGAGGTCCTTGGACAGAAACGCAGCGGACGCCTGGCCTGTTCTAAGGAAGAAGTAGACCAACACCTCAATGATATCTGCAGTGGCCCCACCCGAGACCAAGAGCTAGGACAGTGCAAGGCTGTAATAAGACCACCAGAGCCCACTGAGGCCTTCGATCTGAGGGAGCCACTTCTGAAAGAAGTTCAAGATATGGTGCAGAAAACAAGGTCCAGGTACGCACCAGGACCAAGTGGAACCTCCTACAAGGTCTATAAGCACTGCCCCAAAGTGATTCATCATATCTGGAAGATCTTGAGGATCATGTGGATGAGGGGGAAAATGTGTAGTGTTTTTTAGAGGGAGTGTGGATTCCTAAAGACGAGGACTCTAAGACCATCAGCCAGTTTGGAATAATCTTGCTGCTCAGTTTTGAAGGAAAGATCTTTTTCACCATTGTAGCTAAGCATCTGGTGGACCTCTTCCTTAAGAATGGATACATTGATAAGTTTGTGCAGAAGGGAGGCATCCCAGGCATACCAGGATGCTTGGAGCATACAGGCATGGTCACTCAGCTCCTCCGAGAGGCAAGGGAGAACAAGAGTGATCCGGTGGGGGTGTGGTTAGATCTGGCCAGTGCCCATGGCTCAATGCCCCACAAGCTGGTCTTCGAAACACTGGAGAGGCACCATGTCCCAGCTGCAGTAAGAGAGCTCATCCCAGATTACTACAGTGATTTCAACCTGAGGGTCTCAGCAGGATCAACAATATCTGAGTGGCACAGATTGGAGGTGGGAATCACCACAGGATGCACCATCTTGGTGATCCTGTTCCCTCTGGCAATGAACTAGTTGGTGAAATCGGCAGAACCAGAGTGTAGAGGTCCCAAGTCCAACTCTGGGATCTACCAACCTCCAATCCGAGCCTTCATGGATGACCTGACAGTAACCACCGAGTCAGTGCCTGGAGGAAGATGGGTCTTGTCGGGGCCAGAGAGGCTCATGGAATGGGCCAGGATGTCATTCAAGCCAAACAAAGTCAAAATCATTGGCCTTAAAGAAGGGTAGGGTGTCGGACAAGTTCTACTTCTCTATCTCAGGAACACCATCATCTCTGAGAAGCCAATAAAGAGTTTGGGAAAGTTCTTTGACAGCAGCCTCAGGGATTCTGCTTCCATCAAGAACACCTGCGAGGAGCGAGAGGGATGGCTGAAGGACGTAGACAAAACGGGCCTTCCAGGAAAGTTCAAGGCGTGGGTTTACCAACACAGGATTCTGCCAAGGATATTGTGGCCACTGCTCCTCTATGACTTCCTGATCATGACCATCTCAGATCTGGAAAGACGAGTCAGCCGCTACCTGAGGAGATGGTTAGGACTGCCGAGGAGTTTGAGCAGCATCGCTCTCTATGGAAATACCTGCAAGCTAATACACCCCTTGAAATCCATTGAGGAGGAGTTCAAAGTCTTGCATGCAAGGGTCAAATAAGACAAACAGATCAAAAACAAACATCCCAGTTTTATCCCTTTATTCCATAAATCACATGTATATGACAATAAATGACAGTTGATGTAAACATTATAAATGTAAATATACTGAACATGGGACAAAGTCTGCAGTCACTCAAATATATCAGATGTTTCTGTGATGTTATTCTAAGACTTGTGGCTCAAACTAATCTGGTGCAGATCTTCTGAAGCAGGAAACACACGAAACTGAGGAAAATAACATGATGGGACTGTTTGAATTCAGACACATGAAGGTTCAACCTTTGACCTTTACAGAGACGTGGGTTTGACCTCCAATCACTGACAAGAAAAATGAATGACAGCCAGTCAAACGTCTGATTGAACTGTTTAGAAAAACTGTGAATCTGAAAGTAAAAGGTGTAAAAACTCCTCAGTTTCCTCTGTTTCCTTCTGTTTGTGTTCATGTAAATCTCACCACCTGATAGAAAATGAGTGCAGATAAATACAACCAGAGGGGTTCAAAGTACTCACATTCTGTACTTAATTTGAAGTACAAATACTTGTGTGAAAAAATACTCTGGTAAAAGTAGAAGTACTGATTCAACTCTTCTACTTAAGTAAAAGTAAAAAAGTATAATTTGTCAATTGTAATAAAGTACAAAAGTAAAAAAGTAAAACAGCTTTTTTTGTCATGAACACAATACTACTTCAGAAAATAAAATCTGAAAAGTTTCAAAAGTATGTAAAATAAAGCCTTTAAAAGTGAGTTACTGAGTAGATAATGTGTTTGATTGAGTCACAGTTACTCAGTTTTGTGGATATGGGCAAGAAATTTAGAAAACATTCAGGAAGAAAAGTGACAATTGAGATAAAATGTCATGAGATTAAAAAAAGAGAAAGTTATAAATATGCGATAAAAATGCATAATTTTAAGATAAAAAGTCACAATTATGAGATAATAGTCATATAACTATAATATATAAAGTCACAGTTTCTCGTCTCCACTGATTTTTCATACTGTCACATCTGTTTAGTTTGTAAAAGTAACGAGTCTATTCTGACAACGTAAAGAGAATAAAGTACAGATATTTATACAAAAATGTAGGAAATAAAAGTAAAAAGTTGCCAGAAAAATAAATACTCAAGTATAGATACCTAAAAATATCTACTTAAGTAATGAAGTACTTTTACTGAGTTACTTTACACCTCTGAATACAACATAACATTATTTATATGACAAGGAACCGTAACAGTGATAAGTCGGGTCCAAAGAGCAGAAGAATCAGTACCTGAACCCATATTACAACCAGAACCATCAGTTCAGTTCCATTGACTTCAATACACCTGTCCTTTAACGTCTGTTCACATCATCACATCATTTTAGGATCAAAACGTGGAGACAGAAACAAACGGCTGTAGATTAAAACACTCACATATGAACAAAAAGGAAAATATCTGTCCCAGGATATGTGTTCTAGTCAACGGGTTCAGAACCAGGACAATATGGACGTTCATTTACAGTGGTGGAAAAAAGGTTTTGGACACCCCATGCATTTGTGAAATATTATATTAAAATCATTTAAGTCAGTGAAATCTGCCCAGTATTGTTCCCTTCTCCAAACCCACATGCTCCTTCTGCACATGCTCTGTTCTGTCCAGGTCAAAACTGGATGTTTGAGCAGAAAAACATCCAGGACATGACATGTTATAACTGACAACAACTCAGTTTGATCCTTTTTTCCTCATAAACAATAAAAAACTGAAAAATAATTTCTATATTTTGGTCTCATTCAGCCACATCTTTTGAAACACAAAAACATTTTTCTCCGAAATATTTATGATAATATTGGAAACTGTAAAATTAAAGGTGTGTGAAAACTTTTTTCCACTACTGTATTTAGTATTGATTTAAACTAAACCATCAGTTTCACATTAATAATCATTTTATAATTAAATCAGAAAAATCCTGCAGGTTAATGTTTGAATAAGATGAATAAAAGTTATTTTAATTTCCTCTAATCAATAAAACCAACATATTATAAATCACCTCAGTGTTCACTGTTTGTTCCATTTGACTCAGTTTAACAGGTTTTATACATTTCACATCTACATGTATTAATATGACTGGTTTTGGAAAAATTCAAACACAATCTATCGTTCATATTTTCATTTCTCTGTAAACAACAGAGAAATCTTCCTCTGACAGATTTTAATATCAGTGGTTTTAGCATCACCAGCCTCTCCAACACTGAAAAAAGGGTAGAGTTTCCCAGTGAAAGTGTCTTTGTGGGTGTGTAAAAAGGTAGTGTGTGAGAGGAGAATATTGGGAGATGTGGTGAAGGGGAGTGACAACTGAGAGTCCAACTGATGAGGATTTAGATGAACTAAAATGGAGCATTCAAGGAGGAGACGTCAGTAGGATTAAGAGGTTGTTAAAATCTGTAAATGGGGAAAAATCTGAAAGTCTGTCAATTGTGATAGAGTTCCAGGGGACAAAGCTGGCAGATAGAATAAAGATAGGATACATGAGCTATCCAGTGAGACAAAATGTTCCACCTCCACTCAGATGTTATAAACAGGGGTGCACATAACTGGTACGCAGGTACGCATGCGCGGCAAAAATGAGCGAATGCGTACCGCTCGTGATTCACCGCAGCGGTCTTGCGTACCATCCCTCCCTCCCCTCCCAAAATATTTTACATGGGGTTTCATTCTGCCATTGCTAGTATGTTGAATGTTGGTAACTAGTGTGAATATCAAATTAAACACTTGTCAAACATGTCTAAAAAGAAACAGACAACAGTAAGCAGTTTCTTTGGCATTTCGCCACCACCAAAGAAGCAACAATTGGAGACCAAGTCAAAGAAAATACTTTTTTCGGAGAAGTGGCTGCAAGAAGTTGTATGGCTTGAAGCTAATGATGACCGGAGTGAGATGTGGTGCAAGTTTTGCCGTGCTCATCCACAACTTGCAGACAAAGCAGGTGCGTTTTACAAAGGCTCGACCAATTTCAACCACCCGTTCTTTAACAAACACGAAAAGAGCAAGGAACATGCCAACGTTGTGCAAGCCATTGCAAATGAACAGGCAAGCCGAGAAGAGATAGCAAGTCGTCCCCTAAGCAGGTGGCGAGACAAGCTACCTGAGGAACAAAGGCAAGTCCTTTTTAATGTGTTTCTCCTTGCGTTCCATAAAGCCAAACACACACGTCCCATGTCATCATTTTCGGAGGATATTCCGTTACTGAAGCGACTAGGAGTTAAACGTCGGAACTGTTTATCATACCCATGTAGGGGGGACACGAATCATGCTGAGCATTGCTCATGCTATCACTGGTGAGCTATGAGCAAAGTTACAGGCTGCTCAGTTTTGGGGCCTGCTTTTTGATGGGTCAGAGGACATTACAAAAACTGAACAGGAAATCGTCTACATTGTGTCAGTATCCAGCAATGGACAGATTTCGTCCGATTTTCTTGGATTGATTGAATTGGGTGCCGACCGAACCGCACAGGCAATCACAGACGGACTTGTGAAACTGTTTCGTGACGCAGGCTTGAATGACTGGACAACAAAGTTGGTCGCCGTGTGTTCAGATGGAGCAGCTGTCAACGTCGGAGTGTACAATGGTGTTGTACCAAAACTAAAGGGATTAGTGGCGATTGGAGAGTCTCTTGTGCACATTCTGTGCACTGCACACACGCTGGAGAATTGCGCAAAATCAGCTGGTTCCGCCAGGTTCCATACTGTAAGATGTTCAATCAGTCTTTTGTCAGGCTGCTGCAGTTTTATTTACAGAAGGGTGGTGCGAAAAAAACAGCTGCATTGCAGAAGATATGCGAAGAAAATGGAATCTCCTTTGTGAAATTGGGAAAATTTTATAATATTAGGTGGCACGATGTGTTGTTAAAAATATCAAGATTATTGCCAGCCATTAAAATTCAGTTGGCTACAAGTGATAACACTGATTTGCAGCACATATGCTCAGAGCGTTCTGAATGCTTTCTCTCACACAAGCTTGACATTGGCAACATTTTAAAAAACACAATAATCAGATTTCAGAAAAAAAAAAGCTGACCATTGGAGAGTGTAATGCCCATAGTTCTTTACTCTGATCAACCAGTTTAGAAAGGTGGACAAAGCACAGACAGCCCAGAGCTTTTTTTTTATAGAAAATTCAAAATTTATTGCACATATGGATTAAAAGTCTTTAAAATGGTGGTTAAAAATGGGGTCAACTCTAAAGTGCGGTGTGCTTAAGTGATGGGGAAGTTCAGTGGAGGAGAGTGGGTCATTCGAAGCCTCGTGGCCAAGCCTGTGTGCAAATAGCAAAGCTTCACTTTGTGCAGTGGTGAAGCTGGACCCAGTGCTGTCCTCCTGGGCAAAGCCCTTGATCCCCAGCACACCTGTGCAGAGGCAGACAAAGACAGAGAGGACAGAGTGCATGTGACAGATATACAATACATCTCCTTTAATCTAAACATTAAGTCGGTAAAAGGTAAGTATTCAAGTTTAAACATTTAAAAAGGTGCAGTATGAAGTTTAAAGCAGCAGAAACAAGGTATATAACATGATTAGAGGCAGGAGAAAGTGCATTACCTGTGCAGAGGCAGACAAAGACAGAGAGACTGAAGAGTGCATGTGCTCTGGTTAAAATGGCTCAAGGCCCTGGACTGATTGCCTACACCTGTGTGACCACTCCCAAACAGAAAACACTCCCAGTGCAAACCAAAGAGTAAAAGAAAGTGCAAGATACATCTGTACCAGGTTACATGAGCTCATGGTTGTCATTGGCCAATTCAAACTGATGCTAGATGCTGGAGACCACAGTGCACACAGACTGTTTCTAATGCTGATGCTGACAGAGACAAGGCTGACTTGCTCAGGGGGTTAATTGAAGAGTTTGAAACCAGATATGACTCCCTTAAGTCGTGTGATCATTTTTTGGTGTTTGACCCCTCTACATGGCCTCAGGAAATGCAAGACCTCCACAGTTTTGGAAATACAACAGTTTGCAACATTCTCCGAAACTATGAAGCCATCTTACAGCTTGACAAAGACATAACTTTAACAGAATGGATGCGCTTAAAGCAGACAGCAAAACGCCCAAGAGCATCGTCTGTGTATGACCTAGTCCAAATAGTAAATAATCCAAGTGACACAGATGCTAACTCCAACATCAAAGTGCTGGTTAAGATGTCTCTCACACTGCGTTTGAGCAGTGCAGCTTGTGAGAGAGGCTTTTCATATCTAAACATAATTAAGACCAAATACAGATCCTGCCTGTCACAAACTCATCTCTCAGCCCTTATGCACATCCACCTGTCAAAGCAAACCACAGAGACATTTAATCCCAACCCAGCTGTTGACCTTTGGATGGAGACAACTAAAAGCTGAAACAAAAGCAAGGAGGTCCATCAGCAGCAGCAGCAGCAACATCATCTGCCATGCTGGAAGCTGAAACAGAGGACAGTGGGGGCGATTCTGAGGAGGACAATGGGGGGGACACTGCGGAGGACAGTGAGGAGGACTTTTAAAACTTATCGCCAATGAGGTGAGTACCAAACACTGTCTGCTGGTCCTCATATGAGTAATTTACTAAAAAGGTTATGTGCACCCCTGGTTATAAATGCCAGAGATATGGTCATGTTACAATGACATGTAAGGGAAGGCAAAGGTGCCCCAAATGTGGAGGGGACCATTCATTTGAAGAATGTAGGAATAGTGGAGAGGATAGATGTTGTAACTGTGGTGGGCAACACACAGTGACGTATGAGCAGAGATGTATAGTAACAAAGTACAACTACTTAAGTACTGTACTTAAGTAGTGAAATGCAGTATCTGTACTTTTTTGGAGTATATTTTTTTCCGCCTACCTCCACTTCTACTGCACTACATTTTTTTAAATTAATAATACTTTTACTCCGATAAATGTTTTATGTCCCAAATCGTTACTCGTTACTCTTATTAAAATAGTTCAGAAGCATACCAAACCCATAGCATATCAATGCCACAGCGATAAATGGCTCTGTCACCTGAAGTGAACTGGTATGTACTTGTACTACTGCTGCCTCAGCTGAAGTTGTACCTTTCATATTAAATATATAAATGTGTTAAATGTGTTGTGACTGCTTTCATTTAGTATAGGCCTACACAGTACTTTTACTTTTTACTTTTACTTTCAGTACTTAAGTAGTTTTTTTTCATTACTTCTACTTATAATTTTATTTCTACTTCTACTTGCAATACTTAAGTACAATTGTCTTTGGATACTTTAGTACTTTCACTTGAGTATGATGCTTGAAGACTTTTACTCAAGTCAGTTTTTTGATGTAGTACTTGTACTTCTACTCCATTCCTCTAGTCCAGTACTTTATACATCTCTGCGTATGAGGGATGTGAGGGTAGAAGAAGGACAGTGGAAATACAACAGGTGAGGACAACTAATAATATAAGCTACGCTGAAGCAGTTAAAAAAGTGCAGGGACAAAACAGAAGGACTGAAATAGATAGAAGTGATGAGAGTAAAAGAGAGGAAGAGGAGCAGAAAGAGCAGGAGGAAAAGAGAGAGAGAATAAATGCTGAGAAGATGATTGTTTTTATTGCATATGTGATTAACTGTACAGATCAGGAAACTGAAAAAATCCAAATAATAGTGAGAGGAGCCGAGAGATTTCTGGGATTGAAGGACGTTACATGGGAGCAGGTAAGTAGGAAGGTTGAGGGTGATGGTGAAGGTGAGTCTGGAGAAAAGATCAAATGATAATCCTTCAATGGAATGATAGAAGTTTGATAGCAAATGGTCAGGAATTTAAAAGAGTCATAGATGAAGTAGGAAGTAAACGTGGATGTGACATGTGTAGAAGAAACATGGCTGAAACCAGAGTTGAATTTTGTGATCAGGGGATATGAGAGTGTGTGTAGGGATAGAATAGAGGGAAGTGGAGGAGGGTGTATTATATTTATTAAACAAGGAATTCACTATAGAGAAATAGAGAAAGGGAAAGAATTAGAAAAATAGTAGTTGAAGTAGGAGTAAGTGAAAGAGTCATCAAAGTGGTACATTTTTATAAACCATGTAAAAAAATATCAATAGAATCATCAGGGGAGTTAACTAAATGGTAAATGGACTGCGCTTATATAGCGCTTTTCCACCTTCATGGTGCTCAAAGCGCTTTACATTAGCCTCACATTCACCCATTCACACACACTCATACACCAGTAGGTTTCTAAGGTCTAAGGTCAGTCCTACTGGGGGCCTAAGTGAGGGTTCAGTGTCTTGTCCAAGGACACTTCGACATGTGGACAGCCAGAGCTGGGATGCGAACCGCCAACCTCTCGGTCATTGGGCGACCCACTCTACCAACTGAACCACAGCCGCCCATCCGGCGGACATCCGGCCTAGACTGAACTGTGACTCATACATCATGTTTCCATGATATATGAGTCACATAATTTTTAACTAACCTGACCATGGTCTTTCTCAAACAGGAATATTTTCAGCCTAATTTTAGGAACTTTAAATAAACCTGCATTCTGAGAACGAAGGGTTCTATTGGGCTGGTACGGAACCAGATCATCTTTAAGATAAGAGGAGCCCATACCATTAATGGTTTTATACGTAAGGAGGATTTTAAATTTAATTCTAAACTCAACTGGTAGCCAGTGAAGGATCAGTCTTCAAGTGCTTTTGCCAGGCTTTTTGGAGCACTGTTTCTTTAAACTGCAGAAAGTTCACGATAATGGGTCGAGGCGATGCTCCTGGGCTTGGACTCCCGGTGAGCGCTTGGTGTGCACACTGTATCCCCAGGTCCATTTCAACCGGTAAGTCCAGCTCTTTTTGCAGTAAACTTTCTATGTATTTGGGAACAGTGTCTTTACCGTGTGTCTCCGGAATCCCGAAGATTCGGATGTTGTTTCTGCAAGATCCTGACTCTAAGTCAGTAAGCTTTCCTTTTAAAGACCTCTGTTCCTTTAGAATGGCCAACACTGCCCCTTTTACTTTAATGCCCCAATCCTCTATGTCTGCAGTGCGGGCTTGTGTTTCCATTAGCATCTCCCTCTGGTCCTCGTATTGTCTTGGAGTTTCTTGTCAATTTCTTCCTTGACAGCAGTGAACTCTTCTTTCATGTCGGCTTTGAAATCTTCCTTAAATATGACCAGTTGCCTTCTGAGGTCCCATTGCAGCTCGTCAAGTTCTTAGTTTGGTAGAATTGTCCCTCTGGCCTGTTTTTGTGTTCTATGTAGGTTAGTTTAATTATCTCAACACCCTGGTTTTGGCGTTGCTCTTTTTGTTAGATACCCTCATATTATTTGTTTTTGGATTAATGAATTGTGATTTACCATAATCCTGCCACTTAGTCGTTTGTCTGCACCTGAGCCTCCATCTCTGAATTGTGACATCGACTCTTACTTATATATTATATTAACAATTCCACATTTTAAAAGTGGCTACATTGTATTTGTAAAATGTCACAAACACAAATTTTCACTCTTTTTCTTTTTATTGTAGATATTCAATAGTGTGCTGCCAGTCCCCAAAAGACAGAAAATACTTGATCAACATCATGTTGCTGAAACACAAAAAGGATATAATCATTCAACCCTAACTAATCCTGGGTGGGAATCCTCAAGTATCATTGGATGAAGACCTTATTGATTTGACAGAAGGTTCCAATACACAATATTTTACTGTATTTGTACAGGAACACAACTACTCTACTTCTCTTGAAGTGGACACCAGGTGATTCCACAGACGAGACAGATGATGACATCGTGGTAGTGAATCGACAGGACCATCTGGAGGATCTGCCTGAGGTAAATTGTAAAATGTTTTAATAACCTTATTTACTATTTAGGCCATGCCCGATATTAGGAGAGGCTCATTTTGAAATATTAAAACATGTTTGTTTCATAATGGTTAGTCTGTTTTTTAGGTATATACAAGTAATGTATTTGATTAGTGCACATTAGATTTGACAAAACATATATGTAAAAAGAAAAGACTCAAGGTTTCTGCTGGGGTATTAAAAAGTATTAGAAGTAATTTGATTTGATTTGATTTGATTTGAATGATTTATTTCGAACATGTGCAAAGTGCAACAATATTCAATACAGCAATAATAATAATAACAATGACATGTTCGAAAAGGAGTAGGATGAAGCATAAGCTTATTTAATCCTACCCCTTCTTCACTTCCTCAACAACCTAAATACATCTTGTAGTAATATAGTGCATAGTACAAAAAAGATGATAAATAAAATAATAACAATAACAATGATAACAATACCAATAATCAATAACTGAAGTACTAAACATAGACATATATACAAAAAAAAGAAAAAAAAAAAAACAAAAACTAAAAACAAATGAGCAGATAGGAAAGTAGGTAACAAATAGAGTTTTTTTTGTTGTTGTTTTCTTTTTTCCCTCCCTTCCTTCTTCTTCTTTTCCCTTTTTTTCCTTCCTTTTTCTAATTTTTTTGCATTTTGCTTTCATTTTTTATTTTTTATTTTATTTATTTTATTTATTTTATTTATTTTATTTATTTTATTTATTTTATTTATTTTATTTATTTTATTTATTTTTCTATCCATTCACTTATTTTATTCATGTATTTATTCATTTATTTATTTTTTATATCTTTTAACCCCACAGAGGGGGAGTCAACATTGCTTCAGATCAGTACATATTCCAATCTGGCAGACATATACTAGACTATTTAGTGCATGTGTGTGACCATCATCGGTCCTCCCCGAAAGCTGAGCAGACATCCCCCATTAGAACTCTCCCTTACAAGCCAGTGAGTGCAGTGCTGCACCTCAGTGATGTGCGGAGGAAACAAAGGCTAGACAGGATGGACAGGACGAATGGGGACAGAACCCAACAGGCGGTGCTATTGTAATTAAAGACTGCAAGGTGATGTGTTAGTCCCAACCACCAACTGTCCTTCAATAAAAAACTAAAAAATAAATAAGTAGATCAGAAAAAGAGGAGAAAACCAAACCAGCACAAAAGGAGAAACAAAAAACAAAACAAAAACAAAAAACAAACAAAAACAAAACAAAACAAAAAAAAAAATTTAACAATCGGCACTGAGCACCACAACCGTGGATGTCCTGATAGTACAAAATAGAATGCAATGTAATAGAATAAGCCAGAGGAGGACACCAGTGCAGAAGAAAACGAGTCTAGTGTAGAGATTGTGGAGAGATTCTCAGCACATTCTGGCGAGTCCCATCATTCGTTGAAATGGGACTCAGTAGTAGCTGGTGAGACCCGATCAAACATGCAAGTGTGAAAGACCCCGAAGCCCAGAACAGCAATCACGACAAGGCAGGGCCAATTCAACAGGGCAACCCCCACCTCGGGCCGCAGGAGCCACAGGACGCCACCCCCAGAGAGCCACCGGGGCCACTGTGAACGACACAAACCCGGAGAACAAGAGGGAGCAGCTACAGACCCCCCCCAGCGCACCAAGACCGACCCAGGCGGCCCGGGGCACGACGACCCACCCGCCGCCCCAACCCCAACCCCGCCCACCCCAGCCCCCACCAACCCCCCCCCCCCCCACCCCACCACCCGACCCGCCCAGCCGAACCACCCACCCCCCTGCCCACCCCCGAGGGGGCCAACGGCCCCACGCAGCCAGGACACCAGACACAGGGAGCGAGCCACCCACCGAGGGGGCGGCAACCAGCCCATCACAAGGCAGGCCGACACCAGGCGCCGGCCGGAGGACATCGTAGCCCGGACCCAACGCGAGTCCAGAGGGCAAAATGGACAGTGTGCTGGGGCCCGGCAACGCCAACAGGGAGATACCCCCCACACACCCCGCACCCTGCCCCAGGTGAGCACAGTACACCCATGGCCCCCACCTCCCCACAATGCGTCCCAACAACCCCCACATGCCACCAGCCCGCAGTACAGCCACAGCGCCCGCCAGACTGGCCAATCCAACCCCCGCACCCAGCCAAGAGCCATGGCACCAGCTTGGACCCGACGGGCAAGGAGGAGCACCCCCCCAACCACAGCCCCCAGGTCCCGGGGACCCCCCAGCACAGCAACATGGATAGTAGTCTACCCCCGCTACCCCATAGCCATAAGCCATAAGGCATACATTAATTGTACTCAAAAAAGGCCTTACATGTAATCTATTCATACTGGTATCAAATCTAAATTTAATGGAAAATAATGCTATTGCTGCTCTAGTTCATAAAGGCAAAATCTGTTGCAAAACGCACTCCAAAGCAGTTTTGGATACAATTTAAAATTTCCTCAAAACTTTTGCCCTTGTGTCTAGTTTGGTTTTTAATTCAGATTTTTCTCTCATTCATGTTTCTGAAGAAAATAAGTGATGAGATATTTTTGCATTTGTGGCATAAAACAGAAGAACAAGTAAAGTAATTAGCTATTTTAATGGCATTAAATTTTATATTCTGCTACAATATAACATTGCTACAGTTTTATATAAAAAACAAACCAAAAAAAACCATACAACTTGCAACAGTATTTTTCATGTCAGGAAAATGTAATTATGTCTATTGGGATGGACATATCAAAAGAGACTTTGGTCCTGACACCCAAGAATATAATAAAATATTACTTATGAACAGAGTAAAATTCCAATGAAAATTTATAGTCACATATTTGTCAATGTGTACCAACCACTACAATATTATGTCTCAAGTAATTTCAGGTATTACTTTTTTTTCTCTTTTTTTGTATTTTAGGCAAACAATGAAGTACACTGTAGATTTTGCAGTGTTAATTTGGAGACAATGGGACCAAATACACTCTAGAAGAAGTTAAATAAACTCTATAAGTGTTGATTTAACACTGCAAAATTTACTGTGTACCTGCGCCAACAAATTTGATTGACAACATACAACATGTATCTGTCCACAGAGTGAAGATTGTTGATGACATTTTGGCTGTATTTATGAATAATGATGTAATGGATGTCAGTCTAAAAATGGAAATTGTCAATGAAAAAGCTGTTGATAGTGCTGGTGTCTCTAGAGTGATATACATTGCATTTTGGGAACAGTTTTTGGAAGGCTGTGAAGGTGACAATGAGCATGTTCCACAATTGAGGCCAGATTTTGGGAATGCAGAGTGGCAAGCTGTGGGGAGGATCTGGGTAAAAGGGCTGATTGACCATGGAGTGATGTCTGTGCAACTGTGCAAGGCTTTCATTCTAGCCTGCACCCATGGCATAGACAGTGTTGATGAAGCTGCTCTGATGTCCTCCTTTCTGAACTACCTCCCATTGGTTGGAAGATTAGCTGTTGAAACGGCTCTGTGGGGTTTAATAGATGAGAATAATGAAGAGGAACTGTTGGATCTGTTCACCAGAATGGGGTCTCATTCCTTGCACTCAAAGAAAACTTAAGGAAGCAATTGTAACAATGGCACTTAAAGCAATTTTACAGGAGCCAAAATTTGTCATTGATAGTTTTACCCAAGCCATGGCACAGGCAAAGCCAAACCTCTCAGACAAATCTAGTGTACTGGCGCTGTATGAGTCTAAAGAGCCAACAGGAAAACGAGTTGCTCAACTACTGGAAACCCCTCAGGTAATGTCCCACACAGAGCAAACAACACTCAATCATTTGCAGCATTACATTAACGCTTAACAAATACTTAGATTTTGTACTGGTTCTTCTGTAATCTGTGTGGATAAAATAACAGTGTGCTTTAATGTTGACACTGGACTCAACAGGAGGCCCATTGGGCATACGTGTAGTGCCACGTACGTACAGTTCATTTCCAGAGTTTCACACCGAGTTAGATAATATTTTGACTAGTGACTACTTTGAACGAACATAATTTAAACAATTATGCCACATTCAAGGGTTTTCATTGAGACGTGTCTCATTGTGGTTCCATATGTTTATGTTCTGTTTACTTTGACAAATCTAGCTTTATGTGATCAGTCACAGTTTTATTTATTTTATGAAGAGTCTCAAAGCCTCCATGGCTTGTCTACTGTCATTTTGAGCCAATGTTCATTCTTGTTTTTGTCCTGTTTAAGGTTTCCTGATGTAAGCCCTTGTTTGGCTATAGTTTATCACAGTATTTTGGGAGTATTCATCATGTTTTTTTTCTTTTTTAAATTGTTTATTGAAATTCATATTTGACTGTTCACTGATACAACTGCTGATAAAAAAAAATGTATGATGGCTTAGAGAAAAATTGTCTCATCCGGCAAACATAAGATAATCCAACTTCAAAATAGAAGTCAATAAAGTTTTCCCAGTTTCTCCACTGTGCGTGCTCCATGTTTATCTGACCCAGAAATACCGGAAGTAAACAAATAACCTTAGCAGCAGTAGCTTATCAAACAAACATGCAACACATTTTTTTTTATCCCACCCATGTCCTTTACTGGGCTCCGTAGTAAATTGATTGGTTTGACATTCTGTACATATTTAAGGTTGTCTCAGCACTTTTTTCCAGCACTTTATTTGCTCTGTTTTCAGGGCTGTTTACAGACTTTTTTTCTCTTACAGATTAAGAACTGAGTTTATTTTCACAGCTCACATATTTCAGACAATAGGCAGATCAACTTGCATTCAAATGCCACAAATGTTAGAGATTCAATGTGTGTTGATTGTGTTATTAAGAGTAAAACATAATTATACACATTTATGACACTTCCTTGCTTTTTGACCTTTTTTAATGAAGTCAAAGTTGTTCTTTAAGGGGCCCCAGAGCCCCATGAACACCTTTAATTTGTACACTGATTTAAACTATATTTGACAATGATCCCTCTTGATATTGTAGTTATAGCTTTACTTAGAAGTGAATTGACCAGCTGGTTGATTGAACGATTGATTGGGTTCATGATTGAGTGATTGAAATACATTTCCTGCAGGGATGTTAAAAGAATATGAAGAGAAGCAAAGATATTCAGAGCTTCTTTCTAAAACAAAAGTTGAATTACAGTTACGTCTCAAATACTACTACACACAATTAAAACAGACAGAGGAACCTGAATAATGTTTGTATGTCAGTCTGTCATTTTAAACCATCCTTGTATTCCCACAGTTAACCAGCCACACTTAGAGGAGGAGACTGAATGTAAACCATCATTGTCTGGAACTCCACCTGGACCTCATGGTATGTTGATATTTTATCTTTCAGTTCATACAGCATTATGACTATTTAAGTAACATTGAAACAGATCACTTATTCACTTTGTAAATTGTTATTATGAATAAAACATTGTAAAAACTGAAGCAAGTGCTTATGATGATCCTTTATATTTTACAGACATCTCGGCTGGTCCTGCACACACTCATCCTAACATTTTCCCATGAACGATGCATGGTGACAGGAAGTGGTCCTTCTAAGGGGAGTGGTACAAACAGGTGCAATTTTCACCTTTTATATTATAAAGAAGCACCTTTACACTGAAGTTATATTTGGTTGGTGTTGTCTTATAGTTTTATTCCATTCATATGTTACAGCATTGTAATAGCTACCTCTTTTGCACTTTGTTTAAAATATATTGGTCATGAGAGTTTAAAGGTTTTAAATACATTTCTTAATTGTACTCGTACTCATCGTCTCCCGCTTCATCCGGGTCGTGGGGGCAGCAGCTTCAGCAGAGTAGCCCAGACCTCCCTCACCCCAGCTACCTCAGCCAGCTCCTCCAGGGGAATTCCAAGGCGTTCCCAGGCCAGCTGAGAGATATAATCCCTCCAGCGTTTCCTGGGTCGACCCGGAGGTCTCCTCCCGGAAGGACATGCCCGGAACACCTCCCCAGGGAGGTGTCCAGGAGGCATCCTCAGGAGATGCCCAAGCCACCTCAACTGGCTCCTCTCGACATGGAGGAGTAGTGGCTCTACTCCGAGTCTCTCCCGGATGTTTCAGCTTCTCACCCTCTCTCTAAGGCTGAGCCCGGACACCCTGCAAAGGAAACTCATTTCGGCTGCTTGTACCTGTGATCTCATTCTTTCGGTCATGACCCAAAGCTCATGACCATAGGTGAGGGTCGGAATGTAGATCGACTGGTAAATTAAGAGCTTCACCTTCTGCCTTAGCTTCGTCTTCACCACAATGGACCGGTTTAACACCCGCATTACCACGGATGCTGCACCAATCTGCCTGTCGACCTCCCGCTCCATTAGTCTGTCAGTCTGTCACTTTTCAATAACATCCCAAGGTATTTGAACTCCTCCACCTGAGGCAGGACCTTCCCCCGGGTCCCATATACAATTTCTTAATTGTATATACACTCAACGAAAATATAAACGCAACACTTTTGTCTTTGCTCCCATTTTTCACGAGATGGACTTAAAGATCTAAACTTCATTCCAGACACACAATATTACCATTTCTCTCAAACATTGTTCACAAATCTGTCTAAATGTGTGATAGTGAGCACTTGTGCTTTGCTGAGATAATCCATCCCACCTCACAGGTGTGCCACATCAAGATGCTGATCTGACATCATGATTAGTGCACAGGTGTGCCATTTATATTTTTGTTGAGTGTAGTTTGTTTGGACTTTTCTGGTGCAGTCTTAACTATTTAATTTAAATAAAGTTCTTTTATGCTGAATCAAAGCCAGTGTTTCATCCTATGCCTTCATCAGGGCCATGAACATGAATATTGTTTGGATTGAAAACTACTTTTTGTACATGTTCATACATCACAAGATACTGTATTATGATTTTTGGTCTTTTTGCCAGGTATGTTTTTATTTAACCAGAAATGGTAAAGAACACATCTTTAAAAGTCAATATAAATAACACTAAATTTAAGCACTTGTGTTGCCTGCTTTACTCTGTTTTTATTTAACCACAAGGTGGCCCCTGGTAAAGAAAGCTCAGGTAACAATATGAGTGACAGGTGACTGATTACTCTTTTGAGTGAGTTAATACCCATATCTCTATTTCTCTCCCTCTCCATATACACACACAAACAGATACTTATCTTCTGGAAAAAATGAATCAATACATTTCTATTTTACTAGTGTTGGAACTTTATGCATATATAACCCTAATGGGGAAATGAATTTTGGTCCCCATAATGTAACTGTTAACAGATCAATGTCCCCATAAAGATAGGAACACACACACACTCACACACTCACACACACACACACGTTTCCATGTCTCATGAGGACCAAGTGTCAGAATACAGAACTGGAGACACAAGTGCGTGTACGAACAGAACTGATTTTATTTAATTCTGGGGAAAAGGACAAAAGTCTGAGGTGGTGGACGGTCCAGAGGCTGAAGTTGGGAGGACAGTACCTGGTGGTCTGCAGGGGGTGGGCTGGAGCAGGTAGCAGAGCAGAGTAACCAGGCAGAGGTTCAGAATAAGGGATCAGTTTTCAGGAATTTGAACAGATAGGATTCAGTCTTGCTTCAAAGACAAATTGACACTGACTGCTGGGAGACCTGGGTTTAAATGCACAGCAGAGTGGAGCATAACGAGGGACAGGTGACAAAGACAATGAGCAGAGTGAGTGAAAGCAGGTGTGCAGACAGACTGAGTAGGTGAAAGGTGAACAGGCTAGAACCAGTAGAACTGGTGGCAAAAAACAGGTTCTCCAAGTGAGTCCATGACACCAAGTTTGGGATCATCACTTGTAGGTAAAGTAGCCATTGGGTAGAGTGTAAACAGGGTTTTTTATTTCTTTATATATATATATATATATATATATATATATATATATATATATATATATATATATATATATATATATATATAAATTAAATGTTTTTACAAAACAAAAATTCTAAAAATATTTTTTAAATGAATGAAGTAATATTCAATTCTAATACAATAAATTACAAAATAACAATAACATATAAACAAAAATAAATGGAAAAAAGTGAGGAAATCTAAAAAAAAATTTAAAAAATCATAAATAAATTTTGAAATTACAAAATATAAAAATAAAAATTAGTGATGCGCAGGCTGACCCGAAGTGAGCGGGTGCCCACGGTGGACAGCCAGAGCTGGGACGCAAACCGCCAACCCCTCGGTCATTGGGCGACCCACTCTACCAACTGAGCCACAGCCGCCCTATCTACCTATTTACCTATGGGTAAATGTGTCTTCACTGACTGAACATTAAACATTAAACCATTCTAATCAACCACATATGTCAATCATTTTCATACCACTGTGGTTGTTTTGTTACTTTCACCTTCAGTGTTTGTTGACCACCCATGTGATGCTTTAAAGTTGGGGGGTGTTTGCTGTTCCTCAGAACCCTCACCCCCACCCTCCATCATCAGATCAGTGAATATGGTGGATGCTTTTTCTCAAACAATCTCCTCAGTCACTGTATCTCCTCACATTTATTTCTCCTTTATCCAAATGAGTAACAGTTTCTCCATCTGGTCGTTCAGTGATGACTTCTTTTTCCATATCACACAGATGTCTGTGGAAGGAGTCTCTATTATTAATGAATCCTTCTGCTTCAATATTGTCCTGATGGTAGATGGGTTTGTGTCGTATTCATTTGCGATATCACTGAACCATGCTCCACTTTCATGTTTTTTTTATCATATCTGTGAAGTAAATTCTATTATAATATATAATTCCATTATTCTATTATAATATATAATTCCATTATTCTATTATAATATATAATTCCATTATTCTATTATAATATATAATTCCATTATTCTATTATAATATATAATTCCATTATTCTATTATAATATATAATTCCATTATTCTATTATAATATATAATTCCATTATTCTATTATAATATATAATTCCATTATTCTATTATAATATATAATTCCATTATTCTATTATAATATATAATTCCATTATTCTATTATAATATATAATTCCATTATTCTATTATAATATATAATTCCACTATTCTATTATAATATATAATTCCATTATTCTATTATAATATATAATTCCACTATTCTCATAGACAAAGCATTTATTGTCTGAGTGTTCTTATGAACTTACAAATGTACATTTTGTTGGACATCTGCTTGTCTGAAAGTTTCGCTGTGTGAAGACGTCCCTTCTCTATAACCTGTTATCTGTCCTAGTAACTCACGTCATGTTTTTTCTAAATCTCTTAATAAAAGCTTAAGCAGGAGGAGATCTTAGGCAGAATAGAGGCAGAGAGGAGCTGGGTACAGACCCTGTATTTTTTCCTGCCAAAATTCTCCCTCTGCAGAGGTAATAAAACTGCATCATTCGTCCCCTGTTGTTTAGACCCAACAATATCCTGTTTCACTTCTATTGATAACGCAGCCCACTTCTTCTTTTCATTTGGAATCACTTTCTTTGGGCTCATGATGAATAATGAATACATACTGTAATAAAGTTTAACTGAACACACTGGGAAAAACTCACCAAACAACAGTAACTCTGTGATGAATGAGGGTCAAAGGTTAACGAAAAGCATCATGGGTAGCTCCCTCATAGCCAATGGGATGCTACGTACAGTACGTATGTGACCTAATGTATATTACGTAGTTACATAGTGCTCGTGAGCAGGTTGGCCATGTGGTGCAAAAACAACAACCTCCACCTGAATGTGGAGAAGACGAAGGAGGTTGTTGTGGACTTCAGGAGAGCGAAAACCCAGCATGCACCTTTAACCATCGACGGTGCTGTAGTGGAGAGGGTGAGCAGCACCAAGTTCCTGGGTGTGCACATCAATGAAGACCTCTCCTGGAGTCTAAACACTACATCACTGGCCAAAAAAGCCCAACAACGCTTTGTCACAAGCAAACGGAGAACCCAAACGCAGGAACAACAGTTTCTCAGTTTTAAAGAGTTTATTAAGAATGAGTACAAAGCTGACGGAGCACAGCAGATAACTAGAAATGAGTCTTTTAAGTCTATAACGGATCCGTACGGCAGGTACGGTGAAAACAGAGTAGCGGTTCTACTCCGTAGGGGACTGGGCTTTATTTTGGTCGGGTTCGGCCCGAGGTCGGGGCAGGCGGCTGGCGAGATGAACAGACGAAGGCGAGTCGGAACCAGGCAAACACAGGCAGAAGACGGAGTCGGGCAGGCGGGGGTCGGAACACGGGACAGGCGGACAGATGTCGATCAGAAATGGGTCAGGTACACGGAAACTCGGAACAGACAGGAATCGTGCTTGATTACTGAGGTTAGACCGTTAGATAATCTGGCGAGGATCAAGCAGAAACAGGTCACTTATATACACCTCCACATAATGAGTCCAGCTGGACCCACAGGTGTATGACATCACCAGTCAGCACTGGAGGGAAAAGACTAGGTGAGAGGTGACAGTGAGAAGGATAGAGAGACCAAGTGAAAAAGCACAGAGAGAGAGCACAGAGAAAGAGCATAGATATGACACGCCTGTACTTCCTCCGCAAACTGAAGAGAGTGAGAGCGCCACCACCCATCATGCACACATTCTATAAAGGCACCATTGAGAGCATCCTGAGCAGCTGCATCACCCTGTGGTACGGCGCCTGCACCGTGTCCTGCCGTAAGACTCTGCAGCGCATCGTGAGAGCAGCTGAGAAGATCATTGGTGTCTCCCTCATGCCCCTTTCGGACATCTACATCTCCCGTCTCACCCGTAAAGCCACCAGGATCGCAGGTGATCCTACCCACCCATCCCACTGCCTCTTCACCCTGCTGCCGTCGGGAAGGAGACTGCAGAGTCTCCGGGTCAGAACCAGCTCAGGGACAGTTTTATTCACCAGGTGGTCAGGGCACTTAACTTAACAGTTCTACCTACACTCCCCCCTCTGCCCTCCCTTCCTTCCTCTCCCTCCTGCCACAGTTCACTGACACACACACACACACACACTCTGAACTCAGGGACTTTTTTCTTCCTGCATATTTGCACCACAATGCATTACCTCACTTTTTAACTTTTTAACTTGAATATTTTTAACTATGCTGCCAATGCCACATGTGCCTTGTCACTCATTGTCATTCTTCATGTCTGATTGCTATTTATACTTTTGTCATTTTATGTCATTTTTGTGTTATTTAATATGCTTGCACTGTGGGTTGAGAGGAAAGAAATTTCATCTGTGCTGTATGTTGTGCATAGAGCACATTTGACAATAAAGTTGACTTTGACTTTTGACATACAGTAATGTACACACAACGCATTCACCGTGCTTTTGGGTTGTCATGGTGACCACTTGCTGTCCCAGTCTCTAGCTGCTCGCTCTAGAAGTTCTATTACCTCACGTCATCTCTGTGTTTTGTTTATGTTTTGAGTCAATGTTTTAAACTGGTGTGAAATGGTCAACCATCAGTCAAACGGTCATTGGTTAACATCCCTAATATGACACCTCCTTCTACATGACAATCATTAACGGTTATAAACCAGTAAAAACAGCTGATATTCATTAGAAAAAGCCTGGACACTTGGGACATGTTTTAATATCAGTTGTTTATATGAGATTCAAACTCTAGGATCAGATTCATTAACCAAGTGCTTTTCTTTTTTTTTAAATCATCACATTAGTTGAATCTGAAACATTTTTATTTTGTTTCTGTCTCAGATCAAAGCAGCTGATGAACCTTTAAACCACACCATTAAAAAAAAACACAAAATGCCACTAAAGGATGTACCTGCTCAGGAAACTGAACTCCTTTTGGGTCAGCAGGAAAATTCTCCAGACCTTTTACTACACATTCATAGAGTCCGTCCTTTCCTTCTCCATGGGTTGCTGGTTCCCCTCCCTAAACCTGCAGGATAACAAACACCTGGGCAGCATCTTTAAGGTGTATTCAAAAATCACAGGACGTCCCCTTCGCTCCCTGTCTTACCCGGGCTGTAGGACAGTGAGAAGAAGATCCACCTTTGTCCCCCAGGCTGTCCACCTGCTAAACCATGGAACTGTCCACGTCTAGAACTGTCCATAAACTGCTGAGGAACTGTTTACAACACTGTCTACGTCAAGATCTTGTGCAATTTAGTCCCTTCCCTTCTCACTGCTGTAAGGTCTCTTTAAGTGCAATATATGATCTGTGTTTATAAAACTGTTTATATTGTGATCCTGTGTATCTGTTTACAATACTATTTATGTTTTTATCCTGTGCAATATAGTCCCTTCCATCTTCCTGCTGTAGCTGCTCTGTGCACTTATCCTAATTGCCCCACGGGGATAAATAACGTTTTCTGAATCTGAATGATATCAAACATATTAGTTCAGGTTCCACATCCAGACCAATATGATTTAAAACAGGTCAGAATAGTAAAATAATATAATAAACACTAAACTAAAAAACTATATGGTCCTTCTACTTCACATTCATAGAGTCCGTCCTTTCCTTCTCCATGGGTTGCTGGTTCCCCTCCCTAAACCTGCAGGATAACAAACACCTGGGCAGCATCTTTAAGGTGTATTCAAAAATCACAGGACGTCCCCTTCACCCACTGTAGCTGGATTAGGCCCCCAGTGACCCTAGTGAGGATAAAGTGGGTTCAGATGATGAGACGAGACTTTAATGACTGTTAAATAAACTCTGAGTTGAAGTCATTCACTATATCATCATCTAAATCTGTTTTAAAACAGATTAATTCTCAAATAATGACATAATAAAATAAAAACTCCAAACTTTTCTCTATGTTTTAGATCGAACAAAGCAAAGTTATGTGATGAAAATGTTTATATTCTTTAAAACAATGTCAATAATATGAACAAACTGAAATTTCTTTAGAAAACCAAGTGCAGTTTTAACAATATAATGTCTCAGTTTATCATTTACACATGTTTATTCTATGGCCCTCTAGAACGTCCCGTTCACTTTGAATGACGTCATTCAAGCGGGCGGGTTTTTTTTCGATAACCGCCCACTGCGCCGTTAACGCCCGTTGCCCATGGTAACGGGTTTTGTCACTTCAGATTCACTGTACCATATCACTCCGCAGGTAGTTCGGCCACTTTTAAAGTAAATATTAGCTTTGTTGTAACTGCTAGCTTATCCAATGTTAACCTATGCTGATGTTATCCTTAATGTAGTCAGGAAATCAGGTGACATTGCCGTCCTCATCTCGTACAGAATCTCCAGTATTTTACCCCTCAGTTAACTCCTCTATGCTGGTTTTTATAAAACAAGGAGCAGTTTCAGTGAGCTTCGTTTTCAGTATTTATTTGCAGGAACGGGACAACACCTGCTCCGGTCACCGACCTGACTGTGTACATCCGTCTGTCTCTTTTCTCCCTAAAACTCTCTGCACCCCCTTCTGTCTGCCCCGCCTATTTCATAACACTAGTCTGTTAGAGTAGTGACAGTAATAAACTGTAATAACCCGTAGGATAAGCGGGATAATACATGGAACATGAGTTACTATCGAAAAATATTTTTCTGATAGTAACTCGTGTTCCATGTATTATTCCTTGTAAATGACACTTTTCAGATTGCAGTGGGATCAACAAAACATTTCATAACAGGTCAAATATTGGTAAACTTGGCCTACAGACATTTAAAAAATTTTCATATTTGTTCAGGTTACTATTTTTTAAATGATCGTTTCAGTGTAAATATAATAAAATGACATTAACATTTTTATATTCATGAACAGAAAATTTGAAGTTGTATTTATACATTATTATGATAGTATTTTACTGATTTGACCCACTTGAGATGTGGAACCTGAACTAAAATGATTTATATCTTCAGTGTCAGTTTTGCTTTTCACAAACTCATCCCAGGGGCCAGACTGGACTCTTTGGAGGCCCGGATTTGGCCCCCGGGCCGCATGTTTGATACCTCTGTTTTAAACAAATGTGTTTTTATTCTTTGTTTGTTTCAAAGCTCATCCTGACTTTTGGTTGTCATTTATTTCCTCTGAACCTGTTCTCCATTGGAAACTGAACTCAACTCATGTGATTGGAATAAAATCAGGTCAAATAAGACAAACAGATCAAACACAAACATCCCAGTTTTATCCCTTTATTCCATAAATCACATGTATATGACAATAAATGACAGTTGATGTAAACATTATAAATGTAAATATACTGAACATGGGACAAAGTCTGCAGTCACTCAAATATATCAGATGTTTCTGTGATGTTATTCTAAGACTTGTGGCTCAAACTAATCTGGTGCAGATCTTCTGAAGCAGGAAACACACGAAACTGAGGAAAATAACATGATGGGACTGTTTGAATTCAGACACATGAAGGTTCAACCTTTGACCTTTACAGAGACGTGGGTTTGACCTCCAATCACTGACAAGAAAAATGAATGACAGCCAGTCAAACGTCTGATTGAACTGTTTAGAAAAACTGTGAATCTGAAAGTAAAAGGTGTAAAAACTCCTCAGTTTCCTCTGTTTCCTTCTGTTTGTGTTCATGTAAATCTCACCACCTGATAGAAAATGAGTGCAGATAAATACAACCAGAGGGGTTCAAAGTACTCACATTCTGTACTTAACTTGAAGTACAGATACTTGTGTGAAAAAATACTCTGGTAAAAGTAGAAGTACTGATTCAACTCTTCTACTTTCGTAAAAGTAAAAAAGTATAATTTGTCAATTGTAATAAAGTATAAAAGTAAAAAAGTAAAACAGCTTTTTTTTGTCATGAACACAATACTACTTCAGAAAATAAAATCCGAAAAGTTTCAAAAGTATGTAAAATAAAGCCTTTAAAAGTGAGTTACTGAGTAGATAATGTGTTTGATTGAGTCACAGTTGCTCAGTTTTGTGGATATGGGAAAGAAATTTAGGAAAAATTGAGGAAGAAAAGTGACAATTGAGATAAAATGTCATGATATTAAAAAAAGAGAAAGTTATAAATATGAGATAAAAATGCATAATTTTAAGATAAAAAGTCACAATTATGAGATAATAGTCATATAACTATAATATATAAAGTCACAGTTTCTCGTCTCCACTGATTTTTCATACTGTCACATCTGTTTAGTTTGTAAAAGTAACGAGTCTATTCTGACAACGTAAAGAGAATAAAGTACAGATATTTATACAAAAATGTGGGAAATAAAAGTAAAAAGTTGCCAGAAAAGTAAATACCCAAGTATAGATACCTAAAAAAATCTACTTAAGTAATGAAGTACTTTTACTGAGTTACTTTATACCTCTGAATACAACATAACATTATTTATATGACAAGGAACCGTAACAGTGATAAGTCGGGTCCAAAGAGCAGAAGAATCAGTACCTGAACCCATATTACAACCAGAACCATCAGTTCAGTTCCATTGACTTCAATACACCTGTCCTTTAACGTCTGTTCACATCATCACATCATTTTAGGATCAAAACGTGGAGACAGAAACAAACGGCTGTAGATTAAAACACTCACATATGAACAAAAAGGAAAATATCTGTCCCAGGATATGTGTTCTAGTCAACGGGTTCAGAACCAGGACAATATGGACGTTCATTTACAGTGGTGGAAAAAAGGTTTTGGACACCCCATGCATTTGTGAAATATTATATTAAAATCATTTAAGTCAGTGAAATCTGCCCAGTATTGTTCCCTTCTCCAAACCCACATGCTCCTTCTGCACATGCTCTGTTCTGTCCAGGTCAAAACTGGATGTTTGAGCAGAAAAACATCCAGGACATGACATGTTCAAACTGACAACAACTCAGTTTGATCTTTTTTTCCTTATAAACAATAAAAAAACTGAAAATTATTTCTATATTTTGGTCTCATTCAGCCACATCTTTTGAAACACAAAAACATTTTTCTCCGAAATGTTGATGATAATAATTGAAACTGTAAAATTAAAGGTGTGTGAAAACTTTTTTCCACTACTGTATTTAGTATTGATTTAAACTAAACCATCAGTTTCACATTAATAATCATTTTATAGTTAAATTAGAAAAATCCAGCAGGTTAATGTTTGAATAAGATGAATAAAAAGTTATTTTAATTTCATCTGATCAATAAAAACCAACATATTATAAATCACCTCAGTGTTCACTGTTTGTTCCATTTAACTCAGTTTAACAGGTTTTATACATTTCACATCTACATGTATTAATATGACTGGTTTTGGAAAAATTCAAACACAATCTATCGTTCATATTTTCATTTCTCCGTAAACAACAGAGAAATCTTCCTCTGACAGATTTTAATATCAGTGGTTTTAGCATCACCAGCCTTTCCAACACCGAAATAAGGGTAGAGTTTCTCAGTGAAAGTGTCTTTGTGGGTGTAGATGTGAGTGTTATCTTCAGCGTCGTAGAAGGACACCTCCCCCCTGTCATAGTCCAGTTCAACTCTGATCCTCTGTGGACTCGACTTCACTGTCATAGTCTGAAAAAGAACATTATAGTATTTTCCTCTGTAATGACATAAACACCAGATTCCATATTTTGGTGAAACAGACACCTTTCCCTTCCTGTTAACTGACTCTTTAATCAAACCTATGCCCCAGTGAGGATGGTCTCCCACCTCCACGTCCCAGCTGTGTTTCCCTGAGGTGAAGCCCTCAGATCCATAAACATTAGCATATTTATTGTTTCTCTCTGGATTATCAGGAACCTGTTGATAAGTGTCTCCATTTGTCACACTGGTCAGATCATCAGACAGATGAAGCCATCCATGTGCAGTGTTTGGGTCCAGGATGACAGGGCTGAAGTGGACCATGTCCCTCATGTGGTCCCAGACTGTGAAGGACAGGTTTCCCAGGTGTTTGTCCACATGGATCAGTGCTCCTGAGATCAGCTGTGGCTCTGACACTGAGCACTGGGCTCTGGCTCTGCTCTGAGTGTCTTTAGAACTGATGAGGAATGCAGCGCTGGCTTTCTGCAGCTCTTCTTCAACAGCACAGATACTGTCTGACACAGAGGACATCTGCTCCTCAATCCTCTTCATCTCTGTCATCACACTCCTCCTCTTCTGCTCCTCTTCCTCCCTCAGAGCTGCCAGTCTGGACTCCTCTTCCTCTTTCAGGAACTGGTGGAGTTTGTTGAACTCTGCTCTGATCTGACTCTCTGTGCAAAAAACCTGATTCTCTAAGTGTTTCATTATTTCATCGTATGTTTTCTGTGTTTGTTTGTATTTCTTCTTCTTTTCCTTTAGAGACTTTAAGTCAGATTTCAGCTCATCCTTCATTTCAGTAACTGCTTCTTCTACAGGAACCACAGTGTGTTTATGATGATGAGGAAAATCACAGACCAGACACACAGCTCTGTTTTCATCTTTACAGAACAGTTTAGGTTCTTCTGGATGTTTGCTGCAGACCACCTCCACCTTCTTTTCTCCTTTTTCTGTCTCAGATGATCCAACTTTCAGCTTCTCAGTAAAAGATTTAGTCAGTTCTTTAAGAGCAAAGTTCACTATTAGATCCTTTGAGTCTCTCCTTCTACAAACAGGACAGGTTCTGTTTTCCTTTCCTTCCCAGAATTCCTTCAGACAGATTAAACAGAAGCTGTGGTTGCAGCTCAGAGACACAGGATCTCTGAACGTCTCCAAACACACTGGACATGTCAGATAATGTTCGACAACTTCAATCTTCTTCTCTGCCATTTTCTCTGATATGTGAATTATCCTTAAACACAGACTCACCAAATCTGTCCCTTTGGATTCACACTCAAATCCTCCTGGTCTGTGTTTTAGATCCAACACCCTGTAATGGCGTTTCACCTGTGTTCAGTAAATGTCCAAATTACTTTCACTTTCATTTCTTCTATCATCTCCACCTTCATATGTTTTACTTTCATCCAGTAGGTGGTGCTATATACTTTGATAAACTAATGATGTGTTTCATCACTGCTCAGACAAATGAACAGTTCATCCTGTTAAAGCAGCAGAAAAGTTCAATGATGGTTTAATATCAGCTGTATGAAGGTGTGAATATTGTCAAAGCTGCAAAGTCACAATTACATTCACATTATTGTACAGTTTTGTTATAAAATATTGTATTTATTCTAAATTATTACTATTATACGTATTCCACAACATATGAAAAGTTAGGTTCAGTTGGAGAAAAAAAATTGTCTCCACAACCCCCCCCCCCCCCCCCCATGAACAATAAACAACAACAGAAAATGTATTTGCATCTGTTTGTCTGATGCAGCCATATCTTTTGAAACACAAAAACATTTTTATGCAAAATGTTAATGATAATATTGCAAACTGTAAAACAGAGTGTGTGAAAACTGTTTTCCACTACTGTATTTAGTATTGATTCAAACTAAACCATCAGTTTCATATTAATAATTATCTTATAATTAATCTGAAAAATCCTGCAGGTTAATGTTTGAATAAGATGAATAAAAAGTAACTTCAATTTTATCTGATCAATAAAAACTAACATATTATAAATCACCTCAGTGTTCACTGTTTGTTCCATTTGACTCAGTTTAACAGGTTTTGGAAAATGTCAAACACAGTCTATCGTTCATATTTTCATTTCTCCATAAACAACAGAGAAATCTTCAGGTCGTAGAAGGACACCTTCCCCCTGTCATAGTCCAGTTAAACTCTGATCCTCTGTGGACTCGACTTCACTGTCACAGTTCCACGTGCTTTTCATTTCATACTTACGCGAGCTTTAATGCTGCACCTGAATGCGCCACTCCTTAGTCCCTGAACGCAGCATTAGCTGTTTTTCTTACACAACCAACAACCTCCAGGACAGAGGAGGACTAACTCCACGGACCTGGGGCTGAGGTCAGTAGTTTCTCCTCCACCTGAAGTCATTGGGAGTGAAATAAAACGTGCTAAACTATTAGTTTAACGTCAAACGTATTAGAATAGTTAACGGTCAGACTACTGCTGTGGTTTTATGTAGCTTTAACGTAAAAAAAAAAAAAACTCTGATTACGGAAACGGAACAAACCCTCTGCCTTAGACGTTAGGTTAAACTCCGATCATTTATAGTAACGTTACGTCTTTATTTAACCTATTTTGTTTATTTTAACATACGAATAAAGTCACGAATTGATGGGCGTATCTTAGGAATGAGTGACAGCGGAAACGCGGAAGTCCCACACAGTGTAAACGCTAAGCCCTTCCCCCTTTGCATCAGTCACTAATACTCCATAATAAACCTGTTGTTATTGAGTAAAACGGAGAATTTAAGATTTAACTGTCATAAAAGTTAACACCCGGACACAGAAAAAAGACTGTAGTGTGTACTGTGGACCAACAGTCACAGTGTTACATAAATCTCAACAACTAAAGTGTAAATGCTAATATTAGTTATCTATTAGCTAATTAGTGTTAGCTTATTTTTCAAATGTAACCTAAGTATTTGTAATTGATTAAAAATACTACAGAAAATTAAATTAGAAAAAAACAACTGCTTTTTAAGCAGTGATATCTTTCTGTTTTAAATGGAATTCTTTATTTTCTATCATGTCCCTTTTATTATTATTATTATTATTATTATTATTATTATTATTATTATTATTATTATTATTATTATTATTATTATTATTATTATTATTATTATTTATTTTTATTTTATTTTATTTTATTTTTTATTATTATTATCTATTTATTTTACTTTATTAAAAATTTTTCCCCAGATTTTTCTCCACTTCATTTTGTGTTTTCTTTTTCTTCAATTTTGTTCAGTTTGTGGCTTATTTTGTTCTTGTTTCTGACTATTCATTCATCTTGTTCATTTTATTGAATACTTTGGCTGTGGTGGTTAATTTTCTTGCCTATTTCATTAGTTTCTGCTGTATTTTGTCACTATTGCTTATTTTGATTATTTATTGTTGATTTTCATTCCTTTCATTTATTAATTTGGCTCTTTTTGTTCATTATGTTGCTTGCTGTATGTTTATTATTATTTTACTTAATTTTTTCAGATTTTTGTCACATTATTTCATATATATTTATATATACATATATTTTGTGTGCTCTTTTTTCTTCATTTTTATCCACCATCATTGATCCAACTTCATGGATTTTACTGGTGAATTAATGTTGGAGAAGGTGACAGAGATGACATAACTGATAACTGTTTTACAGCATTTTCAACATCTTCGGTTTTGTTTGTGGCTTATTTAGTTTTTGTTCCTGTTATTATTATTATTATTATTATTATTATTATTATTATTATTATTAGTAGTAGTAGTAGTAGTAGTAGTAGTAGTAGTAGTAGTAGTAGTAGTAGTAGTAGTAGTAGTAGTAGTAATTTCATTTTGATTTGGCTTTGTGGTTCATTTTGTTGGCTATTTAATTAATTGTCCATAATTTCTCTTAATTTTCGTTATCATTTTGCTTTGTTTGTCAACATTTTGTTGCCTGTATCATTAATTTCTCTTCACATTTGTACAGTTTATGATTTATTCAGTCACTATTACTTATTATTTTGTGGATTTATTGATGTTTTTATTCCCTTCATTCATTACATTGACTGTTTTTGTTCATTGTATTGTTTACTTCATTATTTTTTGTTTTATTTTATTAATTTTTCCCCCATATTTTTCACATTATTTTGTGTGTGTGTTCCTATCTTTATGGGGACATTGATCTGTTTAATCACACCAAGGGGACCTCTGACACTATGAGGACAAAAATCCAGGTCCCCACGAGGGTTAAATATAAATGTACAGTGGTAATTCGTACTCGTACTCGTCGTCTCCCGCTTCATCAGGGTCGTGGGGGCAGCAGCCTCAGCAGAGTAGCCCAGACTTCCCTCACCCCAGCTACCTCAGCCAGCTCCTCCAGGGGAATGCCGAGGCGTTCCCAGGCCAGCTGAGAAATATAATCCCTCCAGCGTTTCCTGGGTCGACCCCGAGGTCTCCTCCAGGAAGGACATGCCCGGAACACCTCCCCAGGGAGGCGTCCAGGAGGCATCCTCATGAGGTACCCGAGCCACCCCAACTGGCTCCTCTCGACATGGAGGAGCAGCGGCTCTACTCCAAGTCCCTCCCGGGTGTCTGAGCTTCTTACCCTATCTCTCAGGCTGAGCCCGGCCACCCTGCAAAGGAAACTCACTTGTACCCGTGATCTCATTCTTTCGGTCATGACCCAAAGCTCATGACCATAGGTGAGGGTCGGAACGTAGATCAACCGGTAAATTCAGATCTTCACCTTCTGGCTTAGCTCCTTCTTCACCACAACGGACCAATTTAACACCCGCATTATGCTGATGCTGCACCTCCCGCTCCATCCTTCTGTCACTCGTGAATAAGATCCCAAGGTACTTGAACTCCTCCACCTGAGGCAGGACCTTCCCCCCGACCCGGAGAAGGCACAGTGGTAATTCTACTAACTAAATTATTTTGTTCCAGAAGTGTTTTCGTACCGTTAATTTTTCATAAATAAAGTTGCAATTTACATGTAAAAGGCTTGATTAATTTCAAGGCCCTCAATACTACCCCTCAAACCCTTTAAAAATTATTTTAAAAAATTACAGATTTTGTATGAAATATGTGTTAAAATAAAAGATTTAGATTTTAGCCCATCCAGGCTAACACCAGCTGTTGTTAGTGTAGATACAAACACCGCTCCCCGGGTTTTACCTGTGAGAGCATGGATTAATTCAGATTCTTCCCGTTCAGGCTAATGTCGGTGTCAGGGACAGAAGAGTTGAGCCACGTCTCTGTGAGAATGATGATGCAGCAGTCTGGTGGATCATGTTTGGTTTTTAACTCCAGCTACAGCTAGTCCAGTTTGTTTTCCAGTGAGCATACGTTGACAAGCAGGACTGATGGAGACTCCGCTGTAGGACGCTGGAGCAGACTGAGGTTCTGTAGAACGGTCCGTGTCTCCAGGCTTGTGGAGTCCAAGTGTTAAATGGACCGGTTTTTCCTGGGTTCCTCGTTCCTCTTGTTGTCTTTTTTTAATGTGGTACGCAGACATCCCAAGTTCCAAAAACTCATTTCAGGGAGATGCTTATCGACCCTTCCAACCCCCCCACCCCCTTTCCGAACTATTGAACGAAGATGTGTAATTCATGCAAAAAAGTCAATGAAGTGATATTAATTAAATATACAAGGTGTGTTTTGTGTGCCCAGACCACGACTATAAATTAAAGTCCTATTGGAGTCCAGAGGTCACATGACCCACATGACCCACACACTATTGAACAAAAAAATTAATACTTATTAATTATTCATTTATTTATGTATTGATTCATTCATTCATGTATTTATTTATACATTTGAGATGAATATACAATTGATTTAATGAAGAAAAGTTTTGTTTTTTTTTTAGTGTTGCTGGTCAATTTATTTTGTGACGGGCCCTAAACTCCCTGACAGCAGGGAAGTCTGTGTCCGCTCCTGAAGCCTCTCCAGTAGGTAAGGCTGAGCGGACAGCCGCTGATGCTTGTGGAGAAGATGCACATCTGTCAAATATCAGACTGAAGCAGCTCACTGGGCATATGTTTTTATCAGACAGTCGGTGGAGACGTGCCTTTACCATAAAGTCAGTAATAAAAGCGCACATAAAAAGTTGGAGAGGCTGGTGTGACCACAGTCTTTGAATGAATGCACATGTTCCACCATTAGCCAACAGTCCTCCCCCATCTCTCTCGCTCTCTCTCGCGTCTGCACAATGTAATTGAAGTAATCTAAGCCTGATGCATGAGGTATTGTCTTGCCTGCCCGCTCCCACTTGCAGTGTTAAAAAAAACTCCCCCGCATAGTCCAAAATCCGGAATATTTTATCTGACTCGTGGGCATCAATGAGCCACTATCGATCTCAGGGAGCCTCCCGGAAGCCTTGGGATGTCTGCAGCCAGTGGAGGTGACAAACCACTTTCAAAAGCAGCATGTGTTGGTAAGTCGGGGTGACCCATCAAACTCCAAAAAGAGCGTGGAAAAGTGGTTTTCAGTGGAATGACACTTTAAAAATTAATCGTGAAGTTCACAGGGTGCTAGAATATTTATTTATTTATTTTTTATTCATACATTGAACCAAAGACAAGGACCATGGGGCGCTGCACTCAAGTCAAAGTCTTATTTTAACAGCGCCACATACACAAACAAATACAACAAGTAAATAATAAATAAATAACAAATAATACTATATACTGTAGAACAATATAAATAAATAAATAACGTGCACCAGAAGTCCCACCACCCCAAGAAATGTAATAGAGCAAATGTTAACAAGAACATATGTAAAGTTAACAAAATGGGATAGCTTCTATATCGGCTTGATGAGAGTGTCCACGCGTCAATCAGATCTAGAAACAGACTAATTAACCTTCCATATCTGATTGGTGGAAGTGTAACCATCAATCAGAGCTGGAAGAAAATTGTAAGACTAAATTAGCAGTGTGGAGTGTTGAAACTTCTATATCTACAACTGTTACAGACGTTTAGTCATGCAGAGCTAGAAGAGCTTGGTGTCTTGAATATAAGTTTGAGTAAGTTGCATCAGTTTGAAGCTGTACACAGACGGCAACAACGTTGAGCCTCTGAGAATCAGATATAACTTGGCATTGTCAGACAAACTATTGAAGTTAACAAAATGGCCAATTAGTTTGGCCAGTTAGTTTACAAGTTTGCCAAAAAAGTTCGATCTGTGATTGTTATACAATGGACAATGAAGCATGAAATGCAAAATAGATTCGCACCGGCACCCGCATCTACAGGAGGCACTGATAGAAAGTCCTTGAGTAAACAAACTATGATTAAGAGCGCAGGTGCCGATGCGAAGCCAGACGAGAAGGGCGCAGGTGTAACGGGGGCCACAATCATAATGTGGGGGACGAAGGGGACGCACTAATTCGATTAGACGATTTCAAAACATAGGATATCGTAAGGAACAAACTTCAAAATCAAGTTCTTTCCAGTGATTAATGCAGTAAGGAATGAAAGACTTGCTAAATCTGTTAGTAGAATGTATCGAGAGATGAAGGTCGAACTTGTTTCTTAAATTATACGAGGTGGTTTGAGAAACTTCGAGGGGGATCAGGTCTGTAAGGTACTTCCGTGTTAGGCCATGAACAATTTTATGGAATAAAGATAAACGATGAATATTGCGTCTGCTAGAAAGAGATTCCCACCCCAATTCTTGACAAACAGATGTGTAGGAGGAGCCTTTGACAGCTCCTGATACAAGAGAACATAGTAGCTAGAATAGTTGCAGAATGATGGTTTTGTTGTGGGTTGATCATTGCAGTTGAGCGGAATGACGACGCTCCAGCTGACTGCGAAGGAGGAGATGGTTGAGAGGTTTCTGGATGCGGCGGCCAAAGGAGACCTGTCCCAGGTGTCCACGCTGCTGTCCCACACCCCGTCGCTCATCAACCAGGCTGGATACAGCGGCTGGACGGCACTGATGCTCGCCGCCCGCAACGGACACCACAGTGTGGTGGAAGAGCTACTGTCACACGGGTACGGACGAAAGATGAATACACGAGAAGAAGAGCAGTTAAAGGTTTAATGTAGAGGTGAAGTCAGTCAGTATGTTTACATGCCAAGCTGTTGTTAATAACTGAGATAAGGATTTAACTGGAGTTTCCCAGAAATCTGACTGTACATGCCCACCAAGAGAACTGAACTAGTGAGGTGGTGCTACACATCCTTTGTCTTTGGCATTCTTCTGGATGGTGTTAGAAGAAAAACAATCAGTAAAAAACAAAGGCAACAGATTTGAATGAGATGTAGTAGAAGGAAGAGGTCAAAGTAACTAAGTAAAAGTACTTCATTACTGTACTTAAGTAGATTTTTTTTTAGGTATTTGTACTTTACTTGAGTATTTATTTTTCTGGCAGTTTTTTACTTTTACACCTTACATTTATATAAATATCTGTACTTTATACTCATTACATTACATTCTCAGAATAGACTCATAACTTTTTTAAACAAGACAAATGTGACAGTATGAAAAATAAGGCGTAAATCAGAAATTGTGACTTTAAATATCATAGTTTTGATAGTTGATCTCATAATTATCCATTTCTTATCTCATAATTATGACTTTTTTCTCAGAATTGTAACTTTTTATCTCACAATTAAATTTTTTAAAAATCTTATAATTATTCTTTTTTTTTTAAATCTCCTATATATGATCCTGGAGTTGGTGTTTGTTCTGTCACTGTTTTAAGTGAATGTCCATTCTTATCTACATTCACTGCAAAAAAAAATCTAAATCTGACCAAATGTATTTTTGTCATTTCTTGTCCAAATGTCGGTAACACTTTATAATACCTACAGACAATCTACCATGTATTAACCATTTGTTACCTATTTGTTAATGGTTTGTTCATACACAATTTAGCATAAACAAAGCATTTGTTCTTCTTTTCTCTGAACAAACCATTTGTAGCCGTGTGAACAAATGCTTTATGATAAAATGTATACAAGCAATACATCAATAAACATTAACAATTAGGCAACAAATGGTTAATACACAATGAACAAACCATTTCAGAATCAGAAAGCGTTTTATTGCCATTGTTCGTATAGTACACATGTAGTATACAACTAGGAATTTGTCTCAGTGTAACGCTGAAATATATATATATATATATATATATATATATATATATATATATATATATATATATATATATAATATAAAAATATAATAAAAATGCTAAGCATGCACCAAGATAGAATAAGATAAAAATAAATATAGTAAAATATGTAATGTGCAATTCTGTGAGGGCAATGTGCAAGTCAGTGCAAAGGAGACAGAGGCATTATGTTGGTCATGTGTCCAGTGTTGGCTGCTGTACTTAGTGCTGGGGAGTCTGATTAAGTCCCTTGGTGTTCAGCAGCCTGGTGGCCGAGGGGAAGAAACTGTTCATGAAACAGGAGGTTTTGCCTTTGGAGTAGAAACCATGGGGGCAGTGACGCTGGGGGAAGTTGGGCTGTTGGGCATGGCTGGTGAGGTGTCGAAGCGGGTGTAGTATCGGGACAGACTCTGACATGGGTAACAAATGGTTAATACATAGTGGTTTGTGTGTAGGTATAATAAAGTGTTACCCAAAGATCTCATCACATTAAAATCAGAAAGAATCAACCCCAGAGGAAGTTTTCATTGAGATATAAGAACTGATTTATAGACAATAGAGCTGGAAAATCTGATAGAAGAAATGGGCTCCGGGTCCACATCAGTCTGGGCTCCAGAACCAGTCCAGTCACTCATTAACATAAACCCTCTTGTGTTTCTTTCCTTGTTGGTGGTTTTCTCGTGGTCCTCCAGGTGCGACAGGTCCTCGGTGAACAGCTCGTCTCAGACCGCATACGACATCGCCAAGTTCTGGGGCCACAGACACGTGTCCAACTTGCTGGAGGGGGCTGGGGCTGGGGGCCACAGGGTCCTGCCGGGTCTGGAGCCGGGACAACAGGAGACATACTTCAGCAGAGAGACGCTGGACCGTCTGAGCAGCAGGAGGACGGACAGCGCCTGGTTAGAGGCCAGACAGACGGACAGCAGCTCCGTCTACATCCTGTTCTCCAACCTCAGCCCCATGGTTGTCAGCTCCCAGGAGGACGACGGCGCTGAGGTACGACTACAGGACGTCTGCAAAGACAAGGATGTAGGGAAACCAAGGGACAGGCATGGACAAGATAAGACTAGATTAGATAAAATAAAATAAAATTGGATTAAATTAGAAAATCCAGACCTCCACCAAGGCAAAATCTAATCATTTGTTGATCTCCTCATTCCCACCATACTCTGAAAATGTCCTCAAAATCCATCCATACGTTTTCAAATTATGTTGTACAAAGCAACACTGGAAAAAACATAACCTCGTTGACAGAGGTGATAAGATTAGATAAGATAATATATGGTAAAGTAAAGTAATATTAAACAAGATTAGATAAAGCAAGATTAGATTAGACTAGACAACATTAGATATTTTTAGGAGGTTTTTCTTCTTCAGTTACATATTCAAAGTTGTTGCTTGTTGGTACAAAATTGTTATTTGCAAAAATATTTTAGACATTTAGAGCAGGGTTCCTGCAGTGTCTTAAAATGACTTGAATTTACAAAGCTGCATTTGGTACTTTACAGACTTCTTTAAACACTGTTAAGGACTGAACTGAAAAGGTCAGTGTATTGTGGTGTTTTTTTACATGTTATAACTGAACAATTTAAACAGTAGTGAATATGTTAACTAGGGTTGATACTGAAAGGGTTTCATTCCATACCAATACCAAATTTGTACTTTCAAAACAGTATTGGTTCCTAAACGGTACTTAAATCGGTACTTTAAAAAGAAAAACCAAAAAATTACAACCAGAGACATGTGTGATTGAACCATAACATAAAAATTAAACCAATGAGTTATTGAACCAGTCTGACAAACACATCTGTTACAACTTAACCTATTATTATTATTATTATTATTATTATTATTATTATTATTATTATTATTATTATTATTATTATTATTATTATTATTATTATTATTATTATTATTATTATACCACAGTTCATGTCACCAGTTGAGGAATTCACATACACCAGTTACTTATTTGCAGTTGTTATTACAGTGACTCACTCTTGGGTCTGTCATTTCCACTCTGGGTATTTCCATTTCTGATGTGTTATGAACACGTGCTAGGCTCCTTAGTGCTTCACAGAGGCTTTAGTAAACTCTGTGTGTCACCAAATTCTTCATTAAATTAGACGTATTCCATTCTTTGCATAAGGAAGAATCTGGAACTTCTTGTGAACTTTAACTGCACATTCCACTTTTCACCTTTGACATCTCACTGTCTGCACCACTGCGTATGCGTGCTTCCCTTTAACCGTGGACAGAGGATGTAATTAAACAACAGCTGCATATATGTGTGGTACCAAAATATGGTACTGTTAATGTTTGCCCCGGTTCCATACCTATACTGACTTTTGGTACCAAAGCCTAATGCTAATGTTTGAATTAGCGGTATAAGAGTGTGTTTTGTTAGGTGTTACAACTCAACAAGTTTAGCAGTTATTGTGAATACACTCACTCATGTTTGAACAACAGTGAGTTACTGTGAATGTGTTTAAAGGTGTCATTCCACTGAAAACCACTTTTCCACACTCCTTTTGGAATCTGATGGGTCACCCTGACTTGACCGACACATGCTCCTTTGACAGTGGTTCATCACCTCCACTGGCTGCATTCACAGAAAAACACCAAGAGGAACCAGGGACCCAGAAAAAGCCGATCCGTCTGATGTCAGATGGACTTTAGTGTCACCCACGTGGGGTTAAACCCGTCCTCCATTGCAGCGAATCTGAAGTAGCATTAGCATTAGCATCTACGAGGGAATAGTAGCTGTTACACAAACTTGAAAAAATGGCAGATCAAACTGGTTCATGTGCTCTCTGTGGAAATAAAGCCTTGTTTTTTTCCTGCACATTTTCAGAACAAGCAACGGCACAAAAACCTAGCTGGATGATACTCTGGCAAAGGTAAATACACAGAGAGCGAGAGGGGAGGGGGGAGTGTTCCTTCACACATTCTGAGCCAATCAGAGATGCCTCGTCACCACGTCATGGACATGTATGAGGAAGTACCGTAAACTCTGTTGTTCGACCTCAAGTAATTTTTTTAACGAGAAAAAACAGCTGGAAACAAAACAATCCACACGTTTTTTTAAAGTAGAACCAGCACAATCTATTCAATAACAATGGAGAACACAGTAATATTAATGAAATAACCATGGAATGACAACTTTAATAAAGTCTGTTTTGTTTCGCTTAATGTGTCTTCTAGTCCAGTGCACTTTATATATGAAAAAAAACAAAACATTCATTGACAGTTCGCCTTATACTCCAGTGCACCCTACAGTGTGGAAAATACAGAGGTAATGTTTTAAACATTGATGGTTGATGATGAAAACAAACAGACCTTAAACCTGAACCTTTGTAAACTCCAACTTCTTTCGCTCTTGTTTCAAACCAAAGCTGATCCTGTTTGTTTTTCAGGCTCAGATCAAACTGTGTCGCTTCAGACACGAGGACATCAAAGACCTGCTCCACAAACCTAACACTGTGCTGGTGTTCCTGGGCGTGGACAGAAGGAAGGCCCCACCCCCCTCCCACAGCCCCTCCCCCTCCTCCTCCATGGAGCCTCCTGCCTGGTTTGCCATCAGTTCAGATGAAGACAGCACCAACCTCCTGGAACGCTGCAGAGAAAAAGACTGTAGCTTCCCCACCAGACCAACGAGAGATCTGCTGAAACTGAGCGAGGAAGAGGCCGGTGAGGAAGAGTGTGGGATGGATGGATGGATGGATGGATGGATGGATGGATGGATGGATGGATGGATGGATGGATGGATGGATGGATGGATGGATGGATGGATGGATGGATGGATGGATGGATGGACAAAATTTTAAAGTATAAGAAAAATTGAACAAAAATAGAAATAAGCAGAAAAAACTGGAATAGGAAATAAATCATTGAGAAAATGAATCTGCACACTCTGAGTGCTGTTCTAGTTTTATTCTTGTGTCAGAGCATTTAATTAATTGGTTGTAAATTGGGGTGTGAAGGGAATTTTAAGCAATATGTAAAAAAACCAAAAAAATAACATCTTGGATCTATTAGGGTTACATGTGAAAAATTTTTATTTTTTTTTATGACGAGATTAAAGTCGAAATTTTTACTTTAATCTCAAAATTTCGACTTTTAAAGTCAAAATTTGGGCAATACATTATCCCGCTTATTCTACGGGTTATTACAGCTTATTACTGCAACTACAGATTGGATAAAATAACCGTTACAACGTAGCAAATATTTACTTTCAAAGTGGCTGAACTACCTGTGGAGTGATATGATACCGTCAATCTGAAGCGACAAAACTCGTTGCCATTGGCAGCGGGTGTTAATGGTGCAGCGGGCAGTTCTCGAAAACAATCCGCCTGCAGAACATTGGGAACGTCCATTCAAAGTGAATGGGAGCTGTCGCAACATTCTAGACGGCCGTAGAATAAACTATCAAAAGGTACACTGGCCCTGCAGCCTCAGTACGGTTGGAATCCACAGTGGATTTCAACTTTATTCTTGACATTTTGAGATTTTGTGAAATTTCATGATTAATGTTGAAGATTAAAGTTGAAATTTCAACTTTAATCTCGTCATATCAAAAATATTTTTTGTTCACGTGGCCCTAATACTATGGATCCTACCTTTAACACTAGCATGAATCTGATTATTGCTGATCTTGTTAATAACCTTTGTACTGTGACTTACCATTATTTTAAAACCATTTTCTTAATCACTTATTTCTTAATCTGATGTTTTAATAATTTTAATGTTTTGTTCATTAAGTACATTTTATTAATTGTAACTAATTTTCTTATGTGTTTTTGTCCCTAAATTTTTAACATTACTTACCTTTTTATTTCCTTTTTTCCCACCATTTTCTTAATGACTTATTTAGTTTTTCTAGTTACTTATTTATGTTTATTTTTGTTCATTTTCTTGCTGACTTAATTACATTTAAATTTTTCACTATTTTTTTCTGTTTTATCCCCCCTTATCTTTTTAAACCATTTTCTTAATGACTTGTTTATTAATCTGACATAGTTTTCATTTTATTTATTTTATTTAGCTTTTTTTGCTTGTTTTTTTCCCCTCCTAACTTTGTAACGTTACTTAATTTTTTTTTTTTATCATTTTCTGAATGAGTTATCATTGTGTTCTTTCTGCTACTTATTTATATTTCTATTGTTAATTTTCTTGCTGATTTAATTCCATTTTGTTCCTTTTTCACAAATTCTTCTGTATGCCCCCTTCCCGATGTCGTGTTGCATTCAGGTACCATGGCCCAGGCTCGGGCGGTTCTGGCCTGGCACAGCCGCTATAGCTTCTGTCCAACCTGTGGCAGCAGGACCAGACTAGAGGAGGCCGGATACAAGAGGAGCTGCCTGGACAAGGAGTGTCGGAGCCAGCAGGGGGTCCACAACACCTGCTACCCACGCGTTGGTATGGAAACCAGTAGGCCACACCCACAACAGAACCACACCTCTAATAGAACCATACCCCAATTAGAACAGCAGGGGGTCCACAACTACTGCTACCCCTGCGTCGGTATGGAAACCCGCAGGCCACACCCCCAGAAGACCACAATGCTACTAGAACCACACCCCTAACAGAACCACACCCCGAACAGAACCATACCCCTAACAGAACCACAGCCTCTTTAATAAGGACAGCCTTGTCACTCACTATAGTGTGTTTTTAGCTGCAGTTCCACCAGTCTTCCACTGGGGGCAGTCGACAGAGTGCAAAAAGAATGTTTCTTTATGGAGCTAGACACCAAAATTGTCTATTTCACCTAATTGTTGCTGAGAGTGCTCAGATTTGAATTTAGTTTTTGAGAGTTCAATGTGGGTTTCAGTCAAAAATGTACTGAAGGAGTACATACAGTTTGTCCCTTTGATTTCTTACAGGTTGAGTTCTTGTTGCTCATAACGTGCTAGCATTCTGCTAATGACCGGTGGTCGACCAGCGAGAGGATTACAACCAGACATGCCGCCTTTAGAACAGCCTCGCCACTCACCATTCACCCATAGCAGCTTTAGAAACACTTTTTAAAAAACATTCTAGCATATGTATCGTACTTACTTGTATCAGCTGCAGCTCTGCTTTGGGACAAGAAAGCTCGTTGCTGTAAAGTGGTGTCTCTGGCAGTAAGCTCTGTGTGATGTCATCAACACTTTAAATGACTTTTTTAGGCAAATATGTGACTCTAAAAATCTAAAACTCAGCCCTGGGTATTTTCTCTACAACATCTTTCAAAAACACTATTTCAAATTACTATATAAAAAATTCTGTCCTGCAGTAAGGGCACTTTTTGGGGTGTAGGTCCATATGACTCCATTCATTCTGCACTCCGAAATTAAGCGCCCCACGTGGAAAAAAGAAAGAACTGCAACCAAATGAAACCTGGAAATGTGCTGTGAGTGGGACCCCATGACAGAACTACACCCCCAGCAGAAACCACATAATAATAAAAGTAAAGAACATCAAACGTTCCATGGTGGATTGTTAACAATGTCATCGATCTTGACGCTGCTGTCTGATTGTGTTTCCATGGTGACGTCCTGTCGTTTCAGATCCGGTCGTCATCATGTTGGTGATTCATCCTGATGGAAACCAGTGTTTACTGGGACGGAAGAAGGTATTCCCACTGGGAATGTTCTCCTGTTTGGCCGGATTCATCGAACCTGGTACTGAACAAACTTTTTAATCTGAGACGGAACATGCGAGAACATAAGGGAACATAAAAGAACATACAAGAATATAAGAGAACATACAAGAATATAAAAGAACATACAAGAATATAAGAGAACATACAAGAATATAAGAGAACATACAAGAATATAAAAGAACATACAGGAACATAAAAGACCATACAAGAATATAAGAGAACATACAAGAATATAAGAGAACATACAAGAATATAAGAGAACATACAGGAACATAAAAGAACATACAGGAATATAAGAGAACATACAAGAATATAAGAGAACATACAAGAATATAAGAGAACATACAAGAATATAAAAGAACATACAGGAACATAAAATACCATACAAGAATATAAGAGAACATACAAGAATATAAGAGAACATACAAGAATATAAGAGAACATACAAGAATATAAAAGAACATACAGGAACATAAAATACCATACAAGAATATAAGAGAACATACAAGAATATAAGAGAACATACAAGAATATAAGAGAACATACAAGAATATAAAAGAACATACAAGAATATAAAAGAACATACAAGAATATAAGAGAACATACAAGAATATAAAGAACATACAAGAATATAAGAGAACATACAAGAATATAAGAGAACATACAAGAATATAAAGAACATACAAGAATATAAAAGAACATACAAGAATATAAGAGAACATACAAGAATATAAAAGAACATACAAGAATATAAAAGAACATACAAGAATATAAGAGAACATACAAGAATATAAAGAACATACAAGAATATAAAAGAACATACAAGAATATAAGAGAACATACAAGAATATAAGAGAACATACAAGAATATAAAAGAACATACAAGAATATAAGAGAACATACAAGAATATAAGAGAACATACAAGAATATAAAAGAACATACAGGAACATAAAATACCATACAAGAATATAAGAGAACATACAAGAATATAAGAGAACATACAAGAATATAAGAGAACATACAAGAATATAAAAGAACATACAAGAATATAAAAGAACATACAAGAATATAAAAGAACATACAAGAATATAAGAGAACATACAAGAATATAAGAGAACATACAAGAATATAAGAGAACATACAAGAATATAAAAGAACATACAAGAATATAAGAGAACATACAAGAATATAAAAGAACATACAAGAATATAAGAGAACATACAAGAATATAAGAGAACATACAAGAATATAAAGAACATACAAGAATATAAGAGAACATACAAGAATATAAAAGAACATACAAGAATATAAGAGAACATACAAGAATATAAGAGAACATACAAGAATATAGGAGAACATACAAGAATATAAGAGAACATACAAGAATATAAAAGAACATACAAGAATATAAGAGAACATACAAGAATATAAGAGAACATACAAGAATATAGGAGAACATACAAGAATATAAGAGAACATACAAGAATATAAAAGAACATACAGGAACATACATGTTTGGTGTATGTCATGTATGTTTGGTCTTTATGAATCGTGTGTGTGTGTGTGTTTGTATTGATCAGTTTACACAGTCTTACCAATGGGGACCTCTAACACCATGAGGACCAAAGTTCAGGTCCCCATGAGCAGCTGTGGCTCAGTTGCTGGAGCGGGTCGTCCAATAACTGAAGGGTTGGCGGGTCACATCCCGGCGGCTCTGGCTGTCCACATGTTGAAGTGTCCTTGGGCAAAGACACTGAACCCTAAATGTCTCCAGTAGGACTGACAGAACCTTAGAAATCTACTGGTGTATGAGTGTGTGTGTGTGTGTGTGTGAAGCTAATGTAAAGCACTTTGAGCACCATGAAGGTGGAAAAGAACTATATAAGTGCAGAACATTTGCAAGGGATAATGTATTGCCCACACGTTACTATCAGAAAAATATTCCCTGACATCCCAACGCCAAAGGTGGAGGGGTTATCCCTTGCCTACCCCACCCTCGAAGGGGAGAGGGCTATTGTTTTTGAGTCATTGACAGACAAACAAAAACTACTGCACAAAGTTGAATGAACTTTCAGGAAAGGTGCAAGGTGGTCCAGAATAGATCCCATTGGTGAACGTAGGTCAAAGGTCAAGGTTACGGGAACTAAAAATGTGTTTTTACCATGATGAGAGATGGGACAAATTAGGTAAAATGTTTGTGAGGGGGCCGGATTTGTTGTAGCTGGCACCACTTCTTTGCACTTATTTTAAGTAAATTTTTTGTTGTTCTGCCCCGAAGGAGAAGATTTTTCGATAGTGACACATGGTCAAAACATTATCCCGCTTATTCTATGGTTATTACAGCTTATTACTGCTACTACTTTAACAGACTGGATAAAATAGCTGTTACAACATAGCAAATATTTACTTTAAAAGTGGCCGAACTAGTTAACGGCGCAGCGGGCGTTAACGGCGCAGCGGGCGTTAACGGCGCAGCGGGCGTTAACGGCGCAGCGGGCGTTAACGGCGCAGCGGGCGTTAACGGCGCAGCGGGCGTTAACGGCGCAGCGGGCGTTAACGGCGCAGCGGGCGTTAACGGCGCAGCGGGTGGTTATTGAAAAAAATCTGCCCGCTGAAGGCTGGGAACATTCATTCAAAGTGAATGGGAGCTGTCGCAATGGTCTAAATGGCCGTAGAATAAAACATATGATTGCTGGTCCCCACTAGTACAATATAAATCTGTGCAAAGTGAAAACATTTATTTTTCAAAGGTTTGACCATGTGTTTACAATCTATCGTTAAAAAAATGTGATGTCAGTTCACACCTACACACAATTCGCTTTTTGATGAGATATAAATCAGCGAGTAACTCGTGTGGATTAAACACGGAAGCTGAGGCTAAGAGTGTGTGTATTTATATAATTAGTTTCATTAGTTTTTATTTATGTATCCTTTCTTTTTCTTTTCATTTGTTGTTTATGCATATATATTTTTTTTGTAGTTCTTTAGTTAATTATTTCTTAGTTTCTTTTTTAAATGCATTAATGTTGAATATCCGATGGTTGTCGTTCATTAAACTGTGTCGTCTGGCGGCAGGAGAGACGGTGGAGGCGGCGGTGAGGCGGGAGGTGGAGGAGGAGAGCGGCGTGAAGGTGGGGGCGGTCCAGTACGTCACCTGCCAGCCCTGGCCCATGCCCTCCAACCTCATGATGGGATGCCTCGCTGTCGCCGTGTCGACTGATATCAAAGTGGACGAGAATGAGATAGAGGAGGCCCAGTGGTTCCCGCGGCAACAGGTACAGGTAACCCTCGCAGCAGGTGGAGGTGGAGACTGAGTCACCATGACGACCATTAAGATTTAAGAGTTATCGGACAAATTCCACATGATTAGCGTTTAGGTTTAAGGTAAGATGGATACACACCTAAAGCACTTAAAGAGGGTTTGTCCTGAGTTTCCCTGTTCCTGACTGAGGACGGCAAACAGACGGTCAACTGTTAAGGTTTTTATTTAAGTCAGTGTTAAGGTTTTTATTTAAGTCAGTGTTTGGGTTTCTGTCTGAAACAAAATTAAATTGTTCATATTTGCAACTCAATACCATCTGTATTTGGAGCAAAAGAGAGACGTTCACTTCAAAATAAAACAATTTTATCCTTTATATTCTTACTTCTTTTATCACTAATTTAATCTATCTTATCGTTTTGAATGTGATTTTTTGTTTATCTATAATGTCTGATTTTACACTGCCTCATTTCTTTTATACCTGTATGACAAATAAATAACCTTTGAGTTCCACTTGTTTTATCCACTGGTGACGTTACAGCACATTTCAAAGTAAAAGCAGCATCATCAGACCAAACTGATCTTCCTGTTGGTTTCCTTCAGGTGATCGACGCCGTGTTCAGAGAATCCAGCCCAACGTTCACCGTTCCCCCCCGACAGACCATCTCCCACCAGCTGATCAGACACTGGATCGGAATGACCTCTAACCTTTAACCTCGACATCTCCACTTCAAACATGTACTGGTATCAGACTAGAATTAAAAGAGTTGATGCCTTTTTTTCCAGACATCATGTCTTTCTGTTTTACATTATTGTTCAGTCCATGGTATCAAACATACAGCTTGTGGTCCAAAACCAGGACGCCAAAGGGTCGGAAATGACCCATGGTCTAAAACCAGAAAGTAAAAGGGTCCAAACCAGCCCATGGGATGAATCTGAAAAGTATACAAATTTCACAAAAGATATCAAACAGTGGTTAAAAGGAAGTTCTTTAAAAAAAGTAAGACTTCTAGGACAGTCTGTTATTCCAGTCAATTGAGCCTCTGCGTGTGTCGTCACAACATCATCGTGCTGCTTCGTTCAGCCATGATGGATGGTGGAAGTAAAAGTTATAGGCTAACTTATTGTCATAGTTCAAATGTACATACATAAGCATTTTAAAAGTGAAATACTGATCCAAATATTAATTATTCTTGATATCAGATGACAGGAACATTCTAACATCTCCACTGACTGATGTGTGGATGAAGAGTGAAAAGATTTTACTTTATAATTTTGGAGTAAATGTCCTGAAAAACCTTGTTTAATGTTTTGTCAGTTAAAATTTGCATATATATATATATATATATATATATATATATATATATATATATATATATATATATATATATATATATATATATATATATATATATATATATATATAAGCATTTTAAAAGTGAAATAGTGATCCAAATATTAATTATTATTGACAACAGATAACATGGACATATTAACATCTCCACTGAGTGATGTGTGGTTGAAGAATTAAAAGATTTTACTGTATGAGTTTGGAGTAATTGTCTTTAAAAAAAAAAAAAAAAACCTTATTCTTGACGTTTTGTCAGTTACCCCCTCAGCACCAAGGTTGTTTTTTTTTTTTTTTAATCTTGAAGAGTTTGTCATCACCAACACTGTGCGCTCGTGCTCATCCTTTCGCAGATTGATGAACAGTGTGTGTTGCATGTTATTTAACCATCATTTTATGTAAATATTTTTAATTTGCAGCCTTCTGCACTTTCCCCGAAAGTGACTCCCGCAGACACACCTTCATTGTAAATATGTGTGTATTCTTAATGATCTCTTCTTAATGGTCTGGATAAATAAAGGTTAAATAAAAATTGTTCAGATGAGTAGTAGCTTATTCCTGAAAACGAATATATCAATTACACATGTGCTGCGTTGAAAACCAGACATAATCCTACTTTGTTTTGGTCAGAAAAATATGCATATTCGTGTGTGTGTGTGTGTGTGTGTGTGTGTGTGGGGGGGGGGGGTAATTTACGATGGTCAAACCAACCGCCACTCGGTTTAACAACTGTTGAACTGAAAGCAGAAAAAACCGTAACTTATGGAATATGCGCGCAGGTGAAATGTAAGTGACGGTTGTTTTTAACAGAGGAGCAAATGATGGCTCACTTTACTGCAGTTGATCAGTCTGCAATCTGGTTAAGGTCAACTTCTCCAAATACTGCTCTTTGTGGGTACCGACAACATGTCCCACCTCGTCAGTGTCTGACTTGTAGCCATATCTAGCCATTCAAACAAACTAAATCTATGTTAGTCTCAGAATATCAAGGTTAACTTTAAATTCCTGCTACTTTCCTATGGATATTACGTTACTTCCACCATCCGTCATGGAACCTTGGACTTATCAAGTCACGTGTCTGCAAACGGCCAATAGAAGAGGACGTTACATTTGTCCAAGAAGTGCACATAAGTATCCCAACATGAATGGACATCAACACCGCACACAACCAACAGGTCAGTGAATCCAATAGTTTAATGTGAGGCTTTTCCAGGAGCTAGCCACTAGAGCTAGCACTGGAGGTGTATCTGACACCTGTCAATCAAAATGCCCTTAATTACATAGAATTTTAAAATTAAACTAGAAAAGCACTCTGAGAGCACAGACCTTTGCCAAGGCAGCCCCCACCCCCCCACATCTAAACACTTTTTGATCTCCCCATTACCACCATACCCGGATTTTAATCAAAATCCTTTCATAAATTTTCGACTTACATTGTACACAGAGATAAACACTGGCAAAAACATAACCTCCTTGGTGGAGGTAATTATATTAACACAGATGTTATATTAAAAAAATGTCACCCCTCACAGTTGTCATGAAGGTAAACCTGAGCTATTAAACCTTTCTTTTTTTTTTTTTTTAACCAGGCTGTAAACAGGTTTATTTCTGCTGTGAACTTTGACCTTTGTAACATGATAGTCTATGGGGATCGACTCCTTTTTGGATCCAGCTCCTGAGTGGAGGAACCAGTGAACTGCAACTTTTGTCACTGGGGTTTGTTTCACTTCTGTCTGCCTGAGATTGACGCTCCTGGTTTTCACATGAAAAGTAAGGCAGGGGGTGAGTCTAAATGTATTAGTGTTTGTAAGTCTCCAGTTTTTCCCCTGTTTAATAAACAGCAAAAGTGTTTGATTTACATCACCTTTACAAAGTCCATTCTTTTATCTGTACTCCAAACAGTTGAAGAACAGCTGGAGTTTAAATTTCAAGAGGAATTTTTCAGGTGTTTTAAGCAAAATCACTTTGAAATGTTAAGGGTTGTTGTAGCGTCGTCACTGCTAACAGTTGTGCGCCTGCACGTAGCAGCTGCAAACACAGTCGAACAACTGATGAAAGTAGTTTGCTAAGACGCACAGCTGTTAGCAGTGACATTAATCGCTATTGAGAGAAAGTAGCTCCAAGCAATTACGAGGTGTGAGTTTTTTTTCCATGACGGTTTTGTTATGCTAATAAATCACTCATTCAAACACATATCGTTTTGAGAAGAAACACATTTTTTTTAACCTGAGGAACTACTACTACTACTACTACTTTGACCAAAACTGGACCAGAACTCGACTCACAGGACACTGTGGGTGCACCAGAGTAAAGACCCTGATGACCCACAGATTCATGTGAAAAATAGTGAATTATCCCTTTAACCAGTTGTAGTACGAGTTTTGTGTCTTTTACGAGGTTCATACGCATGTTTTCACTGTTTCCAACATCAACAACAAAAACACACCAGGAAATGAACAAATCCAGCTGTTCATATCTTTAATCTTTTCACATATTTTTCAAAAAGCAAAGTTTCAGCTCATCCCCACCCGATCTTTCCTTTTTCTTATAGAAAATGCAAAAACAACAAAAGAAAAAACAAAACAAAAACTAACAAAAACAAAACAAAAAGGGTTTTATACAAACATTTAAAAATGACTCACAGCCAGAACAGAAGAAATGAATCAAACGCTGTACACATAGTAAAGACCGGGAGGGGGCGGGTCCTCGGTGTTTGTTACCACAGCGACCAGAGGGAGGCGGTGCTGCTCAAACCCACCGCCCGTGTGCCGTTTCCTGGGAGACGGCCTTTAGTCTGTGTCCGTCAGATGCCTTCGATTCCACAGTATTTACAAAGAAACAGGCGTCAAGACGTTGTCACGGCAACGTGTGTGTTCCATTAGAGTTGATCTGCAGTTTGTCATCCAGGGACACGTTCAAAATTAATGTGGAGGTGCGTTCGTACGAAGCAGATTACGACGCTTCAAGAACATTATTTAAGGCAGATTTATTTACTGTGGAGGCCAAAGTTCAGATTCAGTTGAATTCTGTTTGTTTTTCACTCAAATTTCCACATGTTGGAGCGAAATGATTTCTTTTTTTTGTTGACTGTTTTAATTTAAACAAATGCATGTTTTTTTTCTTTTTCGCTGCGTTTCCCTCTTTTCCAACAACGGGATCTGAATTTAAAGAATCGTTTCGGTCCGAGTCCTATCTGTCGCCAAGTTATTGAAGTCATTTTGTCAGAAAAACAGAATTTCAAACACCAGGGTCACATTAGATTCAAATCCAGACCAGGTTCAGATCCAGTTCCATCCAGGTTCAGATCCAGACCAGAGTTAGATTAGATTCAGATCCAGAACATATTAAGACCAAATCCAGATCAGGGTCAGATCGAGATCCAGGACAGGTTCACATGAGGTTCAGATTGAGACCAGATTCAGATCTGCTCCAAAAACACAGACGAGTTTAAACCACAGGATCCATCAGATCATGATCAATAACTTGACAAACGCCTTCAGTTGATAAATCGATAATCCATCAGCTCCGAACATCCCACCACTTTAACAGTCAGTTGTATTATGTGGTGCTGCCTTCAAGTGCTATGGGAATTATGATAAATACTAGTTACTGATGTGGAAACTACTGGATTTCCTCTGGTGAACTGGACCACCCACCAAGATGAAAACGACCTTTGACCTTTTCAATGAGGCATTCAAGGCCAATGGTAAACAAAGCTTTTATCAACGTTCTGCTTCTCCTAGTTGATGATTTAGTACATTTATAAAACACACACACAAAAGAAAACATTAAAAATGCTGTATCGGATGAATTAACGCATCCAAAACTATTTTACCCAAGTATCAGGTCATGATAAATTGTGTTTCAGCCATTTTTCATTCCGCTACGACAACAAAAGCACTTGAATGCAACACACTGGTAATTTTCTAATTCGCTAGTGGAATGGCCGACTTTCCCGACAGGACCTGGAGGCAGCATTAGTGTTTACGACAAGTTTTCGTGCCGAAGTTCTGTGAACACGTCCCTCCTCATCCCAGACATTTGAACACCTCGTGGCTGTGTTTCTACGGTTCTGCACATTATTGCCTGTATATATATATATATATATTATATATATATAGAACATGTGGGTCTGGATTATCCCCCGCTTCCTTCCCTTGTGGGGGTAGTTTCGTTCCGTTTGCAATCCCCGTGGCGTCCCTTTGGTACCAGCGTATTGCTCCTTTGCGTCCGTTTCCAGTTCCAGTTTCACCTTCGGACCATGTGTGCAGCCGTGAATCAAACCTGCCTCACGTTAATGGTTGGTTTTTTTCTGATTGGACGAGGGCGGTGCATAGACGTGGACGTTCACGGACAAAGACACAAGTGAAGTGTTGAGTAGAAAACAAAAGCACCCGCCTGCTAAAAAGAAAACGCTGCCCGGCTGGTTTCCTGAAGCCAGCCGGTGGTTGGCGTTTCCAGACTCCCTTGAAAGCAGCGTTTGTGTGTGTGTGTGTGTGTGGCTGTGTCCGTCCCCCCCCCCCCCCCCCGCAAACCCAGCTGCGTATATAGTGAGTCCGAGTCTCTGTGCCGCTGTTGTCATAAGTTATTTGTTGCGAAGCAGCTCCAGCTGGTCCTGGTATTCGGTGAAGAGTCTCTGGAATCGCAGGTTTTCGCCAATGACAGGTAAAACCTCACGTAGCAACTCCCGTTTACGAAGACCCTAAACACACCAAGAAAGACAAAAGATATTAAAATGAGTGTTGTCAAATTATTATTATTATTAATAATACATTTTATTTAGTGGTGCTTTTCAAGTCACCCAAGGTCACTTTACAGACAATAAAAAAAAGCATAGAACAAACAATAAAAAAAAAGATCAACCTGAGGAGACAGATGACATGTACAGTTTCATTTGTTTCACATTATCTCAGGGCTTTTTAGGCCTTAGTCACATACCACGGCTGGCACAAAGCCTATTGATGCTGCTGTGATCCCGAAGAAGTCAGCCCTTTGAGCTCTAATTTGACCCCCTGAACAAGCACAAAAACTCACCAAATTTTACACACATGTCAGAAGTGTGAAAAATGTGGAGTATATATAGATTTCATAAAAGTTGGTAAAGAAACATGTCTACAGCGGCCCCTAGAACAGTGACAATAGTTTGTGTGTGTGTATATATATATATATATATATATATATATATATATATTAAAAACATGAGCTAACCAGCACTCAAGTCAATAGTTTTATGATTTATCTTATTAAAGATTTATTACATTCAATGTTTGAAATGGATACTTTCTAACAAAAAATTGTAGAGCAGTGTAACCAGTTTTTTTTGGTGTTTTTTTCGATTGTAGATTCTCAGTTAAATATGAAAACAACAAGGGATAAAAAAGAATAATCAGCTATCAGTTAATTGTTGATAAGAATATACTTCGTTAACTGACATTAATCGTCTATTATCTGTGGTGGTGTTAGTGTCGCTGCTTAAACTCGGCTGTGGTTGAATATTGGGGGGAGTTTTCCACCTGTCTGAAGGCTAAAGGCTCGTCTGTGCTGTGGTTCATTTATCCTGACGCTGATGAGTTAGAATCACTTTAGGGACATGGTGGGGGGGCAGGGTTTCCACTGGTGTGGGTTTGCACCCTCACCTCCACACCAGTCATCACTGTTGTATTAGACTTATTCTACATGTGTGTAATATATAACAGAGCAGGAAAACTCCGCCCCTTCAAAAGAACGTTTGCGAAGCTTCAGGAGGGAAAAGATCAATAAGCGTCAAGTTTGACTTTCATTTCTGTGTGGACACAAACAGCACAGCCCATTACCCCCATAGTATTAAAAGCTGTATACATGCGATTACCGACTGAAACGACCAAACTGTGTGCATGTGGCCACGGAGTGTGGGGGTGGGGGTTTCATACCAGTGTGGTGGGATCCCAGGATGTAGTGGCTGATTTGTGGACGGGGCCGAGCAGCTCCTTACAGAGTTCTCTGAGCCGATACTCCGAACCTGGACAAAAAACACACCGAGTTTGGATGGAAACCATGAGAAGGATACTGGTCTAAAACTTAAACACTTATGAAGCACAAGTTAAACACTTATGAAGCACAAGTTAAACACTTATGAAGCACAAGTTAAACACTCCTGAAGCACAAGTTAAACACTCCTGAAGCACAAGTTAAACACTCCTGAAGCACAAGTTAAACACTCCTGAAGCACAAGTTAAACACTCCCAGAATAAAAGCAGTGACATTTGACCATGACAAATCCAGTTCTAAATGTGAGTCCCTGGTCCAGACTAATCCATTCTAAATGCTGCCTGGTTGTAGTTTCAGATACAGTCTGGGCTCAAAATGTGAAATTGGAAAATTAAGGCTAAAACGGCATTAACTCCAAATAATATTATTGACATATAACCTGGTATAATCTGATAACCTGATAATAACCTGGTATAATCTGATAACCTAGCCTGGCAACCTTGACTATGATATGAATTCATAGTCTGGAGACGATCCGTAGGCTGATCTTAAGTGTACAGGTGGGATCAACGGCTGTCTTTCAAACTGCTCTGTATGTAATCGTCCAGCATTATGACCAATCAGAGCAATGAACAATGTGATGTATACAGAGCAATGAAAAGAAGTCTACACTAGCTTCTATCTGGTTGTTTTAACATCCTATAGGCTAAGCTAATTAACGTTGAGGAAAAATATCCAACCGGGTGTTGCTTATCCGACCATAGACTGTATTTAAGTTTGTACTTCTTCAACCCTGTCATCATTATGCTAAACTATGGCAAGCCAAAGTGTTCACATAGCCACGCGTTGTCTTTATTATATCACGCGTTCTAGCACGCGCACTGGCACGCTATCACGTGTTACAGGACACGCTCTGGTACGCGCACTGGGGCGCGCAATGGCATGCGTTCTAGCACGTGTTATGGAACACATGCTATATGGTAATGATCTCCTCCCACTGATTTTCTCCGCCAATTAATTTGTAGTGCTTCCAGCCAATCACTGTTCAACACAACGAGTCCAGAATAGCTGAGCACTGATCTTACCTTTCACAAACGAAGTGCATTCACTCAATATTTAATTTTTGCTAAATATTTGGACTTATCCTTCATCAATCTACTTTATTTAACTTGTTCAACTTTAGTGTGTCTATTCTTACGGGTTCGTTTATGGTATTTTCAGATTTCATGCAAAGGGATAAAATAAAGTGAGATACAGTTTCATACTTTATTAATAAATAAAGCAAAATGTGAATTGATTTGTCATATTTTGATTATATGTCAATCGAGGTTGCATTGGCTGAGATGACACACTTGGTGAAGGCTGAAAAGATGGGAAAAATACATAATAAGAGAAGATATACACGGTAGCGCATGGCTCAATGACATCATTTCATCTGTATCATGTGACCCTGTCGTTTGCTTGCGTGATAGTTTTCTGAAGCAGTGCTGTGGACATGTCCATCATTACTATTATGTAAAATATGTTGTTTAACCTAATTATTATTATGGTTATATTTGTCATCAAGAAGGTGAAACAAGAGAAACATATATGGGATAGAGAAACAATTATATTTGCACACATACGCTTCGTTACAGTTTTTCTCAGGACAAGTATAATTCACAGACGTACATTCAGGATTTCAAGTTTTTAATTTAACATGTCATAGGTGTGATTGACAGGACCATTGACACCTGTGGTCTCCCTTGCTCTCTGTTATACTCTTGAAATTGACATTTGATGTTTAACCATGCATATAGTAATATGCATAACTATGTTCATATTTATATTACCTCCAGGGTATATTTTTATCCATATCTTTCTCTATATTCTTATTTATACTTTACACTTTACTTATTCTTATTCTAGTCTTTCTTATCTTGTATATTATTATATTTGTAAGTTGTATAGTTGTATATTTGTTTTGTTATATTTTGCTTTTTGCATCTTTGCACAGTCTTAAGGGAGTGTCGCATCCATTTCACTGTGGATGCTCATCCACACGTGACAAATAAAGAATTCTGATTCTGACATATTTCATCTTCTATTGTTTCACACCTTTCACTTGCATTGAAGATTAAACTGCATTACTATCATCCATCGTCTTACTTCGCCATCTAGTGGCAAAACATGCAACCTACAGCCAGCTCATGTGTTAGATTAGCACAGCAAAATAAGAATTAAAATACAATAAACAAACCCGTAAGAATAGACACTAAAGTTGAACAAGTTAAATAAAGTAGATTGATGAAGGATAAGTCCAAATATTTAGCAAAAATTAAATATTGAGTGAATGCACTTCGTTTGTGAAAGGTAAGATCAGTGCTCAGCTATTCTGGACTCGTGTTGGCTGGAAGCACTACAAATTAATTGGCGGAGAAAATCAGTGGGAGGAGATCATTACCATATAGCACGCGTCCTGTAACGTGTGATATAATAAAGACAACACGTGGCTATGTGAACACTTTGGCTTGCCATACTAAACCCCCCCCCCCCCACCACACACACACACAATCTCGCTACACAAATGGAGCGCTGTGATTGGGCTTTGAGGCTCTACAGAGCGTTGCTAGACCAACAATTCAGGCAAGAATTTTTTTTTTTGCCACTAGAGGTGGGCAAGTTTTCTAGGCTAATAATAACCTAGTATAATCTGATAACCTGGGATAATTTGTTTAGAATCTGATAATAACCTGCTATAACCTGATAATAACCTGCTATAATGTGATAACCAAATATAACCTGATAATAACCTGCTATAATGTGATAATAACCAAATATAATCTGATAATAATCTGCAATAATCTGATAATCAGAAAATGTTTTTCTCAGTGTTCAGGTTTGTTTGATCGCAGCAGTTAAAAGTGTCAGTGGGCAGTACCTTCGTTGACCAGGAAGCGTGCGTAGATGAGCAGCCAGTAGCGGTACTCTGGCGCTGACTGCAGGGTGAGGGCGGCAGCCAGCTGGTTCTCCAGGAAGGCCAGTGTCATGCTCTGCTGCAGGTGGTGGGGGGTGGAGGAGAGGCGCGACGCCAGCCGCCCGGCACTAAAGGACACAACCACCACAACACAACCACATTAACGCAACTCAGCCTGCACACTTCACCTGCTACAGAGGTCAAAGGTCAACACCATACTTCAGGTTGCGTCCCTGCATGACGGCCAGCGGCCCCGAGGAGACAGGTGCATCCTGGGAAGTGAGGCAGCTCCTGAAGTCAGCGCATTGGACGAGAGAGTCTCCTTTATCAGCGATGAGTGTCCTAAGGCAAGACATGTCCATTATTAGTCCACCTTAAGACCAGTTCGACACATACTAAAGTCTTTTACTTAGAATATTAGTCCTGAGATGAGACACATCTGTTATCAGTCCATTTTAAAACCAGTTAAACAATATTAGTCCTAAGAGGAGACAGATTCATTATCAATCCCCCTTGAATGCAGCCACACATGTATTCAGGTCTTTCACATGTAATATTAGTCCAGAGATGGACACACTTTCATTATCAGTCCACTCTAAAACCAGTTACACACATATTCAAGCCTTTTAATTAGGATATTAGCCCTGAAACAGAGACATACCCATTATCATTCCACCTTAAAACCCATTTAGACACATATTCAGATCTTTTACTTTGAATATTAGTCCTGAGATGAGACACTTTCTTTATCAGTCCACCTTAAAACCAGTTACACAATATTAATCCTATGACAAGACGCATCCATTATCAGTCCACCTAAAAACCAGTTACACACATATTCAGGCTTTTTACTTAGGATATTATTCCTGAAATGGAGACCCATCAATGATCAGTCCACCTTAAAACCAGTATAGATATAGCACATGCACTTCAGTACAAAGTCGTTTGTCGTTTCTCACCATGTCTCCAGGGTGGAGCTAAAACAGTAGGACTTCCCATTGGACAGACCGATGACGGGGACACCCTGTTGAGTCAACAGAGACTGAGACACCGTGGTTTCAGCTCCTGCACAAAAACAACAGCAACACACATTTAGAGACGATAACGCAAACTCACATCTGTTGAGTTTATTTTGAACAGAAAATCATCTGTACGTGGTCAACAAAATACTTTGGTGCTCAAAAAGGAGCATGAAGAAGTACAACTTACAGGCTCCACCCCTTTTTAAAAACTCATAATTAAATCAATTCCACTTTCCTTGCCTTTAATACACTTTTTCAGTATTTTTCCCACAACACTAACCATTCACACACAACATTTTTAGTTACATCACACACAATGTGACTTGCAAAATAAAAGTTTTTTAATTTAAACTATAATAATACAAACTGAAGACAATATTTTAGGTTTTGGCCCAGATGTTCTCTCTAACAGATATGCTTGTATTTTTAATGACAACAATAATAATACATTTTATTTATAGGAGCCGTTCAGGGCACCCAAGGTCACTGTACAGAGTAAATAAATAACTCAAATAAAACACGAGATAATTCAAATACACACATACATATATAAAACCCATGGGCACATAAATTTGCAGGATTGGAATTATGTAATAATAATAATAATAATAACAATAATAATAATAATAATAGAGTAGTCGTGTCTGAATAAATATGATGAGATTTGAAGCTAGTAAAAAAGTGTGAAGTCTGTTTTTATGTTTGTTCTATAGATCATTTTCTTGTAGTTTTCAGTCTGAATGTTGACAAGAACAGGTAGTTTTAGAGCACTTCCTTTTATAAACAGGGAATTTGTTAAAGCTCAGTAATGTTCCTTGGAACGGTTTGAATCCTTTTTATGACACAGCTGAATCTTCCAGGAAACATTTGCCCAAAGCTGAGGCAGACACTCGGCTGCTTTCGTGTCTCAGGTCGTTGAGACTCACCAGATAAAATGGTCAGCAGAGACTCGTTCTTCACCAGAGCTTTCTGTTTGTGGACGTCCCTGTGGATCAAACAGAAAATTAGCCACAGATGAAAACACACAAACGCAGAGGAAATCCTCACATTTGATATGAAGGTTAGAGCTACACAATATATTGTTTGAGCATCGATATCGCAATGTACATGTGCGCAATAGTCACATCACAGGTCTGACCAGTGTGTTTCCTTGATATTTTTACAGACAAAGTATATTAAAATATTAAGAGTGTCGACCTTCATCAAATTTTTTTTATAAATCACAACACAATGCAGACAGCCGTTACACCTGGCACCACTTCCTTTTCGTATGCTCCTTCATATTACACATTAAATGTGTAAACCAGGGGTCAGCAACCCAGGTCCTAGAGTGTCACTGTTCTGCATATTTTAGATGCATCCCTCTTCCAAATGATGAGCCTATCATCACGCTCTGTGGAAAACTGATAATGACCAGCATACAGGACAGGGGCACTCTAGGACCAGGGTTGCTGACCCCTGGTGTAAACTAATCCAATGTAATCTAAACCAATCTAATATAATCTAAACAAATACAATATAATCGGAATTAATCCAATGCAATCTTAACTGATCTAATGCAACTCAAACTAATCTAATGTAATGTAAATGTATCGTGTGTAATCTAAACTAATTTAATGTAACCTAATCCAATATAATCTAAAGTGATTCAATGTAATTGCAACTAATTTAATGTAACCTAAACTAAACTAGTGTAATCTAAATTAATCCAATGCAATTTTAACTAATCTAATGTAACAGTCTAATGTATCCTAAACTAATCTTGTGTTATCTAAACTGATCCAATGTCATCTAACCTAATCTAATGTAATTAGTTTAATCCAATATAATGTAATATAATGTAATTTAATCTCGCTGGAAAAGTCAGAGTACTGACCAAACAGACAGCGTTGCTCCGGCAGTAAGAGCCATGACGAAGTGGGCGGAGCAGTGCAGGGCCGACACTGGCGAGGACAGCTGGATGGCAGGAAGGAGGCGACGCCCACAGGAAGAGAAGACCGACAACATCCTGTCATCACAGGCGACGGCCAGGACTTCACTGGAGAAACAAACAGAACAGAACAGGTTAGACCAGGTCCAGGTGGAGGAGCGGTCGAGGCAGATGGTCAGCTGGACATGGAACAGCAGTAAGGTGCAGGGTGGACCATTAGAACAACCTCCATGCCTGCTGTCTCCACCCCTTTTGCTGTCTGTCATATATGTTCAAGAGCATATTCAGCAAACAGTCAAAACAGGACCATGAATTCAGCAAATTGACTAAAATGAAATTCAGAAGGACTCATGTTGCCTTCATGTGTTGTGGGAATTAGGGTAAATACTGGTTCTGAGCTCCAAATCGTACATCAATGCCGCCTCATGTTGTATTTTCCACTGGAGCACTGAGAAGAAAATAACCTTTTGACCTTTCAAACATGGCGGAGAGCAACAAGGAATTCATGGCCACTGATGACGATGGTTTCATTAACATTCTGGTTCTGTTAATGGATGATTTAGTACATTTATAGGTCACACAAATTTGGAAAAAAAAAGATTAAATGACTTAAAATGTTCAAAATCATTGTACCCAAGTATCAAGACACTACAAACTGTGTTTCGGGTATTTTTAAACACAACACACTTGTAGTTCCAAATTCACAAGTGGAAAAGTTGATGATTGATGAATGATTTCCTTTCTCTCATTTCAGTTTAGACTCAAGGTCACAACGGGTGCAGGATGAATCATTTTTCAAGTTAACTCTTTCCAACACATGTCACTTCATTTTCCATATGCTTGCCACAACTGAAAAATTGGTCAATCATTTTCCAGGACATGTGGGAATCCTGAATATATAATAATTATTATTATAATAATGTATATATCAGTGAAGGAACATGATATTTATGTTTGTCTCCATATTTATGGAATGACTTCTTGTGATAATAAAGAAATCATTGCGTTTGTGATTTAATGGAAAAACCTTCATAACGCACTTCTGTTTTTTTAACATTTAGTAAATATCGGTAAAGTTTTGCACATATAACCAATAGAAAAGCAACTAGTGACGCCCTTAGCCCTGCCCAGAAGTTACTGAGGTTATGGTGGAGCAGAGGCTGATGGGAGTTTCCGACTTCCACCTACAGATCAATTAAGTCTTTTCAAAGTTTTTGATATCTAGACATTTTCCCCATGGGGTGTCGTCCCACCTGCTCCCGGCAGCGGTGACCACAGAGCAGGGCAGCAGTGTGTCCCAGTCCCGTCCGTCTTTGGAACATCGCAGTTGGCTGAGTTTGGACCCGGCCACCAGCGACACCTCGTTCTCCACCTCCAGGAACACGGACGGCTCCATGCTCACCTACCAACACAGGACGGGGGCCGTTAATGCACTTCAACACATTTTGGTAGAGGTCTGCATTAGCCGAGGGGTAGAGGTGGAAGTGGGTGGAGCTTAGGGCAGCAGAGTGCAGTCAGTGAGAAAGACATGGAAGATTTTTAAGACTTTTAGTGGTGAATTCTGGTATAAATGATGTGTGTTGAGATTTGTTTTTGTCAAGCTCCCCCGCCACATGCATACATATATATATATACATATATATACATATACACATATATATATATATATATATATATATATATATATATATATATATATATATATATATATATATATATATATATATATATATATATATATATATATATATATATATATACAGTGAGAGTAAAAAGTATTTGATCCCTTGCTGATTTTGTTGGTTTGCCCACTAATAAAGACATGATCAATCTATACTTTTAATGGTAGATGTATTCTAACATGAAGAGACAGAATATCAAAACGAAAATCAAGAAAATAACTTGAAGGAATATATATGAATTTATTTGTATTTCATTGAGGGAAATAAGTATTTGATCCTCTAGTATGCATTAGGAGTTCTGGCTTTCACAGACCAGTTACACACTCCCAATCAACTTGTTACCTGAATTGAAGACACCTGTTCTAAATAATTTCACCACTGTAGACCAAACTGATGTCATTTCTATTATCATGTCTTCCAAATCAGCCACCTGCCTCTTAGATCCAATCCCAACAAAACTCTTTAAAGAGATTCTGCCCCTAATTATTAGCACTGTCCTAAATATAATTAACACTTCATTAATTACTGGATATGTGCCGCAGTCATTTAAATATGCTGTTATTAAACCAATTCTGAAAAAGCCTACCCTAGATCCTGACATTTTAGCCAATTATAGGCCTATATCCAATTTGCCCTTCTTGTCAAAGGTTTTAGAACGAATAATAGTTAAACAGCTGTGCCAATTCCTGCAAGATAATAGTTTATTTGAACAGTTTCAGTCTGGCTTTCGTGCCCATCATAGCACTGAAACGGCGTTAGTTAAAGTTACTAATGACTTATTATTAGCCGCTGACATCGGACTAATATCGGTCCTGGTGTTATTAGACCTTAGTGCAGCCTTTGACACCATCGACCACAGTATCTTAGTGCACAGATTAGAATATGATATAGGTATTAGAGGAGCAGCCCTCTGCTGGTTTAAATCATATTTATCTAATCGCTACCAATTTGTTCACATCAACAAACAATCATCGCAGTCCTCCAGAGTTAATTATGGCGTTCCTCAAGGGTCAGTCCTTGGGCCTATTTTGTTTACACTATATATGCTCCCTTTAGGTAACATCATTACAAATCATGGCATTAATTTTCATTGTTACGCGGATGACACACAGCTATATTTATCGATTAAACCTGACCAGACCAGGCAAATAGATAAACTAAGTACTTGTGTACAAGACATAAAAATTTGGATGAGTGCCAATTATCTTTTACTGAACCCTGAAAAAACTGAAGTCGTTATAATTGGTCCTAAAGATGCGAGAGACTCCCTAACTGACCAGATAGTTACTCTGGACAACTTAAGTGTAACACCCAGTGCCACAGTTAAAAATTTAGGAGTTTTATTTGATCCAGATCTTTCATTCAAAATGCATATCAAACAAACTTGCAGAACAGCCTTCTTTCACCTGCGCAACATAGCCAAAATTAGGAATATTCTGTCTAAAACGACTGCAGAAAAATTAATTCATGCATTTGTTACATCATGATTAGATTATTGTAACTCCTTACTTGTAGCATGTCCTAAATATTCCCTAAAAAGCTTGCAACTGGTTCAAAATGCAGCAGCAAGATTATTAACAGGATCAAATAAAAGAGAACACATCACGCCTGTGCTCCAAACCCTTCACTGGCTTCCAGTTGAGTCTAGAATTAAATTTAAAATCCTCCTCCTTACATATAAAACCATTAATGGTATGGGCCCCTCTTATCTTAAAGATGATCTGGTTCCGTACCAACCCAATAGAACCCTTCGTTCTCAGAATGCAGGTTTACTGAAAGTTCCTAGGGTTTCTAAAAGTACAGTAGGAGCTAGAGCCTTTAGTTATCAGGCCCCTG
>CM035791.1:8103460-8340960 GCA_020466265.1 Siphamia tubifer
ATAAAAAAAAACAATAAAATTTTCATGTAGAATATTGACAAAGCAAAAAAAAACCATTTTGTGCATTTTCATCATCATTCATCATTTAAAGAGTCAAAAATACAATAAATTTATGGCTAAAATGATGAAATACAAAAAAGCTAAAAACCTGTACCCCACCGGGGTGGGGTACAGGAGATAAGACAGGGTGCATGATGGGAAGAGTAAAAGGGTGTTACATCCTCCACTAAAACAGAGAAGTTTGTTTTCCTGAGGTGGAAAGAAGAACAAATTTGTTTTGTCCAGGACGTTTCACACTTGATCATAAACTCCAGAACAGAACCCCCGGGACGTCCGGCACTTTTCTGAGTGTAGTTGAAAAAACAGGCGCTTACAGGGTTAATTATCCTGTCAGTCCTGAGCACCTTCACTGTCATATGTGATGACGCTAAAAGCTATGTATGGTGTAGGCATGATTATTATTGTTTTTAAAACTATGCCTCCTTCAAATTTCTGACAAATCACATCATTCTCAGACATGATATGAAAAAATTCTGTACAAACAATGAATTGGGAACAAGCAGCGAGAAAGACAGAAAAGGGATCTTCTTTTTTTTTCTCCTCAGCGCTCTGGGAGTCTGAACATATTTGTGTGTTATTCTGGAGGATGTAAGACTCAGAACCAGGCACAAATGTTGCGTTCAACTTCTATGCTTCACATGTCTGGAACAAATTCCCAGAAAACCTCAGATCAACTGAGACTCAGTTTATTTAAATCCAGGTTAAAGGCCCACCTGTTCTCAGCTGAATTTGAAAAGTTTTATTAGGGCTGTCAAATGATTAAAATGTTTAGTCAGATTAAACACAGGATTGCTCAGGATTACTTTCCATTAATCATGATCAAAACACTTTGTGTTGGTCGACTGTTCCGTCTTGGGAGTTGTGTTCAAATTTCCCACAAAATTCACACAGAAAAAAATACAAATGTAATGAAAAATTCTAAATATCCCCAATCTCTTCTAAAATACAGGGGGAAAAAACACCAAAAAACGTGATCAAATTTCCAAAATATATGCAACAATATTATATGCAATTAACATATTTATTCAACACCTTCAATAGTTTCAAAAAAAACAACTTCAAACAAAACAGCTGTAAACAACTTCCATTTAATTGTATTAAAATGTTCAATCACATTAATCCACATTAATTTTGACAGCCCTTGTCTTTAGTCATCAGTTCAGAGCTGCACTTTCTGCACGTAGCAGCTGCAAACACTGCCAAACAACTGATGAAAGTAGTTTGCTAAGGCACACAGCTGTTAGCAGTGACAGTGCGCATTGATCGGTATTGAGAGAAAGTAGCTCAAAGCAGTTATGAGGTGTGAGTTTTTGTTTCGTGACGGTTTTGTTATGTAAACAAATCTCTCAATCAAACATTATTGTTTTGAGAAGAAACATCTTTTATTTTGCTGACCCCGGGAAACCTGCCGGGACTACTTTGGTTTTGACCAAAACTGGACCAGAACTCGGTCGGTCACGGTGGGTGCACCAGAGTGAAGACGCAGATGACATACAGATTCATGTGAAGAATACCAAACTATCCCTTTAAAAATGATGACTTTGAGCATTAGCAATACCAGATGGAATTTATTAATAGCTCGCACAGAGCTCAATTATTTGATGTGATACGACCATTTCGCGCCAGTTTAGAATGTTTGCTCAAAACGTAAAAAAAACCCAAAGCTGATGTGAGGTAATAGAACTTCTAGAGCTAGCAGCTAGAGACTGGGACAGCAAGTTGTCACCATGACAACCCATAAGTGCAGTGGAGGAGTTGTGTTATCCATTTGACAGACCTACTTAAACTGACATGACGGGTGGACTACAGCAAAAGGAGTTTGTCTAGTACTGACACAGGCAGGTGGACATCGCTAAGGTTTTTTTCCGTGATATTTAGCAGCGTAATTTACTGTAATATCGAGTTTTTTCTCTATGTGTGAGGGTTTAAAATGAGCTTTTAACATGACATATGTGACACCATGTTTTTTAATAAGATGCACTTGGTATTAATGTTCAGTGTGAAATGCTTGTATGCTGTGTGTCCTAAATGTTTAATATGTTTTGGATGAACAGAGTTCACTTGGATGCAAACCAAATCTACCTCTGGGTACTAATAAAGTCATCTAATCTAATCTAAACATCACTGTGTGTGTGTGTGTATGTGTGAGCCAACAAAGCAAGTGTTTTCTTTTCTCAGTGACCGGCTTCAACCAGTTAATGAGGCTCAGTGATCGGTCAAGTTTTTTATGAATTCCACCAAACCTACTTTGAATTGTCTTGTACATGAAATGTGTCTAATAATATGGAACCCAGTGGTGGAGCACATACCCGTCCTTGTTGTCCTCCAGACCTTTAGCGGCGCTATTGGCCGGAGGTGAGGTGAGCATGGCATCGTGGCTGGGCCTCAGCCCCAGAGATGAGGCTTGTCCTGGACTGGAGTCTGAGCTGAGCTGGGATGTCAGCTGGTTGGACATGGACGAGCCTGAGGGCAGGATGGGGGCGCTGTTGAACAGAGCAGGAGAGAAGTCCCTGCAGAGAGAGGAGGAAGAAGGGCCATGAAGGCAAACGTATGGGCCAGGAACCAAAACCGACCCGGCACATGGTCCAAGACAGTTCAGAGGATGAACTTATGGAATGAACAGTCATTTAGTTCAAGTTCCACTTTCAGATGAAGGTGATCTAAAGTGGGTCCAAACCAGTAAAATAAGAAGAGAATAAATAATATTTACAAATTACCACCCTATTAAAGTCCGTTTTTGACGAAAATGAGTTTTTGGTTTAAATCACCTCTGGATAACACTGGCCATCTCTGGTAAAATCACATCTTTAGCTAAAAAAGATAATTTTCTTTATACCCTGTAGGATGGCCTATGTCAGGAGGGTGACTTAAGGTTAAGTTTCTTGTGTTTTCCCAAAAACTTGAAAAAATGACTTTGGCCATTATTTTATTAGGGTGATGAAATGTTTCTGCTTTGGTGTAAAAAAGTGAAATCACAGCAAAATGTTTACATTTACAAACGAACAAAAAATGTGTGTGTGGGGGAGAAATCTGTATCAAAGCCACTAAAATGTGAACTTGTGGGTGTGGAGTCATTGTGTTGAACATGTAATGGCGTTTGTCTGCTGGTTTTATACCCTGTGTCCAACTGAGCGATACACAGCGGCGTGATTCGCCTCCTGCCATCGGCGGTTCTCGTCTCCACCTGCTTCTTCAACAGATTCTGCAACAGAAACACAACAGATACTCAGAATGGAGGCAAAGTAATAAAAACTACATCACAGACAGGTCTGTTGACTTTATATCTGTAATGATTTCATCTTCAAAACACTAGTAAATGTGTATGTGTAACCTGATTTATCCAAAACACTGTAATGGATTAAAAACATGTCACTGAGCCTTGTTGTCAAACTGACATTAGTTTCCAACTAAAAAGCTCCTAATTCTGACAGAAAAACATCACTTTCTACAGTGGAGATGACTTCAGTGCAGCCCACAAAGAAAATAAATGCAATTAAACTTTATGAATAGAATACTTAACACATGTAAATCATACCAAATACTGTAGACAGTAACTAGTGCTGCCTTCAAGTGATATAAGAATTATGGTCAATTCTACTTATGAACTATAAACTACACATGAACCACCACCCCACCCCCGCACACACTGTTGTTAGATGATGATTTTGTACGTTCAGAGTATATACAAAGAGCAAAAATACAAAACCTCAATATAAAAGCACTGCTGTATCACATTAATTAGTACATGCAAAAGTTCTTTTTTTTAACCAAGTATCAAGTCATAATAAATTATGCCTCAGCCATTTTTCTATAATAAAAGCACTTGAACACAACACACTTGTTATTTTGGCCCAAACCCAGTTTCACCCCTCCCCCTTGAAAAGCAGCTGTAAAGGGTAGTTAGTGGTAACCAAGGGGTGAAATGAGACTGGGCCTTAATATTCACAAATGGAAAGGCTCATTTTCCCAAAAGCAGCTGAAGGTAGCATTAGTCAGGACAAAGAAACTGGAAAATGTGAGAACTTTGACACATTTCCTTCATATTCTGGGAATGCATGTGAAGGCAGGTCAAGAAACACCAATGAACTGATGTGAGACTTGATGACAGAACCTGAACCCTCCCCAGTCCCACCTTCCTGATGTCCTCCAGCGACTCCCCGTTCATCACACTGTTGAGTTTGGGGGCGGACGCCTCGGGCCCAGTGCTGCCTGGTCCGGCGTTGGCCTGGGCTGAACTCTGCCGCTCCTGCTGGTACTTGAGCATCTCTGGGTTCTCGATGATGGTGGTGGAGAGCTGGGCCTCGGTGCTGGTGATGGCCAGGCTTTTACCATAGATGTTCTGGTGGATCGTGTTCTGAACAGGAAAAGGGTTTTACTATGAACATATGATGTGAATGCATGTGGACACACACACACACACACACACACAGACTGTGGTCGGTCATTATTTAGTCAGAGCTTAGGGTGTGTACTGGCAACAACCTGGTGATATAATATGGTTGTATAATAGATCGCAATATTTAATTTCATGATAATGTATTGATATGTTTAAGTATTTAATCAAATACAGATATGGTAGAGGTTAATTTTTGTTTTTCTTTATTGTTTATATCTTATACATTATTTTTTAACACTGTTTTATTAAATAATGGTTATTTGAAGCGTCTTAAAGCACTCTTTTGTATCTGAGAAGCAAATGATAGTTTCTTTGTTGGGATTGTACAAAATAATGTTACAATGGTGGTTATGAACCAATAGATTTTGAGGAGGATGTTAATCTATAATTTCTATGAAACATAAATTAAGTTTTAACACAGGAATGATAGGAGTGATATAGCATTAGATCCTGTTCTGATCAAATAAATTTATTTAAGTATTTGTGCATATTTCTGGTAGAATTAAAAGTATTCCAGGAAATATTCACAAATTTTTATTTTTTTTTAATTTAAATGTGTATTTTCAACAGTGGTGTATTATATCATGATCCTAGTATAGTGGTTTGTATCGTACTGCCAGATCCTTGCAATACACACCCCTAATCTAAAATAATAAGTGTTTGTGGTGCATGGTTTTATGGTGGATATGAATGTTAATGTTAAAGTCTTCTTCCTCCTTCCAGTGGTTCATAAACTCACTAACTTCAACTAAAACCGAAGTAGTTTATTAATCTTTAAAGAATGTGTGATGGTGGTGCACTAACCCATGTCTGAGACAGAGCTGACAGATTTGATTTCTTTGACTAAATGTGATCCAGTTCCCGCCTAGAATCAGTCAAACTCATCAAACCTGAGCATTCTGATCTACGTTCTGCATCGGTACCTTCTCCTCCTCGCTCAGCGGATCTCCCAACTCATCCAGAGAGAAGTCCAGGTAGGCCACGGTACCGTCCATGGAACACACCAACATGCCCAGACCGGTCAGAGTCCTGACACGCGCACACGCACGCACACACATTCAGAGTTAACAGGGGTATGACACATTCTATCAGTACTTTTACATGCATATCTAAGCCCAGCTACTGGCAACAGCTGAGCTAAGGACATTTACAAGCATTTATAAGAATCGAATTAGGTGAGGTACACTCGACTCCTCGACACTAGGTGGCCCTATGCGCCCTTTCACGTTGGCATTCTGCTGGTTTGACCAATTAGTAAACAAACACGGCAGATTTGAAGCAGATGTAGTAGAAGGAGGATGACACCGAGAAAAGATATGGACGAAAACGAAGCAGCAGTTCAGTGTATATACACTGTACACTGATTTATACACATTACGTACATTCTGACAGACTGTGTGTCTGGTCACTTCCTGAAGGGGGCGTGTCTAGGCCAGTCACAGTCAAGCCAACTGTGGCTGGTGTTTACATGGTGGTTTAACTCGATTAAGAACTGCATTACCTGACTTGATTAGTCTGACTTCTAAAACTCCAGTTCGATTCAACTACAGTCTGTCTAAGGTGTGACTTTTAAAATGTTGATATGAGCCAGACTAAGGCAATAATTCACATTACTCTAAGTGCATGTAAATGGACTAACTGATATTTATGAACACAAAGACCAGTGAAACTGGAAGGAAAATCAGAGAAAACGCCTGCAAAGACAAGCTTTCATGTCAAATATCTGACTATAGTTTTAATTTTAATAAATATTTGGAACTAACATTCACTTATAAAGTCTTTGAAAGGGTTCATTATGTCTCTTTGTTTTATTTATGCAACAAATTATATACATTTTTTTATTGAATTTGATCTTATTTTTGTATGGGTTTTTTGCCATTTATGCTAATATAGTAGGTTAAAGGGAAAAAATAGATGATATAGATGAAGTTGTGCTGAAAAAAAGAGACACCAAACACTTATTTACAGAGAATATGAAGGCAAAATCAAAAACACTTAAAAACAGCAAAATAGACTCAAATAACTAAAGGTTAAACCATAAAGACCAAAACATGTACTGACAACCAAAACCATAAACTGATCTAAACTATTTAACTCCTGTTGATCCAGTCATTCTATCAATACATGGAAATAACGGATGTAAAATACAATTTGACCTCAATTATTCATCAGATAAAATATTCAAAACCTTGTAAAATGAAAATATGCAAAACACTTGAAATATGGAATTAAAATTCTACAAATGTGTGTAAAGTGAAGACAAAAAAGAATCAAAATACTTAAATTAGAAAAGTTCATTATTTCAGACCACCCAGAAACCTGTATTTATTATTTTAACCTTCAAAAACCAAAACCATCTACTGATCTAAACTGTTTAATACCTGTTACTACACTAATCCTAGCAATACATGGAAATACTTGGCGTAAAATACAATTGTTCATCTTTTCATGGTCATCACATATGACTCTTTTGGACATTCAGAGGCTCTGTAGTTACCGTGAAAACACAATCATCCTCTATTTCCCAGTGAAACCTATGAAGTTGCATCAATGACAGTGGATGGACACTGCATTTATGTTCAGTTAACAACAGACTGGACTGAAAAAGACACTTTTCTTACAGTTTTATCTGTTTCTGATATAATAACTGTTGGAACATCTACATGATCAGTGAAATAAATATAGGAAATTACATGACTGACACTAAAAAAATGCTAAATACTCTGGACAATATTATTAGAAATTGAGATAAATCACTAAAGAAATGTTTAATATGGAGAAAATTGACACAAAAGAAACTCTAGGTCTTTAAGGGTTAATGTGTGATGGTTAGTTCAAGGTCAAGTATGAACTTACCAGGAAATGTCCATAATGGATTTGTCGAAGAGATCGTGGATGACCACTAGAGGGCGCTTCAGGGAGGTCAGCTGCAGAAACGCATGCATCACTATTTAGTCACGTCTTGGATAACACTGATGATTCTGACATTTACATTGCATTTGAGTCGTATTTTTGAGCCATAGAACCAGAACACTCATGTCAAAATAAACCACTAAAACCAGTGGATCAGAGGTAAACGGTGCAGTTTGAGGAGGTTTCACTTCATGTCATTTGTATTCGATAGTGAACGAACACCCACAGCTGTGCAGATGACACATACTGTTGGAGTCACTGAAGATGTTTAGGTTTTTAAGAAGGAAAAACCAAGAAGTTATAGTGTTCCGACTACCATTATGGAGAATGACCTTTGACTTCCATCTAATTAGTCTTTATTTACTCCAAACAGTTCTGCTGCTTCTGGAACCTTCACTTCCTGATGACTCTGCCCAAGGGGGCAATAGGTAGGTTTCAGTCACATGACTATAATGACGTCGCAATTTCAGGTGGTGGTCAGGAAATAACTATGTACTATGGCGCTATGGAGGGAACCATTGAAGAGAGTGCGTATTGTATGGATTTAGATCCAGTGTCAAAACAGAGATATATACGGTTAGTTAAAAATGTAGTGGACGTGACCCGTATCTTATGAAAATTAATGAAATTTCGACAGAACTCAAAGATTTGCCAACAATCGAGTGTGTGGATATTACTAAGTACCTGGTCCTACATACATGCTACTGCACGAAGCAGCAAATGAACACATAACAGTTTGGAGGCATACAACGTTTTTGTCAGTGGGTGGGTCCACAACCTCGGTACCAAAAGGCTCAGCGATAATTATTGTTTGGTCTTCGCCAGGGTGAGTGTTTTATTTGTAAAGATGTGACGTCAAGATATATTGCATGTTTGTCTACATTAGTCACAGCTAGCAGTAGTGACTAATGTAAACAAACATGCCGCTAGGCAAACCACTTTATGAGATCAAGTCAAACACCTTTGAAGAAGGATTATTGCAAAAGAGGGTGGAGAAATAATTGCAGGTCATTGCAATTGCGATTATGCTGGGGGGCAGCCTACAGAATCCTAATTAAGTCCATATTACAATAGTGTAAATGAGCATTTAACAAAAAATAACTAACTAAATAAATAAATAAATAAAAAATATATATATATATATATATATATCTCACATCCACAAAAGTTAGCTATCAAACATACCTCTGACGAAGTGGCCACTGCAGACACGGGCGTTAGCAGACTCTGCTCCTCCCGACCACAAACGCAGATTTAAGATCCACTTTTTATACCATTTTTCGTGTGACATTTTTGCATTTATCAACTTTCTGACTTACAATCTTTGATAATCGCTTCTCCTTCTCTCAGTTAGACCAGTTAGCGCATTAGGCATTTTCCCAACGTACAAATCACTGGGATTCACTTCCTGACCCGCATCTGACATTCACACGCTGACTTTATACCAATGTGATGTCATGTGAAACCAACCTATAAGGATTCATCTGATCCAACCTTATATCTAACTTAATCAAATTTTATCTACATGTATTTTATCTAAACTTACTTGATCTACTCTAGTCAATCAGTGACCCAGTTTGGGAGGAATTGTGCAAACTTCATTTAATTTGATGTGTTCTGTTTATCATGCCAAATGACAACACATGTGATTCTGACAAAAACACAATTGGGGAGAATTTCTACAGAGGTAAAAAGTTTATATTTACAGATTTTTATTGGAGACACAGATGTATTTAATAAATGGTGCGAATGGAGAAGTTGACCTGTGTTCTATAACAGTATGGTGTGTGACCTTTGACATCTTTGTTCTTTGCCATAGCAGGGTGTGTACTGACCCAGACAGACAGCGAGCGGTCTTTGCTACCGACAGCGCAGCAGCAGTACGGACAGCTGGGCTTTGGAGAACTGCCGTTCTTCTGCTTCTTCTTGAAGATCTTTGGGTTGAATTTCTACAAAGGAGGACATATACATGAGAAGACGCAGACATGAGAGGACGCAGACACGAGAGGACGCAGACATGAGAGGACGCAGACATGAGAGGACGCAGACATGAGAGGACGCAGACATGAGAGGACGCAGACATGAGAGGACGCAGACATGAGAGGACGCAGACATGATAGGACGCAGACATGATAGGACGCAGACATGAGAGGACGCAGACATGAGAGGACGCAGACACAGGAGGACGCATACATGAGAGGACGCATACATGAGAGGATGCAGACACAGGAGGACGCAGATGACATGAGAGGACGCAGATGACATGAGAGGACGCAGATGACACGAGAGGACGCAGACACGAGAAGACGCAGACACGAGAAGACGCAGACACAAGAGGATGCAGACGTAAGAGGATGCAAATGTAAGAGGACACAGACATGAGAAGACACAGGTGGACATTTGGGTTGGTCTTTGAACTCACCACCACAGTGACAGCTTTACGGTGGCCCACAAAGTCCATATTGGTCTTCCAGCCGTCACGCTCCACGATCTGAGCGGTTGGACCAGAGTTGTTCATGGCATGTGCCGACACCAGGTACTGACCGTCCGGAGACCAGGACAGACGTAGGACATGGGTTGTCCCCCCACACTGAGGACAAGGACAGGACCATTAAACCAGAGGGACTGGAGGGAACAGAGTGGTCTGAAGTGGACTGGTGGGTCCGTGTACCTCGTTGAAGGGTTTGGTAATGTTGGCGTCCATCTGCCAGTCCACCGTCCTCCACACCTTCAGACTGTGGTCGTCTGCCTGGGACGCTATGTACTTCCCCACCGGGTCCCACGTCAGGCCTTTGACTAGACCTGTGTGTCCCCGAAGACATGTCACCATTTCTGAGGAGACACACAAACGTAATGAATGAATGTTTTGCTTCAAACGTTACAAAAATATACAATCACCAACAAAAGAAAAACCTGAAGAAAATTAACATAAAACCACCAAAAAAATAAACGTATCCTAATACACAAAATAAATACTATCATTTCTACATTTGAAAGTAATAACTGATTGAATCCACTCTAGAGGTGAAATGATTCTTGAAGGAATTTGAATAATTCCAATACAAAAAACCAGAGGGCAACAGAGGGCATAATTAAACAGCTGCATGGTACTGAAATATGGTGCCAAAATTCACATTGGATTTTAGTCTGGTTACTAGCATTAATGTTTGACCCGGTTCTATACATATACTGGCTTTCGGTACCCAACCCGAGTTACAGCCCTTATCCACTCCTTTATTACGATACTAATAACTCAACATATAATTATTATATTTTTAGGAGTTTTTTAATGCCCAGAGGCAGGTCTTACAGGCACCTACCGGGGAATTTGCGTGCGTTCCAGATGACGATGGTGTTATCAACGCTGCAGGAAGCCAACCACACATCATGAGGAGACCACGCCACGTCCATCACATCTACACAAACACATCATATCTGGTGTTAGTGCATAAAAATGAAAGCATCCTGTGTGTGATGGAACCTTCACACGAGGCCAATATGAGACAGATAATTAATATGACACCAGATTAAACCCTGAAAGACTTTGTTTATTTACTTACAAGTCCTCATCTGTTTACATGTACAACACAATAAACTGTTTATAACTTCTAAATAAATGAAAGAATTAACAGGCGAAGAAACTCCAAATGCAGGAACCATCTTCTAAGGACCATCATGTAGGACGGTGGGGTCTGTAGTCTGGACTCCCGAAGGCCGATCCATGTCACATTCAGAAAAACCCAAACACAGTACAATGTTTTAGTCTGCAGGTGTCAAACATAAGGCCTGGGGGCCAAATCCAGCCTGCCAAAGGGTCCAATCTGGCCCGTAGGATGAATAACAATGAAGACATTAACAGCGTAAACATGATTTTAATTCCGGTTCTACATTCAGAATAATTAGATCTACATTGAGTCAGACCAGGAAAATATGACCATAATTACCTATAAATAATGAAAAACTGCAGATTTTAACGTAAAAAAGTCAAATTATATAAAAATCTTGATATTAAACCACCCTTTTACAAAAACCTGAATAAATATCTGAACAAATATGAACCACCTGAAATATCTGAAGAGAAGAAAATGAAATTTTGCCAATATTCTGCCTGTTACTAAATGTAATTGAAATGTAAATTGTTCTGCACATGTGCAAATAGACTGAGCTAATAGACAATTGCACTTGTTTATTCTGTTGTTATTCACATTTTGAGCAAAACATCATAGATATAAACATTATCATAATGTAACTTTACTCTTTTCATGGTTATGATTTTAGTGGTCTGGCCCTTTTGAGATCATATGGCGCCTTGCCTTCAACTTTTCATCTGCGTTTCGACAAGCGTTTTCAGGAGGAAATCTTTGTTTATATGAGATATAAATTATATTATACACTGGGAGAAATTCAATTGGATATGCATGCCAGGCTGACGTAGGTAATGGTACACCCGTCTGTTCAGCTATGGTACACGTATAAGTTCTGTACGATTGCTGAAACAACCCCTGTCATGTTTTCATTTGGAAGCATCCGTATCCCCTGTTTCCACCCAAACATTAGCGCGTGTGCCACGGCTGCTCTTACACCTGTGCTGTGTGCCTCAACCTAACTTGGCATGGCTCTAGCAGGATTGGTTCAGTGTGGTGCTGCATAACTATACTTGGCTGTTCTTATGTCTGTAAAAACATGGACGAATGATTTCAATCAAAATTGTAAGAACTATGTCTCATATTTCTATCGAGGAAAAGCAATAGCTCTACCTGTGTTTGATATGCTGTACCTTAACTGTAGGGCAAGGGTGCCAGTCCTGATCCTCCAGAGCAACTATCCTGCATGTTAGAGGTTTCCCTCTTCCAACACACCTGACAGTCATTATCAGTCTTCTGCAGAGCTTCATGAGAGGTTTATCATTTGAATCAGGTGTGTTGGAAGAGGGAACCATCTAAAACATGCAGGACAGTAGCTCTCAAGGACCAGGGTTGAAGGCCTCTGTGCTAAAGCAGATTGAAGACCCATGGGATCCACATAGTCTGACATGTTTGTTATTTTAGCAGCTCGGTGCATTGAGTGTGACGTAAAGGTGCATGTGACGTGATCATGTTATGCATTTCTTGCTGTTTAGACAGAGACATGATCCAGCGCATCTTCAAAACTCCCCTCTATGGAAGGGGTCTTTAGATTTTTGCTTTTTCAGACTCCTACGGCACAGTTGCCATGTAAATGAAAGGCACTTCCGTTAAAATATTTCATCCACAATCGTCCTCATGTAAACAGCCCCTTAGACCCTGACCATCAGAAACCGTGTGTGTGTGTGTGTGTGTGTATGTTGTGTGTCTGACCTCCAGTGTGATTCCTCAGGATGGTCACACACCTCCACTGTTCCACATTGGCTAGTTTACTGCTGGACCCAAATACCGTACTGGGCCCGATGAAGCTGTAGAGACAGAAACACAGGTACACACACCGTCAACACACACACCGTAAATGGCAACATGAATAGTTGTGTTGTGTAGTTGTGTGTCCTTACGCTGCTCTTTTCCACACCATGACCAGTTTATCATCTCCTCCTGATGCCAGATACAGGCCATTGTTGGACCAGCGAACACAGTTCACACAGGCTGAAAACAAACGCACACACACGTTGGATTTGTGCAGGAGACAACGTTAAACCACTGTTTGTACATTTTCATTCACCATGAGAAAAGAAAAAACACAACAGCTGAATATAATCAGATGAAATAACTGGCAGGTTAAGAAATTAAAAAACCAGGAAGATTAATGCTGGGACTTTAAGACATTTGGACCCTTTTTCTGCAGACATAGAGAAACATGATTTCCTGCCATGTTGTAAATAATGTAAATAAATTATCTTGATAATTAAAATAAAAATGTTTAACTTGATATTTTTCCTTTTGTTGTCCATCTGTGATGCTGACATTCTATTTGGGTCTGATCTAATATTTGTCTCCAAACCAATTGTTGGGTGGTAAAATAAAGGGTTTAAGGTTAAATACTGAATACTTTTGAGGAGGAAAATGTCAGAAGAATTTCACTGTGGAGAACTTTGTGTGTGTGTGGGGGGGGGGGGGGGGGGGCTGTAGGTCAATGCTAACTGATCATTTATAAATATTTAGAGTAAATCTTTCCCCTTGAGTCCCTTTCAGGTGCATTTAGACATTTACAATTACGTGGAATATTTGTCACATAACTGGTCTGATTCTAAACTTGTGAATCTAACAGTAGTGGGCGGCTCCAGCTGTGATCCTTGACCACACCCCCACTGTCTGGGTCAGTTTTGGCCGATGAGCCACATTTTGATTCAGACTCAAGCTGACCACATGGCATGTGTATTGTGTTTCATCTGAAACAGAGCTGTCAAAATTAATGCATTAATGCAGATGAATCCATCATCATGATTAATCTCTTTTTTTAAATTATGCAATTCAATGCAACAGTTATTTAATTGTTTCATTTCAAGTTATTTTGTTGAAACTGTTGAGAAAACATGCTAATTGGATATATATTCTTATTTTTTATATACGTTGAGCATTTTATCACATCTTTTTGTTTTGTAGTGTTAAGAAAACAGTTTGAATATTTCATTGCTTTTTTGTTTATTTTTTGTGAATTTCAGTGGATTTTAGCATGTTTTGAATTTTTTTTCTCTCGCACTGTATTTTTGTGTGAAATGTGAGCACAAAAAGCCCCAAAGATAGAACAATTAACCAACAGTTTTCCTTTCACCTAAACATTTCCATCTTAATTAATGCAAAGTGTACGTTACTCAGGGATTCTGCCAGCACTTAGGCTAACACCTTAGCTAGCTTGTAACAAAAACACTAAGTGCATATATTATATTCCCTTCTTTCTTGAGTCTGTTTACTCATGCACAGGAACCCTGTGATTAATCTGGTTTAACATTTTAATCATTTGACAGCACTAGTTTGGACATTTCATCTGGTGTCTAAGGGCAAGTCCAGGTTTACAGAGTATCTGGTTACCTAGGTGATTGTCCATCTGGCAAAGCATCTTGGGAATATTCTCGTTCTTTTCGTCCTCCTCTCTGAGGACGGGGGCCATGTTCCAGATCATCACTTTCCCCGAATCCTCCCCTAAAAAAAACAAACAAAAAAACCACAAATAATAAACACACATTTGTTTGGAACCCAGACTGGAAAAACCACAAAAAGCAGAACTGACCTTGTCCTCCGGTGGCAAACTTCGTCCCATCGGGGTGGATGTCCACGGAGAAGATAGGTTTGCCTGAAGACATGACACCACAAGAAATTAATTCACAGAATATCAAGGCACATTCCACTGGGTGATATGGAAAAACATGACCATTATTTTTTTTAAATTTCAAACGAGATCAATATGTATCACGATATAAATGAAATCAATATATTTGTCCATCTTAAATCTTCTATTCCTCACAAGTTACTTGTAAAGAAAGTTATTTTTGGTTTAAATCTGATGTATTTTTTGTCAGAGGTTGAACATGAAGAACATGATCCAGTGGTTTCACATCAATAAAACAGGTCCATGGATTTAAATATAAACTAAAAGTGCATTCTAGCGATCGAATGATATGGATTTTTTGAGGCCCATACGAATAGTTTTTTTTTACATTGGTGTTAGCCAATGACAGACACGGGCTGCCAATATTTCTAAGTAAAAATTCCAATATATTTTTCTGTCAAATGAAAACAAATGTCAGAAAATATTTTTTATTTACAATTACAAAATAAAAATTGTGACATTAAACTTAAATATGACCAAACGTAAACCTTTCCCCCTCTTTTGTTACTTTCCCTCCTTTTTTTGGTTTTATCTTCCCCTTTTATCCATTCAAGTCCAGGTTGAAGACTTACTTGTTCATACTGGGTTTAAAGCTCAGCACTGAGTCAATATTAGACAGTGGTTAACACTTTTTTGTCTTTCAACTTCATTCTAACATCACAAATATCTGTCGACTCAGATATTAAAAATGGGATTTTTTTGTTGCTAAACTTTGTTTTTGATACTTTACTATACTTTCTATAGTATGTTTCAAATTCAGGTTTATTTTACAAGACATTTAGTCCATATAATCTATATTATTGTGGATGGAGGCAGAAAAGCCAGGTGTAAATTATTACTGCACAAAGGGAAAGTTAAGGTTTTCAGGATATGTACATTCAGTGGAGTTTGTTTTTATAAGGAGACAATTAATACTGAATAAAAAAGAATTATGAAAGAGCTGCAGCATCTGAAACCCACCACGGGGAACATGCGACAGATCAACAGTACCATAGTGCCTCAGTTTGAACATAGGACAGATCAACAGTACCACATTGCTTCATTTTGTACACAGGACAGATCAACAGTACCACAGTGCTTCATTTTGAACACAGGACAGATCAACAGTACCACAGTGCTTCAGTGTCACACTCAGTTTATTTTATTTACTGTGATTTTCTCTCTCAACTCAACATGTGTGTTAGTAAGTTGTTGTTTTTTAAATCAATCACTAGAAATTCCAGACAACCCCAAGGTTGAAAAATACTGATATTAGGTTTTAAATTTGCTGTCTTTTTTCATTACTTTGTGTTATGTCTTAATGTTTTTTGTATATTTGACTAAACTGTTTTGATCTTATAATTTCATTATGCTTTTAGATGTAAAGCACTTTGGTCTCCTTCGTGTTGTTGTAAAGTGCTACATCCTCCTGAGACCCACTAAGTAAACAGTTTCATAATTTTACACTAAATAATTGCCTTGGAAAACATAATGATGCAACAGTGTTTTTCCGGGTAATTTGTTTTTAATGTCCTTTTCAGTAGAAAATGAAATGTTATTTTTTAAGTAAACCTGTGAAACTATTGTCCACTACAGAGGACAAAAATGTATTGCTCAGCTGGGTCTCAGGATATAAATAAACTTTTATTGAAAAAAGGGCAACTCGACATAAATTGTGCCAGAACTTCATCAACTCTTACAAATAAACTGAATCCCATCAACTATATAAATATACCCTGACAGGAATAAATTGCATATTCAATTACTGGACCAAGAACTAGTGCTACAACCTGCTGCTACATCTCTCCTATTTAAGGTTAATGTATATTGTACATTGTCTCAAGTCTAAAAAAGTTTTTTAAGGAAAATGAAGCATAATGGTCCAAGAATCTGTAAGAAACTAGAGTTGTTCTGTTGATGTCCATGATTAACTGATGAAGACCCAAACATCCACAGTTGATTTACAAATATAAACCACTGATCCGTTGATCCCATCAATCCATGTAAAGAATTGATGAAAAATATATTCATTTTTTCATGGTCATCAGATATGACCCATTTGGGTGTTCAGAGGCTCTATAGTTACTGTGGAAACATAAGTTAAAAGTAACATAGTTAAAACATAGTTAAAAGTAACAAAAGCTAGATCAATGACAGTGTGTGGAAATGCTTGGTTTATGTTTAGTTGATTTTATATTTTACAGAAAAACTCACTTTTACAGCAGTTTTCTCTGTTTTTTGTATAACCGTAAACTTTAATCTGAGCTTTTATGAACTACATGACCAGTGAATTAAATGTAGTAAAACACATGCTTCTCATTGAAAACAAAACAAAAACACAGAGGGTGATATTATAAATAAATTGTGAGAAATACCTGAAGAAAAGTTAAATATAAAGACAATATTTCAGAATTGCCACAAAAGGTTCTTGTGGGTTAAGATGTGCACTTCATCTGAATCCAGGTCCAGACACATGTCCAAAATGTCACATGTGTCCTGTGAACTGGATCCTTCACAAACTTCTGCAGAACACCCCCAAAATAACATGTAGGTCAATAGACAGTGGGAATAAATGTTTATCTTTAACAGAGCTGCTTTAGGTGCTAAAACATAATGTCTATCCTAAATCATCTGACGTCACGAGTTCATCATAATAAAAGTGCTCGCGCTGCAGCATCAGGCCATTTGACGGTTAACTTTCCAAACTGACACCTTCAACATTTAAACACTTCTTGGATGCAAAAAAGCTTGGAAAATACCACACTTTGGGTGGAAATTCGAATATTAGTAGCATGGAATCACTTTGCGATACCACCGCGGGGATAAGTTAGCTAACAGCAGCCGGTTGGAGCTAGCTAGCTAGCTTCGGTTAGCCTAGATTCAAACAGTTAAAAGACTGCAGGGGGGGTCCTGGAAACGGCACCAAACTACAAACATTTAAGCATTAAGGTGGTTAAACATGGTAGGGTTAAGAGTGAGGAGTCTGAAGACCACAAGTCTGATAAGTGTGGAGCTCTACCATGATGCCTCCTTATCAGTTCACCCCCCCTCCGACAACAAAAGCCCAACTTGGTCCAAAAGATTCCTGCACAAGCTCACCGTTATGGCTCACCCAACTCGGCTTCAGCAGCTTCATTTTAGCGCCGATTTCCCCCCCTCCTCTCGTTTTACAGCCAACTAAATCCGCCCGGCGGCCCGCTCGGACGGACAGTTGAACCCTAAGTGTCTCCTCTTTGTCTCAAACTCTCTCCGGTACTTTGCTGTTTTTGTCATTCAACTCCATCTCTGCATCAGCACCCCCGGGTCTCCGAGCCAGAGCAGCCGAGCAGCGGGCAGACACTCCGGATGACAGTCGGGGTGACACCGCGCAGGTCCGGAAGCGTTTCCGTAGATTTGACCGCGGCCCGGAAACATGTTCAGTAAACTGTCAGAATAAAACGCACCAACACCGGACTGTGGTGGTAAAATCTGAAGTTTCACACGCACACGGGGTTTGTCTTTATGTTTCATACGCACGCGTTGTTTGTTTATTGTGTTTATTCTGTTTGGTTTGAGATTTTCTATATTAAACTGCAAAAATACCCTATTTTATTTATGATGATTTTAAAAGACAGATTGGTTGGCTTTTAATTTGAAAAGTTACATTAGCCGTAGTGCGCAGACTCAGAATTTAAAATGGTAAAGTCTGTTTTCTACTACAACTACTATTATATTGGATTTCACAAAAATATACTATTCCATGTTTTGATTTATATTATATTATTTTCTATGTGGATAATTTGGCCTAATCTGTTTCAAATATAAAAAAATATATATAATGTTATTAGATAAGTATCACATCCACTTTGCAAAACGGGGAAATGACATGCTCTCCTTTTCTAAAATTTAAAATGTTTATCTTGTCCATATGAAAATTGAAAAAATACAATGAAAATAAGTTGGAATATTGCTCATTGTTTTAATTTCACGAATATTCAATACTCCTATTCAATAATTTAAAATGCTTCATGATTTACACTGTGTTGTATTTAAATGTTTTTGTTTGCTCTTGTTTTACATATCCCCATTTTTGTGCTTTTGTTTATTTCTGTTCATTGTACTGCTGCATTATTATCCTAATTGAGAAATTATATTTTTCATTTTGTTCAATAGTGGAAAAAATATTATTGTATTATGATTATGATGATGATGATTATTATTATTATTGTTATTATTATTGTCCATTTATTATTAGGTAAATATCATATCCATTGTAGAAAATGCAAAACTAAAAAGCCCTAATTTTCTACACATACAAATTTAAAATGTTTGTTTTTTTCCCTTAGAAAATTAGAAAGAAACAAAATTACAATTAAATATCTTCATCTTCAGACTCTGCAACACAGGACATATATATTGTTGTTTTATGCCTTTTATGTGATCTTTCCTCTATTCTTTTTGTAAAGCACCTTGTGATTTTATCCTCTTGAAAGGTGCTATATAAAGTTTATATATATATATATATATATATATATATATATATATATATATATATATATATATATATATATATATATATATATATATATATATATATATATATATATATATATATATATATATATATGTATGTATGTATGTATGTACTTAAATAATCTTCTCTGTTCCTATTCATTAATCTAAAATATCTTGTAACTTGCACTGTATTGTACTTGAATGTATTTTTGCTTTTGTCTTACACATCCCCATTATTTGGACTTTATTTTATTAATGTTCATTTTATCACTTTCTTATTATCCTTATTCAGAGTTAAATTTCAGTTCAATAAAAGAATAAAATAAAATAAAATAAAAAATAAACATTATGGAAGCGTGAAAAAATACTATTATTATTGTACCATTCATAAATTACTTCAGACTGTTCTTTTCATCACTTAAAATATCTGCCCAAAAATGATACAGTGAAATGAAGAAATAGTTGTTGTTTTTACTTTTTTAGTTTTTTTAGTCTGCTCCTCTGTTATTTACACACACACACACACACACAGACATAGACATAGTTGTCTTTATAATTTGGTAGTTTTTCTTTTACGTCGCCTACTGAAATTGGAGAGGTTTATTGTTTTTTTTTTGGCTGTCTGTCTGTCTGTTTGCTTGTTTGTCAGCAACGTTACACAAAACCTTCTGGACCAAATTCCATGAAATTTTCAGGAAAGGCGTGAGGTGGTCCAGACTAGATCAGAATAGATTCATATTCTGACAAATATCAAACACAGCACATGAATTGAATAAATGTTTGAGGAAAAACACATTTTTGTTCTTATTTTCTGCCATATATTACTTTTTTAATATAAAAAATGTAATCATTAATGGATAATGTGCCACAACCTAGAACATCCCCACATTTTAAATGGCTGTGACTCATTTGTGTATGGGAACTATTTTTCCATGCGGAGAAACACAGCCGACGCACACCAAGGAGACTTTGGGGGTGGGGGGCTCTCACTGACAGTCCTTGGTGTGCGTTGGCTGTGTTTCGCGGCACCAAAAAATAGTTCTCATACACAAATGAGTAAGATGAGCCATTTTTAAAAAACTATCCAACAAAAAAGGTGTGAATAATCTGAAAAAAACCTGAAATAGCTCAAGAAAAATATATGCAAGTCGAACAATATTATGCTTCAATTTATCATTCACACATGTGCATTATGGATCAGATCTACAACGACACTTAACTGTTAAAAATTTGCTTAATTTTCTTTAGAAATTTCAGTTTGTTCATATTCCTTCATGTTTTTCACATTTTATTGTTACATGATAGTACATAAGTATAAATATTTTCCCAATTTAATGTTATTTTTTCCACTATAAGAAAGACAGAAATTTGAAGTTGTCATTATTTATCGGGAAAATCTACATTATTTTCACATCAAAATGAGAAGAAAATATGGAGTAATTCTTTTAATATGTTATTTTGCTATAATTTGACTGTAGACCCTATTAGTCTGAATGTGGAACCTGAACTAAAATCAGTTCCACGGCTTTGACTATATATAATCTTTGCACTTTGGGGGCCGCATTGGAACCTTTGCTGGGCTGCATGTTTGAGACCCCTGCCATAGGACAAGCCACCAGGGGGTGGAGCTCCATGTAACATTATTTGCTTTTGTTTGTCTCCAGTTATTTGTTCCGTTTTATTACTTACACACACACACACACACACACACACACACACACACATATATATATATATATATATATATATATATATATATATATATATATATATATATATATATATATATATATATAAACTTTATATAGCACCTTTTAAGAGGATAAAATCACAAGGTGCTTTACAAAAAGAATAGAGGAAAGATCATTCCTTCTTTCTTGTCTTTCTTTCCCTCACACCTGTTTCTGTAACTTTTACAACCTATCTTTCATACCAACTCTGTTCATGACTAGTCACCTGGTGTCCCCTTTCCCCCCTCCCCCCCTGGGGGGAGTGGTGGCTCTCCTGACAGTGCCTGCACGGGAACCATGGACGACAGGATCTGCAGTATCTCGCCTGTGCTGACCTGTGACCCCGGACCACCGCCCCTGCCTGTCTGGACCAGCCCCCCCTCCTTCATTTATACATGGACGTTCATCTATAGCCTGTCCGTCCATGGGAGTGGATCTCTCCTTCAATGTGGTTCTCCTCAACATTTCTTCTTTTTCCCACTGGGTTTGGAAGTTTTTTCTTGCCGAGAAGGAGGGTCTAAGGACAGGGGATGCCTGGGACTTTTTCATGTATTTCTGTAGCTTGATTGTGTTTTTGTAAAGCCCTCTGAGACGACTTTGTTGTGATTTAGGGCTCTATAAATATAATTGAATTGAATTGAATCACATAAAAGGCATAAAACAACAATATATATATGTCCTGTGTTGCAGAGTCTGAAGATGCCCTGTTGAAGATGTCTGTGCCCCAAACAGACTCAACAGCACCTGCTCTGTCAGATTTCAGCCATATGACGGAGGATGAACAAATTACTTATGCTCCGCAGATGTGCATGCAGGGATCAGGAGCTTTTATGAAACTCAATAAAATCTTAAATTGACCATTTTCATTATGCCATAGAACTTTAGGTTTTTTTTTTATTGTTTTTTTTTTATTATTATTAAATGCATCAGCATTATGAAATGCATGGTATAGTTCACTGAGACAACATGCTCTTAACACTTCTTTTTACTATATATTTGGCTTTTAACATAAGTACACAATACAATTACATTATGTTTTTGTTATACATGATGATAAATTGGTATATGTATTAGCTCAGCATGGTTCTACTTTTATCTTGGTATACACACACTAATTTATTTTTTTATTTTAAGACAAACTAATAATGCCTTTTCTGTCTTCAAGCTCCAACCCCTGCTTATTACCTGTTGATAACATCAAATACAAAAAAAAAAATATATATATACATGAGTCACAGGAATTTTAGTCTCTTTATTTACAGACAGTGTTTAATATTTAACAGAAAAAAAAACAACCAACATATATTACACATCATTAGATGAACTTGTAGATTTTATATTAATAAAAACATCTTGTGGTCAGAAGAGACTGCAAACATTATGAACATTATAAAACACCAAAAAATACAGACATTTATTCCCAGAGGAGGAAAAACAAAAGGTGAATTATATTATTAATTTGAGATTAATCACATATGCAGTATAAAGAGGAGATGCTTATCAAAAATGTCAAATTAAAAAATCCCTGTGTTCCATTTATCTGAAGCTGTAAACACTGAAAGTGTTCATTTAACAGTCAGTTTATGGTACATACGTCAAACATCAGTACCTAGTTGTCATTATTAAAAAAACAATAACAACACAGTAAAAGCCAGACTATTAGACTCAAAGTAAAGTTTCAGACACTTCATTAACCCCTGTACCACCTCCTTTCCTTCAGCATGTTGGATTTAAACATTTTTGTGTTTATTTTTGTGATAAATAATTAAAATAAACAGATTTTTTTTTTTTTTTTTTACCTCAGGTAGTCCTCCCAGAAAGGCCCTGACTCAGCAGCAAGTGTGTGAAAAAGTACACTTGTGGAATAATGAAAAAAAAATAAAATCATACAGTATAATATTTTTATTTACAGCTCAAGTTGATGAAAGAGAAGAAGAAAAAAAAAACAGAATAAAAAAATTAATGCTTAATACTGAAACAAGTACTAGGGACTCAGTTAATAGAGGAGGTTGTCCATTAATCAAAGAGTTGGTGGTTCGAATCCTGCTTTGTCCTAGTCCTTGGGCAAAGACCCTTGACCCTCCTTGCCTCCAGTGTCACTCACACTGGTGTATGAATGTTTGGTGGTGGTCCAAATGTCAGCCACACTTCTGTCAGTCTGCCCCAGGACAACTGTGGATACATATGTAGTTTACCACCACCAGAGGGAGTATGTGAGAGTGAATGAATAATGGGTCACTAATGTGACACTTTGCGTGGCCAAAAAGAGCCATATAAATCCAATCCATCATTATTATTCAATAACTGTAAAAAAAATGTAACCCTTTAAATGTTGTGTTTGTAATGTAAACCATTTTTAATACAAAAATTATCTCTATTGATCATGATGTCAGTAGATTTTTTTGATGCAAAAGAAACACAAAAATATATATTTTTCATTATTTCTGCCTTCATGTCATATGGCTCAACAACAGTGGTTATAATGGAAGTAATAGTGTAATGATGTCACCACACTTGGGATAGATGCTAACCTGGTCATTTTCTTCTGTTTACAATGTGCACATTTTAGCTGGTGTGAGAGTAGCTGCTTTTTCATTACAGTTTTTCACAAAACAATAATGATATTCCTAAAATTCCTAAAAATAAAGTATATTTGTGCTTTGAACGTGTTTCCATTGACAGTTGTTCTCGTAACTCTCGTGAAATATCATCCCACGAGATTTCACTACTGGAAGATTTTGATGTCTTGATAGAAAGCTGTATTTCTCTGTTTGCTGTCTCTAAAATGGCAGTTATTGTCATATCCCTCCTCACGGTCTCTTTTTCCCTTCACTTTCTTTCCAGTCTGCTCCCTGTCACCTCTCACCTTAATTATTTCACCTGGTCCTCAACACACCTGTCCTCATCACTTCTTCCTATTTAAGTACTTTCCTTTTCTGTCTCCTTTGTCAGTTCACCCCACATGTTTGACTTCTTCTGTGCTCCTGCTTCCCGACGGACCACCGGATCATTGCACCCGTTGGACAGATCAGACTTTTTGTGTGTGTGTGTGAGAGTTGGAATGACTTATGGTCATCTTTTGTATCTGGACTTTATGTTTTTGAGCTCACAATAAAGAGCCTGTGTTGAAGCGGTTGGTGTCTGCGTTTGGGTCCAATCCACTACACATCCTTAACAGTTATGTTTTTTTTTCCCTGAATTATTACAGCTAAAGTCTCCGTCTCCTCCTCTGTCCATGTGTTTCGCACCATTTTCACTCTGAGAGAAGTGGTCATGTGACCATATATGTCACATCTGGTGACACATAATTGCAGAAAAAGTGTTTCCATTGCACATTTGTGATATATTAGAATATCAAAACGTCTGAAAAACCACCTCATGAAAGTATAAAAAGTTTTTATGGATATTTGAGGTTTTTTTTTTATTCAGGTGTTTCCATTAGCAGTTTTTTTTATTGTAATATTTACATTTTTTAGAATGGAAACACAGCTAGTGAATTGATAATGGATCCACTCTGCACTTTGAGTATTGTGTACATAGAAAAGTATTATATAAATCTAATCTTTAAAAAAAATAAAATATTATTACTTTAAAGATCATGTGAAAGTGAACAACTTTTGAATTCTGACCTAATTTAAATACTACAAAATAATTTGTAGTTTTTTTCAACATGAAGTGCGAAGTGTGCAAAAAAAAAAGTCCACACCAGAATACTGGAGGGTTAAAGGGTTGAAACGCTGAAAATGATCAAATATTTAGTAGTTTTGACCAAAGCCACAGTGGTTTAACTCCTGATGAGTCTGTGGTGAGTTTTCCATATGTAGGAATTACAAAAGAGGATTATGGTGACTGTGGAAAATAAACTAATAACATTAACATACTATAGATGTTTTTATTATTATTATTACCACTACTATGAGAACAAATATTGTAATTATGATTTTTTTTGTCATGAAAAGAATTCTGATGAAAAAAAGAGGTGGAAATATTAAAAACAAGAAGAAAAAGAAAAGAAAAATGAAAAACATAATTCTGACTAAAATTAGGATTAAAGTCATAATTCTGAGGGGGAAAATGTGGAAATATGAAAAACAGTCAGAATTAAATGTCTATAGAAAGAACCAGGTCCATTCTATCAGAACAATTGGAAGTGGAACTGTTGAGCAAACGGTTACATTTTTATGAATATTAAAAATAAACCATAAATTCAGAATATGTCACTGCTGACACATCAGGGGTGTCAAACATGTGGCCTGGGGCTGGATTTGGCCCCCGAAAGGGTTCAGTCTGGCTCCTGAGATACATTTGTGAAATACAAATATGATAGTGAATATATTGATAATTTTATGTCAGGTTCCACATACAGATCAAAATGGGTCAGATCAGTAAAATACTATCATAATAATCTATAAATACTCAAAACTGCACATTTTGATCTTTCTTAATTTAAACTTTTTTATGTCATTTTACTGTATTTACAATAAAACAAACTATCATTTCACAAAAACAAGAATAACCTGAACACATATGAACAGTTTAACAGTGTTCTGCCGGTTATTAAATGTTTTTGTGTATTTTTAGATCCACTAATAAATAATCTGTTTGTAATCGACATGTAAATAATAAACTGAGACATAATCTAGTTAAAATTGCATTTAGTTTTTTAAAGAATTGTCGGTTTATTCATGTTATTCGCAATGTTAGTAGATGTGAACATTTTCATCACATCATTTTACTTTGTTTTGCTGTAAAACATAGAGGAAAATTTGGAGTTGACATTATTGATATATTATGTTATTGTTTTAGTGGTATGGCCCAATTCTGATTAAATTTGGTTTAATGTGGCCCCTGAACTGAACTGAACCCCTGGGTTAAAGGGTTAAGAGACAAATGACAAAAACAGCTGAAGTAACTATTGATACAAAAATATCTCCAAATTTTTATTGCAGCTTTTTTTTTGGCCAGACAGGTTGTAAATCTGAGGAGTTCTTAAAGTAATTTTATTTCAAGGGCCACATTTAGCCAGATTTAATTTCCAGTGGCCTGACCAGTAAAATAATAGAATAGTATGTAAATAATAACTCCAAACTTTTGTCTTTGATTTAGGGCAAAACACTTGAAAATAAATATATTTTCTTTTACAAACTACATAACCAAAAAAGATGGAAATAACTAGAAAAAAACCCTCAAATTTCCTAGGAAAAATAAATAAAATTTTAACAATGTTAATGAATAATAATGGATTAGATTTCTATAGCGCTTTTCAAGGCACCCAAAGCGCTTTACATTATTGATCCATTATTCATTCACTCTCACATGCTCTCTCTGGTGGTGGTAAACTACATATGTAGTCACAGTTGCCCTGGGGCAGACTGACAGAAGCGTGGCTGCCATTTCGCGCCAACGGCCCCTCTGACCACCACCAAACATTCATACACCAGTGTGAGTGACACTGGAGGCAAGGAGGGTAAAGTGTCTTGCCCAAGGACAGAGCGGGAATCGAACCGCCAACCCTTCGGTCAATGGACGACCCACTCTCCCAACTGAGCCATGGCCATCCCATGTTGTACTTCAACATATAATTTTTTACACAAACAAGCAAAAAAAAAGGTTCAAATTGTAGTGAATTTTCTTTAAGCATTTCATGTTGTTCATACTTGTTCACACTTTGTTACATTATGGTTTGTAAATAAAAATATTTTCCATATTTTCATCTTATTTTTTAAAATGAAAACAAATATTATCAACATAATGTAAAATATTTTTCACATCAAACCCAGAAGAAAATATGGATTTATTCTTTTCTGTAGATTTTTATGTTATTTAACTCTAGATAATATTGGTCTATATGTGGAACCTGAACTAAAACTTGACTGTGGAATAAATGACCTTTGAAAATTCATCCCACTGGAAACGTTTGTGGGGGGGCTGCCAAGGGTGTAGGTTTGGCCTAAACTTTGGTTGACAGATGTGGACAGATGTTGACATGTGCGCTGTTCATGCACGTGGACAGCGGGTGGATAAAGATTTTAAGAAGCGGTTGCGGATGAAAATATATGTCATCCATACATCTGTAATGTGTGGCGTCACCTGACTGACACCAGGTCAGCAGTGCCCCACTAACCATCACTCTGTCGCAGCCAATAAAAACAGCAGATATGGACAAAAACAAAACATGAACAAATGTAAAATAGTTTTTATTAATGCTACCATATGTGTAGTATATTGAAATAGTATTAAAACATTTTTCTATATTAAATTAAAATGACAAATGAAGAGTTCATTTGCAAAAACAGATAACTCCATTTTTCTTTTTTTTCCCACAAAATGTAATTTTTGTACTCTATATTCCACAAATAATACTGATTTATTTGATATATTATTTATTTCATTTGGTAAGATCCACTAAATTGAATAAATAATATATCAAATCAATGAGTATTACCTAGAACAGGGGTGGGCAATTAAGTTTCCTATGGGGCCACATGAGAAATGTTGACAGTTATTAAGGGCCGGATCAATTCACCTGTAGCTCTGCTCATATATATCTCTTTAAAAACAGTAAATGAAACAATACAATGATACAGTGAAAATATATACAACTATTTAATGAATATTCATTAAAATATTTGTGAAAATGTACAAAATTAGCTCCATATTAACTTTACATGAAAAGTCCTAAATGCAGATTTGCTTGTGTATTTCAGCTCCTTTTCTGACTTCACTTAAGAAATACTTAGAAGTCTGTGACATGTTAAAATCTCTACATTCTTAATCATTTTTGTTTCTTTTTTTGCATTAGGTGACCTATGAATGTACTGAAACTGACCAACAAAAACCAATCAATGCATAAGTCTTATATTGAGTGCGGAATATATGTGTGAAAAAACATAAATTTTGCAGATTCTATGAAATAAAAGCTGTATGATATATATTTGCATTGACTTCTAATTTACCAGTGACCTTGTGGGCCGGTTAGGGCCAGCTATGGGGCCGCATGTGGCCCCCGGGCCTTATTTTGCCCAGGTCTGACCTAGAATGTAGAGTAAAAAATGCAATTTTCTGAAAAAAAATGAAAAATGGAGTTATCTGTTTTTGCAAATGAACTCTTCAAATATTGGTAGGGATTATTTTGTAATCCCCAAACATTGGTTGTAACATGTCAAGACCATCTATATAGAAACCTACACCCATGGGGGGGCTGCATTTGGCCCCCAGGCCGCAAGTTTGAAACCCCTGTCTTATTTAAAGGTTAGAGAAAACACATTTTATTTCAATCTGACCTAAACACTTGGTAGAACATGATCTTTAGACAAATATTCTGCCTCCATGTTTAAACTTTGAGGTGATTTCTAACAGTGTTCCAGCAGGAGGCGCTGCAGAGTCACATCAGTGGAGGTAGAAAAGGCTTCAAACACTTTTATTTCAGTCCAGGTTCTACATTTACACCAACAGGAACCAGTCAAATAGCAACAAAATAACCCAAACATTTATTTGTATTAAAAATACAAATATTTGTGTTTGTAAGAAGAATTTGTCATTAAAGTAAAATGACACGAACATTTATATTTACATTTACAAACTGAAAATGTGAAAAAAGTGAAATATCTTAAGTAGCTGTGGCTCAGTTGGTAGACAAGGTCGCCCAATGACTGAAGGGTTGGCGGTTCATGTCCCAGTTCTGGCTGCCCATGTGTCGAAGTGTCCTTGAGCAAAAACACTGAACCCTGACTTAGAACCTTAGAACCCTACTGGTGTGTGAGTGTGTGTGAATGGGTGAATGTGAGGCTAATGTAAAGAGCTATGAAGGTGGAAAACAACTATATAAGCGCAGAACATTTAAGCAAATTAACAATGTTCTGCCTGTTAGTGTTTGTTATGTATTTATGGATCCACCATAATCTATAAATTCTAATCACATCATTTCACAATAACAATTTTTACACATTTATGTCAGTTTATTAAATTGGGAAAGTAGTTGTCTAGTGCATGTTGTTGCATGTTACCATTGTGCTTCATCGAGTATTTAATGTGTATATTTATATATATTCAGATGTATATGTTTGTAGGTTTAGTATAGAAGAGGATTAGGATGACTGGAAAATAATAATAAATCAATTAATTAAGGTCTAATTAAATAAAAATAAAAAATTATTCTGATTAAAACAGATTTTTTTTCGCAGATTTTGGACTTTAGGCTCAGAATTCTGATGTTTTCCTTCATAATAATAATAATAATAATAATAATAATAATAATAAAAAATATACATTTTCATCCATTCATTATATTTTTCCCAGTGGCCCTAATCCTATAACAACAATAATAATAATCTATAATTTTGATCTTTAAATATATATTAATTAATACGTTTTGTTGACATTGATCATTTCTGTCCTGCTATATTTCTTATTACATGTTATTACACAAAACTGAGACAGAATATTGTTAAAAACTCACTTGTTTCTTTTCGGACATTTCAAGTTGTTCATATCACTCACATTTTTTTTTTAGTGCAACTTGTAAATTAAAACATTTTCATCATGTAATTTTAATTTTTTGCACTAAAACATAGACAAATGTTTGTACCTGTGAATATTTCTATGTTCTTACTTGACTGGTTCTGACCCATATTGGTGTGAATGTGGAACCTTTATCGTCCCTGTGTTAAAAAGATTCCTTCAAAAACATGGATCAGCTGTTTTAGTATTTGAACTAGTCAAAGAAAAACACCAAAAACTTTATTTGAATTCTTAATAAATTCTCATATTTCTTCTTTCTTATCTTATTGCATGAACCTGCAGCTTCCAAATCAACAATTCCGTGATAAAATGCACAAGAATTCCAACAAATGATAACTTGACTTTATACTTCATCAATAGAAACAGTCAATGAGAGTCAGTTAAAGCAGCCTGATGTGATTCTAAACTCAGACAAAGGGTTTGAATCTGGGTTTAAAGATAAATTATTGATTCAAACAGAGAACGTTTTAGCTCGAAAATATTTGGAAAAGATGTATTAAATAATGATACACTGATATATCGGCCGGCCGATATATATCAGGCCCACATTTTTTTTACTTGTATCGGTATGGGCTTATCGCTCTTTTTTCCCCTGGCACGATTTACTGACAGGCGAAGGAAAAAGAGGAAAAAAGGAAGAGAAAAGGGAAGAGAGAACAAAAAAGGAGAGGAAATTAAGGGTAAAAATGAAAAAAGTGGAGAAAAAATGTTAAAAAGAAGAGAAAATGGGCGATAAAGCAAAAAAGGAGAGAACATGGAAAAACAAAAGAAAAGAAAAGAGAGGAAAAGGAGGGGAGAGAACAAAAAAGGAGAAAAATTATAGGAAAAAAGGAAAAAAACAAAAAAGGAGAGGAAAGGGGAAAGAGAAAAAAAGAGGAAAAGGAGGGGAGAGAACAAAAAAGGAGAAAAATTATAGGAAAAAAGGAAAAAAACAAAAAAGGAGAGGAAAGGGGAAAGAGAAAAAAAGAGGAAAAGGAGGGGAGAGAACAAAAAAGGAGAAAAATTATAGGAAAAAAGGAAAAAAAAAACAAAAAGGAGAGGAAATGGGGGATAAAGCAAAAAAGGAGAGAACATGGAAAAACAAAAGAAAAGAGAGGAAAAGGAGGGGAGAGAACAAAAAAGGAGAAAAATTATAGGAAAAAAGGAAAAAACAAAAAAGGAGAGGAAAGGGGAAAGAGAAAAAAAGAGGAAAAGGAGGGGAGAGAACAAAAAAGGAGAAAAATTATAGGAAAAAAGGAAAAAAACAAAAAAGGAGAGGAAAGGGGAAAGAGAAAAAAAGAGGAAAAGGAGGGGAGAGAACAAAAAAGGAGAAAAATTATAGGAAAAAAGGAAAAAAACAAAAAAGGAGAGGAAAGGGGAAAGAAAAAAAGAGGAAAAGGAGGGGAGAGAACAAAAAAGGAGAAAAATTATAGGAAAAAAGGAAAAAAACAAAAAAGGAGAGGAAAGGGGAAAGAAAAAAAGAGGAAAAGGAGGGGAGAGAACAAAAAAGGAGAAAAATTATAGGAAAAAAGGAAAAAAAAACAAAAAGGAGAGGAAATGGGGGATAAAGCAAAAAAGGAGAGAACATGGAAAAACAAAAGAAAAGAAAAGAGAGGAAAAGGAGGGGAGAGAACAAAAAAGGAGAAAAATTATAGGAAAAAAGGAAGGAAAAAAAAGGAGAGGAAAGGGGAAAGAGAAAAAAAGAGGAAAAGGAGGGGAGAGAACAAAAAAGGAGAAAAATTATAGGAAAAAAGGAAAAAAACCAAAAAGGAGAGGAAAGGGGAAAGAGAAAAAAAAAAGGAAAAAGGAGGGGAGGAAACAAAATGTAAGAAAAAACAGTAAAATATAAGTGAAAAAGGAAAAAGAAAAAAAATAGGAACAGGAAAAAAAGGGGAACAAATAATGAAAATGGAAAAATAAAAAGGGGTGAAAGGGGAAAAAGGAGAGAGAAAGGAGGGGGGAAACGGTACAAATGGAGCAAAAAAATAAGGAAAAAAAATAAAAAGGGAGAAAGAGAAAAGAAAAAGAAAAAAGTCTTAAGCCAAACCTGGTGTGAGAAACATGGGCGGTCAGTATCAGTCACCTGCTCAGGCTGATGGAAAAAAAAACAAAAAAAACCAAAACATCGGTATCGGCCTCAAAACCTTCCCCATGTGTCGATCACTAGTATTAATGTGAAAATCCACCAGGTGAAAATTAATGTAGTAAAAAACAACAGCGAATGCCCACGCAGCGTCTCCACCCACTCATCATCAGTTCACTCCTACTTTAAAAAATGGGACGGTCATTTTGGCGAGTGGGCGGAGCTTCAGGGACCCGCCGTCCCTTTGAAAATGGCTTGGATCTGCTCCAGCGTCTTCCCTTTGGTTTCTGGGAGGAAGAGGATGGTGAAGATGACGTTAACGGTGCAGACGGAGGCGAACAGCCAGAAGGTCCCGGCGCTGGTCAGGTGTTCCTGGAAGGAAGGAAGGAGGCGGGGCTTAGTGTGACTGACATGTTGGAACACTTATTGACAATTTCATTACATTTGGTCTCATTTTATTTCAGTTTGTTCTATTTCAGATTGGGGAGTAACAGTTTTATTGAGTATTTTTTTTAAATTATTGTGTTCTTGTTTTAGTTTTTTTCAGGTGAAACTGTAACAGTTTTGGGGGCGGAGCTCAAACACTGTCATATGAGTTTAAAACTAAATATAAACTACAGCTGCATAATATACTGTTTGAGCATCGACATAGCAATGTACATGTGTGTAATATAATAGACACATGCAGGTCCTGCAATTATTGTTATTTTATTCATTTGTATATATGTTTGTTCATTCATTTATTTATTTATATATATATATATATATATATATATATATATATATATATATATGTATGGAGTCTCCCGTCGATCCGACGGATGAGTAGACAAGCAGTTATTTCCTTTTGGCGTGGCTCCTCATGTGGGAGCGCAGCCCTATCCCTGGGACACACAGCTTTCCACAAGTACTGCAGGGTGTTTTGTCCAGGGTTGAGGGTTGAGGACCGCGTTTCCTACGGTCTCTTTTGACTCGGATGGAGTCTGTCCTTGCCCGTTCGAAGGTCTCAGTGCCTTGGGTGACCAGGTGTCTCCACTTTCCCCTGTCGGTAGCAGTTTCCTCCCAGTTTGCTGCATCAATTTTACAGTTCTTCAGGTTGGCCTTCAGGGTGTCTCTGAAGCGGAGAAGGGGTCTTCCCAGTCCACGCTGTCCCTCTTTCAGCTGACCATAGAGCAGCATCTTTGGGATGCGGCTATCCGGCATCCGGACAACATGGCCTACCCATCGGAGTTGGGCCTTGATGACCAGGCTTTCCACACTGGGTAGTTTGCACTGCTGCAGGATCTCAAGGTTTGATACTTTGTCCTGCCACTTGATACTGCATATTAAGCGCAGGCACCTCTGGTGGAACCGTTCCAGCTGCTGAATGTGGTGACGGTAAATTGCTGTCCAAGTTTCGCAACCATAGAGCAGTGCGCTCAACACCACTGCCCTGTAGACAGCGATTTTGGTGTCAAGCCTTATGCCATGGTTCTGCCACAGCCTCTTCGTCAGTCCTCCAAAGGATGAGCTGGCTTTGGAGATGCGGAATGCGATCTCGTTGTCCAGAGATCCGTTGCTGGAGATGGTGCTGCCTAGGTAGCAAAACCTTTCGACGGTCTTGAGGTCTGTGTTGTCAATGGTCACTGGTGGCGGGGGGAGCGCAGCCGGGTTCTGTGGTGTTGGAGGTGGTTGAAACATGGCCTCTGTCTTCCCCAGGCTTATAGTCAGGCCAAAACGCCTGCAAGACACTGCGAAGCGATCCACAATGTGCTGGATATCTTCTGAAGATGTAGCTGTCAGAGCACAGTCGTCAGCAAAGAGGAATTCTCGCAGCAACGCCTCAGACACTTTGGTCTTTGCCTGGAGTCTTCGCAAGTTGAAGAGCTTGCCACTGAAGCGGAACTGGACAAAGACCCCCCTGTCACAGTCTGTGAAAGCATCAAGCAGCATTGCAGAGAACATTATGGAGAAGAGGGTTGGTGCCAGGACACATCCTTGCTTCACTCCATTCCTGACTGGGAATGGCTCGGATGCATCACCATTCTCTTGGACCCTGGCTTGCATCCCGTCATGAAAGGAAGCGATGAGAGAGATTAGCTTCTCTGGGCAGCCAAACTTGCCAAGGATCTGCCATAGGCCCTCACGATTGACCGTGTCGAAGGCCTTGGTGAGGTCAACAAACACCATGTAGAGGCCCTTGTTCTGCTCTCTGCACTTCTCTTGCAGCTGACGAATAGCAAAGATCATGTCACCAGTACCTCTGCCTGCACGGAATCCACATTGGGATTCAGGGACGACGTTCTCAGCTATATGGCTGGTGAGCCGGTTGAGGATGATTCTCGCCAGGATCTTTCCAGCGATGCTCAGGAGGGCTATGCCGCGATGGTTATCGCAGGTCGCCCTGTCCCCTTTCCTTTTGTAGATATGCACTATGGATGCATCCTTGAAGTCTTGAGGGACTTCACCCTTCTTCCAGATGACCTGGTACAGGGACGTTAGCTTCTCAACAAGTGCCATGCCTCCGTTCTTATAGACGTCTGCGGGCAAGCCATCACCTCCTGGTGCCTTTCCAGATGTAGTCTGTCGGAGTGCTTTCACCGTCTCTGCACTGGTGGGGGGCTCAGCCAGCTCAGCTTTCACTGGCAGCTGGGGTATCGCAGCAATCGCCTCTTCAGAGATTGAGGACTCTCTGTTTAAGACTTCACTGAAGTGCTCTGCCCATCGTGACAGGATGTCACTTCTGTCCGTAAGCAGGACAGATTTGTCTGCGGAGCGAACTGGAGCTGAGCCAGTTGTTTTAGGCCCATAGATGGCACGCAGACCTGCATGGAAAGACCCAAAGTCCTGCATGTCAGCAGCAAGTTGAAGATCTTCTGCGATTTTATCCCACCAGTTGTTTTCCATCTGCCGAGTCCTACACTGCAGCTTTTGTTTGATATATATATATATATATATATATATATATATATATATATACATACATATATATATTTGTATTTATTTATTTTTATTCATATATACTTTTATTTATTTGTATTTACTTTTATTTAATTAATTTTATTTTTTTATTAATTTATTTTTATTTATATTTTTTTAAATGTATCTGTCTTTTTATTTATTGATTGATTGATTTATTTATTTGTATTTATTTGCATTTTCCATTTATTTAATTCACTTCTTTTTAAATACTGTTTTATTTATCTGTCTTATTTATTTATGTATTTATTCAATTACTTTTATTTTATTCATTTATTAATTTTTATTTAGTTATTTTTAATTTTATTTAATTATTTCGGCTACAAGAAGGATGACACTGAAACCTATGTTCTGTGTCGACCATTAATCTGTTTGACTGTTTGTGTCGACACCACACAGCTGTTATTTACTCCTCAGGATTTTTTCCATATCGCAATATATGTATATATATATATATATATATATATATATATATATATATATATATATATATATATATATATATATATATATATATATATATATATATATATATATATATATATATATATATATATATATATATATATATATATATATATATATATATCGCATGGTAAAAAAAAAAAATCACTGTCAGTTTATTCTAATATCATTCAGCCCTAATATAAACTATATATCCACACAATACAGGGATGAGATGTGTGTGTGAAGGTTTTCTTTTGCTTTTGATGAATAAATCTGTATTTATTTTGTCCACAGGGGCTCATTCTGGGTCCATATTACATTAATAAGGTCAGGTTCGTTTGTTACTTTTCATTTTGGTTTATTTTTGTTTCTTTTTCCACAAATACATATTAATATTATTATTATTGAGTATTGTTATTATTTCCGTATATATTGCTGGTTATGGTTTTCATTTTATATGTATGTATTAGATCTACTTAATAAATGTCGTGGAGGAAGGACAGCAGGGATTTTATGTGTTAACTTCGACCCACTCTTTTTGAACATGCTTGTTTTGTTTTTTTACTGTACGTTTTCTTTTTCTTTTCCATTTCTTAATGTTCAAATAAATCAAATCAAATCAAATGGGGGATGTCTGCTCAGCTTTCGGGGAGGACCGATGATGGTCACACACATGCACTAAATAGTATAGTATATGTCTGCCAGACTGGAATATGCATTGATCTCGAGCACTGTTGACTGTTGAAAGATATAAAAAATAAAATAAAATAAATAAATAAATACATGAATAAAATAAGTGAATGAATAGAAAAACAAAATAAAATAAATAAAATAAAAAACAAGAACAAAATGCAGACAACTTAGAAAAAGGAAAGAAAAAAAAGAAAGGGAGAAGAAGAAGAAGGAAGGGAGGAAAAAAGAAAACAAGAAACAAAAAAAACTATTTGTTACCTACTTTCCTATCTGCTCATTTGTTTTGAGTTTTTTTGTTTTTTGTATATATGTCTATGTTTAGTACTTCAGTTATTGATTATTGGTATTGTTATTATTTTTATTATTATCATCATTTTTGTACTATGCACTATATTGCTATAAGATGAATTTAGGTTATTGGGGAAGTAAAGAGGGGGTAGGATTAAATAAGCTTATGCTTCATCCTACTCCTTTTCGGACATGTACTTATTATTATTATTGTTGTATTCATTATTGTTGCACTTTGCACATGTTCGAAATAAATCATTCAAATCAAAATCAAATCAAATCAAATCTATGGGTCAGTCCATGTCAAAGCATCCAGAGAATCAGACATTTCCTCAGGTCACCCTCTCAAAAATGCATCCAAATATTAACATAGGTATTTCTTATGGATTTATGAAATACTACCACATGTTAGACAAATATAGTTTTGAAGTAAAGGTCTTCCACAATCTTTGGTCTAATCTTTTTTGATTATTTTGATGAAGTTGGGTTTGTTACATGTTTAAGGTCCTGCTCCTCTATGGTTTGACGTACATATTAGATTGTTGTTCTCCAGGGTAAACTTCAGATTAGCTTTATTTACTTTGCTTGCTCTACAATATGGCTCCAAATTTGACTGAAAAGCCCCCCCAAAATGATCGCAAAAATGGTGATACTTTTTAAATGCCACAAATCAGAAAGTTTAAGAAAGTTTTTCTTGGGACTTTTCCTGATACAACTCTTTGATAATGCACTTTAATCTTGTTTGTATTTTGGTAGGAATGACAAATAAGAAAAATGTTTTGGCCAATTTTTAATAATTAAAAAAAAGCTATTTTGAATCAATCACATTACACAATACCATAGATTGCTAATATAATTAAATACATTGGATTATTATTATTTTTTATACTAAAAATAATAAAGAAAATCAATAAAAATTTAGAAAAGAAGAAATTAATATTATAATAAATAACATTGTAGGCAAAATGAACAAAAAACAAGGAGAATAACCAGGAAAATGAACAAAAAACAAAACAATAATAATGAAAATCCACCAAAATTAACAAAATAAGAATATAAACAAAATAATATAATATAAACAAAATAGTAGTAATTATTCATATTAATATTAATAAACATAAAATCAAAATGAGCAAAAAAACCCAAACCAAAATAATAAAGAAAATCAACAAAAACCAACAAAACCATGAAATAAAGAAAATTTAAACATTACTAAAATAAGAAGGAAAAACTAAATAATTAATTCAAAACAAAACAGTGGATAATAACATATGACGTGGTGTCTGTGAAAACCATATGAGCCTGAACTCACCATCATGTCATGGAAGGTCTTGGTGACCACAAACGCCATGCTCCAGTTGGTCAGGACGCACATGGCGCTAGCGAAACCTCGCGCTTTTACGGGGAAGATCTCAGACATGACAAGCCACGGGATGGGACCCCATCCCAGGGAGAAACCTGCACCCAAACCAGGGCCCGCCTATTAGCATCAGGTGGTGGCGGGTGTGTGGTCATGTGACCAAAGGAGGGACTCACCTGTGATGAACACCGCCAGGCTGCTCAGCGCCAGCCACCGCAGGTCCAGAGCGGGCGCCGCTGTCGCCATGACGCTCAGTGTCGTCGTTGGGGGGAGCTGGTGCTGCTGGGACATCAGGTAGAAGTAAACTCCAAAGGAGGTGGTGCTGATCGCCATGGCAGCGCCTGCATCAGGAAAACATACCCACAGTTAGTGCTGGTGACTGAAGGCGGAGTCAAAGGGTCATGTGACGCTGTTTACACCATTCACATCATGTGCAACCACAACGTAAATATGTTAATAATACGACCATTTGACTTTTAATTATATATATATATATATATATATATATATATATATATATATATATAAAACCCTCCAGCACAAAACCAGAGGGTCAGTCTCACAGCAGTATTTCTAGCTATAGCCTCAAATACATTATATGGGTCAAAAGGTTTATGCATAAAATCAAAGTAAAATGTCTCCTGAACACTTCTAACTATGAGTGTTTGTAAAATTCCTACCATAACTGTTTTAAATCATGCCCTTTATGAAGAAAAACAACTGACTGACAGTAATTAACACTAAAGCAAAGAAAAATCGGCTCAAAACACGACTTTCCTTTACGCTCAGGTTACATATTTCCCCGTCACGTTTGGTACCGTTGGAAAGATCAGGATTCGCTCTAGACAACCCTTAAGAAGAAATCTACATAATTCTATATTTGAACCAATGAGAGGCCTCAGAACAAAGCCTTCTCCAGTAAACAAAATCCCTTGTTGCTATGGCAATGTTGAAAAACTGCCTCTGATTGGTTGAATTAGTGTCACGCAGGCATTTTTAATAAACTTTCAGATAAATATAAAATCTTAATTTCTGAAATTTCACCCAAATGACTGGTTTTGTACTGGAGGGTCACATATATGGAAATATTAATATAAACAATTATACAAACACCAAATTTTACTTTTCTCTCTTCATTTAATTTTTCACTCATTTGTTGCTGCTGTTACATTTAATTTAATGAAATAAATAACGTCTTATTTTATCTTGTATTTTTTATCTTATCCTTTATCTAATAGTTTATGCATTATCTGATATCTTGACCTTACATTATATTTTATACCTTAGCTTATATTTATTTATATCTTATTCCTGAACTTATATTTTATATATTACACTTATATTTTATATCTTAAAACTTATTTCTATCTTATACCTCATCTTATATCTTACACATATCTTATATTTTATCTTACATCGTAAACTTATTTATATCTTATCCCTTAACTTATATATTTTACCTTATATACATTACACCTTATCTTATATTTATTTATATACATCTTATTCCTTAACTTATATCTTATCTTATATTCGATACCTCATCTTATATCTTAAATTTTAGATTTTCTTATCTCATCTTATCGTCACCTGAGATGACCAGGAGGACCTTCCTTCCAGCTCTGTCCATAATGACTGCTGCCACTGCCGTGAAGACCACCTGGACCAGACCCACCAGGACCGAGCCCACATCCCCGGGCTGCAAGAGCACAACAAACACATCAGTTAGCTTGTTCTGTGTGCAGCCGCAGCTTCTCCAGGTTCTCCAGGTGCTGGGTTCCTCACCAGATTGGCCTGTTCACAGATGCTCTCTGCGTAGAACATGATGGCGTTGATGCCCGTCATCTGCTGGAACACCATGAGCAGGACGCCGATGAGCAGAGGTTTGTAGACGCCTGGGTCCTTCAGGTCCGACATCTGGAAGGACGAGCCCTGGGGAGACAAGGGGTCAAAGGACAGCTGTAGACAGAGGGGTCAAAGGTCAGATCTGGAACATAAACTCTAGACAGAGGGGCTAGAGGTCAACTGTAGACAGAGAGGTCAAAGGTCAGATCTGGAACATAAATTATAGACAGAGGGGCTAGAGGTCAAAGGTCAGATCTGGAACATAAACTATAGACAGAGGGGCTAGAGGTCAACTGTAGACAGAGAGGTCAAAGGTCAGATCTGGAACATAAATTATAGACAGAGGGGCTAGAGGTCAAAGGTCAGATCTGGAACATAAACTATAGACAGAGGGGCTAGAGGTCAACTGTAGACAGAGAGGTCAAAGGTCAGGTCTGGAAGGTAAACTGTAGACAGAGGGGTTAAAGGTCAGGCATGAAAGGTAGACTCTAGACAAGTGTCAAAGGTCAGGGCTGCATGGTCAACTTAAAACAGAGGGGTCTGGAAGGTCAACTACAGACAAAGGGGTCAAAGTTCAGGGCTGGGTGATTGACTGTAGACAGAGAGGTCAAAGGTCAGGTATGGAAGGTTGACTAGACAGATGGGTCAAAGGTCACCTCACCTGCTCCTCACAGGTGTCCTCTATGCGTGCACACTCCCACTCCACGGGGGCGTCGGGGCCCCTCAGGAAGCGGAGCGCCTCCTCGGCTTCCCGCCTCTTCCCCTGGGACAACAGGAAGCGCGGCGTCTCCGGCATGAAGCACATGAAGACCATGAGCAGCGTGGGTGGGATGGAGCAGCAGATGGCCAACCAGCGCCAGTGGACCACCAGACCTGGACCACAAACACAAGCAGCACCGGCCCGGTTACAGCACATGTCAGTTGAGATCAGAACCTCAACCAACCTACAGAAACCTCAGGCCCTACAGAACCTCAGAACCCTCAGAACCTACAGAACCCTCAGGCCCTACAGAACCTCAGAACCTACAGAAACCTCAGGCCCTACAGAACCTCAGAACCCTCAGAACCTACAGAACCCTCAGGCCCTACAGAACCTCAGAACCTACAGAAACCTCAGGCCCTACAGAACCTCAGAACCTTCAGGACCTGCAGAACCTCAGGACCTACAGAACCCTCAGGCCCTACAGAACCTCACAACCCTCAGAACCTTCAGGACCTGCAGAACCTCAGGACCTACAGAACCCTCAGAACCTACAGAACCCTCAGGCCCTACAGAACCTCAGAACCTACAGAAACCTCAGGCCCTACAGAACCTCAGAACCCTCAGAACCTACAGAACCCTCAGGCCCTACAGAACCTCAGAACCTACAGAAACCTCAGGCCCTACAGAACCTCAGAACCTTCAGGACCTGCAGAACCTCAGGACCTACAGAACCCTCAGGCCCTACAGAACCTCACAACCCTCAGAACCTTCAGGACCTGCAGAACCTCAGGACCTACAGAACCTTCAGGACCTACAGAACCTTCAGGACCTACAGAACCTTCAGGACCTACAGAAACCTCAGGCCCTACAGAAACCTCAGAACCTTCAGGACCTACAGAATACCTCAGAACCTACAGAACCTCAAGACCCATAGAACATCAGAACCTTCACACATCTGTACATGACATTCACTTGAATGGGAGAACAACCAAGTGTGTAGATGTTCTATTATACACATGCTATGTATTTCTATTCTATTATATTCTGTGCTTTTCTCTTCTCTTCTATGGTATTCTATGTTATCCCATTTCATTCTATTCTATACTATGTATTTTTATTAAATTCTCGGCTTTTTTGTTCTATTCTGTGCTATTCTATGCCATGCTTTTCTGTTATTTTCTGTTCTATCCTGTTCTATGCTATCCCATGACATTCTGTTCTATTTTACACTATGCTTTTCTATTCTATTCTATGCATTTTTATTATATTTTCTAGACTTTTTTGTTGTATTCTGTGCTATTCTATTCTATGCTTTTCTTTTCCATTCTGTCGTATGCTATTCTATACTATCCCATGCCATTCTATTCTACACTATGCCATTCTATGCTATGCTTTTCTATTCTATGCTTCCTCCATTCTATCCCATGTAATTCTAGTCTAGTCCAGTGTTGTCTATGCTCTTCTAATTAGGTCTACATTTCTCTGCACTTTGAAAACAGTCACAGTTCTCACACTGGTAGAAAGCGTTAAAAATCAGAAATGTGTGAATGATCTTCAACCAGAACTGTGTTACTTTATCAATTTACGATCAATTTATGAAAATCTGGCTATTCTTGAAGTGATACGATAATAGCCTGGTTTCTGTTGGGTCTGGTCCAGGTTTAATGGACTCCCTGTGACTCTGTCCATGTCACGGTCTCTTCTAGACCAGGGGACGGGACGGGGCGGCCCCCTTCCCCCCTCCCCCACCCTCCGTCACACAGAGGCCTCTGTCCGCCAAACGTCACCGGCATGCGGCTAACTCGATTACATCCGGCGCTGCTCTTTTGTCACAGGTCAAACCTCTGCTGTCCAACAGGAATGTGGGACAAAAAAAAGGAAAATGTGATGGCATCGTGTCACATGACGGTCAGGTTTTCACCGCCGCTGCCGCTCATTTCTTCTGCACAACCTTTGATCCAGGATCAGGAGTCAGAGTTTATGAATAACCGGGTCTATCATATACTCAGAGGTAATGAAAATGCAACACTTTAAATTCTGGTTTATTTTCGGTCAGAGTCTGAGTTGTTCAATTTTAGTTCTTAAGTGACAGTTGGAGTCACAATGGACACTTTGTTCCAGATGAATGGAGTTGTTCCTGCCGAGAAGGAGATTCTAAAGACAGGGGATACTTGGGATACTTCATCTATTTCTGTGATTGATTATTTTTTCTTATCAACTCTGTAAAGCCCTATGAGATGACCTTGTTGCTATTTGTGGCTCTACAAATAACATTTAATTGAATGGAATGAATGGTCATCATGTAAATCAATATGAGTTGTATTCTTAACAATACATATTGATTAATCTGATTAATCACAGGTTTCCTTTTGATTCATTTCGATTAATCACAATTAAATACCATTCTGTTTTAATCTAAAACTTCAATACAATATTTTTTTACTCATTCTTATTAATTTATCATCCATCCATCCATCCATCCATCCATCCATCCATCCATCCATGGTTCCTCTCATGGCTGTTTCCTTCCACTGCTGCAGAAAAACTAACCTGACTGTTACCATCTGGGAGTCTTCCACACCTGCTCTGCGGCCTTATATAAAATACTTGCATGTGATTAGATTAAAAATCTGTCCGTCTCTTGACCGACGCGTCGCTTCATCCACTCACGTTGAAGTCAAGCCGCTTAATGAGCAAAAATAGTTTTCATCAGGTACATACACATCAACAGAAGGGGTTTAAAATTAACATTTATATGTGACGTTTATTTATAACTGCAACTACTACGATGCCCACATAGTTGTTCTGGTAAACGTTGGAGGAAAGCATGGTTCTCCATTTATCCTTCAGACATAGTTCGGGGCTACTGAACACCTGCCGCGGCTGTGGTTGTCATTTCTTCCTCCCAGTTCCATTATTGTCAGCCCTAGTTTACAGCCTCTTTGACTTGGTCCTCTACCAACACAACCATAGGGGTACCACAATAACCATGGGCTTCTGCACTGGTACTATTTCTTTATCCACCAGTGGATCCATCTGATAGATTAAACTGTTGCCAAACCCGGTCAGAAGAAGAGTGAAAACATCATTTCCATTAACAAACACTTCCAAAGTCATCCTCTGTTCATCTTTTAAGGAATGAACATGTGGTAGAGTCACCAAATCACTGGAAATAGTCGAGTCGATATGGACACTTGAATACCAAAGGCACACTGCACAGACTACACTGCTGTCACTTCTGCTTAACGTCACACCAGACACAACGCTTCCGGGTAGTCCCACCCTGGAATACTGATTGGCTCCTTCATTTGGAAACAGATTCGATCCCCGTGCTCCTCAGATGGTTGTGTGACCGTAGCGTAACGCAGCCAGATGGTGCAAGTCAGGTTACAGAAAAACCTCCACACAGCTGAAACGTTTGTTATTTGTTTTAAATCCACAGAATGAACTGAAATGGAATTAAATTCAGAAGGAAAAGCTGATAAATACTTGACCAAATTCACTGAAGAAAGAAAGAATGAATGAATGAATGAATGAATGAATGAATGAATGAATGAATGAATGAATAAATGGATGGATGGATGGATGGATGGATGGATGGATGGATGGATGGATGGATGGATGGATGGATGAGCCAAACACAGCTTCTCTGCATCGGTGGAAAACAATGAGTCAAATGCATGAGGTCAGTCTGAGGGGCGGGGCTTCATACCTGCAGCGTACACTCCCAGAATGCCGAGCACCACCATGAGCTGCACACAGGAGCCCAGAGTTCCACGCACTCGCTCGTGGGCCATCTCTGAGATGTAGAGCTGCAAAACAAGCCACATCTGGAACATCAGGAATCTGCTGAACATCAGAGCGTTTTGACTGAACCAGAGACAATGTCAGGATTTTAAGGAGGTTTGGACGACTCTGACTTATTTTAGCGATAAGAAAAACACAGTGATCATTTAAAAGGACGTATGAATACAGTATAATAACAAAATATAGAACAATATCTGAATATGTTGCAATGGAGTTATAATGTAGAAGGAACTAGAAAAGCACTCTGAGAGTGCAAACCTCCGCCAAGGCAGACCTCCCCCTCCAAATGAAGAGAGGAGGGGGGAGGCCACCAATGAGGTTATGTTTTTTGCCAGAGTCTGTCTGTCTGTCTGTCTGTTAGTTAGCAAGATAAGTCAAAAAGTTATGGACGGATCTTGATAAAATTTACACAGTAGGTTGGTAAAGGGGAGATCTGGAAATGATTAGATTAGATCCGTTCATACGTTTTTGACATATCTTGACCCCCCCCCCCATAGGGATCACCACCAAAATGTAATTATTTCCAGATCTCCCCATTACCAACTTACCCTGTAAATTTCATCAAGATCCATCCATAACATTTTGACTCATCTTGCTAACTAACAAACAGACAAACAAACTGGCAAAAACATTACCTCCTTGGGTTACATTAATATAGACTATCATGATTGAGAGATATTATCACATCTATTAAATACTGTATTTGTAGAGTAGAGCCCAACCCATATGGGATTTTTGGGGTTGATTTCAATGACGATACTGGGGGCTAAAAAAAAAAAAAAGAAGCTAATAACAGATATACAGTTTCTGCAGATACTGTATATCTGGGGTCTCAAACATGCAGCCCACCAAACATTCCAGCGCGGCCCCTGGGATGAAATTACAAAAGGTCAATAATTCCACCAGTCAATGCTGTGAAACTGATATTCGTTCAGGTTCCACATACAGACCAATAAATAATAACAGCATAATCACCTACAAAACAAATAATGACCACATTTTCTTCTCAGTTTGATGTGAAAGAAATAATTTTACATTATGCCAATAAATGATGACAACTTCAATTTTTTGTCTGTTTTAGTGCAAAAAAAAGAAATCATTAAATTCTACAAATATTTACATTCATAAACTATCCTGTAACAATAAAATGTGAAAATCCTGAACAAATATGAACAACTTAAAATGTCTAAAGGAAATGAAGCACAATTTTAACAATTTTCTGCTTGTTAATAAGTGTAGAAATAATAAATCGAGGCATACTATTGTTGATATTTCCCTTGTTTTTATTAATAAATGTCTGTATTTACAAGTTATTTTGAACTTTTTTTTGGATAGTTTATAAAGATTAGTATTTTCATAATTTCATAATTTTTTTTGCATGAAAACAACGACTAAAATCTACATTTGTCATTATTTATAGGTTATTATGTTTTCATTTTACTTGTTTCACCCATTGGAGATTAAATCAGGCTGAATGTGGCCCCTGAAAAACATGACTTTGAGACCCCTGCTCTATATTGTCACCTGACTTCACTCACATATGAACGTTTCCATCCCATAGTTAATCCATAGGGTTTAATATGATGTGGGTTTAATGATGTGGGTTCACCCTCTGCACCTAGAAGAGCTTCAAATCTTCTGGGGAGGTGTTTCAATCATTCCTCCCAGAAATATTAGTGAGACAGAAGGCCTGGCTCTAACACTAACCCTGGCTTTCAGTGTTCACTCTAATTCATCCTTAAAGCCTTCTATAGGGTTAAAGGTCAAGACTGTTTTCAGGCCAGTCAGGTTCATCTACATCAAACTTTCTCATCCATGTCTTTTATGGACCTTACTTTGTGCACAGTCATGTTGGAACAAGCTTCAGACCTTGGAAATGTCCAAAGACTTTGTCCAAAATCTCTTGGTGCTAAAGCAAGAGATTTTGGACAAAGCTGCATTTACACTGATAAGGTTTCGCTGTGGAAAAGCTGTGACACAGATAAATCTTTGCTGCCAAACCATACATTTAGGAGGAAAAAAACATCATCTTCATTAATTAGTGATAGGTTATAAACATATAAATAACATATAAATATCATAGTTTTTCATTAAAAAACATTGATTATGCAAATCTTGTTGTGTAGAAGTTGACAATAAAAAGTGTTTGTCAATGCTTTGTGTTAAAATATACAGAAACAAAGTAAAGGAAGTGGAAGTGATTTAGGTTTAAGTTTACTTCCTCCCACTCTTTTTCAAATGCTGAAAAATGTCGACTATGTTATCTGATGGTTTTATGTGCTCAAAATAGAATCAAATACATTTTCAAGACCAAATTCAAGCACTTTTAAAGGTCATTTTCACTTTATCATTGGGTTTAAATCCACATCAGGGTTCTCACAAGTCCTGGAAAAACCAATTGACCAATTTTCTTGTCATGAAAAATATGTAGAAAATGAAAAAAAAACTCCCACAAAAGTCAAGTGTCCTAGAAATGGTTACCCTGGAAAATTATTTCTCCTACCACTGTCTTGTAACCTTGTTGTGCTTAAACTGAGATGAGAGAAAAGAAAATGTTTATCAGTGATTTATAGAAAATATACAAATATTTGTATAACAACATTGAAATTCAAGGATTTCAAGGACCTATAGGGACCCTGGTTTTGTTTAACATGATATCTATAAAAATGGTAGTTAGTGGTTTTAAAATCTTAATGAAACATTAATGTGACATCAAATAGAAAACTATAGGGTATCATGAAGACATGTCATATTCAGGATTCGTACAAAAATTCAAGTTCAAATTCAAGCATTTTCAAGGCGTTGAAGCATCAATACGAACCCTGTGTTCTATGTCATATTTTGTGATGGTGTTGTTTCTTACCGGAACCACTAGCGACGTAACTCCGCTGGCGAGACCAGTCAATGCTCGGCCGGCGTACAGCATCCACACGTTCTGTGCTGCGATGATGATGGTGAAGCCGAAGACGAAGGGAAGCGAGCAGAACATCAGGCTGAGCTTCCTACCGATCCGCTCCACCATCCAGCCGCCCAGTAGGCCACCTAAGGCCGCGCCCACCGTCACAATGGACTGGAAACACAACAGGCTGCTTCGTCAAACCTCACGTCACTTCATCCTATGCTTCACATTTGCTCCCCGTCTTTGCTGGCGTGCCCCAGGGCTTAGTACCAGACTCCCTTCTGTTTATCATTTATATCTGGGGTGTCAAACATTTGACCCATGGGCCAAACCTGGTCCACCAAAGGGTCCAATCCGGCCCACAGTGCAAAGATTACACTGAAGTTCGAATCATTATTATTATTATTATTATTATTATTATTATTATTATTATTATTATTATTATTATTATTATTATTATTATTATTATTATTATTATTATTATTATTATTAATATTATTATATATTTCTGTTGTTATTATCATTATGACTACACTTTTCATTTCCCCCTCTCTACCCCCCCCCCCATCTTCCCCATCACCCCTAATCAATCCATACTGTTTAGTTGTTCTTTACATTTAATTTCTTTTCATTATAACATGATGTCATTATTGTTGTTTGTCATTAGTCCGTCATAGTTGTTTCTGATTTGTTTTTGGTTAATTTGTGTCTTGTTGTTTGTCTGGTTAACTATCACTAAATAAATAAATCAATGACTAAAAAGTTCAAATCATTTTAATTCAGGTTCTACATTCAGATCAATATGATATGAAATGGATCAAAACCAGTCAAATAACAATATAATAACCTATAATTAATGAAAACTACAAATGTCTGTTTTGGTTTTAGTGTTAAAAAAGTAAAATTACATGAAAATATTTAAATGTAACTATTCTTTAATGAAAAATGTGAATAATCTGAACAAATATGAATAATCGTAAGTGTTTTAATCAGTTTAATTCTACCCAGTACTATATATTTTGTTTATTTATAGATCCACTGAAGTCTGTACTTTTTTTTTTTTTTTCAAAGAAATGTCTCCACGGAAATTCTAAGTGAGGAGACATGCTGGACCACTGTGCGTCAGGAGGGGGAAGGGGAGATGGTCTTCTGGTCAACAGGCTTCATGTTGACCAGAAGGTCATGATTCATTTCAGCTGGAGTTGTTTATGGAAAATTTTCCACAGAAAGTGGCTTTTTAAATGCTGCGTAATGTCACAATTTTCACCAATGCTTTCTTTCTTAACATCATATTTAATAATTCTTCTTCTTCTATGGTGCTACACACCATGGGCATTTACTTTGAGGGTGAATGATGACGCAGTTCACGCCAAAATGGTTCGGCTTTGTGTATGGGAACTATTTTTTGGTGCGGCGAAACACAGCCGACGCACACCAAGGACTGTCAGTGAGAGCCCCCACCCCCTTGGTGCGCGTCGGATGTGGTTCTCCGCATCAAAAAAATAGTTCCCATACACAAATGAGTAAGACCAGGGGCGTCACAGCCATTTAAAATGTGGGGGTGTTCTTTGTGAGTCTATCATCAGAAAATTAACAAACAATTATCCAATAATGGTTCAATTTTTAGATTAAAAAAGTAATATATGGCCGAAAATAACAACACAAATGTGTTTTTCCTCAATTAAACATTTACTCAATTCATAAGTCAAAATTATGTGATAAAAAGTAAAAAAAAAATGATATGTTTGATTTAAAAAAAATCTGACACTGATTTTACAGACACTGTTCCTCTTTTTTCTTATAAAAATGTTGTGTCCTTGTCAGGGGGGTACTGGACTAAAAATATGTTCTTCAGGGGGAACATCACTGAAAAAAGTTCTAGAACCACTGTCTTAGGGTAAATGTCACAGAACAACACATACTTTAGTTAACTTAGTTTAACAACGGTAACATTTCTCATTATTTACTGGTTAATGACTGTTCGATTACACTGCGAAGAAGAACGGTTTACATTTAGCCGGTGAACTGAGGTGCGCTTCTTTTACATATGCTGTTGTGCCGCCCGGGCGGGTAAACAGTTTAAACCATAGATATTGTAACAGCCCCGAAATGTTATTGATGTTTGTTTGACATGATTGTGACGACAGTAACTGTTTATCCTGAAATAAAAAGTAGGTGAGACCAACTCTCCGTCCGTTTCCTGGATCCAGTAACGATACAATATATAAACTCAGGAAAAAGTGGAGGGTATGAAATCATCTGGTTGGAGAAGTGGGGGTGTTGCAACACCCCCATCCCCCACGGGTGCGACGCCCATGAGTAACACGAGTCCTTTTGCCATGAATCATTCACCCTCGAAAAAAATGGCCAGTACGTGGAAAGTAATGAGGAGACAAAATCAAGTACATTAATTCACTTTAGACGAAATACTTAGTTGGCGCCGCAAGAATGCAGTTAGTGTAGGAATCCAACCTGTGGTCAGTTCTCATAGATTCAGACATTGGCTGGGTCGCCAGGAAAACACTTATTTAGGTCTGGGAACAGTGGGGAAACACTGAATTTGGCCAAGGGGTGGTGTATCCCTTTAAGGAAAAATGTTAAAAACTTGGACTCCGCAAGCCCGGAGACACGGACTGTTCAACAGAACCTCCAGAGTCCTACAGTGGAGTCTCCCCCGACAGAGGCCGCCTCGGAAAACATCGGAGGCGATGCGAGAGGAAGTAGAAGTACGACTGTCGTGGTGGATTTACAGCTAAGCTAAGAGCTAACCTGTTCCGACTGCTGCTTCCATCAGTCCTACTCGCCAACGTACGCTCACTGGTAAACAAACTGGACTACCTGAAGCTGGATTTAAACACCAAACATGATCCACCAGACTGATGCATCCTCATTCTCACCAGAAGTGGCTCAACTCTTCTGTCCCGGACACCGACATTAGCCATTTTTATAATAGTATTTGGGGGACTAGGGAGGAATTAGTCCTTTTAAATGTAAAATGTGACTATTCACAGAAAATTCAAGGTATGAAAACAACTTCTGGAATGAATTAATTTCATAAGTAGAGGTACCACTGTATTCTGATTCTGATGATATTCAAAATAAACCATCATTAATCCATGAAAACGACACAAAAACAAAAAGAGAAACAAAGAACATATGACATCCTATGTGTGTTTATTTTTCTCCTGTTGACACTTTGTTTTGATTTATTTGGTTTGGTTTTTACTTCTCCTTTTGGTAACGTATTGTTATGCATATCATTACTCGTTTTGAATTCATTTGCATTAAAAAATGACAGTTAAAAACAAAAAAACAAACACACTGCTACTGGTTTTAAGACATTTTTTGTGACATGATGTAGAAAAGGAAGTCACTCAAAAACAGTAAAAATCTAAAGTTCAAAGTGTCATAAAAGAGTAAAACGACATAAATGTGGTTGCATGGCTGCTTCTGCTTTGGCTGTTTTTATGATTTGTGCCTTATGTCAGACGTGATGAAGCCACATGATGCCATGAAACTGCTGAGTTTGTCCTGTTGAAACATCTGCTTCCACCCCACACTAAAACACACCGAACATTAACACTAGATTTGGAGTCAAATACAGTCACATGATATGTGGCCAGAGAAATGCACTGAAGGCCCTGTTCTCTGATCATGTTTATGCACTCCTTATTGATTTAGTGCTAATTTTCTGCCGATTTTCATAGATTTTTGTTGATTTAGCGCTTATTTTCTGTTCATTTTAAATAATTTTACTCATTAGTGCTTATTTTCTTTCCATTTTCATCCATTTTATTGATTTAGTGCTTATTTCTTGTTAATTTTAAATATATTTTTTACTCATTTGTGCTTAATTTCTGTCCATTTACATTGGGTTTTGTTGAATTTGCACTTATTTTCTGTCCATTTTCCTAGATTCTTATTGATCTGGTGTATTTTCTGCTAATTTTCATTGATTTAGGTTGATTTTTTGCTCATTTTGGGTTCATTTTAATTTATTTTTTATTAAATTTTATGTATTTTCTACTCGCATTATTATATTTTGTAGTAATTGAAGCTAATGAAAATAGTTTATGAATTCATGTTCATTTTTGCTCATTACCTCCACCAAGGAGGTATAGATGCTAGAACCACTCACTCACTGTGCCCCTATCTTTTGACTGTGACCCTATTAACCTTGGCAGAGGTTTGCAGTCTCTGACTGTCATGTTTTATTAAAGGGCTCCTTCCACTGAAAACCACTTTGTGTAACTCTTTTTACAAAGTGGTAGTTCACAACAAGTTCTATATGCATATGCAACACTCCAAGAAGTGAAATTCAACCCACATGTGTGCACTGGTCAACCCACCATAGACACAGACGTACGAGCGACTCAGAACAGGTATAAACTAGCTACATCACTAGGTCATAAGCCCCGCCCCAAAGCCATGTATAGCATCACTCACAGGGCTCATCCCCGCCCACAGGATAGTTACACAAACGTTATGCATTTTTGTATTATATACATTATATGTGTAAACGTTATCAGCATACAAAACTACTTTTATATATATATATAAAAAACCCTAGTACATATACATACCACGCAGCCCAACTAATGCCGCACCATCTCTCCATGCGTTTGCTTTTAACCCTGAGTTGTGGTACCCTTTATGTGACAGGTCATAAATAACAGGATTGTCTGAAACCACGAAGATCAACTGCTCACGCCTGTTCAAATACACCACCATTTTATTCAGGTGGTTGTTGAGTGTGGTTGTCCTGCCTCCTCCTTCCTTTTGATTGGTCAGTAGCTTTTGTTTGTGACATTGACGAGCGCAGCGCTGTTCTAAAAGTTAAACCAACTCACAGCAGTCAAGAAACGGTCTCTCACTGCAGTTTTTTTTTTGTTAGTTCTGAAGGTGTTTAGTGCTCTTGACGCTGACCTACATAGGTTTGTATTGAAAGCTGGTGTCGACGGTGCTAAAACACATCCTGTGGACACATGCTCTGATCCACAAACTTTCTGTGAAGCTGTGACACAGTGGAAACAGTCATACACAGGCTGTTAGGGGCTGGTACCACTCAGAAAACAGCTGGAAACAAGACAACTATAACCTCATTTATCACAGAACTGACGCACAATTCATTCAACCATAGTGGCGACCACTACAATATAAATGAAATAACCATAAAAGGTGACTTTTAATGTTTTCTGTTCATTTTCATTGGTTGTTGCTGCCTTAGTCCATGTTTGCCATTATTTTTTGTTGAATTTTTGCTCATTTTCTGTTCATTTCCATTCATTTCTAGTCATTACTCCACCCTTGAAGGGGACAGTAGTGTTGTTTTTGAGTCGGTTTGTCTGTTTGTCGGTCAACAACTTTACAAAAAAACTACTGCACCAAGTTTCATGAAATTTTCAGGAAAGGTGCAAGGTGGACCAGAAGAAATCCCATTAAATTTTGGTAAATGTAGGTCAAAGGTCAAGGTTACAATAACTAAAAAATGTGTTTTACTATGATAAGAGATGGGGAAAATCAGGTAAAATGTGTGAGTAGGTGGGGTTTGTTGTGCGTGGCACCACTTCTTAGTGCTCATTTTCAGTCAATTTTCATGGATTTTTGTTGCTTTAGTGCAGGGGTGCGCAACTCCGGTCCTCAAGGGCAGGAATCCTGTATGTTTTCAATATTTCCCTCTGCCAGCACAACTGATTCAGTTAATGATCAGTTCATCATCCAGCTCTACAGGAGCTGATAATGATGTAATGGCTTTCAGGTCTAACGGAAGAGTGAAACATCTAAAACTTGTAGGATAGTTACCCTTGAGGCCTGGCGTTCCCCATTCCTGCTTTAGTACTGATTTTCCCCATTTACTTTTGTTGATTTTTGCACTTTTCTGTACATTTTAATAGATTTTTGCTGAATTTGTGTTTAGTTTCCGTTTATTTCAATCCATTTTTCTTGACTCACTGCTTATTTTCCTGTTTATTGTTGTTGATTTAATGCTTATTTTCCACTTGTGTCATTTGCTTTGGTAAATATGAGCAAATTAATACATAATAATTGGACAGAACAGCTTAATAATAATAAATAATAATTACTTTGGTGCTGCCTCTAGTGGCTGTGGTTGGTATTACATCCTCACACTAAAACACTGGATTCCTTTTGGAGCGGAGGTCCTCACCCTTGTTTAGGACACATTTGACCTTTGACCTGGGTCATAAAGCTACATTGCTATGATGCTAACATGGTCCGGTTCTTACCCCGAACCACGAGGCCTGCTCGTCATTGAGCTGGAGCCGGGGATCAGAGATGGTCCTCAGGTCAGGGATGGCTGGAGAACTGTAGCCCAGGACGAAGCCGAAGCTCATGGGCCCCAGGACAGATGCAAATGTGGCCAGGTACAACTTCCTGTTCTTCACTTTACTGTGGAAAGAAAAGAGGAAGAGAAAGGTCAAAGGTCAGGGTGTGTTCAGCATGTTTACATATTAACTGGACCTGATAATCAAGGTAAATATTGATCTTTTTTTTTACATTAAATGGGTTTGATCGTGTAATCTGTAGCTTTTTTTTTTTACTCATTTCATCATCGGTCGTTTTTATTTTTTATTAATTTGTATTTTTTCTTTTCCTTTGCTTTTCTTCTTCCCTGGAAGATGCCTTTCTGCTCTGAAAATCAACAGTGTATGTGTGTGCATGTGTGTGTGTGTGTGTGTGTATGGAAAATGTAATTCAGTTCATTTCACTTTTAATTCGAGCACACAAAACCATCAAAACATCAAGGCATCAACCAAAATGGTCAACAACATTTGTTTGCACTCGAAAAGGAGTGGGAGGAAGTAAAGTTTATAAACTCCACCCCCTTTTTTTTACAAACTAATAATCAAATAAATTTGGCTTCCTATGTTTTACCACACTTTTTCTATCCATTAACACAAAGCATCCATATAAATCATTTATACACACATTTTTCCACACAATCCCATTTGTATAATCAACTAAAAGCATATTTCTATTTGCTTTAAATTTACTACAACTATAGTATTTCATAAATATGATAATAATACCCAATTAGGATAGTCTATATCAGGGGTGTCAAGCTCACTTTAGTTCAAGGGCCACATTTAGCAAAATTTTATCTGAAGTGGGCTGAACCACTGGAATAATAATATAATAACACGTAAATAATGTCAACTCCAAATATTTCTTTATACTTTAGAGTGAAAAAATGAAAATTAAATAATGAAAATGTTTACATTGGTAAACTATGCTTTCTAACAATGTGAATAATGTGAAACAAATGAAAAAATAAGCCTAATTTTAACAATATTAGTCTTTTGTTTGTCATTTCCACATGTTCATTATAACTCACTGATCATAATGGATCTACAATCACACCAAATATTTAATCAGGCAGATTATTCTTAAAATTTCACTGACTTCTCTTGAAAAAAAAAATTAAAATCTTCATATATTTGTTCAAATGTATTCAAATGTTTTGTGAAATTATCCTTTGAGTGTAAATATGTGAAAGTATTAACATTTACAAAAGGGAAAAATAGAGTTGTGATTATTTCATGATTATTACGATCGTATGTTACTGATCTGACCCACTTCAGATTGGATTGATCTGAATGTGGAACCTGAACTACAACGATTAATATCTTAATGTATATTTTTGAAAATTCAAATTCAAACCATGGGCCAGATTGAACCCTTTGGTGGGCCGGACTTGGCCCCTTGGCCTTGTGTTTGACACCTGTGGTCTATATTAACGTATTGCAATAATATCTTATTTTATGCATTCTTCTACATTATAACTACATTTTCACTTATTCAGATAGTATATTCTGTAATTTGTTATTATACTAGTTTTCATACATTATTTTAAAAGGACAAATTAAAGAAGACTTTTTTAGATTTTGACCCAGTTTATTCCACAGACAGACCCCTTAACAGAGATACACTGGCTTTTTGACTTTGTTCTATACTTCATTTTAATAAAAAAATAAATAAATTATTCCCCTTAAGTTATAGTCACTTTTCCTGAGTTGAAACATCTGCTGTAAACTACTGCATATATTCATGAACTTTTAAACATAATATTATTAGTATTAAGGTTGACAATATCATGTAGTTTTAGAGTATTTCATTTCATAAATAGGGACTTTTTGGTGCCAAGTACTGTGCTTGAGTAACAATTGGAAAAGGCTTCTTTTGAAGTAAGCTATTTGTAGTAGTGATTAAACTGTATAAACTCTCCGCAGAGATTTGCTTCCTTTCTGCTCATTTTAATTCATTTCTACTGTTTTAAAGGTCATTTTATTCAGTTTTACTCATCTGCTTGTTTTCTTTAAATTTTCAGTCCTTTTTGATGATTTCATGCTTATTTTCTGTTCATTGTAACTCATTGTTTTATTTCTCACTAAGCGTTTGTTTCATTATGTTTTTCCCCATTCATTTTCATTTATTGTTGTTTCATTGCAAATTTTTAGCTTGTTTTGTCAATTTTGTGCTTATTTTCTGTTCATTTTTGTCATTTTGATGCTAATGTATTGCTCTTTTATTAAGTTTTGTTAATTGTGTGCTTATTTTCTGTTCATTTTTGTCATTTTGATGCTAATTTATTGCTCTTTTATTAAGTTTTGTTAATTTTGTGCTTATTTTCTGTTCATTTTTGTAATTTTAGTGATTACTTAGTGCTAGTTTCATTAGGTTTTGCTAATTTTCTCATTCTTTTCAGTCCTTTTGTTGACTTACAGGTTATCCCTGGAAGATTACTTGGAAATCAATAGTAAGTTTGTGCAGACAATGACCCATTGAACAAGTTGAACCTGTGGACTGGACCTTCAACTGTCCCCCTCTGGAAGATGACACTGTAGTGTGTGTGTTGTGTATTTTTGTGTGCTTGTTGTGCAAGTGTGTTGTCTGTCATGTATTTTTGTGTCTGTTGCATGTTAGTTTTTGTGTGTTGTGTATTATCTATGTGTGTTGTGTGTGTCTAACCTCAGATACGCCTCCTGTTCAGACATCAGTCCTGCAGGGTCTTCCTCCTCCCCTTCCCCATCCAACAGCCTCCTCCTCTCGTTCTGGATATCCATACTAGTAACGCACGGTCCCCGGTGTATTTACCTCCACGGACAGACCTGACCCCAGTTACAAACAGGCGGAAACGGAAACACCGGCAAAGAACCGGGGAAAATCGGCAGAAAAACCACGGGCCCTGAAGTAAACACAGGTCATTTCAGCGGCACAGACCCGATGATGCATTCATGACCAGACCAGTGTGTGCTTCGTCGACCAGTAGAAGACCCACTTTGTCAACATGTCAGGAGCTGATCATGTGTGTACTAGTCATTTCCGGGTTGGAGATTTTCAAAACAAAAGCCGAAATGCAACAGTAAAGAAGACTCAGAAAAAAACATTAAAGATTTATCTTCACTAACTTTTGGTAATGTAGTCCTCATTTTAATTTAATCTTGTTGACTTTGTGGTTAGTAATATATATATATATATATATATATATATATATATATATATATATATATATATATATATATATATATATATATATATATATATATATATATATATATATATATATATATATATATATATATATATATATATATATATATATATATATATATATATATATATATATATTAAAGCTTTGGTGAAAACCAGAAATTAGATTAGCGAAAGTCCTTTTTTGTGCCACCTGCACAATAATCATAAGTAAATCATGTAAGAATGTATCACAAAGGTAACCTTACGTTGTTAGTGTTCCCACATAACCAGTACCTTTCCAAGAGTTCACAAAAAGAGAAATGTCTCGAAATATCTAGAAATATAGACAACAACAACAACAACATCATATTTGAGTTTCAAACGACAATTCAATTCAAACGACACCGGAAGTAGTATTGCTAACATCTAAAAACTCTGCTCGAGGAAAAAAAAGACTACAACCCCTGGTTTGTGGACGCTGGTTTCTATAGCAACGGTCACATTTACACTCCAGTAAAAACTTAGCTAGTAATAAAAGTTAGGAAGAGTTACATAGAAATAAAATAAAGGGAAATATAAGCTTATTTATTGACACAATGGCTATTTCTCAGGACCAGAAGGTAAAGTGGGAAGTTATCTTTAAAGTATTAGTTAACTTAGATGCTACAGATGAAAGTTAAGCTAGCTCTTTCTGATTTTATTTTAATAAAAAGAAGAAACAGTTGTAACTCGATAGCTACTTCAAATTTATTCAGCCTTAGTGTTCAGTTGCCAATTTACATATTAAGTAACTGCAGTTAATGCGACATTCATAGTTTAGATAATTTTAATGAACTTTTCAGTCGTATTTTAAAGCCGAACTAGTGGTTAATTGATTTTCGTTTTGATTTGCATTTTGAGGCATTTTTCTTTTTCAGCGTCGAAACAGAAAAATACATGAAAAAACGAATTGATTTGTGTTTTCTTTTACTAATGACAAAAATATAGTTAATACATTATATATGCCATGGTTATCGTTCCATAAAGGCAGAATGTAATGAAATACTAACTTTTTTTGGTTAAATTAAACCTTTATTGATACTTAACAAGTTGACAGATGCAACATTTAACAGAAATAAGCATCTCATAAATTCAAATATCAATACAAACAATAATCAGGTAAACAGAACACTACAAAAAACTAAAGTTATCAAATCTAATCATGTTTAATAATGTCGCTAATTTTTTAGAATACATTTTAAATTCTTTAACTCAGATGTTGATGTTATGGAGGCTCTTCAGAACTTGTGAATATATTCATCGTCAGCTGATTAGATTTATTCAGTACATTAAAGGTTTATTAGAGCACGGTAATGTAGTTCTCGTTTCGTTTAGAGATCTTTAAATACGTTTATTGGTTTAGTTAAAAATAGCACATGTTACAAAAAGTCACAGTCGCAGTAAACATTAATAATTTGTCTTTTATTCTGCACAGATTTCTTGTGTTTTGACACATTTTCCCAGAATGCTTTGTTGTGTTAAGGTTTGCCAGCAGCCACAGGAGGGCGCTGTTTTCCCCACAGCTGTGTCTGAAGAGCAGCTGGATGAAGCCAAGAGGAAGAACATCATCCAGCAGCTGTTTGGTCCCAGTGACATGTGTTTATCAGCAGCAGATGAAGAACAGCCCGGCACACGGATTCTCCAGGACACTGCAGTACAACAGTATGAGTTTGAGCAAACCCTCATAGAAAAGACAAAACTAAACTAAGCACCAAGTGTGTGGGAAAAAAAAGCACACTTGTGGAATAAACAAACGTTCACACAGTGTATTATTTTTATTTACAGCTCAAGTTGATGAAATAGGAAAAATTAAAAGTTAAAGACAAATATTCAATATTAATGTCAGATATTATGGCAAATATTGTCACAATTTGTAACTTTTTAAATGATGTGCTTGTGATCTAAACAAACCATTTTTAATGCGAATATTATCTCCATTGATGGTGATGTCACTATATTTTTTGACGGGAAAAAAACACACAAATATATATATTTTTTGCATAATTAATGCCTTAATATAATAATTATTTTTTGGCAGACTTGACAGACAGGTGTCAGTCTTGTAATTTTCTTTTGTTTACAATGTGTACATTTTTGTTGGTGTTGGTGACCGACATCAAGCAGTTAATGAGGCTCAGTGATCAGCCAAGATGTTTTAGAAATTTCGCCATCCCTAGTTAGTATTCAGAATTGTTCACATAGGCATAAGCACTTGCCTCTTTGCCCTTTATCAATGAAAGTGCCCCTTTGACACTTGTTTTTTATGATGATGATTATCATTATTAACACTTTAGTGGGGCCAAAGTGATCTATTAGAAAAGCTGTGCGATTAAAAACTACTGAAAAACTGCCACGAAATGGGCCACCTCCACACACACCTCCGACCTCTATCTCTCTTCCTTTGTCACATGAATTCACACACAGCGCATCCAATGAGACTTGCTGCAGCAGCAGCAGCTGAGCAGCTGGAAGCTGTTAGTATTTAGCGTACTAGGAACAGCTTCTGACAGGTTTCTCCTCTTGTGCCCCACAAGCCAGGTAACACACAGATCAAGTGAAATTATATTGTTTGCCCTCCAAGCCCAACCTGTAATAATTTTGTTGTGCAGTGGAATGTCTCATACATACGGTGGCCGGGAAGGCTCACAACAAAAACAAAAGCTACAACACAAATACAAATGCCACGACATACCAAAGAGCCACAACCGTAGTGACCGTATTTTCTAACAGACCACCGGAAGCTGAATTACCATAGTCATTGTTCAATTCAATTCAATTCAATTTTATTTATAAAGCCCTAAATCACAACAAAGTCGTCTCAAAGGGCTTTACAAAAACACAATCAATTACAGAGATACATGAAAAAAGTCCCAAGCATCCCCTGTCCTTAGACCCTCCTTCTCGGCAAGAAAAAACTTCAAAACCCAGTGGGAAAAAGAAGAAATCTCAAGGAGAACCACATTGAAGGAGAGATCCACTCCCATGGACGGACAGGCTATAGATGAACGTCCATATATAGATGCAGGAAGGGGGGCTGGTCCAGACAGGCAGGGGCAATGGTCCGGGGTCACAGGTCGGCACAGGCGAGAAACTGCAGATCCTGTCGTCCATGGCTCCCGTGCAGACACTGTCATGAACAGACTTGGTATGAAAGATAGGTTGTAAAAGATACAGAAACAGGTGTGAGGGAGAGAAAGAGAAGAAAGAAGGAACTCAGTGTACTGTACTTCCCCCAGCATTCTAACTCCTAGGGCAGTCTAAACTGAAGTGTGACTCATACACCACATCATTTTTTAACTAACCTGATCATTGTTAAGCAGTCCTTTCTTGTAAAATTTAAAAGGAATGTAAAAGTGAAAAGGTTGGATAATAAAAACATCAGCCACTACACAATAGGCTAATAGGCTCAGTATGGTGAGTGGGGCTAATAGGCTCAGTTTGGTGGGCGGGGCTAATAGACTCAGTATGGTGGGTGGGGCTAATAGATTCAGTGTGGTGGGCGGGGCTAATAGGCTCAGGATGATGGGTGGAGCTAATAGGCTCAGTATGGTGGGCGGGGCTAATAGGCTCAGTATGGTGGGTGGGGCTAATAGGCTCAGTATGGTGCCTGGGGCTAATAGGCTCAGTATGATAGGTGGGACTAATAGGCTCAGTATGGTGGGCGGGGCTAATATAGTAAGTATGATGGGCGGGACTAATAGGCTCAGGATGATGGGTGGAGCTAATAGGCTCAATATGGTGGGTGGGGCTAATATAGTAAGTATGGTGGGTGGGGCTAATAGGCTCAGGATGATGGGTGGGGCTAATAGGCTCAGGATGATGGGCGGGGCTAATAGACTCAGTATGGTGGGTGGGGCTAATAGGCTCAGTATGGTGGCTGGGGCTAATAGATTCAGTATGGTGGGCGGGGCTAATATAGTAAGTATGGTGGGCGGGACTAATAGGCTCAGTATTTGTCTTTGAATAAAAGTGGAACCTCACAGAATGTTCACAGTTCTACATCATGAGACGAGTAGGAATGACTTCATTCTGTAAATTAAGATATTTTTCTCATCTGTTTTGAAATTCTGTTATTCTTGTAATATGGCTTTTTTGGTTTCAACTTTATTCTTATAATATTCCAGGTTTTATTTGAGTATTTTAGGACTTTATTCATCATTTGGTTCTGGTTTATCTTTACAGCTTCATAAAAGGAAAAGAGGCGTTGGAGAATTCAGAGTATGAGCGAGCAGTGATCTGGATCAACAAAGCCATCAACCTGCAGCCCCAGCAGGTACTGGCCTGACCAGGACTAACATGCACCAATCAGGACCAGCATGGACTGACAAAGACCAATAAGGACCAACCAGGACTAACATGGACCCATATGAGCATAGAACAGTTGTTTTCATGTGGTCCTTCTCTCAGTGTCAGTGTAGATTAGATCAAACGTCAGTTGTAGGATCAGTCTGTGTATGTGTTGTTTTCTAGTAATCCCTCTGTGTGTTTCAGCCTCTTCTGTTTGTGAGTCGTGGTGACGCCTTCCTCCACTTGTGTGATTTCCAGTCAGCTGCAGACTCTTATAAACATGCTGGTCTTCTCTGTCCTGGTGTTTCCTGGGACCGTTTGGCCTTTGTTTATTACCTCCAGGTAACATATTTTTTGGGCTCTTCCTAGAAATTCAAAGCAAGAAGGTGCACTGGACACTGGACCACCCCCCAGTGTCCCGCCCTCGTGTAAAGTTGCCTTTTAAGTACCCGAAATATTGTGAGCTAACAGCACTTGTGACAGTTTCCTAGCATATGACACTGGAAGTTTGAAATATGGAAAGGAGGTGCTCAGATTGTGGCCAGGAGGTGCTGTCCTGCTATGCCACTGTTTGGAGAGAGCCCTGTCTTTCTTTGGATCCAAACCAGTTTTTAAAACACACAAATTGCACAATAACCCAGACAAACGCATCATTATCCATACTGGGCCATGTCAGTCTAATGTGGATTTAAACAGGTGTGGGTCTGATGATCTGATGTGTGTCATGGACATGTCCTCCTCCTCAGGGCCAGTGTTTATTTGACCGGGGTCTTTTCTCAGAGGCTCTGGACTGTTTCAGTAAAGCTGTGGAGCTGAAGCCTGGATCCATACCCCACCAAGTTCGACGGTCAGAACCCCAACATCCAGAACACAACTGAACACACAAACACACACAAGTCATGCTTTGGCTGAACAGTCTGCATGTCCATCCGAGCGTAAACAAGTTATTACTATACTATTATTACATTGAACATATTTGCATACAGACCATTTCCCAACAATTTGAATATCATGAAAAAATTCATTCATTTCCATAATTAATGAACAGCCTTCGCTCAGTTGGTAAAGTGGGTCATCCATTAACTGAAGGGTTGGCGGTTTGAATCCTGCTCTGTCCTAGTCAGTCTGTTGTGTCCTTGGGCAGACACTTGTCAAGGACATGTAGTGTGAAGGATCCAAATGCAGACGCCACAGCTTCACAAAGGCTCTTTATTCTGAGTGCAGACAGAGGAAAACAAGAAACACAAATGAAGTCATTCAAAACTCACATAATAGTTCAAAGTCCACACGGGTGCTATGATCCTGCGGGTCCAGTCTCGTATGAGCTGGAGCTCAGTTGAGGCAACGTATGGGGGCAAACTGACAGAGAGTACAGGAAAGGATAGAACTTAAATAGAGTGAAGAGATGAGGACAGGTGTGCAAGGGAACAGGTGAAACGAATGAGGTGAAAGGTGACAAGGAGCAGAGTGGAAAGGTGACAGTGAGGATATGACAACACTTCCCTTGCCTCCAGTGTCACTCACACTGGCAGTGTTGGGAAAGTTCACCTTAATTAGGAACTAGTTCAAAGTTCAGTTCAAGTTACTCAACATGAATTAGTTCAGTTCATCGTTCATTCTTCCAAATTATGAACTAGAAGTTCATGGATCCCAAAATGAACTTTTTCGTTCTTTTTTCATTCTTTTTTTGTGTTATTATTGTAAAGTTATTATTAATCGTTCCTGACGTTATCTTGACCGTAGTCAGGAAATCAGGGGAAAATGCCGTCCTCTCATACAGAACCTCCAGTAAGTACCTTACCCCAGGGTTAACTTCCCTCTGCAGGTTCTTAGAACACAAGGAGTGGTTTCAGTGAGCTTCGTTTTCAATGTTTATTTCCAAGAACGGGACAACACCTGCCCCGGTCGCCGGTCACACTCTGTACATTTAACTGTTTTTCTCCGCTCCCAAAAACTCTCTGCACCTCTCCTCTCTCTCTCTCTCTCTCTCTCTGCTCCGCCCACAACACTTCTCATTGGCTATTCCACAACATTATGTTGCCAAAATGTGTTCAGAATAATACAAAAATTACATCTATGATAATGCTGTGTTTTGATCCCATTTTATTCCTTATAGGACTCAATAATTACAACGTGATAAGAATGAAATGTGAACTACATTCAATAAATTCAATAAATGCCAGAATAGCCGCATTCACAACTTCCTGTTCATTTGTCAAAAGTGAACGAGTCGTTCACGTTTGTCAAAAATACGATATCGTTCGTGAATGATCGTGCAATGAACTCGTTCAGGTACAACACTCACACTGGTGTATGAATGTTCGGTGGTGGTCAGAGGGGCCGTTTGGTGCAAAATGTCAGCCATGCTTCCATCAGTATGCCCCAGGACAACTGTGGATGTAGTTTACCACCACCAGAGCAAGAATGAGAGAGTGAATGAATAATGGTCACTAATATAAAGCGCTTTGTGTGGCAGACTGCCTTGGCCGAGGTCTGCACTCTCAGAGGGCTTTTCTAGTTACCTCCACCAAGGAGGTATTAAATTCGTGTCTGTTTGTCTGTCTGTCAGCAGGATTACGCAAAAAGTTCTGAACGCATTTTGATGAACCCTTCAGGAATGATATATAATGAAGGTCAAAGGTCAAGGTCACACTAAAGCTCTACAACTAAAACATATCAGTGGTAACATCTCAGGATTCTGACAAAATAGAATATTGCATTTTTTTTCATTCACATCATCTCACCTTCAGACATCAGATGGGTCAACACCTATGGCTCAATCATATGATGACATATCAAGCCTTGGTGGAGGTCTGCTGTCTCTGAATGCTTTGTTCTTCTTATTAATTTCATTCAAAAAGTTAAACTTTCACAACCTGACTCTCGCCAGATGGTATTTCACAATACAATCTGGGACTCTTCCGCAACCTCTCTGTTTTCAAAGGAGGGGCCTTATCTAAAATCCTTGCATGGGATTATATTAAAGATCTGTCCATCTCTTGACTGCCACGCCGCTTCATCCACTTATGTTAAAAGTCAATCCACTTAACTGGCAAAAATAGTTTTCATCAGGTATATACACATCAACAGAAGGGGTTTAAACTTACTCTTCATACATGACGTTTATTTATAACATCGTCTACTACGATGTCCACCAAGTTCTTCTGGTAAACATTGTAGGAAAGCATGGGTCTCCATTTATCCTTCAGCCATTACTCGGGGCTATGTCACCCTGTGATACTGATTGGCTCCTTTGTTTGGATATATATTTGATCCCTGTGCTACTCTGATGGTTGCGTGAGCATAGCGTAATGCAGCCAGATGACGTAAGTCAGGTTAAAACTTTGATAGATTATAGATTTAAATAATTCAAAGTATTTATTTCTTTACTTTTACATAATTTGGGCTTCCAGCTCATAAAACCCACAAAAACAGAATTAAAAAATTTGAATATTAAGAAGAAGAAAAAACAATTTACCTTCATTCACCAAATTTTAATGAAATCTATTCTGGACCACCTCACACCTTTCCATGAAATGTTCATGGAAATTGGTTCTGTTTCTTTTGTGTAAAATTATTGACAAACAGACAAAAAAAGTCATAAGCTGTGTCCGAAATCACGCCCTGCCCCCTGTATAGTGCACTATATACGGACCACGCCATTTTGTAAGGGTGTCCAAATCTTTAGTGAACTATTTATAAGCACTATATAGTGTACTCAATGTATCCCACAATCCACCATGAAATGTAGTGGACATCGATGGTCACTAACTAAAGCACTATATCCCATCATGGATTGCATGAGGTGAAAACTGACAGAAGGATGGAGAGATTTATGATTAAAAGAAACACGGACAGATTGGGATTGGACGACATACCAGCAGAGCTATGGGAGCTGTTAAGTAACGGTAAATGTTGACTCTGTCTGTTGGATAACAGGCACCAGACAAGAGTTGCTTAATAGTTAATAACAGTAAAACAGTCGTGAGCCCAATTTATTCTTTTTTTGTAATTTTATTCCACAGACAGTAAAAAAAAAGCCTTTTAATTTTGTGAGATACACACTGTTATGTTTTAATTGTTCGACAGTGATGACACAATTAAACAGCACTATAGTAGTGTCTGAAAAGTTTTCAATTGAGTTCACTATGTGGCGCACTACATTTATTTCCCTATGTAGGGAGTGAGTGGGTGATTTCGGACACAGCTAGAGACTGCAAAACTCTTCCAAGGCTAATAGGGTCACAGCCAAAGATATGGTCACAGTGAGTGAGTGATTCTAATTTTTTCGTTGTCATCTGAACCCACTTTATCCTCACTGGGGTCACAGGGGTCACTGGGGGCCTAATCCAGCTCCAATGGGTGAAGGCGGGGTACACCCTGTATGAGTCTCCAGTTCATCTCAGGGCCGAACATATATAGACAAACAATCACTCTCACATTCACACCTATGGACAATTTAGATTAACCAGTTAACCTATCAGTGCATGTATTTGGATGGTGGGAGGAAACTGGAGTACCTGGAGAAAACCCACACAGACATGAGGAGAACATGCAAACTCCACACAGAAAGGTCTGGTGTGGGAATAGACCCAGGGTCTTTCTCACTGTGAGGGATGAGCGCTGACCACTGCACCACTGTGACAGCCTGTAATAATTGTATATAGTTGTAATAGTGTATGTTGTGTGTAGCTGTATATATAGTTTACCTGGGGGTGCTCTGTGTTAGTTCAATAACTCCAACAACAACTGTACATTTCTATGACTTTACTCCAACTCGTACACAACAACTACAAAGACAGCCTTTGCACTTCATGGTACAGAACGTACTCAACATTTGCGCATGCGCAGTAGGAAGAGTAGCACATAACACGCCGTTGTAAATCTGTTTCTTTTCTGACATCATCTCTTCTTTTTCAGACATTTTTTTAGATTCTGACCCTAACTCTTCTGGAATCATATCTGCTCAGTGTTTGACCTGTTTTTTGTTTTCCATTTGGTGTCCTGTGTCGTAGCCTGGCGTGCCTGTCAGCGATGGGGCGTCAAACAGAGTGTTTAAAGCTGGTCAACGATTGGATGACATCAGAAGGCTCCTCCTCTGACCTCTACGTCCTCAGAGCTCAACTCTACAAACGTCTGAACCAGGTGAAAACACGTGTATGTGGAAAACACAGTGTCTGCTGTACACATGTGCTCACGTATTTCCTGTGCAGACATCTAGGTGTTACCAGGACGTGAAGGTGGCACTGGCGTTGAAGCCGTCGTGTCCAGAGGCTGGCGCTCTTTTAGTGGCGCTCCAGGACGCTGCCCGTAGAGCCCACCGCGCCGCTGTGGACCATGCCGCCATGGGCCGGATGTCTGAGGCCCTGGTTCTGATCAACGTAGCCCTGGAGAACTGCCCACAGGAGCCACGCCTCCACCTGTTCAGGTATCTGAAGCCACGCCCACATTCTCGGCATCACTAATAATAAGCTAATAGATAATTAATATTAGGATTTACAGACTTTTTGTTGTTCAGATTTATGCAACACTGTGACTGTTGGTCTTCAGTACACACTCGTCTTTTCTCTGTGTCCAGGTCTTAACTTTTATGACGGTTAAATCTAAAATTCTCTGTTTTACTCATTAACAGCATGTTTATTATGGAGTATTAGCGACTGATGGAAAAGGGGGAGGAGCTTGGTGTTTAAACCATGTGGGACTTCCGTGCATCTGGTGTCAATCATTCCTGAGACACGCCCATCAATTTGTGACTTTATTTGGATGTTAAAAGCAGCAAAATAGGCGAAATAAAGACGTGACGTTATTATAAATGATCGGAGTTTAACCTCAAGTCATAAATTAACGTGGACGGTTTGTTCCGTTTCCATAATCATCATTTTGTTGTTTTTTTTTTTACATACAACTTTTTTCAGCCTTTCAGCCTTTTTTCAACATAAAACTAACCTGACTGTCGCCAGATGGTATTTCACAATACCATCTGGGATTCTTCCACAACCGATCTGTTTTCAAAGGAGGGGCCTTATCTAAAATACTTGCATGTGATTAGATTAAAAATCTGTCCATCTCTTGACTGACGCGCCGCTTCAGCCACTCACGCTGAAGTCAAGCCACTTAACTGGCGAAAATAGTTTTCATCAGGTAAGCATGGTTCTCCATTTATCCTTCAGTCATGATTCGGTTCTACGAACACTAGCTGCCAACATCCATTACAGATGTGGTTGTCATTTCTTCCTCCCAGTTCCATTACTGTCAGCCCTAGTTTACAGCCTCTTTGACTTGGTCCTCTACCAACACAACCATAGAGGTACCACAATAACCATGGGCTTCTGCACTGGTACTATTTCTTTATCCACCACTGGATCCATCTGATAGATCAAACTGCTGCCAAACCCGGTCAGTAGAAGAGTGAAAACATAATTTCCATTCACAAATGCTTCCAAAGCCATCCTCTGTTCATCTTTTAAGGAATGAACATGTGATAGAGGAGATAAAACACTGGAAATACCAGAGTCGATATGGTGTGACGTCACACCAGCCATAACACTTCCGGGTAGGCCCACCCTGTGATACTGATTGGCTCCATCATTTGAAAATAGATTCGATCCCCGTGCTACTCAGATGGTTGTGTGAGCGTAGTGTAACACAGCCAGATGATGTGAGTCAGGTTAACATAAAACCACAGCAGTAGTCTGACCGTTAACTATTCTAATACGTTTGACGTTAAACTAATGGTTTAGCACGTTTTATTTCACTCCCAATGACTTCAAGTGGAGGAGAAACTACTGACCTCAGCCCCAGGTCTGTGGAGTTAGTCCTCCTCTGTCCTGGAGGTTGTTGGTTGTGTAAGAAAAAAGCTGATGCTGCGTTCAGGGACTAAGGAGTGGCGCATTCAGGTGCCGCATTAAAGCTCCCGTAAGTATGAAATGACAAACACGTGGAACTGTGACAGTGAAGTCGAGTCCACAGAGGATCAGAGTTGAACTGGACTATGACAGGGGGAAGGTGTCCTTCTACGACCTGAAGATTTCTCTGTTGTTTATGGAGAAATGAAAATATGAACGATAGACTGTGTTTGAATTTTTCCAAACCAGTCATATTAATACATGTAGATGTGAAATGTATAAAACCTGTTAAACTGAGTCAAATGGAATAAACAGTGAACACTGAGGTGATTTATAATATGTTGGTTTTTATTGATCAGATAAAATTGAAGTCACTTTTTATTCATTGTATTCAAACATTAACCTGCAGGATTTTTCAGATTTATTCATAAAATTATTATAAATATGAAACTGATGGTTTAGTTTGAATCAATACTAAATACAGTAGTGGAAAACATTTTCAGACACTATTTTACAGTTTGCAATATTATCATGAAAATTTAGCAGAAATGTTTTTGTGTTTCAAAAGATATGGCTGCATCAGACAAACAGATGCAAATAATTTTTCTGTTGTTGTTTATTGTTTATAGGGGGGGGTAGCATGTGCAGAAGTAGCATGTGGGTTTGGAGAAGGGAACAATACTGGGCAGATTTGGTCTGGTAGTTTCTGCATAATGTTGCTGACAGACAAATGGACAGACAAAAAAAAAAGTCTAAATAAAAAATTTAATTCCTTTTTAAAAACTGTCCTTTTACTTTTCTTTTCCTGAATCTGTTTCCACAAACTTCACATGCATGAATTTCATCTTCATTGATATTAAAAGATTTAATTGTTTTATGTTTGGTCGTAGCGTTACCGAACAAAACAAGACTTAAAGGTCAAACTTAAGGCTGATATAATCACTTCCATGTGTGTTTGGACCACAGGTGTTCAAAGTACTACCATTCTGTACTTAAGTAGAAGTACAGCTACCTGTATGAAGAAATACTCTGGTAAAAGTAGTAGTGATTCAACTCCTCTACTTAAGTAAAAGTACATAAATACAATGTCTCAATTGTAATAAAGTACAAAAGCAACCAGAAAAAATCTGAAAAGTTTCAAAAGTATCTAAAATAAAGTGTGTGTGTCGATAATGTGTTTGATCAGGTCACAGTTTGGTGGGTATGGACAGGAAATTTAGGAAAAAGAAAAAGAAAAAGTCATGAAATGAGAAAAAAGTTATAAGATGAGATTTAAAAATGCATAATTTTAAGAGAAAAAGTGAAAATTGTGAGATGAAAAGTCAAAATTACACAATAAGAAGTCAAATTTATGAGATAAAAGGAATACTGATATCATATATAAAGTTACAGTTTCTCTTCTCCACTTATTTTCCCTCTGAAGACACTTATTTTTCGTACTGTCACATCTGTTTAGTTTGAAAAAGTAATGAGTCTATTCCAAGAATGTAAAGAGTATAAAGTACAGATATTTATACAAAAATGTAGGGAGTAAAAGTAAAAAGTTGCCGCAAAAATAAAAACTCAAGTAAAGTACATATACCTAAAAAATTTACTTAAGTACAGTAATGAAGTACTTTTACTTAGTTACTTGGTTTGGACCAAGAGTTGTTGTTATTTTGTGAACTAAACTTGGCCTCAGGAGTTTTTGTTAAAACAGCACAACTTACTACAATCGCAAAGAAAGTTATGACACAAATATCAGAACCAGATTATGTGTCATAATTTTGAATAAATAAAATATTTTTATAACAAAACTGTACAATAATGTGAATGTAATTGTGACTTTGCAGCTTTGACAATATTCACACCTTCATACAGCTGATATTAAACCATCATTGAACTTTTCTGCTGCTTTAACAGGATGAACTGTTCATTTGTCTGAGCAGTGATGAAACAGATCATTAGTTTATCAAAGTAAATACCACCATCTACTGGATGAAAGTAAAACATATGAAGGTGGAGATGATAGAAGAAATGAAAGTGGAAGTAATTTCGACATTTACTGAACACAGGTCAAACGCCATTACAGGGTGTTGGATCTAAAACACAGACCAGGAGGATTTGAGTGTGAATCCAAAGGGACAGATTTGGTGAGTCTGTGTTTAAGGATAATTCACATATCAGAGAAAATGGCAGAGAAGAAGATTGAAGTTTTTGAACATTATCTGACATGTCCAGTGTGTTTGGAGACGTTCAGAGATCCTGTGTCTCTGAGCTGCAACCACAGCTTCTGTTTAATCTGTCTGAAGGAATTCTGGGAAGGAAAGGAAAACAGAACCTGTCCTGTTTGTAGAAGGAGATCCTCAAAGGGTCTAGTAGCGAACTTTGCTCTTAAAGAACTGACTAAATCTTTTACTGAGAAGCTGAAAGTTGGATCATCTGAGACAGAAAAAAGACAAAAGAAGGTGGAGGTGGTCTGCAGCAAACATCCAGAAGAACCTAAACTGTTCTGTAAAGATGAAAACAGAGCTGTGTGTCTGGTCTGTGATTTTCCTCATCATCGTAAACACACTGTGGTTCCTGTAGAAGAAGCAGTTACTGAAATGAAGGATGAGCTGAAATCTGACTTAAAGACTCTAGAGGAAAAGAAGAACAAATACAAACAAACACAGAAAACATACGATGAAATAATGAAACACTTAGAGAATCAGGTTTTGTGGACAGAGAGTCAGATCAGAGCAGAGTTCAACAAACTCCACCAGTTCCTGAAAGAGGAAGAGGAGTCCAGACTGGCAGCTCTGAGGGAGGACGAGGAGCAGAAGAGGAGGAGTGTGATGACAGAGATGAAGAGGATTGAGGAGCAGATGTCCTCTGTGTCAGACAGTATCTGTGCTGTTGAAGAAGAGCTGCAGAAAGCCAGCGCTGCATTCCTCATCAGTTCTAAAGACACTCAGAGCAGAGCCAGAGCCCAGTGCTCAGTGTCAGAGCCACAGCTGATCTCAGGAGCACTGATCCATGTGGACAAACACCTGGGAAACCTGTCCTTCACAGTCTGGGACCACATGAGGGACAAGGTCCACTTCAGCCCCGTCATCCTGGACCCAAACACTGCACCTGGATGCCTTCATCTGTCTGATGATCTGACCAGTGTGAGAAATGGAGACACTGATCAACAGGTTCCTGATAATCCAGAGAGAAACAATAAATTTGCTAATGTTTATGGATCTGAGGGCTTCACCTCAGGGAAACACAGCTGGGACGTGGAGGTGGGAGACCATCCTGTATGGAACATCGGTTTGATTAAAGAGTCAGTTAACAGGAAGGAAGAGGTGTTTGCTTTACCAAAATATGGAATCTGGTGTTTATGTCATTACAGTGGAAAATACTATAATGTTCTTAATCAGACTGTGACAGTGAAGTCGAGTCCACAGAGGATCAGAGTTAAACTGGACTATGACAGGGGGAAGGTGTCCTTCTACGACGCTGAAGATAACACTCACATCTACACCCACAAAGACACTTTCACTGAGAAACTCTACCCTTATTTCTGTGTTGGAAAGGCTGGTGATGCTAAAACCACTGATATTAAAATCTGTCAGAGGAAGATTTCTCTGTTGTTTACGGAGAAATGAAAATATGAACGATAGATTGTGTTTGAATTGTTCCAAAACCAGTCATATTAATACATGTAGATGTGAAATGTATAAAACCTGTTAAACTGAGTCAAATGGAACAAACAGTGAACACTGAGGTGATTTATAATATGTTGGTTTTTATTGATCAGAGGAAATTAAAATAACTTTTTATTCATCTTATTCAAACATTAACCTGCAGGATTTTTCTGATTTAATTATAAAATGATTATTAATGTGAAACTGATGATTTAGTTTAAATCAATACTAAATACAGTAGTGGAAAAAAGTTTTCACACACCTTTAATTTTACAGTTTCAATTATTATCATAAATATTTCGGAGAAAAATGTTTCTGTGTTTCAAAAGATGTGGCTGAATGAAACCAAAATATAGAAATAATTTTTCACTTTTTTTTTTATTGTTTATAAGGAAAAAAAGATCAAACTGAGTTGTCATGTCATGTCCTAGATGTTTTTCTGCTCAAACATCCAGTTTTGACCTGGACAGAACAGAGCATGTGCAGAAGGAGCATGTGGGTTTGGAGAAGGGAACAATACTGGGCAGATTTCACTGACTTAAATGATTTTAATATAATATTTCACAAATGCATGGGGTGTCCAAAACCTTTTTTCCACCACTGTAAATGAACGTCCATATTATCCTGGTTCTGAACCCGTTGACTAGAACACATATCCTGGGACAGATATTCATATGTGAGTGTTTTAATCTACAGCCGTTTGTTTCTGGCTCCACGTTTTGATCCTAAAACGATGTGATGATGTGAACAGACGTTAAAGGACAGGTGTATTGAAGTCAATGGAACTGAACTGATGGTTCTGGTTGTAATATGGGTTCAGGTACTGATTCTTCTGCTCTTTGGACCCGACTTATCACTGTTACGGTTCCTTGTCATATAAATAATGTTATGTTGTATTTATCTGCACTCATTTTCTATCAGGTGGTGAGATTTACATGAACACAAACAGAAGGAAACAGAGGAAACTGAGGAGTTTTTACACCTTTTACTTTCAGATTCACAGTTTTTCTAAACAGTTCAATCAGACGTTTGACTGGCTGTCATTCATTTTTCTTGTCAGTGATTGGAGGTCAAACCCACGTCTCTGTAAAGGTCAAAGGTTGAACCTTCATGTGTCTGAATTCAAACAGTCCCATCATGTTATTTTCCTCAGTTTCGTGTGTTTCCTGCTTCAGAAGATCTGCACCAGATTAGTTTGAGCCACAAGTCTTAGAATAAAATCACAGAAACATCTGATATATTTGAGTGACTGCAGACTTTGTCCCATGTTCAGTATATTTACATTTATAATGTTTACATCAACTGTCATTTATTGTCATATACATGTGATTTATGGAATAAAGGGATAAAACTGGGATGTTTGTGTTTGATCTGTTTGTCTTATTTGACCTGATTTTATTCCAATCACATGAGTTGAGTTCAGTTTCCAATGGAGAACAGGTTCAGAGGAAATAAATGACAACCAAAAGTCAGGATGAGCTTTGATTTTCATTTGATCCAAGTTTGATTGGATGAAATGAATTGTGTCTGAGCTGCAACCACAGCTTCTGTTCAAGCTGCCTGAAGAAATTGTGGAAACAAACAAAGAATAAAAACTGTCCCATTTGTCAAAGAAAATCCTCCATAGACGAGTCAGATGTGAACTTGACTGTGAAAGAACTGACTGATTGGTTTGGTGGAAAACTGAAAGTGTGATCATCTGAGACAGAAAAAGATAAACAGAAGGTGGAGGTGGTTAATTGAATTATATTCAATATTTATGTCAAACTCTGATCATATTGTCAAATGTAAATGTTCAGTCTTCACTTGTACGTCATTTCCTTCACCTGTGTTCTCAAAGGGAAACAGTTCAACACAAATGAACACAATGGTCTCAAACATTCATTTATTTTCTTTCATATTAGTTTTTTTTCCATCAGTGTAGTAACACAGTCTGCTTTTATTCACACTTACACATTCACACAAACATGGATGCCCACTGGAATTCTATTCATCACATGCACAGCCTTCATCGTGTCCTTTGATTCATAAAAGTGTCAGTTTTTCACACCTTATTTGTTTGTTGAAAAAGTCTTTTTATTTTTTTCTCACAAATGTTCAGTACTTTGAAATCCTGTGTTTTTATATTAGTAGTATTTGTTGTCATTAAACCCACACAGTGAAAATATATGAAATGTATTTAGTCAAGTTCTGTGGAAACTTCAGACCTTGACTGTAGATGGTGCTAAACAACAGGCCATAGTGGATCAGATGACCTTTGACCTCATCTTAACCTTTAAACCTGTTTATTTGTTTCCCACTAAACTAAACCTGGAGTATAGACATAGGCTGTATACTTTAATGAGATATAGATCTATCTATCTATCTATCTATCTATCTATCTATCTATCTATCTATCTATCTATCTATCTATCTATCTATCTATCTATCTATCTATCTATCTATCTATCTATCTATCTATCTATCTATCTATCTATCTATCTATCTATCTATCTATCTATCTATCTATATATCTATATATATATTATTCAATAAAAAATAAACTAAAAAAGACATTTTTAATCAAAGAAAAAATAAAATAAAAATAAACATTTATTTTGAAGACATTTTTCTTTGATTGAAATGTGGTTTTCTAATTGAAGTGACATTTTTTTTATTGAATATATAGAAATACATAGAAATGCTGTTATTTGAAAACCCAATACCGCCGCTCCAGAACATACCCAGTACCGCCGCTCCAGAACATACCCATTACTACCGCTCCAGAACATACCCGGTATCACTCTCTGTTCTTTCCTCCATCAGAGGGATTCTCTGTCGGAGGATGAAGGACTTCACCGCCGCCATCGAAGACCTGGTTCGCGCTGTGGAGCTGAGCGAGGATGAGGACAGGGTCAGAGGTCAGGCGAAGGCCCAGAGTGGAAAGCATGAGGGGGAAGGCCAAAAGGTGGGGAAAGAGTCCCGGTTCCAGCTGGTGCTGACCTACAACGACCTGGCCATCCAGTTTTTCAGCGGAGGCCTGTACGAGGAGGCCACGGTCCTGCTGAACCGGGCCATCCAGGACCAGAAGAACCAGGCAGGACTGTATCTGAACAGAGGAGGTAAGGACCAGAACGAAACCAGAACACATGAAACTAGAACACCAGAACCCAGACTATCTGAACGAGAGAACCACATCCCAGAAGAGTAAATGTTCAAACAGGTCCAGTGGGTTTTATCAGGGCTCAGTAGGAACTAGACTACTGTCATATCTGGGACCAGTTAAATAATATAAACTATCAGAAAATGGACCAGTAGAAGGAATGGAGTCAAAGAAGAAACAGATAAAACATGAAATGAATAAAATAAATAGTTTGGAAGAAAACTGGTTAAATATAGATATTTGTGAGTTTGACCCTCAAAAGTTGTTTGTGTGACTGCGTGTGTGTGACTGCGTGTGTGTGTCAGACTGTTTCTTTAAACAGCAGCAGTGGTCTTATGCTCTGGCAGATTACCAACAGGCTGAGGAGATGATTGGACCGGACCGCCCCTCAGTCCGCCTCCGCCTCGCCATCCTCCACAACACACTGGGCTCCTTATGTTTCCAGGACAGGTAACAAATGTAACACCAAGACACACACACACACACACACACACACACACACACACACACACTAGAGATGTGCAGATAACATATATTTTCATCCACAACCACTTCTTAAAATCTCTAACCACCCGTTATCTATTTGCATGACTATTTTTTCACCAATTTTTAGAAACAAATGCGCCCACCCATCGACCGATTCGTTTTTTGGTCTAAAATGAAGATGCCTCGGCTATTAGGACTTTTTTTTTTTTGAGAGCTTCAACCGCAACCCACTCGAATTTAATTAAAATATAATTTTTCGTTGTGTCATTCGCCCAATCCGCGGTTGGTCCACAGTGCCCACAGGTTTGCAGTTTTACACACACACACACACACACGAACACACACACACACACACACACACACACACACACACACACACCTCTAAACCTTTGTATGTGTCCGTCTGCAGACACTTCCAGGATGCTGCTTTCAGGTTCACGTTGGCGATCAGCTACAACCCTACAGTGGGTCATTACTACGAGAACAGAGCCAAGGCCTTCCGCAAGATCCTGAGGGTGAACCAGGCCCGGAAGGACTTCATCTGCACCCTGGTCTTGGACCCAGACAACCAGGAGGTCTGCGCCAACCCTGAACACAACACAACCTATATGGAGACTTGAGGGTCCCTTTAAAACTGGTTCTAAAACCGATAAATTTTTTCACCTACATCTGGCATGATTATTAATATACAATATTTATGAATTTTTATAGATTCTAACCCTTTGAATAAGTTTTTTTGTTATGATGTCACCACTTTTCAGATGAAGGGAAACATTGAAGGTCAATTTCAATTGGGGCCTTAATTATGATGTAATTTTTTTTTTTATTCTACTCACTGTAGAATGTTACTTTAAAAAAAAGTCATTCCTCTGGAAGAAATTTGACTTGCACTGATGTCCACAAAACGACATACGAGAGTCAATGGGGCATCGTATTGCAGACGCTAAATCAGTTATTTTCTTTAAATCAGCTAATATGTCCATTGTGATACAGTAGTGCTAGTTTCGTTGCAGTCCCATTTAAACTTTGAAACTTTTTTTGTGTTGGAGCAGGATGACATCTAAAACATGCAGGACAGTGGACCCTGAGGACCCGGGTTGAAGACCTCTGGTGTACTGCATCTGCCGGTGTGCCCAGTAGTAAACACAGGTGTGCAGAGATGACATCACTTGTGTGTCTCGGGTTACATTATTTATTTATTTTAGGTGAGCCCGAGAGTTTGAAAATTGAAATGGACTGCAACAGACAACTTCTGTATCACAATGGACATATTAACCAATTTTAAGAAAATAACTGATTTAGCGTCTGCAAGTCTGTGACCTGTCTGTTGTATGTCGTTTTGTGGAAATCAGTGCAAATCTAATTTCTTCCAAAGGAATGAAAATCGAAAAAAAAGTAACATGGGTAACAATTCAAACAAGGCAGCCAGAGACAGCAGACCTCCACCAACGCTTGATATGTCGTCATATGTGATGGAGCCATAGGTGTTGACTCATCTGATGTCTGAAGGTGAGACGATGTGAATGAAAAAACCCCCCACCAGATTCTATCTTGTCTGAATCCTGAGATATTACCACCAGTGTTGCCAACTCCCAAACAACGTAAGGAGATAGGGGCACTTCCAAAATGCACTAGAATGCGCTAGGATATATATATATATATATATATATATATATATATATATATATATATATATATATATATATATATATATATATATATATATATATATATATATATATATATATATATATATATATATATATATATATATATATATATATATATATTGAGCCCCAACTCACCAGCATAAAAGCACTAGATTTTGCGCCATGCGCTTTTCACAAATTTGGGCGCTAGAGGGTCTGAAAAAGCATTAAATAGAGCGACAAATGCGCCAAGTTGGCAACAGTGATTACCACTGATGTGTTTTAGGTGTTGACCTCTAGTGCGACCTTGACCTTTGACCTTCATTGGTCTAAATTTGATTGGTTCTTCCTTGACCCATTATCTATCATTACTGAAAGTTTAATCCAAATCCGTTCAGAATGTTTTGTGTAATCCTGCTGACAAACAGACCTTAATAAACAGAATTTAATAACTCCTTGGTGGAGGTAATTACTTCACAATTAAGGCTCCAATTACAAAAAAAATGGTGTTGTCCTTTAAAATAATCAACTTTTTCTGCTTTTCATCATAATAAACCAGTCTGAGAGTATGTGAGGAATAAATGGACTAAAACGCACCAATCAGACAAAGTCTGCAGTGTGAAGCTAACGACACTAAGATAATAGCAGTAAGCTAACAGCACCAAGTAACAACACTAATCTAACAGCAGCAAGCTAACAACACAAAGCTAACACTACTAAGCTAACGGGGCTATACTAACAGCATTAAGGCATCAGCACTAAGTTACCAGTACTAAGTAAGGCCGTAACCGCATATGTATTATAACCCAACCGTTGAAAACAGATGTTCGGTTTGGTACAGCCCTATATCGAATGAATACAGTCAGTGTGTATGTGTTGGATGTCCCACGCTGGCTCTTTAATCTTCACAAGGATACCTCTACATGATTTGAGTAGTGAAAGGAAGACTCTTTAATATTTGTGAAACTCGTTTGTACGTGCATATCATGTGGAGGTGACGGTAGAAAAATGACTTGAGGTTGAACAACAGAGTTTACCGGTACTTCCTCACACATATCCTTAATGCAGTAATGAGATGTCTCTGATTGGCTCAGAATGCGTGAAGGACCCCCCCCCCCTCCAGCTCTCTGTGTGTTTACCATCCCAGATTAGCATCCAACTAGGTTTCGTATCGTCGCTAACTCTTTATTTCCACAGAGAGCACATGAACCAGTTTGATCTGACATGTTTTTCCAGTTTGTGCAGAAGCTATTGTGGCACCGTCTTCTCTTGTAGATGCTAATGCTAATGCTACTTCAGATTCACTGTAGTGGGGGATGTGCTTAACCACACGTGGGTGACGCCAATGTCCCTGTGATGTGTAGTGAACAGGTTTTTTCTGAGTGGCTCATTTCTCTATTGTTTTCTATGAATGGTAAATACAGCCAGTGGAGGGGACACACCTGCAGCAAACGCAGCACGTGTTGGTAACTCGTGGTGACTCAACAAATTCCAAAAAGAGTGTGGAAAAGTGGTTTTCAGAGGAATGACACCTTTATGATGTTGGAAAAAGTTTCTTTTTTACTGTCTAGGAAGGAATTAATTATTTTTAATTTCAACATTTGGTTCATCATTTTAGAATATAACATTTAACTTACTGGTACCAAGCAGCACTTTGAATTTATTTAGGGATTCAAATTTGTATATTGAAATTTTTTTGTGTAATAAATACCGTGCTGAGGAAGAAAATAGTTTGGCATTTTGTTTCCATACTGTATCGAAAATGAACCGAACTATGAGTTCAAAACTGAGATGTGCTCCAAACTGTGATTTTTGTGTACCGTTACACCCCTAGTACTAAGCCATCAGCACTAAGCTAACAGTGCTAAGCTACCAGCAATAAACCATCAGCACTAAGCTAACAGTGCTATGCTCCAGTACCAGCATTAAGCCATCAGCACTAAGCTAACAGTGCTAAGCTACCAGCATTAAGCCATCAGCACTAAGCTAACAGTGCTAAGCTTCCATCATTAAGCCATCAGCACTAAGCTAACTGTGCTATGCTCCAGTACCAGCATTAAGCCATCAGCACTAAGCTAACAGTGCTAAGCTACCAGCATTAAGCCATCAGCACTAAGCTAACCGTGCTAAGCTACCAGCATTAAGGCATCAGCACTAAGCTAACTGTGCTAAGCTACCAGCATTAAGCCATCAGCACTAAGCTAACCGTGCTCCGTGCTAAGCTACCAGCATTAAGCCATCAGCACTAAGCTAACCGTACTAAGCTACAAGCATTTAGCCATCAGCACTAAGCTAATAGCAATTACCTTACATCATTACAGTAACACTAAACAGACCCAACAGTACGAGGAATATTTTTACTGATAAAACTCACTGAACAACACACAGAACAAAGTAAAGGAACACTCGGGTGTTGACTGGTTCCCTGCAGATATTTGTTTTGCATTCGCACATGCTGTCCTGCATTTGTCCAACAGTCACCACAAAAGTGTTCATGTGATTATGGTCATAGAAACGTGATTATAACACTGTTGCTTTACAAAATGACTAATATCTGCCAAAATATTTATCCTTATTGTTTTCATGGGTCTGTTCATCCACTAAAAATACAGAAGTAAAAATGGCAGCAGTCAGCTGTAGGTGGACACACACACACACACACACACATACACACACAAAAAAACCCATACATGCTTATTATTGTTTTCATGGGTCTGTTCATCCACTAAAAATACAGAAGTAAAAATGGCAGCAGTCTGTTGGTGGACACACACACACACACACACACACACACAAACATACACGCTTATTATTGTTTTCTCTTGGTTTTCTATCCACAAATCTTCTATCAATGCTGATCCATTGGTTTGTGTGTGTGTGTGTGTGTGTGTGTGTGTGCACAGCTGCCGTCTCTGCTGACCAGTCTGTTCCCTGGCTGCAGTTTGTCCGATATTCTGTCCAGTCCAACAGGACGAGTTGTCCGATCTCAGCTGATGGATGCCATCCGGGCCTACGAGGTCAGAGGTCAGAGGTCAGCGTCACACACAGTAGAGTCTTAACAGCTGGTTTTCCACTTGTCTTTCAGTTCACTTTTAACAAACACCAACATGTTTATGTTTTTCTTTAAGAATCTGACTTTTTTAGTTTTGCTCTTGTTGATTCTTAGAGTTTGAGTTTATTCTCTTTATTTTCGCTTTTCTGTTTCTATATAACTAATCCCACTGATCCAGAGTTTGTCTAAAGTCCAACTGAGCTGACTCCACCTTCAGCCTGGTTTTATTTGAGCTCCTGTTCACAAGTTCAAAAGTCCACAATCTGTACAGGAATCCAATCCATTCCAAACCATTCCAACCTTTTCCAATCCAGTCCATTCCAATCGAATTTAATCCAGTCCATTCCAATCCAATCCAGTGCAGTTCCCTCCACTCCACTCAAATCCAATCCATTCATTTCCAATCCTTTCAATCCAAACTATTTAATTTTTATTTCTATTTAAACAACAAGAACGTTCCAAAGTGCTGCACATCATAAAAACAATGACAATCAGAACGATGCTCTAACTAAAATAATAAACATAAACCGTTAAACGTAATAAAATAAATACATTTATAAAGGACTACACAACTGAAACAGAGTTAAAAGCGTTGTCCAGTGTTATACTGCAGAATAACACTGGACAACACTAAAACACTCCGCTGTCAGTAATGTCAAAATATTAAATATTAAATATTAAATATTACCGGCATTTTTATATTTCACACAATTACAGTAGTTTGTAACTGTCTTACTGTTTTGTTTAATATTTAATCAACTTCAGCCAGAGGTGAGTTTAGGCTATTTTTAGGGGGGCTTCAGCACCCTTAAAAATTTGCTCAGCACCCCCTGGTTGCTCCCTTCAAAAAAAGGAAAAAATGCATCATGAAACACCTTTGCAGCCTCAGAGTTCTCCTAGCCTAGTGGAAAACTGTCATGTCACCATGTGATTTGTCTAAACCAATAAAATACTTCTACTTACACCCTTTTCTGATTGGTTTGCGCATTCGTGCTCTGATTGTTTTCACAAATGGACATTTGATGGTGGTTTCACTGCAGATGAGTGAGAGTAAGATGTGAAGGTAGGCCTGTGCCATTACAATTAGTGATCAATTAAAGTCAATAGTAGTGTTCCCTGGTCTGTGGACAACTATAAAAACCACCTTCACCATCATTGATCTAATTTTGTCACAACTGGGCTAGGCTTGGTCATTTTTGATCTAAAATTAGCTGTTTCATTGGATAATCATTCAGGTAAGAATGAGTACAGTACTAGTATAGTTGAGAAATCTGTAATGTTTGACATGTGCAGTATGCATCTGTGCTGATTTCTGCAGTGAACAACTGTGTTATGCATATTTACGTCCTCTTTCAGCATGGGAAATGTGACCTGCGTGTGAAGTTATGGGTTATAAAAGTTGTTTTTGGTAGGATTTTAACTTTGCCATGTCCCGTCCACAATGAATATCTTCCTACCCTTTTATTATTCATAAATGAAAGTTGCATGTTTGCAAACGTTGATTTGTGTTAAAAATAGATCTATTGTTGTGCATAAGTGCATTGTCATAATAGTGTGTACTGTGCAGGTGCTCATGGGGACAGTTCACACACATTATTTACTAGATGTTTAACTCCATTACCCTGACTGTTGGTGAGCACAGCCTAACGCAGACACATAACAAATCAGGTTAGAACTCTGTTGCTTTACATGTTAAACCCTCTTGTCCATTTCTGACAACAGGGTTTGAATCATCTGCGGAGAGGGGGCGTGGCTTTGGGGATTTATGCCCCGGATCGCCGGATCTTTGTTTTGTTTTGTTTTTTTATCTTGGCAAAAAAAAAGTCACCCGTGTACTCTGCTCCAAACAACACATATTACAACTGATATTTGGTCATCAATCCTACATCAAAATCCAGACTGGCCTCATTTTTAAAATGTTCTTATTTGACTCGACCCCCCCCCCAACCTGCTATATGCTATAGGGAGTTTATCCATCATACTGTCTATATGTTTATGTCTCTGCTCAGTCAATAACCCACCTCCACCTGACCCAGCTGATCCACACCTCACTTTTCTTTGAATAGGATGGTGAGGAAGATAAAATATATGAAAAAACTAAAACCAAACATTCAGAAAAAAACTAGCAAACCTGCTCAAAAGACACATTAAAACTAACTGAATTAGAGGAAAAAGTCCAAACTAACTAAAACAAAACTATAATGAAAAATCCAAACTATTATAACCCTGATCATTAGTTTACATTTCTACATTCTCCTATTTTATTTATAGTATTGTGTTAATATTCACTCAGTGTTAAATATGTATATTAAATATGGACTCATTTACATTTTCTTCCCATTAAACAAAGTTTCCTTGTGGGAAACAAGGAAACTTTGTTTAATGGGAAACCTTTCAGTCTCTTCATTTAAAAATGTTTATCTTCATGTCACGGGGTCAAAGATATAGAACACATTGCATTAACTACCCCTGTCAATTGGAATGAATGCTTCAGTTTAATCAGTGCCATCTTTGTATGGGTATAACACTTCTTGCCTGATCATCAGTTGACAATATCTTCCCTGATAGTGTGACAAACATAGGGACCTCGTACCAAGATGGGGGCTGTGGCACCTGAGGCTGGACATGCTAACATGCTAACATACTGATATACTGTATAGTGTTCTATATCTATGTCATGAGATTAGGATTTGTCAAACAGGTCACCTTAACATGCACTAAAATACAGAAAATTGCATTTAAGAAATCAATTTTTCTCTGGGGGAGGCCCCCCAGACCCCCCCCCTGGGCTAAGACCAGGTCTTCATAATGTCTGGCTAGTTTGAATCACAATTAGACCAAATTAAAGACCTTCAAGAGTTAATATGGATGTTTATTTATATTTGAACAGTACACTATTCATCTGTACATTTTTTCTTGTATGATTTTTATCCAGACACCTGTTATTATTAAATAGTGAGGAAATTAAATATTACATTTCCCCCTGCCTGCTTTAGAGGAATTAGAATCAGAATCAGAAAGAGTTTTATTGCCATTGTGAGTGGTTAGCGCTGAGTGGTTAGCGTTCTTGCCTCACAGCAAGACAACCTGGGTTCAATTCCCGGACCGTGCAGGCCTTTGTGTGTGGAGTTTGCATCTTTCTCTCCCTGTGTCTGGATGTGTTTCCTCCAGGTGCACTGGTTTCCACCATCCCCTGAAAATATATTTGTTAGGGTAAAATTCTCCCTCCAGATGATTCTGACCATGAGCCTGGTTCTACAGCTGGAGATGGGTCCCTGGGCGCTATGCATGTCAGCCCACTGCTCCTTACAAGGACAAATATTAAACGTTAAAAGAGTCTTGATGACATAAACACTGGCAGATTTGAACTTTACTCTGCAGTGAAATGAACTAAACTGTCCAAACTGCAGACACTGTTGTTCTTGTATTGTCCAACAGGGGGCAGCAGGGCTTTACTTTGACCATTTTAACCTGCATCACTTCCATTTCAGGCCCATATGTGTCTGTATTGGATCATAGATCATAGATCATAGATTATATATGTTTGGAGGTGGTACAGATCCTTTTTTTCTGTTTATAATTATTTATTTATTGCTTTTTGTAATTTTCCATTGATATGTATTTCTTAAGTGGTTACAGTTTTTCATATATATGATGTACATTCATTTGAATTTTTTTATTATTATTATTATTATTATTATTATTATTATTAATGATGATAATAATAATTAAACCTTATTTTCATAAGCCTGTATCTCCAATAGAAATTTTTTTCAACCATCAATGGGAAAAAAGGATGAAATAAAATAATAAATGAGCGTGAGGAAAGAAAACAAAGAACACATGTGGAACAAATGAACCTTTTTGGAAGTGACCCTGTAGCGCTACAGATTAGTTTTAATGCAGACACACTATAATAAACTGGTCTGGATGTAAATAACCTTAGTCTCCATAGAGTTAATACAGGATTAAAGTGTCTGTTTGAAAGGAATCAAAAATCCACAGTTTTCATTGTATATTTTTTTCCTGATCTATGAAAACACAGATAAAGATCAGAACTGGGCCTCATTAGTTTGGTACCAACGTTCCCCCGGTTCCACTACTGGAACCTTTAGAACATACCCGGGTAGTCCAGTCCAACGGGTTAGACTCTAATAGGGTCTGAAATAAAAGCCGGACCCACCAGACCATATCAGAACACCTGTTACCAGCAGTGGGTCTGATCTGAAAACATAGACCACATGACTGGACCTGGACCTGGACCTGGACCTGGACCTGGATCAGGACCTGGACTACATCTGGACTGGATTGAACTGGACTAGGACTGGATGAGGATTAGACCTGGACCGGGACCAAGACTGGACTGAGACTGGACTTGGACTAGGAATGGACCAGGATTGGACCTGGAACTGGACCAGGACTGGACTGAGACGGGGACTGGGACTGAACCTGGACCACACTGGACTATGCTGGACTGGATTTAGAATGGAACTGGATTAGACTGGACCTGGACTAGGACCAGGACTGGACCTGGAATGGACCTGCCCAGACTGGAACGGGTCTGGACCTAGACTGGACTAGACCAGGACAGACTCAGACTACACCTCCTGTTTCTTCATTTATTCACATCCTCTGGTTTTTTTTTACCCACCCCCCAAATTAATAATAATAATGGATTAGATTTATATAGCGCTTTTCAAGGCACCCAAAGCGCTTCACATTAGTGTTCCATTATTCATTCACTCTCACATGCTCCCTCTGGTGGTGGTAAACTACATATGTAGTCACAGTTGCCCTGGGGCAGACTGACAGAAGCGTGGCTGCCATTTCGCGCCTACGGCCCCTCTGACCACCACTAAACATTCATACTCATATTCTCATATTCATTCATCCAGTGTGAGTGACACTGGAGGCAAGGAGGGTAAAGTGTCTTGCCCAAGGACACAACGGACTGACTAGGACAGAGCGGGAATCGAACCGCCAACCCGCCGGTCAATGGACGACCCGCTCTCCCAACTGAGCCATGGCCATCCCCAAAATCATCCAAAAATTGGAGTTGAGGGTATTACTTTTGTCAGTAACTTTACACAAAAACTACCGGACCAATTTCCATGACATTTTCAGGAAAAGTGTAAGGTGATCCAGAATGGATCCTGTTAAATTTTGGTGAATGGAGGTCAAAGGTCAAGGTCACAGTCACCAAAATGTGTTTTCACAATGATCAGAGATAGCACAAATCAGGTCAAAGGTTTGTTGCATCTAAAGGGGTGGGGATTGTTGTGTCTGGAACCATTTGTTTTATTCGTACTCCTGCTGAAAGTTCAACCTCTGTGGAATATGACTCAGACAATCATGGTGACATGGCCACGCCCACTCCCACCTCACAGTCAAGGTGACGTAGTTTGAGTCAGGACATTCCAGGTGTGATGATCCTTCACAGTTCCAGCATCTATCCACACGGTTAACCCTTAGATGCAGAAGCGGGTCCAAATACCTGGTGGTCCGGTGGTTTTACACTGCCTGTCCAAAAAAAAGTCGCACATGCAATATTTCACTGCATCACCTTTGGTTTTGATTCCAGGAGACTGACACTCAATGTAACTAAGCTAATAGTTCAGATCCTTCCATGGGTAAATACTTCAGTGGTTGATAATGTTTCAGCTGGAACAAGTTATTTAATGTAACTGATGCAGTAAGTGTCCTCTCATGTCTGTAATGTTTAACAGATTGGACACCACCAGGGTTGATCAGGGTCATCAGGCTTGTGACAGAATACTTCAGGGACCAGGAGACATAATTTTCACACAGAAATTAGCCTTCGAAAAGTCCAGACTCTTATGATGAAGTGTTTATTTAGAGGTCTGATCATCATCATCATCATCATCATCATCATCATCATCATCATCATCATCAATAATCAGTCATTAATGCAACTATGGATGGAAAAAATAAAATAAACCTTATTGTGACGCTACATAAGTATTATGTGACAAAAAAGTCAAAGTAAATGTCTGTAATCAAAACCAAAGGTGGTGCCGTCTACTGCATGTGTGACTTCTTTTGGAGGGGCAGTGCATCATCATCTGTTTGACGTGAAAAGTTCAGAGTGTTTCATTTTCCAGGTTTTTGTAAAAAAAAAGAAATGTAATTGACATAATGACATTTGAATTTACATTTTATAGATTGATGTAAAAGTACTTTTAGTTTCACCAACTCAACCCACCATAGGTGGGTCCAGTGGTGGTCCTGGTCCACTGGTCCAGGCAGAACTACCACTGGTGGTTCTGCCTGTGTGGGTTCAGACAGGGGCCACACCAGGGGCTCTATTCTGGTCCAGGGGCTTCATTCTGGTCCAGTGGCTTCGTCCTGGTCCTGGGGCTTCATTCTGGTCCAGGGATTTTGTTCTGGTCCAGGGGCTTCATTCTGGTCCAGTCTGTGGCTCAGGTTACTCTGGTGTCAGGGCGTTGTCCCGGTTCTGCAGCCCAGACAAAAACACCTTTCTCTGGGTTTGGCTCAGGCTCAAACGAGGCCCGGTAGAGGAGGAGGAGGGGGGTCGGTCCAGATTCTGGACCAGACTGTTTTGTCTACGGTTCCTCTGAGCCTTTGTGGTCTTTGGGTCGTATTCGGCAGGTGACGTACGTGGACGTGTCCTCCTGAAGCGAAAGCGGAACTGGATCTGTGGGTTTGGAATTGGGTTAACGCGGCTCGGCCTTGAAGTAGGAGGCGGTCTGGACTGGACTGAACCCACACAATGGGGACCAGGAGACCACCAGACCGACCCACATACTGGAGTCCAGGAGCACAAACACTACAGGGATGGAAGGATGAGCAAAGAGAAAAAGGACAAGAAAAAGAAAAACCAAGTACAAAAAATAAATAAATACATGACAAAATAAATATGTGAAAGAAGACATCCAAGTCCACAGAATAACTCAAGTCCAGTTCGTTCAGGGCTGTAAAAGCTCTGAAATGTCCTGAAATGATCACATGTCCATTAACCCTTTAACTGGTCACATGATTATTAACCATAAAACATTTCCTGCAGTTTTCACTTGTTACATTGAAAGATTTTCTTGTGCTTAATTGAAGAAAAAAACTTCCTTCTTCAATCATACTTTCCAGATCTATTGTCTATAAATCAGTTCTTGTGTCTGACTAAAAAGCTCCTCTTTAGGTGATCCTGTCTGATTTTAAGTGTGATCAGATATTTGGACTAGAAATGAATCAAATATACTTGGTCACATTCAGATTTTTTCCAGAATATTTAGTTTATGTCGACCACAGGGAGATGTTTGAAAAATGCATAATTCCATTTAAAAAAAAGGAAAATATCACTCTTTTAAACTCAATAAATGACCACATACTCTGAAAGAAATTCCACCAAACACCCACAGCATAATGTTGAACTGGTTGAACTCACACTGGCCTCATGTTCTGTCAGAAAAAACAAAAGGAGGAGTTTCTGGGTTTGATCAGTGTCAGGAAGTGACATGTTCACTAATGGTTATTTAATTAATAATACTGTGTTCTCCATTGTTATTGAATACATTGTGTGTTGGTTCTATTTAAAAAAACATGTCTGGATTGTTTTGTTTCCAGCTGTTTTTCCACGGTAGAAAAATGACTTGAGGTCAAACAACAGAGTTTACCGATACTTCTTCATACATGTCCATGACACGGTCATGACGCATCTCTGATTGGCTCAGAAAGCCTGAAGGACCACCACCCCCTCCCCTCTTGCTGTGTATGTATTTACCTTTACCCAAGTAACATCCAGCTAGGTTTCATGCCATTGCTTGTTTTGAAAACTTGCAGGGAAAAACAGTCTTTATTTCCACAGAGAGCACATGAACCAGTTTGATCCGACATTTTTTTTTTAAGTTTGTGCAGCAGCTGTCTCTTGTAGATGCTAATGCTAACGCTACTTCAGCCACTTTTTACATTTCATCCTAAGGACGTAAGGACAAAATATAAAATGTGAGGATGCATGACAAATATCCGGCCAGTCCGGTTTTAGACCCTCTGTCCGGACAATACCCGGACATATGGTCACTCTAATTCTGGGTCTCTGGTAAAATATAAACCAGATTAAGTCCAAATTCAACCAACACTTTTGTTGTTTAAGTATAAACAAACAAAGAAATAAGTCACCCAACCGTCAGCTGCAAAAATAAAAGACTAGAATTTTGGTTTTCATTGGAAGTTTGTAAGATGAATAGTTGAAAAGTTATATCCAGTATTCAATTATATATTATAACATTGACCTTTGAACTACAATCTTAAAATTTGTCCTTCAAGGTTCTGATGTCAATGTACATCAACAGTGAGAGCAAAAATAAATTGTATGTAAAACTGAGTCTACAGAAGTGAAAAGGAAATTCCTGATTTGCCCTATCTCTGATCATTGTGAAAACACATTTTGGTGACCTTGACCTTTGACCTACATTCACAAACCAAACCAAAAGCAATACCCCTCTCCCCTTGGCTAATACTGGCTAAAAGACTTTAAATGCATTAAAACTGTTTAAAAACTGTCCTTAATGCACAGTGCAGAAAGTGGTGATATTTGTGTCATAAATTATAGAGTAAAAGAAAAATTTTAAACAAGGCACTCAGAGACAGTAGACCTCCGCCAAGGCTGGATATGGCGTCATATGACGTCAAAACATGACGTGATGGAGCCATAGGTGTCGACCATCTTATGTCTGAAAGTGAGACAATGTGAATGAAAAAAACCTGCAAGATTCTATCTTGTGTGAATCCTGGGATATTACCACTGATGTGTTGACCTTTTGTGTGACTTTGACCCTTGACCTTCATTGCTCAAAATCTTGTGGGTTCTCCCTTGACCAATTATCTATCAGCACTGAAAGATTCATCAAAATCCATTCAGAACTTTTTGCGTAATCCTGCTGACAGACAGACAAACAGACCCAAATGTAATACCTCCTTGGCGGAGGTAATAAAGAGTAAAAAGACCAGATATCAGAGAAGAAAACTGCAGTCAAATAATGAAGTATTCCAAGTTGTCGAAATTCAACCCCACAGACAATTTAAAACCACAGATTTATATGCAATTTATTATAAAAACAGCAAAATGACTTAAATTAAGCACACAGACCTTATATACAACCAGATGTTTACAATAAATACAAAGATAGATTCACAAAAGTAAGAGAACACAGTCCATTAACCCATAAAAACCCAAACATCTACTGGTGTAACTGTTTAATACCCATTAATCCTATCAATGCGTGGAATAAAATACAGTTTGACTCAGCCCGAGGATAAAATGTCTACAAAAACTTGTAAAATGAGAATAAAATCAGAAAAATACTAGAAAAATAAGAAGAAAATGAACCAAAAAATCTTTGAAATATGACATACAACTGAACATATCCTTATAAAGTGAGAAGAAAATTGGTAAAATATTTGAAAATGAGTAGAATTGATCATTTTATACAACCCAGAACCCTGTGTTTATTCTGTTAAAACTCAAAAACCGAAACCATCCACTGATCTAAACAGTTTCATACCGCTTTAATCTGATTAATATGTGGATATAATTGATGTCAAATGTGGTGTAGCTGTAGGTAACGCTGCTATTGAATGTTTCTATAAATTACAAATACAGCTCAATGATACTGATGCAAAAAGACGTTTAATACCAATATTTGCAAAAACATGTGCATCGACATGCATATTTTGTTCTTTTTTTATCTACATTTCAGGATAAAATAATATATAAGATAAAATAATAAGATACAGAATATTCTTTTACAAACATCTACACAAATTAAATGTAAGTAAAGACAGCATTTACACTGAAAAATGATAACATTAGCATAAAAGTATTTAATAAATAGTGTTAAACAGAAGCCCCTGAAGCAGCTGTGGTTCTTTATGGGTTAACGGACGCCCGCACTGTTCGCTCAGTTAAAGTTAAAGTGTCCACGACCGCCGCCGTCTGGACTGCCGTTTCCCCTGAAGCTCCACACGACACATTTGGCACCTTTCGGACGAATAAAGCCGGTAAAATGTGCTTTACAGTCGTGTAATTCGGACCGAATGAGACGGGAGGAGGCTAAGGCCGAGGCGAGCAGACCGAGACTGTCCCCAGGCGAACGTTTCTAAAGACTATTTATCTATTTTGGACACATAAACCATCTGCCTGCTGCTTTGGATCGTAAATATTCCAGTCAGTTTTACTGGCTCGTCTCCGCCACCGTCTCCCCGCTCGTTCTACGGCGTGTGTTGTGTCCAATCCCATCCTCGCTGTTGGGCTTCAGACAGCTGTGTTCTTCTTATCAGGTCCTTGAAGGCACCGTTTGTCTTAGACTTTACAGCCTGATGCTTCATGTTTGTTCTTTTTGCTTTAAATTCCTCTGCTCATGACCTTAAATAGTCTACCTGGAACGTCCACATAACATTTCCTCTCCCAGTAGATTAATTTTGCAGCCACATACAACTTTATCAGCTGCTAGATCCGTTTCCCATTCGCCACTCGTATCTGCGTCCTATTCGGGACTCGGCGTCCTACCTGAGGAGCCGGACTCACTTCCAGCCGTTCAGCTCCTTCAGTTTGCTGACACTGGGTCCTTTGACGGGAGTGGAGGGTGGGGGGTCATACAGTGGCAGGGTGGGGGTGCGGACGCTGGGCCCTTTGACAGGGGTGGAGGGCGGTGGGTCGTAGAGGGGCAGGGTGGGGGTCCCGCAACCTCGGGTCCACGACCTCACAGTGGGAACTGTCCACACGGTCCGAGAAGATGATTTCTTCTTCTTGGATTTGTCTGGTTTCTCTTTAGTCGAACCGGGAGACATAGTCTGGAGAGGAAGCACACAGGAGATATGGTCAAGAGCAGAAGAAGAAGAAGACTACAGTACTAGAGTTTAAAAGAGTCACAGAGAGCCATAAAGAGTCAGAAAGAATCCCACAGTCCTAAAGACTTCATCCAAAAGAGTCTGAGAGAGACATAGTCTGGAGAGGAAACAAACAGAAAGTACCACAGGGTTCTAGAGTGCGACCGATTTGGTCACACATGCAACCTAATTTCTCAAAAGTATGACTAAAAAAAATTTGGTTGCACCGGTCTGACCAGCCCTTGACAAAAAAAAATGTCTACAAGTGTCTCTGGATGATCAACAAGAGACGGGACTCACTATTTGCATGCCAGTTCATGCAGATGGGCGTGGTTTGGGTTGTACGTGGTCGTACACGAGAGCCGACAGTCGTGCACGTCACCAAGTATGTTCTAATGATGTTCTAATTAGTTGTCAACACAGACACTTGCATCTGTCATATACTGACGGCTGTCCTCTGCAGCTGTCATTTGCAGCACAGACACATGCATCACACACACTCATACTAACGCAAGTACATCTGAGGCGCATGTGAGTGTAATGGAGGATAGTCCATACAATCCATAAGATTAAGCACTTTTAATTTAGAAACTTTTTAACTATATCTGGAGATGTTTTAAGTTGAAATTTCAGCTCAGTGAAGCACTTTTAGCAATAGTACTTTTTAGTCAGTTGTAATGTTTCTTGTAGAGCTGTGCTCCAAATAAAGAACCTTATATTATCAAAATTTACAAATCAATATTATCTGTATGGACAATGATTTAAAAAAAGAAAAAAGTGAACATGTAAAACTGTGTTGTTAAATGCATTGCGGTTGAAAAATTTGGGTGCACCTAACTTTTGTGCTGGTGCATCTAAGAAAAAAAGTTAGTCTAGAGCCCTGTACCATGAGAGTAGCACAAGAAGACTACTAGAGTCTAAAAGGGTCTGAAATCATCTTAAAGAGTCCTGAAGAGTTTGTCTAAAAGAGCCTGAAAGAGTACAAAAGACTTAGTCCTAAATCAGGTATGTCCAAACTATTCCACGAAGGGCTGCAGGTTTTTGTTCCATCCAAGCAGCAGCACACCAGACTGGACTCAATTAATCAACTGATCTCAGTCTTCAAAAAGTCGATTGGTCAAACTGTGAACTCTTGGTCGGTTGAAACAAAAACCTGCAGCCACACCTTTGTGGAATAGTTTGGACATGCCCATCCTAAAGAGTCTAAAAGAGACAGTCTGAACAGGAAGCAAACAGGAAATACCATGAGAACAGCACAAAAAGGTTACCAGAGTCTAAGAGTCTAAAAGAGTCTGAGAGAGACTGAAAGAGTCCTAAGTAGACCAAAAGAGTTTAAGACGCTGACAAAGTTAATCTGACAGAGTCCTATAGAGTTTTATAGAGTCTTAAAGAGAAGGATTCATTCAAAGACAGTGATTCACTCTTTTTGAAGGATTTGTTTGCAAATGACTCATAACTAGTGCATTTAAAGTCCAGTGTCAGTCACAGTCATGGGTGCATTCAGGCGTCACGTGACCATTGTCAGCGTGTGCATTCAGGCGTCACGTGACCATTGTCAGCGTGTGCATTCAGGTGTCATGTGACTGTTGTAAGCGTGTGCATTCAGGTGTCATGTGACCGTTGTCAGCGTGTGCATTCTGGTGTAGTGTGACTGTTGTAAGCGTGTGCATTCAGGTGTCACGTGACTGTTGTCAGCGTGTGCATTCAGGTGTCATGTGACCGTTGTAGGCGTGTGCATTCAGGTGTCATGTGACCATTATTAGCGTGTGCATTCAGGTGTCATGTGACCGTTGTCAGCGTGTGTATTCTGGTGTCGTGTGACTGTTGTAAGCGTGTGCATTCAGGTGTCATGTGACCATTGTCAGCGTGTGCATTCAGGTGTCATGTGACTGTTGTCAGCGTGTGCATTCAGGTGTCACGTGACTGTTGTCAGCGTGTGCATTCAGGTGTCATGTGACCGTTGTAGGCGTGTGCATTCAGGTGTCATGTGACCATTATTAGCGTGTGCATTCAGGTGTCATGTGACCGTTGTCAGCGTGTGTATTCAGGTGTCACGTGACTGTTGTCAGCGTGTGCATTCAGGTGTCATGTGACCGTTGTAGGCGTGTGCATTCAGGTGTCATGTGACCATTATTAGCGTGTGCATTCAGGTGTCATGTGACTGTTGTCAGCGTGTGCATTCAGGTGTCACGTGACTGTTGTCAGCGTGTGCATTCAGGTGTCATGTGACCATTATTAGCGTGTGCATTCAGGTGTCATGTGACCGTTGTCAGCGTGTGTATTCAGGCGTCATGTGACCGTTGTAAGCGTGTGTATTCAGGCGTCATGTGACCGTTGTAAGCGTGTGCATTCAGGCGTCATGTGACCATTGTAGGCGTGTGCATTCAGGCATCACATGACCGTTGTGAGCGTGTGCATTCAGGTGTCATGTGACCATTATGAGCGTGTGCATTCAGGCGTCATGTGACCGTTGTCAGCGTGTGTATTCAGGCGTCATGTGACCGTTTTAAGCGTGTGCATTCAGGCGTCATGTGACCATTGTAGGCGTGTGCATTCAGGCATCACATGACCGTTGTGAGCGTGTGCATTCAGGTGTCATGTGACCATTGTGAGTTTGTGCGTACGCCCTGGTCTATTTTGTACATACGCAGCAGCAGAGGGTGAAGCAGCTGAGCTTCATGGCATTCTGTCCTGTCCCGGCGAAGCGGTTCTTCTTGGGCAACAGCAGCACAAAGGACACGGCCAGAGACAAGTGGTAGAAACTGTGGACGTAGGCGTAGTCCCACTCCTGTGGGGAGAGAGAGAGAGAGAGAGAGAGGCAAACAGCTGAGCCACAGCCGATAATACTGCACAGCACCATAGCAACCACTGAAGGCTTTCATACAGTTCAGTTTTTGTTTCATCAACTTGAGTCATAAACAAATGTACAAAATACTTAAGAATGATCTGTTTTTTAACCCTTTAAACGTCAGCTTTGTAATGAAAACAAAATCATGTGCAGTGTTGTAGTAACACCAAAATGTTTGTTTGCAATTACTTTTAACTGTTAACCTTAACATTGACCAGTGAAGGCTTTTATACAGTTCAGTTTTTCTATTTCATTTATTTGAGTATTTAACAAAAACACCAAATACTCAATAACTGACAGATTTTAACACTTTAAATGACATGTTTGTGATGCAAATACCCCCTCCCAATAAAAACATTAATTTTGATGTAAAACAAAAAAAAGAAAAAATACGCACTCTAATAGCGCAGACATCAGCCCCCCCCCCCTCCCAGTGGATCACCACCAAAATCTAATCATTTCCAGATCTCTCCATTACCAACCCTGAAAATTTTAACAAGGCCTGTCCATAAGGTTTTGAGTTATCTTGTACACAAACAAACCAACCAACTCATGAACGCTGGCAAGAACATAACCTCCATGGTGGACGTAAAACATGTTTTAAAGGGGACATATCTTGCAAAATGCACATTTTAATGTTTTTTCCAATACAAATATGTGTTGTGGTTTTCTGTGCTTCGTACATCACATGCATAGATTCATTTGAATACCCCACCCACCAGCCCACTTGTCACAGACACCTCTGCTCAGATCCTTCATTATTCTCTATCGTATCCTGAGGGTCTGAGTCCTGGTCACTGTGCGTGCGTCCAAGTCTGCGGTCAGTCTGACCCGGGTTGATAGGACGGGCTGGTCTGTGGGTGGCACTGTGACCGTGGTGTCATGGTTCATTTGGCCGGCCTGGGCCCAGATGAACCGGACCCGAACGCAGGACCTGAAGGCACCAGGGCTGTAAACCTCAGCACTCGGTCTACTTTGATTTTCTCTAGATAATTTTATTTCATCTGTGTTTTTGTCTCTTTTTTTGTCTGCCTCAACTTTTTCAGGTTCCATTTCTTTCTCTTCTTCCTCTCAGTAGAATGTGGAAGGGAGGGGCGGAGTCAGAAGAGAGGGGCGGAGTCAGCTGTGGCTCATTTGCATGAAAGCAAGAGACACTAAAACAGAGTTTTAAAAAGGGTTGTTTCTCCAGGTTGAAGAGGCTGATGTGCATCAATGTGGTATTTGGATCAAAGCATGAGACACCAGGGGACTGAGACACCAGGGAACTGAGACACCAGGGAACTGAGACACCAGGGGACTGAGACACCAGGGAACTGTGTTCCCTGGTGGAAAATGGGCATGATATGTTCCCTTTAAAACACTACATCAAAATTGGATTCATTTTTTTGTTTTGTTTAAATTTTCATCCTGTCATATATCAATGACAAACACCAACATTAGCTCACATACATTATGTTTTTTTGTGCGAGGTCAAAGGTTAAACATTAGCCTCATCCTTTTGGCCAAATTTGGTGTTAATTCAAATGGTGTTAATTAACATGCAAATAGTGGAAATGTGTATTTATAGAATGCCAAATGCCATAAGATCTACTGTGACAGCCATCCAATGGTGTTTTTAAAAATATATCTGCATCATGTGTCCAGGAAACATTCTCACCTCGAAGTAGAAGCGCAGCATCAGAGCAAGGGCACCGAAGCAGCAGCCGGGACCGACCTGCTGAGTGTAGACCGCCTTATCCGGGTACACGGCCCTGAGCTGCTTCATCTTCTGCAGCTGAAACACACGACAGACAAAGGAAGTGAGTTAGTGAAAGACAACCTGAGGAGGACAGAGGAACTGTGGGTAAGAGGAGAAAACGCCAAAAGAAACTGAACTGGGATTAGATTAAAATGACAACGTATGATTTAAACACTACAACCTAATGTACAACATTATCAGTGGATTTCATAGTGAAATCTGGCATACATCCATATCTGATGAAGTCCGTACAAACAAAAAAAATTACAAAACTGTGCATGTGCTGGAATCCAAGCATTTTCCTTTTGTACGTCCTAATCAGCATGAAATTGACTGTATTTGTTGGACTTGTCCCATTCCATACCCACATTTACATATGCAATGTGTAACCCTAACCCTAACCCTTAAACCCCCCATCAGTACCGGTTCTAATGGACCTTTAACCCCCGCCCCCATCAGTCACTAATGGACCTATAAACCCCTCATCGGTACCAGTTATGAGACCACTGACCCATTTGACAGTGATGATGAAGACAGCGGATCCAATGGGTCCAGAGAAGATCCCGTAGCCCCAGCGGTCCTGGTAGATCCTGACGGCGATGGTCAAAACCCCGAACATGGTCATACTGGAGCGCTGGGGCTCATCAAAGTCCCCCAGAGCTGAGACCAGAACCAGAACCAGAGAAAAGACACTTCAGAGACTGGATCTGATCCTCATTTGGATGAAATGATACCAAATTATTCGTTTTTCTGCTCTACGTCTGATGGTACATCATGACGTCATGAAGGCCACGCCCTCATTAACGCGTGGGGGGAAATATTTTATGACATTTGAAACATCTCTAATATCAACAGTTCTAATCCCATCAAACGGAACATGTACCATCTGTACGGTTCCTTCTCATGTGACTAATGTAGTTTAATAACTGTCGGTTGTGTGACTTCTGGTTGCTATGGTAACATATGTAAAATGTATTTTTCGTTAACTTCTCTTCTGTTCATCGTAGTGGTTTCAGACTGATACCAAATGATTGTTAATTCAATAATTTAAATCAATAATATTTTTACTGATTGTCTAAAATGACCAGGGTCAAGCACCTAATTAGCATATTCACCAAATGGCTTCTGTATTGAAAACTAAGACTTTGTATTATCGACCTGTAGGACATCAGATATGTTCTTTCATTGGGTATCAGTTTTGTCGACCTTTGATGACCCTGAAAGGTTAAACTCAAGGTCATTATTTTCTAAATTCCCCATTTTTGACCAAAACTCCCCCAATATGATCTACAGTCAAAAAACCTACAAAAAAAATAAGAACTGAAGAACAGATTTTCTTCTCAGTTTAATGTGAAAAATAATATTACAACAAATAAACAAACAAATAATGACCACTTCACATTTCTGTCTTTGTTTTAGTAAAAAAAAAGTAACAGTAAATTATGAAAATATGAATATTTCCAAATTGAAAACTGAAAAACCTCAACAAATATGAACAACTTGATATATCAACAGAAAATTAAGCACAACTTTCTGCTTCTGTTACAAAGTGTTTAGTGTCTTTGTAGATCTGATCCATAATAAACATGGACAAATGACAATTGTATGCAGAATATTGTTAAAATTACGCTTATTTTTCTTAACAAATGGCAGTTTTTTCAGCTTATTCACACCTTTTTTGTTTGGATAGTATATAAAAGTAAGTATTTCCATAACTTAATGTTTTGGGTTTTTTTTTTTACACTAAAACAAGAATAAACATTTGTAATTCTCATTATTTATAGCTTATTAAGTTGTTATTTACCCAGAGATTAAACCAGGCTGAATGTGGAACCTGAAAGAACACGAGTGTGATTATGAATTTCCAAACTATATTTTACACCTTCCATATATATATGTATTTCTCACAAGTACTGGTTTAGATTAAATAGTTCTGTATGAATGTTTTAGTAGGTTTAGAGTGCACTGCAAATACACTGAGGCTAAATATGTTCAACTTTTCTAATATTTATTATTTGTAATAAAGTAATGAAGGTTGTGGTCAACAGGTGTTTATGTGTTGGATGTCAGTAGGACATGGTACCTGACTTCAGATCAAAGATGGTAATAACTAAGCAACTGAGTGAAAATAAGTGCTAATGCATTTTACAGCTGTGATGGTGTGTCTTTTCCTGGAAATGTCCTCCTTGTTTTTCCAGGTAATTAAACAAAATGTCATAAGGATAATTGATGTGTTTATCAACGCATTGATAATGACACAGGGTTCCTGCAGATCCTTGAAAAGTCTTGAAAGGCATTGAATTAATTGTTCTAAACATAAGGCCTTCATTTGCATTAAAATGTCTTAAATCGATTTTTCAAAAGTCTTAAAAATGTGGACACACACATAAGTAAGATTTATGTGAGTTTGAAATTAAAAGTATTTGGTAACATTTAGGCTGTCTATATTACAAAAATAATTTAGGGTGAGTAGAAAATGTATTTAGTTATATAAGTGTGTATTTATATGGTGTGTGTGTTATATATTCAAAATGTCAAAGTTATGCTTCTTGATGAATGGTAGCAGCAACTGGACCAAAAAGTCATGTTCTATTTAAAATAAACAGTTAGACAAAACTGCCCCCAGGTAATTCATGTGGTGTTTTTTTTCCCCTTTTCAGTTTTGGTCATAAATTAAATTTTAATTCAATGAAAAGTCTTAAAAAGTCTTGAATTTAACTTGACCTGAACTGTAGGAACCCTGTAAAAGGGATTATCCAGAGTAAAAATAAGTTTAGCTCATTTTTAGATGTTTAGGAGTACATGCATATAGGCAACATCAATATCACACCATTTGGATGAAGATTGAGAAATTTCGATTTTGCCATTTTGAGCCAAAAAGTGGAAGTAATTAGGGCATGAAAGGCTATTTTTTTAACTTCTTCTAATCTTCTAACCTACATCACACTTACGTGGTAGTAAGTAGAGGGTCCCTAAAGGCAAACCGAAGTGTCCTGGGGTCAGTGGATAGTGTGTCTTATCTCACACCAGTACTTTTCCATATTCATGAGAGGAATATTAGGAGGAAGTCTGTAATAGTCGATTGCCGAGTGCAGAGTTACACGCTCTGGAAATGATTGATTTCGTGACATTCTATTTAAAAAACATAGTTCAGTATTTCATTAGAAATGTAAATGAAGCTGTATGCAACCACAAAGCTTAGCCTAATAACAGGTTATTGCTTTAAAAAAAGAGAAAGAATGCCACAAAATCTGTAATTTCCAGAGCACTCGGCAATCGACTATTTCGGGCTTCTGCGTCAGAAAAGGTACTGGCCAGACATAAGTAACTGTGGACACAATGAAAACCTCAGGGCACTTCAGTTTGCCTTTAGGGACCCTCTACTTACTACCACATAAGTGTGATGCTGTTCAGAACTTTAGTAGAGGTCTAAAAATAGCGTTTCGTGTTGTCAAAAAGACATGCCCTAATCACCTCCATGCTAACACAGTTTGGCTCAAAACGGCAAAATCAGAATTTGTCAATGTTCATCCAAATGGTGTGACTATATGTATGTACTCCCAATCATCTACAAAATGTGCTAAACGTATTTTTACTCTGGATAATCTCTTTAAGTATGAAGAGGCAGTTGTGTTTGTTAAAAAGAACCTTTACAGTATATTTTTCAGCTCTGATACCATGAAACTTCTATTAAATTACTAAACTTGTTCCTGTGTAGTTACAGGCACATAAGGTTTTTTTTTTACCATCTTATGACTACAAAGACTTATTTAGTCTCTTTCTTGGTAATAACTAAGTAATTGACTGGAAATAAATGATAATGCATTTTACGACCTTGATGCTGTCTAATTTGCTGGAAATTAGCTCTTTGTTTTTCCTGGTAATTAAACAAAAATAATAAATACATTTTGGACTTGTCATTTCAAGAACTACAGATTAGTTTCAAATAATTACCATTTTTATTATACTTGAAATGGAAGCTGTTTATATCACTGGAAACTGCAGAGTAATTGCTTGTAATAAGCAGTAACAAAGGCATTATTACTATGAAATTACATAAAAATTAACATAGAATTAGCACCATATTAGTGATCCATAATGTAAACTCTTACCAACGACCTACAAACAATTAAACTGAATTTATTCTGATTACATACTCTCAGATGAGAGGGGGGGGGTGAGTTCATTCCTTTTATTTTTTTTCTCGTAGACCAGCGTTGGAGGAAGCAGTTGTGACATCAGCTGTTCAACTGGAATTCACGACGGTGATGCGTGATTTAAAAGCCTTCCAGCGGACAGTGGGCGTGGAACCACCATGTGTTACTGACCAGCTGTTCCTCTGCACGCCTGGCTCAAAGGCTCATGGGAACTCAAACACTAATAGAACTACAACTGACTACAACAACATTTAACCTTCATTAATTCATTTATCTCCATTTATTTTAATATGATCCTCAGTGCTTCAAATTTTTTCACTGTAAATCCTGGATTAAAAAAAAACAAATAAATAAATAAAATAAAATATATATATATAATTTTTTATTTAGTGATCATGTAGTTGTTTTCAAAAGCTCAGAGTAAATTCAAAGTTTATATTAACAGTAAAAGTGAATTAAACATAAAATAAAGGTTTATTTTAGTGACTAAATCGGAACTTTAATCATGTAATAATTATGTATTTTTTTCATAAACATGTTCTTTTTTAGGCCTAACATGTAGATAAAGAGTAAAAAAAGTATATTTGTTCACATTTTTTCAAATATTGGTATTAAATGTATATTTGCTTCAGAATCATTAAAGTTTATAGAAGCGCTCAACACTAACATTTTGTACAAATGCACATTTTACTGTAATTATTTTATAGGATTAGTGGATAAACACATAGAAACAGTTCCATCAGTGGATGTGTCATGTCTAAAAAAATAAAATGCATTAATATACAACATGACGAGTTATGTAACCAGATGATCTTAATAACATTTCATATCTGTTAATATTAAAGATGCACCAATCAACTAATACCTCTTGTATGTTTTCTTTTTTTAATACTACTAATAATAATACTACTAGTACTACTACTACTAATAATAATAATAATTGTTTGTTTAAAATTTTGTAATTTTTTTCTGTAATTTTATTTCATTATTTATGAATTTATTTATATTTCTATGTTTTTACAGATGGAAATGTCAGGTATTTATCTATAGTGTTATCTTATTGGTATAAATAAAGCTGTGTCATCAACATAATGATAGACATTTAGACATTGTTTCTTTATAATATCACATAACAGCAAAATGTACAAAGAATCGGCCCAAGTATAATGCCCTGTGGGACACCATAATTAACCTTCGTTTGGATGGAAGACTGATTATAAACATGTACAAATTAGGATCGTTCAGGATTTTTTTAATATACTGTATATATTTTTTGAAGCGGGATAATGTGATGGACTGAATTGAGTTTAAAACAGGACCAGATAATAAACTGTTCTGGTTCATCCACATGTTTGGGGTTTTAATGGTTAAGACAAACAGTCAAAATGCTCAGTCTTGTTTGGACATTATGTAAAATGATTAAAAGTGCTGCATTTCATGTTACAAATGATTATAAATGCAGTCTTTCATATGTTACAGAAGCTTTGAATGATTAAATGTGTAGTATTTTGTGTTTTGAACCAGTGAAGTGGAGGACGTACCGATGAGGGTGACCCACATGGACAGCGCCGTCCCGTAAACGCTGAAATATTCCAGGATGTCATATCGCATGAAACACAGGATGGATAGGCCAGGTCCGTCACAGGCATGGTAGATCTGTAGGGACACACAGGTCAAAGGTCAAGGGGTGTGAATGAGGTGTCACACTGTCTGTAGGTATTTAATAAAAAACAAGAACTTTATTATCCACTGAAATCATGTCATTTCTCAAGTTTATGGAAGTAAATTTGCTCCAATTGATGTTGAATAGTTGTATTTTTTGTAAATTGAATGGTTTTTTTTTTATCATAAAATTTTCCCAATACGGTCTTTGAATTAGTGTTTTTTTCTACGCATACTGTTTTATAATTGAATTATTCAATTATTTAAAAAATAATTTTTTTTTAAATTCAGCATTCTTGAATATTTTCAAAGTCAATATAAAAACATTCAATAAAGCACAGACATCTGGACCAGGACCAGGACCTGAGCATCATGTGATCTTTAGTGTGATTGGGTGAAAGTTAGATCAAGTGTTTCAATGGTGTTAACTAGTCAACATGTCTGTGTAATACTCAATTCTTTATACTGAATTTGAGGCACAATAGCTCTGTTTACATGAAAGTTTTAATTCCTGTTTCATTCAGAGTAAAGGTTAATTTTTCTTTAAGATGTAAATCCCTGGTTCCAGTTGAAAATAATTAATCTGAAATAACCCTTTAACCCCTAATTCATCAGGTTTGACATGTTGTGAATGGATGGTTTAGTTTAAAAAATCTGAAAAATTCGAGTTTTTTAGTGTTATTTTAGTGAGAATTTTGTTGATGGACCTGATGTACAGGTGTCAAAAAGCAACTGATTTAGAAAAAGCTCAAACTAAAACTACTGGAACCAAATTATAACACTCGCTATTTATTCTTTTTTTTAATTTTTTTTTTTTCATTTTGGGGTTATTTGTTATTTTGTGAATATTTATTAGTTTCTGTCGTTGCTTATTTTTGTTTAGTTTTTCTACATTTAGTTTTTTTATTTTATTATTTTTCTTCAGTTGTGTTCTGTTAGTGTCTTACTTTGTTCATGTTACATATTATTTTGTTAGTTTAATGTCCATTTTACTGATCACTTTGGCAGTTTCTGTTCATTTTGTTGCTTATTTTATCTTATTTTATTTTTTACTGTGGAATTGCTTAAGTCTCAGGAGTTAAAGGGTTAAACTTAATTGCCAATAAAGTCACTGGTTTATTCAGATCTTAATTCCGAATTTGATCATTCCTTTGACATGGAAACACTTCATTCTTCTTTAACATTATTCCTATCGTTCTGCACATGCTCCTGATCTGTTGCGATGACATACATTTCACGTTGATGACGCATACATTCCACGCCGCCGGAATTGATATTTTGATTCCTATGGTTGATTCAGTCGAGCTGCTGCTTTGTAATTATTACAAAAGTAAATGTAAAAATCACATGTAGTATCTGGTCTAACATGATGATAGTTAAAACAGGAAGTGGACACGGTGGTTTTCTTCCAGTAGACATCCACACGTTGAGCGACCCTTCTGTCCAATCAGAACCCTCTGGACCTCTAGCTCTGAAAGACCAGTTAACTAAAGCAGAATACACCTGTTTCCATGGAAACCTTTATTTGAAATTAACATTTCCATGTAAACACAAAGGAAATGGCTTTAATTCTGAATATTTTATTTTGAATAAATAATTTGGACTTAAAAAAAAATCACATAAATATAATCATTGTATTTGTGACTATTGAATTAAAAAACTTAAATAAAAATGAGAGTTCAATATATATTTTTTTTTATTGTTATAAGAAATGGGTCGGAAATCCAAGATTAAATCCAAGAGTAAAGTTTTCTCACAATTCTGACTTTAATCTTGGTATTCTGACCCTTTTCTGAGAATAATAATAATAGAAAATATATATTATAATTTAATTCAATTCTTTTTTCCAATGGCACCAATCCTCTTCTGTGTCATTCAGTTTATGAAACTGTGTAAAAACATTAAAATTCAACTCTTAAAAAAGAAAACAAAATAACAAGTGATTCCTGGCACAACTGCCCCCCCCCCCCACACACACACACACACACACACATTTTACCTGAGTTACCATATCTATTATCAATGTGAAAACACATTTCTGGTGACTGTGACCTTTGACCTACATTCACCAAAATGTAATGGGATCTATTCTGGACCACCTCACACTTTTCCTGAAAATGTCATGACACTTGGTCCAGTCATTTTTGTATAAACCTGCTGACAATCAGACAGAAATGAAAAACAAACCCCACTCTCAATTAAAGCAACAAAATTTCAACTTATTAAACACAAGTATTACAGATCTACATTCACATTTGATTCTATCAAACCAATGACGGTGTCAAACATAAGGTCCACGGTCCAAAACCTCAGACAGTCCAGTCCAGACCCAGGGATGAACAAATGACACATTTACACTTTCACTGAGTAGAAGATGTTTAGATCAAGTTTAATCAGTATTTTTCAGTTTAATCAGTATTTTTCAGTTTAATCAGTATTTTTCAGTTTAATCAGTATTTTTCAGTTTAATCAGTATTTTTCTTACCGCAGTGAAGAACATGGTGAAGAAATAAACCATGGCCTCCATGTGGAAACCTCGCTTTGCTGCAACACTAGCAGTTGGAAGGAAAACCAGAGAACTGACGGTTGGAAGCAGCATCTTAGCGATAAATGCCCCCATGATGGAGGTCCAGGAGGAACCAGGGGGTCTGAGGGTCCGGAAAGGTCCAGAAGGGTCCAGGAGGAACCAGGGGGTCTGAGGCTCCAGAAGGGTCCAGGAGGGTTCAGGAGGAACAAGGGGGTCTGAGGGTCCAGAAGGGTCCAGGAAGGACCAGGGGGTCTGAGGGTCCAGAAGGGTCCAGGAGGGTTCAGGAGGATTCAGGAGGTCCTGGGGTTTGTGAATACCCTGGTGTGTCTGAGGGGCTCAGAGGGTCCTGGTCCAGGGTGGGTGTGGTCCACAGCTGTCTGTCATGTGTCCCTTTAAACATTAAAGGTCCTGAACAGACCCCCCCCCCCCACCCCCCACCCCAGAGCCTCCATGTGCAGTGTCATCACACACAGGACAGCTGTCAGTGCATACCAGTGCACCAGTGCATCATGGGAGGGGCTGAGGTGAGGGGGGGGGTGATCTGGACTGGTCATAACATGGATGGTCCAGAAGGATGTTAACTAAGGTACACAATACAAGTACACACACTGAAGTATAAGTACACACAGAAGAATAAGTACACATACTGAAGTAGAAGTACACACAGAAGAAAAAGTACACATACTGAAGTAGAAGTACACACAGAAGAATAAGTACACATACTGAAGTAGAAGTACACACACTGAAGTAGAAGTACACACAGAAGAATAAGTGCACATACTGAAGTACAGTATGTATATGTATATATATATATATTTGTATAGCGTTTTTCTGGACACTCAAAGCGCTTTTCTGGAAACTCAAAGACTTTACATTTAAAGATACTCAGACATTTTAAAATAGTACAAAAAAAAATAATAACTGTTTAATTTTTCATGAGCAAACAAGCTCAAGTAGGTTTGTCCAAACTGGGCAACGCCTCAGTCTAGTGTTAGCAGAATCGCTGCCTAATCTAAGCTTTGCTTCAAGAAATAAAACACTTAATGTACTACTACTATTACTACTACTACTACTAGTAATACTAGTAATAATACTAGTAATAGTAAATATTAATAATAATAATAGTAGTAGTAATAATGATAATAATAATCATCTATTTTTACTGAAAGACACTTGTAAACAGCAGATAAAAACATAACCCAGATCCCAGCTGGTTTTAAAGACCCGGTTCTGGTCCATATATGGTCCATGTGCTGTTCCTCCATCCTTAACCCTCTGGCCCCGCCCACTGCTGTGTTACCCATCAGGCCTTGCCGGTGGCTGGTGGTGAAGGCAGCCGTGCGGCTCTCAGCTGTCACAGCTGCTCAAAGGCTTGAGGCAGAGACACAAAGGGTGCAGTGTCACCAGGGGTTTGAACCCACTCCTCAGATTCTCTGAGTGTCTGAGAAACACGAGCAGCCGGGACAGACACGCCCACATTAGAAACCAGGCTGAGGTGTGACTCCGCCCCCTGACAACAACACACCCTTATTATAATATTTAACATAAGAAGAGATATTTGTTTAGTTTGAATTAGAGCTGTCAATATTCATGTGTCACCACTGATTAATCTATCATCATAATCAATCTGATTAAATATTTTTAAGGCAATTAAACAGAACAGTTGTTTTGTTTCATGTTGTTTTGGTTGAAACTGTTGAGGGTGTTGAATAAATATATTAATTCCATATATATTCATATTTTTGCATATATTTTGACATTTTCAGCATTTTTTAGCTTAATTTTCTATAAATTTTAGTGGATTTTAGCACGTTTTATATGTTTTCTCTGCATTTTTTTCTTTGTTTCTTAATATGTAGTGTGTGTGTGTGTGTGTGTGTGTGTGTGTGTGTATACATATATTCATTAATTCCTCTTCTGAACCTGCTTTATCCTCACTAGGGTCACAGGGGTCACTGGGGTCCTATTCCAGCTACAACGGGTGAAGGTGGGGTACACCCTGTATGAGTCACCAGTTCATCTCACATTAACACCTATGGGCAATTTAGATTAATCAATTACTTATATATATATATATATATATATATATATATATATATATATATATATATATATATATATATATATATATATATATATATACCCATTTGGACACAGAGCGAGAGGAAGCAGAAATGCGGCTGTCGCGTTGGATTTTCAGCTAACTTAGCTAACCTAAGAGCTAACCTGTTCCGACCGCCACTTCCCTCACTTCCTGCTCTCCAACATGTGCTCACTGGAAACAAACTGGACTAGCTGAAGCTGGATTTAACCACCAAACATGATCCACCAGACTGCTGCATCCTCATTCTCACCCAGACGTGGCTCAACTCCTCTGTCCCGGACAACGACATTAGCCTGGACGAGCTGAAACCTAAATCTACATATTTTCTTTAAACACATATTTCAAATGTTCTCTGACGACTCTGCCATCGTCGACCTCATCACAGACGGTGACGACAGGTCGTACAGAGAACTCATCCTGGACTTTGTTGACTGGTGCCGGCGATACCACCTCCTGATCAGTCCCAGTAAGACCAAGGAACTGGTTGTGGACTTTCATCAGACCCCCCTACCATCACCTGTGAACGTCCAGGGAAAGGACATAGGTGACATCTACCTGGGTGTTCACCTGAACAATAAACTGGACTGGACTCACAACACCAATGAACTTTATAAAAAAAAGGACAGAGCAGGAAGCTCTGCAGGAGGCTGAGGTCTTTTGGGGTGCGGGGGGCACTCCTAAGGACCTTCTACGACTCTGTTGTGGCATCCGCAGTTTTCTACGGCGTGGTCTGCTGGGGGAGCAGCATCACAGCAGCTGACAGGAAGAGGCTGGACAAACTGACAATGAAGACCGGCTCCGTCCTGGGACGTCGTCTAGATCCTGTAGAGGAGGTGGGTAGAAGGGGGCTGGCAACCAAACTGTCCTCCATCATAGTCATAGACTCCCACCCCCTCAAACACACACTGACTGCACTAAGCAGATCCTTTAGTGACAGAATAAGACACAGCAAGTGTGTGAAGGAACGGTATCACAGGTCCTTCCTTCCTGCAGCTGTTAGGATCCACAAACACAAACACAAGCTGCAACAAATAACCTGCAATAAATAATAAATACTCACATGTGCAATAGTGTAAATAGTGTAAATAGTGTAAATAGTGTAAATAGTGTAAATAGTGTGCGTAGAAACAGATTTTTTCTATCATTTATGTAGCTGTGCTGCTCTTGTGTGTTCTTCTGTTCTGTGCTGATGTAAACCTGGAATTTTCCCTACAGACTAATAAAGGAATGTGTTATCTCATCTCATCTTATACAAAATCGGTAAATAATTTTTAAAGGGTTTGAGGGGTAGTATTGGGGGCCTTGAAATGAATTAGGCCTTTTACATGTAAAATACGACTATTTACAAAAACTTTACAGTACGAAAACACTTCTGGAACTCATTAATTTCATAAGTAGAGGCACCACTGTATTTGTCTTTTGTGTGTAAAGCCTAAATAAAAGTAGAACCTCACAGAATGTTCTGAGTTCTATATTACACAATGAGTTAGTACGACTTTATTCTCAAAAATCATAATATTTTTCTCTGCTGTTTTTAAATTACGTTATTCTCATACTATCATGGTTTTATCTAAATATGACATTATTCACATAATATTCAGATTTCATTCTCGTAAAATTATTATTTCTGTCTTCAAATGTATTCTCAAATATTACAGGTTTCATATTTTTTACTTTATTTTCATAGTGTCTATTTTTGTCTTATGTAGTGATAAAACACTGCCGTAGAAAAGAATGTGATGATTAGAAAAAAACAAAAAAACAAAACATGTTTATCAGCTTAAAAAAGTAAAAAAAAATTTATCAAAGTTTGTTCAGTTCATCTGTGGTGACGTTGCTTCAGTATGATCTAGATTTATACATTTTACCTTCTGTTTTTTTTCCCACATTTTTCATCTTTCAGTGTTTTGTCTGACTGTTGTTTTTTCTGTAGCTGTGTTTCCAGTGTTTCCTCTGTGAGCTCCTGTTTAGAACGTCTTTAATTGCTGTAGTCTGGATGTGCCAACACTACTGACTGCACACACAAACCACACAGCCATGGGAGGGGCTTAAAGGGGGCGGAGCTGGACCTGGACTAAGACCAGGACGAGGACAAGAACCAAACTCTGGTTCTTGGACCTAGTCTTAATCCTGGTCCTGGTGCCAGTCCTAGGACCAGGATTAATGTCGACGTCATGCATCCGCTCTGACGTCGGCATCACTGTCACTGTTCAACAGGTTCACGAGTTTATATAAACAATAATCAAATTAAACTGGAACAGAATATAATAGAACATAATAGAACATAATAGAATACAATAGAACACAATAGAACACAATAGAATAGAAAAGAACAGAATAACCATCAGACATAACCTGGTCTAACTCATCTAGTTTTCATTCATCTGTCTGTCTGTCCATCATTCATCTGTCTGTCTGTCCATCATTCATCTGTCTGTCTGTCCATCATTCATCTGTCTGTCTGTCCATCATTCATCTGTCTGTCTGTCCATCATTCATCTGTCCATCATTCATCTGTCTGTCTGTCCATCATTCATCTGTCCATCATTCATCTGTCTGTCTGTCCATCATTCATCTGTCAGTCTGTCCATCATTCATCTGTCTGTCTGTCCATCATTCATCTGTCTGTCTGTCCATCATTCATCTGTCAGTCTGTCCATCATTCATCTGTCTGTCTGTCCATCATTCATCTGTCTGTCTGTCCATCATTCATATGTCTGTCTGTCCATCATTCATCTATCTGTCCATCATTCATCTGTCTGTCTGTCCATCATTCATCTGTCAGTCTGTCCATCATTCATCTGTCAGTCTGTCCATCATTCATCTGTCAGTCTGTCCATCATTCATCTGTCCATCATTCATCTGTCTGTCCATTATTCATCTGTCCATCATTCATCTGTCTGTCTGTCCATCATTCATCTGTCTGTCTGTCCATCATTCATCTATCGGTCTGTCCATCATTCATATGTCTGTCTGTCCATCATTCATCTATCGGTCTGTCCATCATTCATATGTCTGTCTGTCCATCATTCATATGTCTGTCTGTCCATCATTCATATGTCGGTCTGTCCATCATTCATCTGTCTGTCTGTCCATCATTCATATGTCTGTCTGTCCATCATTCATCTCTCTGTCTGTCCATCATTCATCTGTCTGTCTGTCCATCATTCATCTGTCTGTCTGTCCATCATTCATCTCTCTGTCTGTTCATCATTCATCTCTCTGTCTGTTCATCATTCATCTGTCTGTCTGTTCATCATTCATCTGTCTGTCTGTCCATCATTCATCTATCGGTCTGTCCATCATTCATATGTCTGTCTGTCCATCATTCATCTATCGGTCTGTCCATCATTCATATGTGTCACGGATCGGGGTGAGGTGGAACAGGAGGACTCCAATGCACAGTACTGAAGGGCAAAATAATTTAATAACAAAACTACAACATAAAGACAAGACAAACACAACCTGGGAGTGGACGGCCAGAGTCCGTGGTGATGATGAGTGTCCGGGTTATGGTGATTGGGGAGATGGCAGCGATAGTCCGGGTTATGGAGGTGACATATCTGAATGGTCCTGCACTGGCAGCTACAAGCCTTACTGCTTATATAGCCACTGATTAGGAATGGCTTGCAGCTGCGCAGTGCAGGACCAGGTGAGTGTGGAGATTGGGGGAAAGGTCACTGGAGCGGAGGTCATGACAGTACCCCCCCCCTAAGGGGCGGCTCCTGAAGCCCCTAAAAAACAAAACAAAAAAAACACAAACAACCCCCCCCCGTTGTCCAGAGCTCAAAAATAAAAAAAATTTTAAGTAGTATTTCTCCGAGCAGGGCGGCATGGTAACCTCCTGGTCGGAGTACCCTCTGGGCAGAGCGGTGTGGCATCCTTCTGGGCAGGGCGGTGTGGAAACCCCCTGGGCGGAGTACCAATCTGGGCGGAGCGGTGTGGAATCCCTTCTGAGCAGGGCGGTGTGGAAACGCCCTGGCGGAGTACCCTCTGGGCAGAGCGGTGTGGCATCCTTCTGGGCAGGGCGGTGTGGAAACCCCCTGGGCGGAGTACCCTCTGGGCAGAGCGGTGTGGAATCCCTTCTGGGCAGGGCGGTGTGGAAACCCCCTGGCGGAGTACCCTCTGGGCAGAGCAGTGTGGCCTCCTTCTGGGCAGGGCGGTGTGGAAACCCCCTGGGCGGAGTACCCTCTGGGCAGAGCGGTGTGGAATCCCTTCTGGGCAGGGCGGTGTGGAAACCCCCTGAGTAGGGCGGCGTTGAACCCTTCCGGGCGGAAGACCCTCAGGACTGAGTGGCCTGAGAGGTCTGGGTTGGTAGCAGGAGCAACTGGACTGGTCTGACTGAGGACCAAGGAGACTGATTGGGTGGGGTCACCACGGACTCTGGCTGAGACAGGAACAAGACAAAACGAAGAAACGGGCAACAGGCAGGGACAGGAAACAGGCAGGCAGAAACGAACAACAAGCAAGGACAGGGGACAGAAGCCAGCGACGGGCAACAGGCAGGGACAAGGGACGGAAACCAGCGACGGGCAACAGGCAGGGACCGGGGACAGAAGCCAGCAACGGGCAACAGGCAGGGACAGGGGACAGAAGCCAGCAACGGGCAACAGGCAGGGACAGGGGACAGAAGCCAGCCACGGGCAACAGGCAGGGACAGGGGACAGAAGCCAACCACGGGCAACAGGCAGGGACAGGGAACAGAAGCCAACCACGGGCAACAGGCAGGGACAGGGGACAGAAGCGAGCAACGGGCAAGAGTCAGGGACAGAAGCGAGCAACGAGCAAGAGTCAGGGACAGGAACAGACAGAAAAGACCAACGACAGACCAAGACCGACGAAAAGACACAACGCCAGGCGACAGGACAACTAGCCAGAAGACAAGACAACTAGCCAGAAGACAAGACAACTAGCCAGAAGACAAGACAACTAGCCAGAAGACAAGACAACTAGCCAGAAGACAACTAGCCAAAAGACAAGACAAAAAGCCAGAAGACAAGACAAAAAGCCAGAAGACAAGACAAAAAGCCAGAAGACAAGACAAAAAGCCAGAAGACAAGACAAAAAGCCAGAAGACAAGACAAAAAGCCAGAAACTCGGAACGCTAGCCAGAAACTCGGAACGCTAGCCAGAAACTCGGAACGCTAGCCAGAAACTCGGAACGCTAGCCAGAAACTCGGAACGCTAGCCAGAAACTCGGAACGCTAGCCAGAAACTCGGAACGCTAGCCAGAAACTCGGAACGCTAGCCAGAAACTCGGAACGCTAGCCAGAAACTCGGAACGCTAGCCAGAAACTCGGAACGCTAGCCAGAAACTCGGAATGCTAAGACACAGAACGCAAAGACACAGATCACTAGGAAGCGACACAGAACGCTAGAAAGCGACACAGAACGCTAGAAAGCGACACAGAACGCTAGAAAGCGACACAGAACGCTAGAAAGCGACACAGAACGCTAGAAAGCGACACAGAACGCTAGAAAGCGACACAGAACGCTAGAAAGCGACACAGAACGCTAGAAAGCGACACAGAACGCTAGAAAGCGACACAGAACGCTAGAAAGCGACACAGAACGCTAGGAAGCGACACAGAACGCTAGGAAGCGACACAGAACGCTAGGAAGCGACACAGAACGCTAGGAAGCGACACAGAACGCTAGGAAGCGACACAGAACGCTAGGAAGCGACACAGAACGCTAGGAAGGATATACAGGACGCTAGGAAGGATATACAGGACGCTAGGAAGGATATACAGGACGCTAGGAAGGATATACAGGACGCTAGGAAGGATATACAGGACGCTGGGCAGATAAACTGAATGTTGGGGCAGGGAAACATAACTAGCTGGGAAATACACAGAACGCTAGGAAGAGACACAGAACGCTGGGCAGGGAAACACAGAACGGGACAGAGACACAGAACGCTTAAGCCAGATACACAGAACGCTTAAGCCAGATACACAGAACGCTTAAGCCAGATACACAGAACGCTTAAGCCAGATACACAGAACGCTTAAGCCAGATACACAGAACGCTTAAGCCAGATACACAGAACGCTTAAGCCAGATACACAGAACGCTTAAGCCAGATACACAGAACGCTTAAGCCAGATACACAGAACGCTTAAGCCAGATACACAGAACGCTTAAGCCAGATACACAGAACGCTTAAACCAGAAACACAGAACGCTTAAGCCAGATACACAGAACGCTTAAGCCAGATACACAGAACGGGACAGAACGCAAGACTGGACAGACTTTAGACAGAACAAAACGGGGAAAACTAAAAACAAAAAGGGTCCCTTCAGCACTGGCGGAGTCCAGATGGTGGCAGGACCATTCTGTCACGGATCGGGGTGAGGTGGAACAGGAGGACTCCAATGCACAGTACTGAAGGGCAAAATAATTTAATAACAAAACTACAACATAAAGACAAGACAAACACAACCTGGGAGTGGACGGCCAGAGTCCGTGGTGATGATGAGTGTCCGGGTTATGGTGATTGGGGAGATGGCAGCGATAGTCCGGGTTATGGAGGTGACATATCTGAATGGTCCTGCACTGGCAGCTACAAGCCTTACTGCTTATATAGCCACTGATTAGGAATGGCTTGCAGCTGCGCAGTGCAGGACCAGGTGAGTGTGGAGATTGGGGGAAAGGTCACTGGAGCGGAGGTCATGACAATATGTCTGTCTGTCCATCATTCATATGTCGGTCTGTCCATCATTCATCTGTCTGTCTGTCCATCATTCATATGTCTGTCTGTCCATCATTCATCTCTCTGTCTGTCCATCATTCATCTGTCTGTCCATTATTCATCTGTCCATCATTCATCTGTCTGTCTGTCCATCATTCATCTGTCTGTCTGTCTGTCCATCATTCATCTATCGGTCTGTCCATCATTCATCTGTCTGTCTGTCCATCATTCATCTATCGGTCTGTCCATCATTCATCCATTTGTCTGTCCATCATTGGTCTGTGTGTCTGTCCTCCTCCAGTCCATGGTACTAATGTCAGAACAAACTCATTGAACTTTATTTAAAGGAACAACTGCAGTGTTTTGGTGTCACGGTGGTGCAGTGGTTAGCACTCTTCCCTCACAGACAGAAGGTCCCTGGTTCAATTCCCACACCAGTCCTTTCTGTGTGGAGTGTTCTCCATGTTCTCCTCGTGTCTGCGTGGGTTTTCTCCAGTTTCCTCCCACCATACAAACACATGCACTGATAGGTTAACTGGTTAATCCATAGGTGTGAATGTGACAGTGATTGTTTGTTATATATATTCAGTCCTGAGATGAACTGGAGACTCATACAGAGTGACCTCAGACCCCGCCTTCACATATTGTAGCTGGATTAGGCCCCCAGTGACCCCCGCGACCCTAGTGAGGATAAAGCGGGTTTAGATTATTTGAACGTCTGTTCCCCAAAAAGGGAATAGACGTTATTATGGGATGGAACTGAACACACCCTGAATATCTGTATGTATTCAGCAGTAGAAAATCTGAGTTCTGTCAGAGTTCTTCTGTTTGAGTTCTAAGTTCTTCTTTTTATGTTCTACTGTTTGAGTTTTTCTTTTTAAGCTCTTCTCTTTGAGTTCTTCTAGATGTTTCCATCAGTTTCCATGTTTTTGACAGACGTCCGTGTTGAGGTGGATGTCCACCTAGATGAATGTGACCTAAATTCCCGTCAGAACCTCCGTCACAGGCTGTTGTTGTATTGTCTCAGCTGATGGTCGTCGTGGCAGCTGTGTTGGTTTAATAGCTCACACTTCAGCTCGTACATTATCTGCACATCTGTCACGGTTTTCGCACTCGAACAATGACCTTAAAGACGCTTTTATCTCAGAACATCAGCCTCCTCTGGGCCCACGCCGTTCAGCCACACGATATTATGGACAAATATATACAAATGAGTGAAACCGAATCAAAACAGAAGAACGGATGGTGTGGGAAGGCCCAGAGGAGCAGGGCATTGTGGGAAATGTGGATTTGTCTTCTGGTAAAGACTGGATGTTTAATAAAAATGTGACTTGCATTGTTTTTTATCGACTGTGTGTTTTTATGCAATTAATCCTCTATTTTTGGATCCATTTTGATCCGTTTTTATTCTTATTTTTCCTCTTACAGTTCTACTTCTTTAACTATCAGACTTTATTTCTAGCATTTTGTGCTTCAGCTTTTGCATTTTTATTATTCATTTACTTTGTGTCCAGTGAAAAATCTGTAAATATTATGAAGAATAAGATGCTTCTTCAAATTAACTTGTTCTACTATGTTCTATGATGTTCTGTGTTCTACTCTGTTCTGTAATGTTCTATAATGTTCTGTAATGTTCTCGTCTCGTCATCTGAACCCTCTTTATCCACACTAGGGTCACGGGGGTCACTGTGGGCCTAATCCAGCTCCCGTTCATCTCTAGGCTGAACATCAGGGGCGGAGTGTTAGGTTCACTGTAGTGGTTCTTTATATAGTAATGTTAGTGTTCATTCCAACACCATGGTTTTAATTAGTCCTCATGTTGATCTTCCTCGAGGCATAAACATTTAGTTTTTTTATGTCTTGTATGTATGTTTTCAGATTGTTTCTCTATAAAAGTAGACTATAGACCAGGGGTCCCCAAACTATTCCCTGTGAGGGCCACATAACTTTTCCCTTCTCAAATGAGGGGCCGGGGTCAGTTTGTAACAGAAAAAGTCTGATGAATGCAGGAGTGCCTAAATTTATTTATGAAATAAATAACCCTCTTTGGGTTCTTCACAGAAAAAAGGTCCATGGAACATAAACTTCTTCATCTTAACAGGTCCAAGTTCAGCTTAGTTGTCAGAGCAGAATCTCTGACATAAATGACTCATATGAGCAGTCTGTCAAAATTATTGTGTCAAACTAGTTAATAATAGTTAATTGTTAGAAAGCACAGTTTAATTGTTTATTTGATTGTTTGGTTATATTTGTTCAGGAATAACTCCTTTTCTGTAAGTTATTAAATGTCCCACGCTAGTGAACGCACCACTGATGTTATGCCAGTGATGAACGAAGTCCGTGTTTTATTCACCGCTGTGTTGTAGGTAACTGTGCCAAGTTCGCCATCACGGCTTCTTTTTCATTCATCTATTCCTGGTTTATTACTTAGTGTAGATGCCACAAGGTGAGATAAATAACACAGTACAGTTCGGGTAGATGTTAGCATGTTGTACTGTATAAGCTAATGCTGTTTAGCGCCGGTGTGTTGTTGAAGCTAATACGATATTATGCTAGCAGTTAGCATTGCTAGCTGTCATCTGTGATATATGTGAGGTGGTTTGTGTGTTCCATGACCCATGTAATACATCTGAGTGACTCATATAGTCGGTCTTAATTAATTTATTATTGTATGTATATATTGTTATACTGAGTGTTACTGTATTATTACAGACCACAATGAATAAACCTTCAATGAGGACATCTGTATCTGTGTTCTTTAATCAGAACCACAACCCACACCTTGTCACTCTGAACCAAATCCTGGAGACAACCCCACACTCTCTGCTTCATTAATAATGAAAATAGTTTATAACTAAGGAACATTTTATTGCAAAAGTCCAACTTTATTATCAAATACAAATTCACACATATAAAAAAAATCTAAATGGTCTCTGGTATTGTTCAGGGGGCCGGACCAAATGTGGAGGCCGTAGTTTGGGGACCACTGCTATAGACCCTTCACAGTCAACGTCATCCAAACATAAGAGGAAGTTGTGCTCAGACCGGACAAAAAAAAACTGCATGGAAACACTGTTGTTTATATAGATGACAGACCTACAGCAGAACTACAAATGTCGAGTTGTTGTTTTGTCAGTTGTCAGAATTGTTACAAGGACAGAGTTAAACTGTATAAAATTCCATCTGGATCTGACCCATTAAAAAAAAAAAAAAATCCATCCATCTGTCCATCCGTCCGTCCATCCATCTGTCCATCCATCCATCATCTGTCCATCCATCCATCTGTCCGTCCATCCATCATCTGTCCATCCGTCCCATTCATCCATTCATCATCTGTCCATCCATCCGTCCATTCATTCATCCGTCCATCCATTCATCTGTCCATCCGTTTATCCATCAGTCCATTCATCCATCCATCCATCTATCCATCCATTCATCAGTCCATCCATCCATCCATTCATCCATCCATCCATCCATCTATCCATCCATTCATCAGTCCATTCATCCATCTATCCATTCACCCATCCTTCCATCCATCCACTCATCCGTCCATTCACCCTCCAGTGCTGCTACTCACACTGATGTATGACAATTTGATGGTGTTCAGAGGGGGTCTCTGTCAGTCTGCCCCAGGACATGTAGTTTACCACTACTAGAGGGAGCATGTGAGAGTGAATGAATAATGGATCCACTGTATGAGCTGTGTGTATGCATTTATAGAAAAGCGCTACATAAATCTAGTCCAATATCATTATAATTATCTGCACTGAACGTGTTTGTCCAAACTGGTCGATGCATTATTCACACAGAATCAGAATCAGCTAGCAGAATCCACGACTAATGGATGCTTCACGTTAATGTGGTATTTTAAGTTGGATATGCTTCGGTGAAAACTCCATCAAATATGTTGACCGACTGTTCTGTCTCGTGGTTTATTTTGTTGGGACTCAAATTTCCTACAAAATACTCAAACATAAACTAAAGAACAAAATATATAAAACATGCTAAAATCCACTAAAATGTACCAAAAATAAACTAACACAAAAACCCATTGAAAAATCCAAAATGTAGCAAAAACTCCACCAAAAATGTGATAAAATATCAAAAACATTTACAAAAATATGAGTATATAAGCAATTAACATATTTATTCAACACTTTCGACACCTGAAAGAAAACAACTGTAATAACAGGGTCTCCGCGGATCCTTAAAAAGTCTTAAAAAGTCTTATTTACAAAATCCGTTTTTTAAGGTCTTAAAAGGCATTATATTTCGCTATTTTTTATTAGTATGGCATTAAATTTCACTTGGGAGGTATTAAATTTCATTTCATCTTGGTAGCCTACGGTAAATGAAAACTACATGCCTGGATTTTTCCGCACTTATGTTATTTCTGCGTCGTTTGTTTTATCAAGAAGCTGAAAAGTACCGCCGTTCTAAATATTCTACTCGCTCTGGTTGAAAAGGTAGAGCCGTTGTATATGATCCACACCACAGGGGGCAGTGTTTTGTTAGCCATGTAGTAGAACCATTGATTATAAAACAGATGAGGAAGTTGGAGCGCAAACTTGAAGCAGAGATGTGCGGTTGAACTTTAAATTGAACGGAGATGGGGAAGTGTAAATTCCGTGACGAGTGTCTTGAAGATCAGCGCTATAACCGTTGGATAGCAAGATTGAATTCTGAAAATGAAGCGCGATGTAAGTTATGTGGCAAAGACATTAAATTAAGAACAATGGGCTGTAAAGCCCTGGACGCCCACATGAAAGGGGATAAGCACTGGCGTTATGCTGCTAGTCAGGCACAGACGGTCCCAATACAAATGTTCGCCTCAAAAACGGTCACAAAAGTGAGCGCAGTGTTCAGCTCCAGTGTGTCCACGTCCCAGCACAAGTCAACTGTTTTTGTTTATGTTGCGTGGGTCAAAAGGACATGGCCCTCCACTACATATTTAATTGTTGAAAAACGTTTCCTTTATTTGATTCTGTAAGGGATACAAAAAAACAATAATGACAATCAATGGACACTGCGACACCGTAGTATGTGTACAGAACAGCCTCTCACGTGATCTCTCGTTATCTCACGAGACTACCCTTGCCCTTGACCAGTGTCACCAACGCGCCCTCTGCTGGTCGGAGTTTGCTACTGCACAATGACATACACATATCATTTTCACCACACTGAACATGAACTACACTAAATAAAAAAAAAACATGTTAAACATTCAAATTAGAACAAAACTATATATATAGATATATGTATATTTTATATATTTTACCCCAACTATGGCCCTGTATGCCACATTTACATCATTACAGTATTGCTGTTCATCTTTTATTTTGTTCGCTGATGTTCACTGTTTGGTTACATCACTACACTACTATTAACATATGACAAAGGCAGGCTGTTAACTGAAGATGCAATTTATTAAAACAAAAAAAATTGAACTTCATCTGAACTTCTGAGTGTTTTTTAACTTATTTGTTCCGCGGTGATGGTATTATTTTTTATAATCACAGGTCTTAAAAAGGTCTTAAAAAGCATTATTTTTACTTGTCAGAAGTGTGCAGAGACCCTGAATAAATAAAACTTTTTAAAACAATTTAAAAACTGTTCCGTTTAACCCTCTGGTATCCAGGTGTGCTTTTTATGCACACTTTGCACTTTGTGTTAAAAAATTTCATATTTTTCTGAATTTACATAGGATCAGAAATCAAAACATTTTCATTTATACATGAACTTTAAAATTTTGGGTAGAATTTAGAAAAGGAAAAATGTGTACATTGTACGGAAATGAAAATTAGCAGACTAGCATCTGTCTCCCAAGTGTGACAAAAAAGCACTATTACTTCTATTATAAACACTGTTTTTAATCTATAAAACATTAAAGTAGAAATCATGAAACAAAAAAAAGGTTTTTGCATCGTATGGATGTAGTGACATCATCAAAAATAGGATAATTTTTGCTTAAGAAAAAATTACATTGCAAACATGGGATTTAAAAAGTTTTTAAAAATCTTACAATTATTAAGTATTTGTTTTTAACTTACTTTTTTCTATTTCATCAACTTGAGCTGTAAATAAAAATACCAACCTTTATGATTAAAAAAGTATTATTATTATTATATTGTGTTTTTTTTACACTATTCCACAAGTGTGCTTTTTTCCACACCCTTGGAGCTTCATACGATCTTGAGTAAGTACGTTTTTGAGTGAGTCTGACAAAGTTACTTATTGTTTCGGCCTCTGGTTCACATGGCACCGGCATTTTGGGTAGTCGAAAAATCTGGCGGGGTGGCTGTGGCATTGTCCAATAACCAAAGGGTTGATGGTTCAAATCCTGCTCTGTCCTAGTCAGACTGTTGTATCCTTGGGCAAGACACATCACCCTCCTTGTCTCCAGTGTCACTCACACTGACGTTTGAATGTTTGGTGGTGGTCTCAGGGGCCATAGGCAAGAAATGGCTGCCATTGTTCTGTCAGTCTGCCCCAGGACAACTGGATATGTATGTAGTTCACCACCACCAGAGAGTGAATGAAGTCACTCTTTGAGTGGCCAAAAAAGTGCTATATAAATCCAGTCTGTTATTATTATAATGTTGCTGCAGCCATCTGTACGAGATCGAAATTGTTGACACCTATCATCTATGTCACAACCCTATGATCAGAACAAATAACAGCTGTACGGACAACGTTCACTTGTAAAGAAGACAGTGACCATCATGGCGGACACCAGAGTAGTGGTAGTAGCACAGGTGCAGTTACTGCTAAGTTTACTTAACCTGACTTATGTCATCGTTACGCTATGCTCAGCCAACTATCTGAGTAGCATGGAGATCAAATCTACTTCAAAATGAAGGAGCCAATCAGTGTCGCAGGGTGGGACTACCCGGCAGCGTTGTGGCTGGTGTGATGTAAAGCAGAAGCGACGACAATGTAGTCTTTTCAGATACACAACAATGACAGCGTGTGTTAGGTGTCCCAGGGTCCATATCGACTCAACTATTTCCAGTGTTTTGTCGACTCTACCACATGTTCATTCCTTAAAAGATGAACAGAGGACGACTGTGGAAGTGTTTGTTAATGAAATGATGTTTTCACTCTTCTACCGACTGGGTTTGTCAACAGTTTGATCTATCAGATGGTTCCACCGGTGGATAAAGAAATAGTACCAGTGCAGAAGCCCATGGTTATTGTGGTACCCCCCTGGTTGTGTTGGTAGAGGACCAAGTCAAAAAGGCTGTAAACTAGGGCTGACAGTAATGGAACTGAGAGGAAGAAATGACAACCACATTTGTAACAGATGTTAGCAGCTAGTGTCCGTAGAACCGTATCATGGCTGAAGGATAAATGGAGAACCATGTTTTACTACATTTACCAGAAGAACTTGGTGGGCATCATAGTAGACGATGTTATAAATAAACATCATGTATAAATGGTAAGTTTAAACCGCTTCTGTTGATGTGTATATACCTGATGAAAACTATTTTTGCTCATTAAGCGGCTTGACTTCAACGTGAGCGGATGAAGCGACGAGTCAGTCAAGATGAGGGACAGATTTTTCCTCTAATCACATCCAAGGATTTTAGATAATGTCCCTCCTTTGAAAAGGGATCGGTTGCGGAAGGGTTGTAAAATACCATCTGGCGACAGTCAGGTTAAAGTTTACTCGTGTTATTGAAAGAAAATCTACTGATGTTAAACCAACAGGACGAGCATGCAGAGACTGTCCTACAGCACACCTAGAGGTGTAGCATGTGTATTGCATCATTTTTAGCACATGTTTCATTACTATGTTTATGTGATATCTTACTGATCCGTTCCCAGTGTGGTATTTGTTTTTACTTGGTACAAAATGCCCCTTGTTTGCGTTGCTGTGTAGACATAGCCTTAGGGCCTTTCTGGGAGAACATACCTGAGGGTTAAGTGTGTTAACATTTTTAATTATGATGATGGATTAATAAATTTGAACAGATCTAGATCATATCTGTAAAGTTTTGCACTTAAAGCCAATGAAAAACTGACTAATGATTTGAATAAACTTTGCAGAACTCTGCGGTGGAAATAAAAAAACCACACATGAAGGTGGATTATTTTACCAGATCCAAACTTTCTTGGTAAAAATCAAAGTTTCTGTGTGAAGATGGAGGTTTCACACCCTCTGCTTCTTCTACTGTGTGATCGTCTGCAGATGCTAATAAACCACGTCACAGCAGCTCCTGGGTTTGTGTTTTTAATCCAAACTCCTGCGATCCTCCCACTCTGTTGCTCCTGTTGCTGGAGGAGGAGGGGGGGAGGAGGAGGAGGAGGAGGAGGAGGAGGAGGAGGAGGAGGAGGAGGAGGAGGAGGAGGAGGAGGAGGAGGAAGGATGCAGGCGAGTACACCTTTCCTCCCTCCCTTCCTTGTCTTTCTTCCTCCCTCTGTCTGTGTCTCCCTCTTCACTCCACAGCGACAGCAGCACTCACCAACACAACACACCAGCACACAACACAGCAACACAACGCTGGCACACACACACACTGACACACACATACACACTGACACACACACTGAGCGGCATCCTCCTCTCAGACCCAGACGCCCTTGGACTGCTGCAGGCGAGGTGAGTGGGTAAACATCACTAACCGCCTCAGACTGTGTGTGTTTGTGTGCGTCTTTGTGTAGTTTGTGCATGTTCAGAGTGTGTGCACGGCTGTTTTGTACATCTGCTGTGGTTTCTGGGTTCCTGTGTGTACGTTTACGGATAGAAATGTGTGTGTGTGTGTGTGTGTGTGTGTGTGTGTGTGTGTTTACGAGGCACAGCAGAACCAATGAGACCCAAACAAATCCACTAAATAATGCTGACTCGCCCTCAGATGGGTGTGTGTGTGTGTGTCCAAAAAGGCCAGAGTCTGTCTGGAAACTTGTCAGCTGTTGGAAGATGTGTGTGTGTGTGTGTCAGTGGTGAGGTAGAGGCAAACATACGTGCCAGTGCTACTTGTTGAACTGTGGATTCTGGTTTTGTGGTTGAGAATCACAGCAGAAAAAGCTGTTGCTTCAGTCTGAGTCAAACTTCTGCTTCCAAAGGTGATGAGTCGTCCCTCTGAAAACACTGCTCATCCTGTCACTTCAGTGTCTGGATCAAACAATCACTGATGCACTTTAATCTGCTGGACAATAATGAGTTTGTTTTAACCCTTAAACACCCACACAAGACTTCTGTAGAATTAACAAAGTTGACTTTTCACAATATCTACCTTTATGAACTTTTCAGTCAGATATAAGAAGTGATGTATAGACAGTAGACCTGACCAAGATTATTGTCACTGGTTCCTTTGGTAATTTTTGTTAATTTAAGCCAAATGAAATGATGCATTAAGGCAACAGAATAATTGAATAAAGCAAAACATAAATAAATAAATACATTTTGCATTAAATAAAATCTTCAATTAAGTATTAAGTAACCCTACCACCAAAAATAAATCACAAATACAGGGAAAAAAAAAAAAAAAAAAAAAAAAAAAAAATATATATATATATATATATATATATATATATATATATATATATATATATATATATATATATATATATATATATATGTGACCCGCCACCACGGAATCAGGCATAAGTCGCGCTGAGCCGTTCAGAGCTACAGCCAAATTTAGGCTGGAAGGTGATTTCTTATTTGTGTTTACACCTTATCAAAAAACGGTACCTTAACACCTCTATTTTCAGTTCCTGTGGTCATTACATTGAAATTCAATCAATAAAGGTGTTTATTGAGTCAATTATTTAAGCGGCGACAAAAGTTCAGCGATTGCTGAGCAAAGACAAAGACGACTTCCACCTCTTTTCGCCGAAAAAAACGATCTCCGTTCCTTGGGTAAACACCCAAGTGTTTGGTACGAGGTAAAAGCTTATATTGAATGTTCTGTCCAATGGTGTAAGCCAAATGATTATAATACGTCACACTTCTGTCCTATTATTATAATATATAAAACTTCTGTGACATGTCCATCAGAGTGTCCTTTAACATCTGTGAAAAATTTTTGTCAATCGGATACGAATTATTATGCATTGCTAAGGACTTCCTACCCCAAAACAGTCCAAAACTTTGACGGACAATATCTAAAAATATGCAAATTGCAAAATATGTCCAAATGTGGATATTAAAATGACCATAACTTTGGTTCTACTTATGATAGAAACATAATTTTTTCACCATCTTAAACCTTAGTTTCCACTCTACCAAGCTACACAGTTTTGATTTCCAGACACAAATGCCTGGTTTCGTGGTGGTGGGTCACATATATGGTCAGATTTCTTCAATCAGATTTGTCCAAATCTACTGTCTATAAATCACTTCTTATATCTGAGTGAAAAGTACATAAAGGTAACTAGAAAAGCACTCCTCCTAACCCTATCCCAAACCTCCTCCATGACCGTCGAATGAAGAGGATCTTGATGACATTTACAAGGTAGGTTGGTAATGGGCAGATCTGGAAATGATTAGATTTTGGTGGTGATCTGGAAGAGATCTTGGATTCTGGATCATTTTGAAATGTATTCTCCATTTGCTGCAATGTAAAATTTCACTCCCAACACATCCTGAAAATTTCATTAAAATCCATCCATACATTTATGAGTTATCTTGTAAACTAACAGACAGACAGACATACAAACTGGTAAAAAAATAAAATAAAAAGTAACTTCCTTTGCAGAGGTAAATATTATGAAAAGTCAACTTTGTAAGTTGTACAGAAGTCTGTTAAAACAGGTTAAAGTGCATCAGTGTTTGTTTGATCCAGACATTGAAGTGACAGGACGAGCAGTGTTTTCTATAAATCAGTTGTTATATGTGTCTGACTGAAAAGTTCCTCTTTAGGTGATTCTGTCTGATTTGAAATGTGATGAGATATTTGGACTAGAAATGGTCGTCCTGACACTGATGCACTTTGAGTCTGTTTTAACCCTTCATTTATACATATACAAAGTCACATTTTCACAATATTTAACCTTTATAAAGCCATTTATCATCATTTATTATCATATTATCTGCTCTATTTAGTTTTTTTCCCCAGTGTTAATCATGTTTATTGCTGTATTTAATTCATTGGTCATGTAGATGTTCATTAAAAACCCAAAGTTCCACCTTTAAGCTAAAGCAGTGCTTCACAAATCCAGTCCTCGTGGCTCAGTTACCCTGTTTACATGAGACTTTATTCCTGTTTAATTCTGTATAAAGGTTCATTCTTCTTTAAGTTGACCATGTAAACACCTAATTCTAGTTGAAAATGATAAAGTCACTGGTTTATTCCGATCTTAATTCCGAATTCGATCATTTCTCTGCCATGTGAACAGTTAATTCCTCTTTATTCCCGTCGTTCTGCAAATGCTTCTGATATCGTCACAATGACGCATATATTTCACGTTGATGACGCACATATTCCTTGCTGTTAGTATTAGTATGTTAATTCCTATTGTTGATTCAGTCGAGCTGCTGCTTCGTAATTATCACAAAAATAAATAAACATCACATGTAGTATCTGGTCTAACATGTTGATTGTCGAAACAAACACAAAGCAGGAAGTTTTCTTCCAGTAGACATCCAGACGTTAAGCGACCGTTCTGTCCAATCAGAAGCCTCTGTACCTCCAGTCTAAAAGACCAAAGTGGAATTCACCCGTTTCCATGGAAACATTTATTTGGAATGAACATGTCTATTTAAATTTGAAAGAAATAGCTTTAATTCTGAATTATTTTACTCAAAATAAATAATTCAGAATTTAAAAACATCATGTAAATGTAGCAAATGTCCTTCGTCTCTTAGATATGTCCCTCTTCTATCAGTTAATGATCAGCTCTTCATCAGCTCTGCAGAAGACTGATAAGGTGTGATAGAAGACGGACGGAGAACATGCAGGACCTTGGGCCAAGAAAAACCACTGACTTAAAGCATCTACTGATCTAAACTGTTTAATACCTGCTGATCCACTAACTATGAATACATGTTAATAACTGGTGTAAAGTACAGATATTCATCTTTTCGTGGTCATCACATATGACCCATTTAGATGTTCAGAGGCTCCATAGTTACGGTAGAAACACCACCATCTTCTCCAACTTTTTTTTTCCAGTAAAACCCATGGAGTTGGATCAATGCCAGTAGAAGAACATACTGGTTTATGTTCAGTTAATAACAGATTAGACTAAAAAATCCACTTTTTCTTCAGTTTTCTTTGTTTTTGGTTGAAAAACAAAACATAATGAACATGGTCATTACTAAAATACCTGATGTTCACAAAAAACCCCCACTAAATACAGATAGATTGAGTTTAGTTGAGGTTTATTATGGCAGAAAATTGAAGAAAAGTCGCATTTTCAGCAAAAAAATATTAACAACTGAATCAAAATCTAGCATCTTTAACCACTGTCATTTCTCAAATTACATGAAGGAATAGATTTGTGTTTCCATTTAACCTTTAATTATTTGTCAGCATTTATCACAATATAAAATAGAGCTGCAACTAATCAATATTTTTGTAAGGAGTATTCTATCGATTTTTTAATTAATTATAATAATAGTAATCGGATACATTCCATTTTTGTTGATTTTTTTTTACCTCGATCAATCAATAAAAATTTGCGATAATAATAATCATAATGGGAATGGGAAAAGTATAAGAATAATTATAACATGTAAAGCTACATTCTAACAGGTGCTAGTATTCACCAGTTAGCAACACGTTAGCAATACATGGAAGCTCCAAGTCAGCTTGAGCTTTGACTGCTATTGATGTGTGGATGCTGTCAGTTCAATGGTAGGCTAATGTTAATGCTAACACTGCAGTGGTAGGCTAATGTGAATGCTAACACTGCAGTGGTAGGCTAATGTTAATGTTAACACTGTAGTGGTAGGCTAATGTTAATGCTAACACTGTAGTGGTAGGCTAATGTTAATGTTAACACTGTAGTGGTAGGCTAATGTTAATGCTAACACTGCAGTGGTAGGCTAATGTTAATGCTAACACTGCAGTGGTAGGGTAATGTTAATGCTAACACTGCAGTGGTAGGCTAATGTTAATGTTAACACTGTAGTGGTAGGCTAATGTCAATGCTAACACTGCAGTGTTAGGCTAATGTTAATGCTAACACTGCAGTGGTAGGCTAATGTTAATGCTAACACTGCAGTGGTAGGCTAATGTTAATGCTAACACTGCAGTGGTAGGCTAATGTTAATGTTAACACTGTAGTGGTAGGCTAATGTTAAAGGTAATAATGCAGTTGTAAACTAATGTTAATGTTAATACTGCAGTGGTAGGCTAATGTTAAAGCTAATACTGCAGTGGAAGGCTAATGTTAAAGGTAATAATACGGTTGTAGGCTAATGCTAAAGGTAGTAATGCAGTTGTAAACTAATGTTAATGTTAATACTGCAATCATAGGCTAATGTTAAAGCTAATACTGCAGTTGCAGTATTGGCTGCAGTTCCACCACAATTCCACTGGGGGCAGTTGGCGGAGTGCAAAATGAGCTGGGCCCTATGGAGCTAGACACTAAAATTGTCTATTTCACCTAATTGTCACTGAGAGCGTTCACGTTTGAATGTAGTTTTTGAGAGTTCAATGTAGGTTCTAAGTCAAAAATGTGTTGAATGAGTACATAAGTCCCCTTGATTTCTTACAGGTTGAGTTTTTGTTGCCCACAATGTGCTAGCATTCTGCTAATGACCGCTGTTCCGCCGGCGAGAAGACAAATTACAACCAGAGATACCCCTTGACAGCTGGACCCATACTAAACCTCAACCCTTTTAGAACAGCCGCGTTGCTCACCATTTAATCACAGCCCCTTTAGTAAAACATTAGTAAAAACCTTTCTAGCATATGTAGCCTAATTCCCTGTGTCAGACACAGCTCTGCTTTGAGACAAAAAGGTTTGTGGCCGTAAAGTCGTATATCCGGCCATAAGCTCTGTGTGACATCATTGACACGTTTTTAAACAAATACGTGACTACAAAACTAAATCTCAGCCCTGGGTATTTTCTCTAAAACTTCTTTCAAAAACAAGATTCAAATTACAAGACAAAAGTGTATATCCTGACATAAGGGCACTTTTTGGGGTATAGCTCCATAGTACTAGGGTTGTCAAAAAAATTGATTTTAGATACTAAATCGATATTGACCTTGGTATCTAATTAGATACTAAGTTGCTGGAAAATCGATTTTTGTTTTTATGGCGCGTCGCAGCTTTTTTGTAGCGGGTAACGTTAAGAATTGTAAACAGGCATCAACGCGGTCAGCTCTGGCACAGCCGTAATGCCGGCGTGTAAGTTAAAGTCTCTTTTTTTCTCCAGCTGCCTCTGACAGCACACGGGATGACGCCAGTGCGACCACAGACCTATACACTATTTCTATAGGTCTGTGATTGGACCATCCGATGCAACTTTGCTTTTAAAGGCCTCGATATAGTCGAACGTCTATGCGCGTGGGCGGCAGCCAGGCGGTAGTGCATAGTATCACGTTACCACCACGGAGGCCACCGTGAGCATGTCAGCCTATCATTTTTGACGTGCGCGCTGCTAGTCCCGTATGGCAAGCCAAAGTGTTCACATAGCCACGCGTTGTCTTCATTATATCACGCGTTACAGAATGCGTTCTAGCACGCGCACTGGCGCGCTATCACGCATTACAGGACGTGCTCTGGTATGCACACTGGCGCGCACAATGGCACGCGTTCTTTAACGCGTGATATAATAAAGACAACGCGTGGCTATGTGAACACTTTGGCTTGCCATAGTCCCGCAAGGGGTCCGCGGTGGTCACATGATGCAATACGCTGCCACGCTTGACCGTAAAGAGGCTTACAGTTAGCACTGCAGAAGGGCTTGAGCAAAAAGATAGACCTACCTTAACTTGCCAACTTGCATTTATTCTGCACCTGCACTCACTACCTTTTTTTATCAGTCCATGGAGGAAATTTTAAGAGGAATCCCTCACATCTCCAGTATCGAAATTAGTATCGAGTATCGAGTATTATCCTTAGTATCGGTATCGAGTTGGAAATTTAGTATCGTGACAACCCTACATAGTACTCCATCCATTCTGCACTCCAAAATTGAGTAACCCACATGGAAAAAAAAAGAACTGCAACCAGAACCCAGAAATGTGCCATGAGTGCCACTTCTGTGATGGTAGGTTAATGCTAATGCTCATAATTCAGTGGTAGGCTAATACCATTTTTGCCATGCACACATCATTGTCTGCTTTACACAGAATAAAATGGTTCCAAAGATTAATCACAGGGTTGCTTTGGATTAATTTTGTTTTTTATCTGGGCGGGGGTGTAGTCAAATGTCCTTCCAAATCCACAAAAATATGTTAAAATCCAATAAAATTCACCCCCCCCCCAAAAAAATAAACTAACTCAAAAAAGCAATGAAAAATCCAAAACCTATTTAAAACTCTTTTAAAATACAGAAAAATGCAGTATCAAATATCCAAAATGCCAGCAAAATATGAATATATATATATGCAATTAACATGTTTATTCAACACGTTCAACAGTTCAAACAGTTGATCTGAAACAGTGATAGCGGAGGTTCCAGAGTGATATGATAGTAATGAGGTGAACTTTGACATCATTTAAAGGAAACTCTGTGCCAATGAATCTGCCGCCAACATTTTTGTAATGGAATTATTTTAATTCCTCAAAGAATTATTTCAACTCTAATACAAACCTCTACATTTTGCATTTTAAAGGTATTTTCTTATATTTAACTGACTGACCAGGTCAAATATCTTGATATAGAATACAGAATATTCAAGTATTATTACATTAAAACTGAAGAAAAAGTGACTTTTTCATCTAATTCATCCTTAACTGAACATAAACTGTGTCCATTCCCTGGTGAAACACAAGGATATATATATTTTTTGTTTAATTTTACTGATAAATTTGGCTGTTTTCGTTCATTTTGTTAGTTTATTCATTTTTAACTAGATTTTAGTCAATGTTTTGGTTATTTTCTGAATATTATTTGACTATTTTAACGGTTTCTGTGGTTGAATGTTCTCTCCTGTAAAGTCCTGTGAGATGACGTTGGGGCTCTATAAATACAATTGACAATTGAATTATTGATTATTTTGGAGAGTTTTTACTAATTTATATCCATTTAAATCATTATTTAATATATATAAACACAGTGTGCCCATCCACTGTCATTGATCCAACTCCATGGGTTTTTTGGTGATGTGTTTCCATGGTAACTACGGAGCTTCTGTTATCCTGTCATGGTCACCAGACATGATCCATTATTTACAACAATTAAAAATCACACTGAATCTTGTCATCACCAACAACTATAGAGGCCAATAACATAGTAACAGTTCATAATATAATATTAGCCTTTTTAAGTTGTAATAGACCAATAATGTGATAACTGGCTAATAACATAATAGTCCTGAATCTATATTGCAGTTACTTTTGACCAATAAAGTAGCAATTTATTTATTTATTTTTAGCAGGTTGCAGGTTATTGCATTTATTTGTCTATTACATTTTGAAAAAGGACAAATTGATGACATTCAGTTGTTATTAGGTAATTACCTTCTACAAGAACAGAAACATCTGAACCCCGTAGACCAGGCACGTCCAAACTCTTCCACAAAGCGCTGGTGTTGCTGCAGGTTTTAGTTCCAACAGCAGCAGCACACCAGACTGGACTCAATCAACTCATCTCAGTCTTCAGAGTCGATTGGTCAAACTGTGAACTCTTGCTTGGTTGCAACAAAAACCTGCAGCAACACCAGCCCTTTGTGGAATAGTTTGGACGTACCTGCCGTAGACCGACCATAGTGGACTTTCAAAGGCTGACATCAAGGATTCATGACGATATAATCACTGGAAACTTCCTCATCTGTTTTTTTTTAAATAGCAGGTGTCACATTAATGACACAGACAACCCTGATCAACTGTCTGCAGTGAGTGCAGCCATGGCTCACCAGGTAGAGTGGGTTGTCCATTAACTGAAAGGTTGGTGGTTCAATTCCCACTCTGTCCTAGTCAGTCCGTTGTGTCTTTGGGCAGACACCTCACCCTCCTTACTCCAGTGTCACTCACACTGGTATGTGAATGTTTGGTGGTGGTCAGAGGGGTTTCTGTCAGTCTGCCCCAGGGTAACTGTGGATACATATGTAGTTTACCACCACCAGAGGGAGCATGTGAGAGTGAATGAATAATGGATCAATAACGTAAAACGCTTTGTGTGCCTTGAAAAGTGCTATAGAAATCTAACCTGTTATTATTATTGCAGTGTTTAGTGTTATTTCTGTACCTGTTCCCCTATTTTGGAACCTGGACAGAGCAGAAACCAAAAAACTAGTACCAGGTACTAATATTTAGTTTTTTTTCTTCTTTCATCAGTATCGGCCAGTTGCATTAGCCGACACGCTCTTTACTGACAAGCGAAGTTCCCGGCACTTCAGTGTTCTTTGGAGATGCTGCTGTCTACACTGAAAACAAAATTAATGTAATATTTATTAAACTAGAAAAACACTCTGAGAGCGCAGTCCTCTGCCAAGGTCGACCCCCCCCCCTTTCTGGATCACCACCAACATTCTAATTCTAAATGTAATTTCTAGATCGCCCCATTATCAACCTACCCTGAAAATTTCATCAAAATCCTTTCATAAGTTTTTGAGTTATCTTGTTAACTAACAGACAGACAGACAAACAAACTCTGGCAAAAACATAACCTCCTTGGTGGAGGTAATTAACTGTCAGAGTTTCTATTTTGTGATTGTAAGTAAAGAAGATTGTCTGACATGTGAATTTGAATAAGAACAAAATTGGCCCTAAAAATCCATCTCAGCCAATCCCTGTCAAGTACCAGGTTCCGGGTTCTTTCATATAATGAAAATGCCAAAAGAATGAGTCAAGTCAGACCCTCATGGTAGAAATGCAGCATCAGCTTCATGGCAACAACCAGAATATGGAGCCTAGCTTTGTTTTGATGTGATGCACCATCCATCACAGTTGAGTGTCCATTGTCCATATGTAGGTGTAGGTTCTGCTTTTATTCTACTGTTCATGTCAAACTAATGTGTTACCATGGAAACAGTTGGAGCTGTGATCTGAGATTCACGCTAACATCCTCCATGTTATAGTTAATATACTGTCAAACATGTTATTGTAATGCTTCTTTAGTATCATTTTGACTGAACTGAGTCAGTTTTAAGCTACAGAGTCAAAGGAATGTGTCGTTTCATCAATAAAACAATAAAGAACGAATGAATCATCCACCAAAGATGTGGTTGATATTAGAATGGAAGCGTGTATGTGACATTTAACTGTTTAATTCTGTTTAACTCTGGATCACTTTGAAATGTATTCCCCATTTACCGCAATGTAACATTTCAAAGTGATCCAGAATCCAGGATCTCTGTGGGGATCCTGGATCACAACCAAAATTGAATCATTTCTTCCTTGTGACACCCGCAACACGGCATCAAGATCCAACCAGAACTTTTTGAGTTATCTTGCTAACTAACAGACAGTCAGACAAACAGACAGACAGACAAATGGACAAACAAACTCCAGCAAAAACAATCTCTTTGGTGGATCTCTCTACATTCAGAAGGGGGAGGTCTGCCTTGGCGGAGGTTTGTGCTCTCAGAGTGCTTCTCTAGTTTGAAATTTTATTCGGAGGCATTTGGCTAAATGCTTAGCTAGCCGTAGTGAGCAACGCACTTCCAGTTCTTTCCATAACATAAAACATTTCCCTTTCTTATATGAAAAATCACACAGATAAATCTGGGCTTTTACTTTGTAAACAAGAAGTGAATCTACATGTAAATTACTAACCTGACACCAGCGTTTACACTGATCCCATCCCGTTTATGGAATTTGACCAGTCATGTGACGATTGGTATTGCTTTGCATCTTGGACAATGTCAGTATGAGTAGGAAGCTCATGATGCATACTCAACCTTTCTGTTGATTCTAGCATGCATCCAGAAACTTCTCACATACTCAAAATGTCATACTACCAGTGTAAACACACTGCATACTCATAAAGTTAGTATGAGTAGTAAGTATGGGGTTTCGATCACAGGCTGGGTGTGAGTGAAACTACTGTAATGACCGACAAAGTGTCACGTTTTTAAAAACTGTTGGACTTTTTCCAGTTGCACAAACAGAAACAGCTGCTTCTGAACTGAATATGGACAGGGTGAGTCAGCTATGACACGTCAGCTTTTAAAGAGTTAAAGGTTCATGTTTGTCTAAACCCCAGTTTATTAGTCTATTCATTGCCCCACCCCCCAAATAAGAGGCGACAGTATTGTTTTGTGTTGGGTTTTTTGTTTGTCTATTTGTTTGTCAGCAATTTGACACAAAAACAAACGGAACGATGATCATGACATTTCTAGGAAAGATGTGAGGTGGATCCCATTCAATTTTTGATTAATATAGGTCAAAGGTTATAGTTACCAAAAATATGTTTTTACAATGACAAGAAATTAAGTGAATTGTTTGTGAGGGGTGGGGTTTGTTGTGCCTGGAACCATGTATTTATTTGTATAATTTTACCATAATAGCTCAGACAGTTTGAATTTGAATCTTTTATTTGAATCCTTTATGGAGACCGCAGGGAAATATGGGAAAACTAATCAGTTGCATTTTAAAGAAAGACAAATATGATTCATTTTAAGGCTGCACAATATTAGAAAAAATTTATATTGTGATTTGTTAACCCTGAGATATATAATGTGATATGAAAAAAATCCTCAGATATAACAGCTGTGTGGTGAGGTGGTATATATATAAATAATTCCACATTACTGATGTTGCTTTTCTTTCTGGCACCGAGTCTTGGTTGTGGGTGATTTTTCACTTGTTGGTTTTGGGTAATTTTCTCTTATCCGTTGTTACCAGTGACTCACTCCAAACTGGTTCAGAGTGATTATGATGTGTTCATTGTGTGTCAGGTTCTATTGAAATTAGAAAATGTTGAGCTCATTTATCTCCTACAATCCAAGACCTGTCATGTGACTATTACAAACACGTACATTGCGATGTCAATGCTTAAACAATACATTGTGCAGGTCTAATACCTTTAATGTTTTTTCCTCAGCTGTAACCAAACAGACTTTGTTACAAACTCAGGTCAAACTGTCACATACAACCTACATCTTCTCTAGAGGAACAACACTGAGGCAGATAAACAACACAAACCCCTGTCAGCTGGTCGTCCATCATCAGTGAACATAATCCACATGACTTGATGCATTTCCTGTGAAAACAGCCGGTCAATAAATAGACGATCCTCTGTTAGACCCCTGGGACAATTAACTGCTGCTGACCTCCACTCACTTTTACTTATCCTCGTCTTTCCTCTTTTGGCTCTGTCATTATTCCGTAGATGCAACAATAATAACAACAAGGAAAAGACCATAAAGTCCATCTGTCACATCTATATTAAAGTCCATACACGTCACATTTATTTGGCATCTTTACAACATTGTTCACAGGAATCTACTCAGTCTGACCTCAACTTCTCAAATGTCATATATTCACCCTCAGTATCCAGGTGAGCATTTTATACACACTGTATTCTTCACTTATTAAAGGTCAGATTATTTTATACAGTTTTAGGTCAGAATTCAACAGTTTGTCATATTTGCCTGATCTTTTAAATTGGGTTCCATTCAATAAAACTGGTGGTAACCGGAACAGTTGAAACCCTTTTATACTCAACACAGTCTGCCTGACCATTTGTTCATTTCAGTTTTTAGTTTGTATGTTCAGTTTCATGTTACCATCGGGGGGGCGCTATAACCTAAAACAACCAATGGGTCAAATTTACTGACGCAACATTTCCATTCCATAAAAATAAAATTATTTAATTTGTGTTTCATTGCAGTTTTGTCACTTAAATATCTTCAAAAATAAACAAGGAAAAAACTGATCACAGAATCGGTTCATACATCACTGATCAGCAACCGGAAAAATATATATATATATATTTTAGTGGTGTAAAAGATAAACTGATTTGAATGGATTATCTGTCTGTGATGTATGAGATTCAAGTGCATTGGTCCATGGAGTCACCGATCTGTAATTCTGTTCTTTAAATCTGTAGAACAAGTGCCTTAGCAATGTTATACTATTTATTTAAAATAAATGTAAACACGTTAAAACCATTGAGAGCTTCCTACTGGAGGTTTATCCACTGATTTTTGGATGTACGGGCAGAGGTAAAGGTAAAGGAAATGTGGGCGGGTAGCAGACATGGAAGTGACAAAACAAAAGGAGAATCATGGATGAAACCGTGGATCTGTGTTTGATCCACACAGCTGAATCATTTTATTTTGAAAGAGCTTTATATCCGCCCACAGATGTCCAAAACACAGGACGATACTTAACCAGTCCCTTAAAGGTATTGTGACGTCCAAAACTCATTTTTGATATTTTCATGTTACTATATGGGTCGTCTGGCCTCATTTACACCAAAAAAACATGAATCTAGACTGTTCAGTGGTTTTCCTATGGTCTGGGGCTCTTGGAGGCCTGAGCATGAAACGCTCTCTGTGATTTGTCTCCCGCGTTCAACGTCACACGCGGGAGAGCAATAAGGAGACTCCCCCCCTCTTCTCTTCTGCCGTCCACTGTGCTTAGCCCCGCCCCCACCAACATTACTATAGAAACGGTGTTCACATGCGCTCCTGCTCTTACAACCTTTTCATCGCTGAACGGTTTACTCGTGTCGTAATGGCTCCTAAATCACACCTTAAATGTCATGTTGTTGGCTGTGTAGATCAGCAACAATCACTATTTGACCTACCAAGCTCCCCTGAAGAACTACGTTCCCAGTGGCTGGCTTTTATCTACCAAGGTAACATTCCTGCTTATTTACCCAAGAGAGTCCAGACTTGTTCCGGTCATTTTCGACGAAACTATGAATTAAAAACTTATAATAACAAATTAACAAGACATGATGAGTTAACATCTGGTTTTAAGGTCTTGGTTTGTTAGAATATCAAACTGTTGTGACAAAATACAAATAATAAATACACTTTTAATGTCGCGGTGAGACGGCAGACCCCCCCCCCCCCTTCCCCCCAACGATCCGACAAAACTATGAATTAAAAACAAAACTATGAATTAAAAATAAAGTAACAAGACAGGATGAGTTAACATCTGGTTTTAAAGTCTTGGTTTATCATTATTTATACTTGGTATCATTCTTTATTAGGCAGCATATGATACAGTATTTCTTATACTGTACAGCAGGAAGGAGGGGGGGCTGGCCGCAGCAGTTTGGGGGTGGAGCCGAGTACATGACTGACAGGCGAAGCGCCCCAAGTAGTCTGTTGAGGTGTTCATGTGTTGCAGGCATAGTACTTGGATTCAGACCACAGAAATCCACAAAAATGAATATTATGGAGTGGGGTTTTTTGGTTGAATACTTTTGAAACACGTTTTAAATTCATTGTCAAAGACTTTGAATGCTATGAAAACAACATGTCACAAAACCTTTAAGTGCAAACATGTACTAGCAAGATGTCACTGAGCAACACTGATGTTTGAACCAAAAATAAAGATCAAAAGTGAGTCCCTGGGTAGAGAATTTTTAATCATGGGTCGGGTTACAGGTTTACAAACCCGTATATGGGTACGGGTTTGTAAAGTTTGTAGTTGGACCCCCTGTTGACAGTGAGTCCGAATATTAATCACTAATTGTTGAGTCCTGGGCACGGTGGTGCAGTGGTTAGCACTCATGCCTCACAGCAAGAAGGACCCTGGTTCAAATCCCGCACCAGACCTTTCTGTGTGGAGTTTGCATGTCCTCCCCATGTCTGTGTGTATTTTGCCGGGCACTCCGGTTTCCTCCCACCATCCAAAGACATGCATTGATAGGTTAATTGGTTAATCTAAAATTGGCCATAGGTGTGAATGTGACAGTGATTGTTTGTCTATATATGTTCAGCCCTGCGATGTACTGGCGTCTCATACAGGGTGAACCCCGCCTTCGCCCATTGTAGCTGGATTAGGCCCCCAGTGACCCCCGTGACCCCAGTGAGGATAAAGCGGGTGCAGATAATGAATGAATGTTGAGTCCTGTTTGATTCTTTAACTTTAGCTGAGAATAGATGATTCCCAAACCCTAACCCACACTATGACCTTTGACCCCTAACCCACTACAGTGGTGGAAGGGGCAGTCATTTCTTTAAAAAATACCTCTATAAACCAGAAACCAGCATCGGAAAGAATTTTTTTTTAATATCAAATCAGTGGATATAGTTTCAGTGTCATCATTGTTCTTAGACATGATTATTTTTATCAGTTGATTTTCCTCAAAAGGATTCAAAAACTGTATTTTATGTCTAACTTCAACGTTATGCTCATTATATTCTCACATTTTCAGGAATCATTAAACTTTATGCCATTTTTATCTTTTATTTTGTGTTTTTTTAGCAGAGTTTTACAAACCTGTTAAATTAGTCACACCAGATGATCAGTTTTACATTTCACTAATATCATTTATCTACAGGTATATTATAAAGACTTAAGTTTGTAGGATGGCACAGTGGTGCAGTGATTAGCATTCATGCCTCACAGACAGAAGGCCCCTGGTTCTATTCCCACACCAGACCTTTCTGTGTGGAGTTTGCATGTTCTCCTCATGTTTGTGTGGGTTTTCTCCAGGTACTCCAGTTTCCTCCCACCATCCAAACACATGCATTGATAGGTTAACTGGTTAATTGGTTAACTGGTTAATCTAAATTGTCCATAGGTGTGAATGTGACAGTGATTGTTTGTCTATATATGTTCAGCCCTGAGATGAACTGGAGACTCATACAGGGTGTATCCCGCCTTCACCCATTGTAGCTGGATTAGGCCCCCAGTGACCCCTGTGACCCTAGTGAGGATAAAGTAGGTTCAGATGACGAAATGAGACTTAAATTTATGTTGTGTGAATTTATCTTCAGTAGTTCCTGCTCTATTGTCTCTGTGACATGATTTATGATAACAAATTAAAGCCTGTCTTTTGTAACAAAATCTAAGGTAAACAAGACTGTATACATTTACATATTTTATATTTCTATGTCTACAGAGGTTACATTAACCAACAATTTCCCATCATTGACGGATGTTTTTAAGAGCTGACGGGAAAAATTTAAGGACGTCCGTCATTTTGACAGGTTGAAAATTGGGGCGTAAACCACAGCAGCAGTACGTCCTTAAGAATGTAGGGTGGCACTTTAAGAGAGAGAGGCAGAGAGACAAAGAAGAACAATGACGGGTGGTTAATAGACAGAGACAGGAAGGAGTTCTTTGAATTGTCTTTGCAAGAGTTTAGTAAAGTGGTTGTGATGAGGCGACTTGTGTTTTTTTGCGGACCATGGTCTAAGTATTCTTTAGTTTAGTATCCACACATCATTTTAGTATACATTTTTATCAACATATATTTATTTTTTTAAAAGTCAGTGAAAGAGAAGCCCAACCCGAACATAATGATTGATATTTTAGGCCCGACCCGGCCCAAAAGTTAGGCCGAGTCGGGCCCAAACCTGGGCTTAGAATCTTACCTCTAGTTTAATGGGAGGGGCTGAGGGGCAATGGGGCGGAGCTTGTCAGTGAAAATCAGACTTGTAACCAGAATTGGATGAACAATAAACAAATATATAATATAGAAACAGTAACTGATAATTAACATGTAACAAATAAATAATGAGTTGGGGGTGGGTTGTGAAACAGGAAGTGGTAGAATGAGAGAGAAGAAGAGAAATGAATGAAAAAGAGAAAAAAGTCCTAGATCAGTGAAAAAGAGACAAAGGCACCAAAGACCAGGGTTCGTCAGATGAGTTGTGGTGGTGAAACCTCAGCTGTGACACTCACTGCTCATCTTGGAGTGGACAAAACAAAAATAATATGACAAAAGCAAAGGGACATCCTGGATCTGTTATAGAAGTATCAGATCAGGACGTGGCTGATGACTCAAAATCAAAGGACTTGGACTCGAGGGTAAAAAAGCCTGGTAACACCCTTCTACCAAGTGAGTAAAAAGTCAAGTCAAGTCTGAAATTAAAATACTGTGAGCTGTTTTTGTTGGCATCGTATTTGTCCAAACAAAAGGCATTAAAATTAACAAACTGAAAGGGGTCAAACATAGCAGCTTATGGAAGTAACTGGAGCTGATATTAAGGGTTTCATTTAAACTGGGAAACGCCTCCACGTTAGTGTCAAAGAAGTCGACACGTGCTGGAAAGTTCCGCATTGTGAAGCCAAAAAGGTGAAGACAGAGAGACGTCCAATCACCAGAGGCCATTTGAGGCCAATGTGGGCGGAGTCTGAGGCTTAGACTCAGGTTTAAGGCTGAGGAATGTGTGATAATAGTTTAAGGTAATGGGTCAAAAACCATTAGAGACTTTGTGTGTGTGTGTGTGTGTGTGTGTGTGTGTGTGTGTGTGTGTGTCTCTATAAAGAGTAGCGTGTGTGTGTTTGTGTGTGTGCGCATAACAAGCAGTGTGTGCATTCGTGTGTGACCAGCACTTTGTGTGTGTCTGTTTAACCAGCACAGACTATGTGTGTGTGTGTAACCAGTACATTGTGTGTGTGCACGTGTGTGTGTTACTGTTGGCCTGTTTGCATACCTGTCCATGCTGTAGGAGCGTGCACGCCGGTGGTTACAGTATTTGCATGTGCACAGTGAAGGCTGAGTGTAGACATGTGTAGCAGTGTGTGTGTGTGTGTGTGTTCCCAGCTGGCCACACTCCAGCTGTGTCTGTGTATGTGTGTGTGTGTGTGTATCCCAGCTGGCCATGATCCAGCTGTGTGTGTGAGTGTGTGTGTGTGTGTGTGTGTGTGTGTGTGTGTGTGTGTGTGTGTGTGTGTGTATCCCAGCTGGCCATGATCCAGCTGTGTGTGTGAGTGTGTGTGTGTGTGTGTGTGTGTGTGTGTGTATCCCAGCTGGCCATGATCCAGCTGTGTGTGTGTGTGTGTCTGCTAATGCAGTCCAGGTGCTGCTGCGCTGCTTTAACACACCTGTCACCAGTGTTTAGTGCCAGTGAAAGCCAGACTGAAACAGGGCGAGACCAGCCGTTTGCTTATTTAACTGGACCTGAGGACACGGACACAAACCGTCTGAGTGCATGTGTTCATTCAAATGTTACAATGAGGACGGGCTGGAAAATTTAACCCATATATATTTAGCTAGCTAGCATGTGTGTTCTAATGGTTAGCATAGGCCATTAAAGAGCAAATGAAACCACCTCTGAAACAAAACACAAACTGTTAATGACGTCTGAAGGTAGTTTATGACATTATTGGAGTGCACATATTTAGTTACACGTACACATAGCATTAGCATGTGCTCATGCTTATGTGAAGTTTCTGTTGGTGTTATTAGCATCTCTATGCTAGCATTACAAAGAGCCACAAAGGTTTTTGAAGAAGTCAAGACTGAGAAGAAAATCCAACCTCAGTCTTCAACATAGAAACCAGTGTCTAGTCCAGGGGTGTCAAACATATAACCTGACTGTTGCCAGATGGTATTTCACAATACCATCTGGGAGTCTTCTACACCCGCTCTGTTTTCAAAGGACGGGCCTTATATAAAATCCTTGCATGTGATTAGAGGAAAAATCTGTCCCTCATCTTGACTGACGCGTCGCTTCATCCACTCACGTTGAAGCTGCTGAACCGGTGAAAATAGTTTTCATCAGGTAAATACACATCAACAGAAGGGGTTTAAAATCAACATTTATATGTGATGTTTATTTATAACATCGTCTACTACGATGCCCACCAAGTTCTTCTGGTAAACATTGTAGTAAAGCATGGTTCTCCATTTATCCTTCAGCCATGACTCGGGGCTAACAAACACTATCTACTAACATCTTAACATCTGTTACAGATGTGGTTGTCATTTCTTCCTCCCAGTTCCATTACTGTCAGCCCTAGTTTACCAGCATTTTTACTTGGTCCTCTACCAACACAACCATAGGGGTACCAAAATAACCATGGGTTTCTGCACTGGTACTATTTTTTTATCCACCAGTGGATCCATCTGATAGATCAAACTGTTGCCAAACCCAGTCGGTAGAAGAGTGAAAACATCATTTCATTAACAAACGCTTCCAAAGTCGTCCTCTGTTCATCTTTTAAGGAATGAACATGTGGTAGAGTCGACAAAACACTGGAAATATTTGAGTCGATATGGACACTTGAATACCAAAAGCACGCTGCCATTGTTGTGTATCTGAAAAGACTACACTGCCGTCGCTTATTCTTAACGTCACACCAGCCACAACTGGTGGGGTAGTCCCACCCTGCGACACTGATTGGCTCCTTCGTTTGAAAATGGATTCGATTCCCGTGCTACTCAGATGGTTGTCTGAGCGTAGCCTAACGCAGCCAGATGACGTCAGTCAGTTTATCAAACATAGGGTTTATCTATAGATTTTTACTTCCTTTACCCCGCCCCCCGAAGGGGACAGGGGTTTGTTTGTTTGTCTGTCTGTTTGTTTGTAAGCAGCTTTACACAAAAACCGCTGGACCAATTTCCATTACATTTTCAGGAAATGTGGGAGATGGGCGAGAATAGATCCCATTATACTTTGGTGAATGTAGGTCAAAGTTCAAGGTCACCAAAAATGTGTGTTTGCATTGATAAGAGATAGGACAACTCAGGTAAAATGTGTGCAAGAGGGGCGGAGTTTGTTGTGCCGGGCACCACTTGTTCACAGTAAAGTTTAATTCCTTCCTTATTTAACACCTAATTCCAGTTGAAAATTACTATTCTGAATTAAACTGCATTCAGAATAAAATTACTGGTTTATTACACTTTTAATTCAGAATTATATAATTCCTCGGACATGGAAACAGTTTAGTCCTCTAATGCTATGACTGTCATTATGCACATGCTCCTGGACTTGTCCTGTCACCATGATGCACATATTCCATGAACATATTCCAAGATGGCTGCATGGCCCAAAGTGAGCTCTTCTGCCACCATCTTTGGTTCTCAAACATCCTTCTCTTCTTCAGTGGTTCAAAATTAATTAGTTTATTCATTGGATTGAGCTGCTGCTTCATAATAATTACAATAATAAATTCAAAAATCACATGTAGTATCTGATCTTCTCTGTTGCTAGATGAGATGAAAAGAAACAGGAACTGGACATGATTGCTTTCTTCCAGTAGACATCAGGATGTCCCATCGGCGTTCTGTCCAAACAAAACCCTCTGTACACCCAGCACTTAAAGCAAAATTAATTAAAGCAGAATAAACGTGTTTCCCATTGAAAACTTTATTTGGCATTAACATTTCCACAAATACATGAAAGAAACTCCTTTTATTCAGAACAAATAATTCAGAATTAAAAAACATCATGAAAATGTAGCCATTAGGATCTCCATAGAAACAGGCCCTGTGCTGGTTCTGGTCTTGTACTGGGATCTGCGCCAGTCTGCGGTGGTTTTCAGTGTGTAGTCCTGAACCAATCAGACTCATTACAGTAGTTTATGTTGTGGGCCGTGGTCGGCGTTACCTACAGACATGTACGTTTCCTCGCCGTCTGCTTCACACAAAGACAGACCTGTGCACGGCCCAGGAAACTTACCTCCGTCCTTCCACAGCGCTGGAGCTTGTTTAACTTAAGCGAGGGCCCCTTCACCGTCCAACTCCCGTCTCCAACACCTGCAGCCTCTCAACAGCCTGTCTGTCGCCCTCCACCGCAGACACCTGCCAACCCCCCCACACACACACACACCACCACCACCACCAAACAGGCCTCCACCGGATCAGGCTTTGTCTAAGAAAATGTCCAACCCAGCCCAGGGGATGAGTTTAATGAATTTAATTTAATGTTCATCACTTTATCGGACATTCAGACACTCCGTAGTTGCCATGGAAACAGCATCATCTTCTACAATATAGATTCACCAGTAAAACCTATCGAGTTGTTTCAATGACAGTGGATGCACACACAGGGTTTATGTTCAGTTAATGACAGATTTGACTGAAAGAGTCACTTTTTCTTCCGTTTTGTCTGTTTTTGATTGAAAATCCCACACATTTAATCTGAACTTTAAAAGTGTCATTCCATGGTTATTTCATTAATATTACTGTGTTCTCCATTGTTATTGAATACATTGTGTGTTGGTTCTATTTAAAAAAAGAAAAAAACAAACATCTGGATTGTTTTGTTTCCAGTTGTTTTTTCACAGTAGAAAAATGACTTGAGGTCGAACAACTTTTAGTGCTTAGTGGTACTTCCTCATACATGTCCATGATGCGGTGACGAGGCGTCTCTGATTGGCTCAGAATGTGTGAAGGAACACTCCCCCCTCCCCTTTTACTCTCTGTATGCGTTTACCTTTACCAGAGTAACATCCAGCTAGATTTCGTGCCATTGCTTGTTCTGAAAACGTGCAGGGAAAAAAACTAGGCTTTATTTCCACAGAGAGCGCATGCACCAGTTTGATCCGTATTTTTTTCCAGTTTGTGCAGCAGCTACTGTGGCACCGTCTTCTCTTGTAGATGCTAATGCTAATGCTACTTCAGATTCACTGCAATGGGGGATGAGTTTAACCCCACGTGGGTGATGCTAAAGTCCATCTGACATCAGATAGACTGGCTTTTTCTGGGTCCCTGGTTCCTGTTGTTGTTTTGTGTGAATGCAGCATACAGCCAGTGGAGGTGATGAACCACTGTCAAAGGAACATGTGTTGGTGAGTCTGGGTGAACCATCAGATTCCAAAAGGAGCATGGAAAAGTGGTTTTCAGCAGAATGACACCTTTAAAGGAACATCTACATGGGCAGTAAATTAAATGTAATCAATAAAATACCACTAAGTACAGATGATAATGTAACAATAAATTGTGATAAATCACTTTAGAAAAGTTAAATATTCTGGAATGGCCATAACAGTAATACTGTTTAAGTTCAGATTAAAGTTGAGGTTTATTATATCAGAAACATATATCATTAAAATATTAACTGAATCAAAAACAAGCATATTCAACCACTGTCATTTATCCAATTGAAACAGCATAATCTTCTACAACATTGATTCACCAGTGAACCACATGGAGTTGGATCAATGACAGTGTCATGTAATGTCAAGAATTGGTGTAAAATGCAGTTTGACCTCAACTATTTATAAGATAAAATATGCAAACACTTTTAAACTGAGACAAAAATAAATAAATCAGCAAAACAAAATCTGTAAAAAAACATTAAATGTGGCATAAAAGTGGACAAATCTTTCTGCAGTGATGAGTAAATTAACAGAATATTGGAAAAGTTCATCATTTACTTCAGGTGTTTTCACTCAACATATTCCAGTCTGTACCTGACCACACTGTCTCCAAGTTTGCTTTATTTTGTCAATGTGAACACAAGCGTTCCGTGCTTCAGTACCATGTCTGAGTCCACTAGAGAAGGTGGTCCTGGATCTGAGTCACCTGTAGTCCTGCACAGTACGATGTGGTGTGAATGCATCAGAGTCCAGACCTGGTCCTTATCACACTATTCTGCCAACAGAAATGGATAAACCACCATGAAAACCATAAACCATGTTCCTGTTCTGTCTGAAAAAGCCTCTGATCCACAGCACAGGTAGACTGCATCTACAGAACCACTGGGTACAGGTCAACCTGGAACCACTGGGTTCAGACTCACAGATCGACCTTATCCAATGAACCACTGGGTCCAGGTTGACTTTATCCACAGAACCACTGGGTCCAGGTCGACCTTATCCACAGAACCACTAGGTCCAGGTTGACTTTATCCACAGAACCACTGGGTCCAGGTTGACTTTTTCCACAGAACCACTGGGTCCAGGTTGAACCACTGGGGACAACATCGGTGGCTCTGCTTCTCTTTTGTTCAAACAGACTAACAGGTTGGTAAGGGTTTGTCTTCTTCTGACTTCCCTCCACTGCTCCACCCACTGTTTGGACCTATAATAACCATTCATTCTCGGGCCATGGTACAAGTGTGTGGGGATAAGATTCAATCAGCAAATTGACAAGAGGGTGATAGTATGAGGGCTCGGTGCCCTTATTCCCTGGTTCAGAAAAAACCTTGTGTCTGTACCTGAGGACTGATGACATGAGTGTGTCCCAGACTACTGTTGGTCCAAATCGTCTTTGTTCAGACTCATTCTGTCAATGGCTGAAGTAGTTTGTGTTCATGGCCTTCATTCCATCAGACATGTGTGTGAAGACGTTCTGGATTAAAACATCAGTGTACAAGCTGTCAGACAAACGCCACTGAAACCACAGGACGCTCAGGACGGCGGCCGCCAAAACACATGAACTGGACATAAGCTCAGTGTGTTCATCCACGATCACTGATCCAAATCCATGGGTTTTACTGGTGAATCAATGTTGTAGAAGGTGACATAGTTTCCATGGTAACTATGGAGCCTCTGAACATCCAAATATGGTTATATCTGATGATCATGAGAAGGTGAATAACTGTATTTTACACAAATTATTAACAACAGATATTAAATGTTTAGCTCATTAGATAGTTTTGGTTTTCCAGCTTTAACAGAATAAATACAAGGTTCTAGATGGTGTGAAATGATAAATTTCACTCATTTTTTAAATTTTTTTCCTTCATTTTCTCTTCACCTTGACATATTCCCTTTTAAGCCACAATCCAAGTTTTTTTTTCTTAATTTTTTTCCCTTATTTTTCAAGTATTCTGAAGATTTTTGTCTCATTTTCTATATTTCTATATTGTTTATCCTATGAATTACTGAGTGTTCACACCAATTATTTACATGTACTGACTGAGTTAGTAGCTCAGTAAGTATTGCAAAGTTAATGCATGTGTTTTAAGGCTTAACAGAATAAATACAAGGTTGTAGATAGCATGAAATGATGAATTATAGTAATTTTTCAATTAGTTTGTTAATTTCGTCTTCACTTTAGAATGATTTCTTCCATTTTAAGCAACAATACAAATTTTGGGCTGAATTTTTTCTTTATTTTTAAAGTTTTTTTTGAAGATGTTTGGCATTATTTTCTAAGCTTTCATATATATAATTGAGTAAAGCTTATTTTGCACCAATTATTTCCATGTATTGATAGATTTAGTGGCTCGGCAGGTATTAAACGGTTTAGATCAGGTGTTGTGTTGATGGTTTAGGTTTTTAAGGGTTAACAGAATAAATACAGGGCTCTAGATGGTTTGACATGATGAAATCTACTAATTTTTCAACTATTGTGTTCATTTTCTCCTCAGTTCAGAAATATTTATTCACTTTTAAGACAGAACATTTTTTTTGCTTCACATTGGACAAGTATTTTTAATTATTTATTTATTTTACCTTTTTCCCCCTTCATTTTCTACGTTTTCGTATATACACAAATTATTTACATGTATGACAGAATTAATTTTTCATAGGTATTAAACCAGGCCCACAGCTCACGGTTAGAATTCATACGGCCCTGCAGCTTCAGTTTTCTAACATATTATTTATGTCCTGCACAGACCATTCAACACAATAAATAAATCATAAAAGTTTCATAATGCAGTTCCTCCTTTGACCTGATGGTGGCAGCACCACTGTAACTATATCTGACTTTCTAACTAATGGCACCTGTAAATAAAAACAGTCATATTGACAGTGAGGGCCGTTGCTTACAGCAGGGGTTCTCAAACTTCTTTGGCCCAGGTCCCCCTTGGAGGGGTGAAATTTTTCCATGTCCCCCCTCATCCTCGCGATACTGAAAATGATAAAAAAAAAAACACTTCAACAATGATTATTATGAAACAATGATAACCTTTTTTAATAGTGCTTTTGTGTAAACCAGCGAAATTTTCAGGTATTATAATATAAATGAGCACTTCAGAAACAACAATTTTAAATAATTTTAAAATAATAAACGGAACAAAAGACACACAAAACTGTGTGTGTGTGTGTGTGACAGACAGACAGACAGAGACTTTTGGTGGAATTTTGGTCTCCCATCATTGTTCTCAATGAAGCCAAACTCAATATAACTATCAATGTACTTTCTCTTTTTAGGGTTAGGGCGTTTGTTTTTGTCATTGTCATTTTCATTGTCATTTCTTTTACCACTTCTTGAGGAACTTGGCGGACTGAAAAATCCATCCATGTTCGCTGCAGGGTGGCTAAAAATAGCCTGTGACTCACTCCGTCTCAATTTAGTCAAGCTAGCGTCAAACAGCGCTGTTACTTCCGCCCGCTCGCTACAAAATAAAACTTCCGCATTTCAAAATAAAACAGCAAAAAAAAAAACACAAAACAAAAAACAAAACCGTGAATAATTTCGCGTACCCCCTGGACATGCGCCATGTCCCCCTAGGGGTCCGCGGACCCCAGTTTGAGAACCGTGGGCTTACAGGACAGAAGGTAATTACAATAAATGTTTTTTTTTGCTAAAATAAAGGCGTTTGTGTTTGTCTAATGTGTCCTGAGACTGATGCCTTGTTTAATGAATTCAATGTAAAGAGACACAACGAGACAAAACATGCTAATGTACGACAAGCTAACAGGGAGTGAGCACGAGCCTGTGCATTAAATTCAACTGTCACCATGGCAACCTACATAGTTGCCATGATAGTTGTCTATAACTGTTGTGTTGTGTTGTATATTTGTACGTGTAACACAAACTATAACTGTTTGAATGATCTTGTTAAAGACAAGAGCAAGTGTCATTTTAATTACCACCGTTATGGAGGTCTGTCTGTCTGTCTGTCTGTCTGTCTGTCTGTCTGTCAGCAGCATTGCTCAAAAAGTTATGGATGGATTTTGATAACATTTTCAGGATGTGTTGGGAGTTTCACAAGTAACAAATGATTTACCACAGTGTAAAATTTCAAAGTGATCCAGAATCCAGGATCTCTTCCGGATCACCACCAAAATCTAATCATTTGTTCCTTGTGAAACTACAAACACATCCTGAAAATTTTATCAAAATCCATCCATAACCTTTTGAGTAATTTTGCTGACAAACAGACAAACTCCAGCGAAAACATAACCTCATTGGAAGGGTTATGTGTGCCTTGGCGGACGTTTGTGCTCTCAGAGTGTTTTTCTAGTCTTATAAATGTGAACAGACTTTGCATTACTGAGTAAAATATGAGTAATGATTCTTCATATAAGTCATGTTTATCAACTGTTCACACCTGAGTGGTTTAGATTTGTTTCCATTGTCATTTTTGAACAATTATATTGTAACAATGAATATACAACTGTTACAGGACAGTGCATTTATATGTATTTTTTACTAAAAATGTCAGAAGGGACCACTGTCCCCCAGTAATCTGCACATGATCAGATATAGCACTCTTTAAAAAAAAAAAAAGAAAGAAAAGTTTTGGGCACTCCTGCACCAAACAGTTTAGATTAGTGACAGTTTTAGACTCTTTAATGCTTTAAAATGAGGTTGATTTTTCAAAGGAACATTTCACCCTTTACATTATAAATCAGTTGAGTTTAAGATGGTAAAAAAAGTCCCCAGAAAAAGTCTTTAGTGACACCTGTCGTATCTTTGAATGACATTTGAGTGTTTGTTCCATCTCAGAAACTAAGTTCTGCGTCAGTGTTCCTTTATTACCTGGAACCTGGAAGCGTTCCTTCCACCTGTTGGAACTGGACTGTTCATGTAAACGGACCTGGATGGAAAGGCGTCTCTGCTTCGTTCTCATGAATCTTGGATCAACACTGGTGTGATTTACAGTAAAAACCCTCCAGAGGTAACAGACAGCAGGTACCCCCCTCCCCCCAAACCCGCTCCCCAAAACACCAGCAGATGTTCTGGAGGCGAAGGATTTCACTGGAGAGTCCGACAGGAAATATTACAACCACAAATGTGTTCTTGTGGCCGAGAAACATCCAAGTCCAGGTCCTTCTGTGGGTTTGGAACATGAGAGAGAAGGGAAAAACACCAAAAAAACAAAACCACCGCCGCGTCTGAGGCCAGTTCGCTTTCATCCCCCGTCCACAGAAGTGTCTGGACTGGGGTTTGAACGCCACCGGGGCTCATTAGTGGTTTGACGTTTCCCTCCAGACCCTTCAGCGTTTGTTAAAGACTCACCGCCGGCGCTTCCATGGACCGACCCGGACAGGTTCCTGGACCAGAACCCGTCCATTAATCAAAAACCCGTCTAGAATATGACGGCAGGCGGGTGGTGACTGAGCACTGCATTATGGGATTATTTCTGCTTTATTGAAGCGTCACAGAGGCTGGTACTAATTACACATAAACACATAGAGCACAGGTGTCCAACGTTTGGCCTGTGGGCTAAAACTGGTCCCACAAAGGTTCTGATCTAGGCCCATGATTTAAAATGATATTGAAGATACTTACTAATGATAAACTGAAATGGATTTTTTTGGGGCCAATACTGATTGTTTTTCCCCCATCAGCCTTAACTAATGACTGACAGGCTGTCCATATTTTTAAGATAATATTTGGAGCGATAGCCTACATATTTTATTTCTCTGTCAAATTAAAATAAATGTCCAAAAATCTTCCTCACTTACAATTAGAAAATAAAAACATAATCAAACGTCCACGAATTTCTGTTCTTTTTTCTTTTCACTCCCCTCATTTTTCTGTTTTACCTTTATTTTATTTATATATATATATATATATATATATATATATATATATATATATATATATATATATATATATATATATATATATATATATATACATATATAACTGTGTATGTGTATAACTGTGTATGTGTATGCAGCACTTTGGGCTACAGTTTTTGTATGAAAGGTGCTATATAAATAGTGTTTATTGTTGTGATTATTATTATCATTATTATTATTATTATTATTATTATTATTATTATTATTATTATTATTATGTATGCTCGTACAACAAGCTGATACCAATACAAGTAAAAGATGGAACTATCAGCCCAAATTATTGGTCTGTCATTAACTCTTTAAAAACTCACTGTCTACACAGTAATTCACTTCTAAGGGCTTTTTTTTGGATAGTTTTGAAATATTTCTGATTATTAAATACGTTAAATAAGTATTATTTCATTCATGGGTAAAAAAAATGCCTTTCAATTTTTTTTTTTTTTTTTTACTGTCTTACAATTCAGAAGTTTTAATTCAGTAATTGAGTTGAATCAGTTCTTCTACTTTTACCAGAGTTTATACTCTGCAGAATTTGCTTATTACAACTAAATAAATGTTATTTCCAATGGTTGAATAAATCCATCATTTAGGAATATGACATGCTGTTTTCATGAAGTATATACACATCTTTTAGCTTTTCAAGAAGGTTGCTGCTCATCAATTAATTGTTAATTGATTGATATGGTCAACCAACTAATGATTAATGGATTAATTATTTATTTGCATCCCTACACAGCAAATTTTGCAGTGTGAAATTAACACTTTGAAAGCTGATGTAAAACTTTGTAGTGTATATTTGGTCCCATTGTTACTACAGTGTGGAATCAACTCACAGAAAGATGTAAAAAGTGGAAAAAATACATTAAACTGACTTACATCGTACTTCTCCAGTGCCTCCACAATATTTAAATAATATTTATATTATTTTATGACGTAGTAATAGAAGTTACACCATTATTTTTCATGTTTTTTTTTGTCATATTTTTATGTTGTCACATCATAAGGCTTCACATTAACTCATTCCTTTGCAATTAAGAAACTAAATGGGTCTAAAACAGGTATGTCCAAACTATTCCACAAAGGGCTGCAGGTTTTTGTTCCATCCAAGCAGCAACACACCCGACTGGACTCTATTAATCTCAGTCTTCAGACAGTTGATTGGTCAACCTGTGAACTCTTGGTTGGAACAAAAACCTGCAGCTACACCAGCCCTTTGTGGAATAGTTTGGACATGTCTGCTCTAAAGGTTTGTATTTTGTGTCTAAACTGTAGAAAGTGAAGCATGTCATGTTGAACAGGATGTTTGTTCTAATATGATGAACATGTGGTCATACAGGATGAGGCTGTTGTCATGGCAACAGTGTGGGGAGACAGGCGTCATCCTGCTGGGTTTCCTGACGTTGGTCGTGTGTGTTGGGAATCTGTCCACCAGGGGGCTCCAGGTAAACAACACAACAACAACAACAACACACCTGTCCACCAGGGGGCTCTAGGTATAATATGTACAATTTGTCACGTTCAAATTGTGATCAGTGTGTAAAATTTTTGTATAAATCGTAGTAGTATTAAGGATGTAAAATAAGAAACTAGAAAAGCACTCTGAGAGCTCAGACCTCCACCAAGGTAGACCCCCCCACCACCAAAATCTAATTATTTCAAGTTCTCCCCATGACCAACGTACCCTGAAAATGTAAAGAAAATCTGTCCATAAGTTTTTGAGTTATCTTGTACACTAACAAACCAACACCAGCAAAAACATAACCTCCTTAGTGGAGTTTTTTTATGTTTCTCTTAAAAATAGTAGCGTGTCATTTGAACTAAAACCACAAATACATTTGTAAAACTTGAAAATAAAGTAAAATTTACATTTAAATCCACATTTATTTGGCTATGTTTTGAAATGTTGAAGGCCAAAAGTTGTGGTGTATTCAGGGACAGTCGGTGAATATTAACATCTCACCACAAAATATAAATTATTAAACCTTAACATCACATGTACGATAAGAGTGTGGACGTGAACGTAACCATATATATGGTCTTGGATGTGATTGGTGAACTGGTTTTGTCATAGAATGATGTCTTTCCATCTGTCCGCCCTCTCTCTCTCTCTCTGGTATTTCCAGTGTCTCTCGCCCTTTCACATTCCAACGGTTGCTTGGATGAATCTGTGCGAATGATGGGACGTAGCCATCGGCTTTAATCACTGACGTTTCTGCACATCAGGAATGTGCAAAACACTAACCATCGGTTACTGTGGTTCTGTTTGGTTCTGTTCAGACTGGTACCGCTGAAATGTACTAGCATCATGTACTAGTACTGCAGGAGTACATGCTCTCATACAGACACAAGATACAGAGTCTGAGGGTTAAGGGGTGTTTTAGGTCAGTTTTGGTTCTGTTCTCAACCAATAAATGAGATGAAATGGAATTTTAAAAATATATATTCTATGCCTATTGATATGTTGAATATTTGATCCTGTATTTCTGATCATAAATTCAAACCACAAGTAACCATATTCCATCATTGGCTACTATGGGATGAAAGAAAAATGAAGACCATTAAAAAAGAATATTGATAAAATAAGCATGTTAGCATTTAATTTATTTAGATTTTTCTGCATCTTTCATACTGTTCTCAATATCTTATAAGAATAGAATTGAATAGAATATAAAAAAAAATAGCTTAAAACCTCCTCATACCGTAAAATAACTAAATGTAAGAGTGCATAAAAACTTAAGAGCCCCACCAGAACTGTTTAAAACCCCAGGACACAACAAAATACAATAATAAATAATAATAAATACAGCTAAATAAACTAAAGTCCAGTGCAAGGAGGAAGAGGTAGACATTTCCACATTAGTACATGTACAAACACATAACATATTGCATTTTCCCTCTTATTGAATATTTGCCAACAGTTGAACTGTTGCAGGGAAGAAGCTTTTTAAAACTCATGTTGTGTGTGATGACACATCTGCTCTTCTGTGTCTGAGGATGTATGTGCTGTGTTTGTGTTTGAAAATAGAAGTTCAGGTTACATTTAAATCCACATTTATTTGGCTACATGTCGACATGTTGACTAATGTTCTGACATCTACCAGATCTACTTCAAAACACTGCACATTATGATCCATTCACTTCAAATGGAATATTTACTAATCCACAATGGATTAGTAAATATTCCACATGTACATAAACCACCATATATGTGGAATATCACACTGTAACCCTTAAAATATGTTCTTCGGCTCACCGGGGCTGTGGGTAAGGCGGGTTACAATCAGAGTTCAGGTGTGGATGATGTTTTGTTACCTTCCGCGCCAATCAATGACCCAAAACGGCAGGACAGTTCAGCGTGTTTATTTAGCAGGTCTCTCAACAAGAACACACACACGAGACGCTACGCTAACAGCCATGCACGCCTCACTCTCCCTGTGTTACACTTAAAAGTCTCCTACCTTAAACAGGTAGGAACCAACATTTGAAACAACAAGCAAGGAAAGACGAAACACAAATGACCAATATACATAGTAAATAAAATATAATAACTAAATATACAATATAAAATATAATTTCAATAATAATGCAAATGAATAACACAAATCTAATATTACACGCACCATCATATAAAAGGTTCAAGGTTTAAAGGGATTATCCAGAGTAAAAATAAGTTTAGCTAATTTTTTAGGTGACTGGAAGTACATATATATAGTCGACATTAAAATCACACCATTTGAATGAACAGAAATTTGTGTTAGTATGGAAGTGATTAGGGTAGTTCTTTTTTACACTATTTTTAGACCTCTTGGGGCGGCTGTGGCTCAGTTGGTAGAGTGGGTCCCCCAATGACCGGGAGGTTGGCAGTTCGTGTCCCAGCTCTGCCTGTCCACATGTCAAAGTGTCCTTGGGCAAGACACTGAACCCTGACTTAGGCCTCCAGTAGGACTGACCTTCGACCTCATAAACCTACTGGTGTATGAGTGTGTGTGTGAATGGGTGAATGTGAGGCTAATGTAAAGTGCTTTGAGCACCATGAAGGTGGAAAAGAACTATATAAATGCAGTCCATTTACCTTTTCTAAAGTTATAAACAACATCACACTTATGTGGTAGTAAGTAGAGGGTCCCTAAAGGCAAACCCAAGTGTCCTGAGGTCTTCATGTCATCATATACTGTAGTTTATCTGGAGTTATTTATCACGAGCCATGTACCATTTTGACTATGGCTGTTCATCATGGTACAGTGAAAATGAAAAATAAAATGCAGGTTATGCAGAACAAAATGTTACGTACACCATCTAGATATCATGTTACTTTTCGCCTGTAAAGCTAAGGGTTGAACAGTTAAAATTGAAACATGTCCAATATTATCGAGAAACAAGAGCTAGTGTCCGCTCCTGTAAAGTACCATCTGCAAAAAATGTGGCACGTAGCTCTTTCATTTATACTGGCATTATGTTATGGAGTAGCCTCCCACTAAACATTAAAATGGCAGAGTCAAAAAGGGTTTTTAATCAAAAAAGTAGAGAATTAGGTGACTTAGGCATGTGATTGTATATTCATGTGATTGTATTTATGTGATATTTTGTTACATGTATTTGTATGTCTTGTCCTCTCTATCAGGGACCATGTTGGAAAGAAGTGTTTACACTTTTACATATCATCCCTTGGATAATTTGTGGGTAGATTTGTTTTGCAGAAAGAATGATTTAAATTGACAACAAAACCTGCCAAGCACATACTTGATCAAGTGTCAAGACAAAGGACAAAAAAGTGCTCAATGTTCTACCATTTATCAATATAGCAGCATGCACAATTTAAAAAAATCACATGTGACACATCCTATGTGTCAGCAGGAGGAGGGTGTGGCCTCCAACAGCCTGGAGGAGGAGCTAGAGGTGACCACGTACTGGTGGGGGGAGTGGGCAAAGTGGACCGCCTGCACCCGGACCTGTGGAGGGGGGGTCCAGTCCCAGGAGAGGCACTGCCTAAAGCAGAGGTCAGTGGCAACATACCTGTAACCATGGATACCCAAGCATCCTTTAGCCACTTCCTGTCTAAGTGGGCGTGGCCAGAAGGGTTCAGAGCCTCTGAACATAATAATAATAATAATAATAATAATAATAATAATAATAATAATAATAATAATAATAATAATAATAATAATAATAATAATAATAATAATAATATATGATCACAAAGCACTTACATTTCTAATTAGCAAAATAACAAACTCAACAGAAACATTAATAACAAACGTTAGCCTAGCTTGCCAAGTTTCAAACAAATCAATTGCGAACAGTGTAATGTGTTCTAATATATTTAAATGAAACATAAACACACATTGTGCCTCTTCAGAGGGGCAGCCAATTGAAAAAATGTTTTAATTATTATACATTCATTCTTCCCATGCCTTTCCCACCAATCTTTTGCCGTACTACCAAGACAGGAAGTCACTCTACAAAATAAAAGTCTATCTCCAAACCGGAAGCTACAATTTATATACACAACATAAACCAAGAATTTGAAAGAAATGAAGTTAATTTAACTGTACTCAGGGTTATTTACAACAATAATAATAATACACAGGTACTGTGTTTGTACTGGTTTGGATTATTTTACAGGTCACTCGTAGCTGAGTGTTTAGTTTCCAGATCAGATGGTTTCACAGATGATCAATCAGGGTTTTTTTTAACACGTGGGCCTGATGGGCACAGGGGCCCCCGGGGATAGGGACCTCACAATAATCTGTGAATGCTAACCCTTTAATGACCCACACTGTCTCAGGTCTCTATTTTTTATCCTACACTGTAAACCCTGATTTTGATTGTAATTAAACTTTTTAGTGTTAAATACTTATTGTATTATGTGTTTTTTATTATTAAACCAAACAAAAAAACTGAAAACATACAATACAATGGTCTTTTTTAATTGAGATTAAATATGAAGTTAAGTTTCTGTGAGGGAGGGGCGGGGCCTATTCAAAATTCACTTCACATATAGAGGCATGTCTGGTGGATCTGGTGTTTGCTGCTTTGCATTGTGGGTATTGGGTAACCACAGAGGTACGTCCTTTACTGTACTTAAGTAGATCTTTTTAGGTATCTGTACTTTACTTGAGTATTTATTTTTCTGGCAACTTTTTACTGTTACTCCCTACATTTTTATATAAATATCTGTACTTTATACTTTTTACATTTATAGAAATATATGTACTTTATACTCTTTACATTTATAGAAATATCTGTACTTTATACTCTTTACATTCTCAGAATAGACTCATTACTTTTTCAAACTAGACAAATGTGACAGTATGAAACACAAGTCGTAAATTAGTAAATCAGAAATTGTGACTTACTATATCAGAATTTTGACTTTTTTCTCATAACGTTGACTTTTTATCTCATAATTATGCTTTTTTAAAAACTCCTATTTATGACTTTTGAGTTTTTCCTAAACTTCCTGTGCATACCCATTATATGGCGTACCATGACCCAATAAAACTTCATCATTTTAATGGCTTTATTTTGGACATTTTTCAATTTTTTCCTTCTTAAATATGTATTATTTCCCCCATAGCAAAAATAAATAAATTGCAGTTTTACTCTTCACTTTATTACAATTGAGAAGACGTTGTACTTTTTTACTTTTACTTCAGTACTTCTACTTTTACCAGAGTATTTTTTTCACACAAGTAGCTTAAGTACAGAATGTGAGTACTGTGAACACCTTTGAGGTAACCATGAGTGAAAACTGTAGGCACAACGATGGGTACTTAGTTGTTACCTGTAAAAATAAAAGGGCAGATTATGTTCCCACTTTACACCGAACAAGTTTCTTATTCAGTGTAACATTATAAATGTTTGTTTTATGTCAGAAGTTGTTTATTCATAATTGTGGTATCATAGAACCTTGACAAATTTAAATGTATTCTTAATTTCTTTTTTCCTATACACTGTAAAACCAGATTTAATTTCAACATTTTTTGTTGTCATTACTTAACTAAAAGGTTTGATTTTAAATAACTAATTTATCATAAAAATCTCAATTAAAGCAAATTAATGTTTTGAGTTAATACAACTAAACGTTTCTAGTTTTCTACGTTTCTACGTTTCTACTCCATTCTTGGGTAAATTCAACTAGTTCGGGTTTACAGTGCAGTTATTTCAATTTTTCATTTTAATTTTATACTTGAGTTTCTCATTTTATGTAGATTTTATTATTTTGTGCTGAAATGTTTCAATTCTTTAAAGAAACACATTGTTCACAGATTTTTTTTTAAATCATAGAGATTTGTTTAATATTGTACTTTTATATAATTTTTTTGTACTAAAATTTTCCAATCTTTTTTTTTTTTTTAACAGATAGTTTTTTTCTCCTTGCTTTTATCTCCTGCCTTGACAGTTTCCATGTTGAAGGATAAATACAGTCTAATATAATGTAATCTATATGTTTTCTAAAGTGAATCTTCACAGCACTGGTCTATACTGGCGTCATCTAACACTTTCATTAAAGCTCTTGCATTACAGTTGAATCTCACATTAAAACCACATTTTATTATTCATTCTTTTCTTTCTTTTTTTTTTTTTTGTCCAAAGAAAGAAAGTGTCAGCTGGAAAAGACAACATGACCTGCACAGGAACCGCCAAGAAGTATCACCTCTGCAACACCAAAGTGAGTCATTTCTCATCCCTTTATTTCACGTGTTGGTTCAATAAACACAGGTTTTGTGATTGGCTGACAGCAGAGGTCTGCGGCGGCGGCGGCAGCGTCCAGGCGTAACTGTGTGAAAGGGAAGGCGGGCGAGGCTCTGAGAAAACCATCCCTGCACAAATAAACGCTTAAAAAGAGTTTATTTGTCCAACATACTGTAAAGGGAGCGTTAACCGGTGGTCATGTGTGCAGGAATGTCCCGCCTCTGGGAGGAGCTTCAGGGAGGAGCAGTGCTGGTCCTTTAACTCCCAACTCTACAACGGGAGGAACTACCAGTGGAAACCGCTGTACCCCGGTAAAAATACTTTTAGGCCCGAAACACACTCTTCAGTCTCTACATCAGGGGTGTAAAACTCATTTTAGTTCAGGGCCCAAATTAAACCAAATTTGATCTGAAGTGGACCATAGCATTAAAGCACGGGTGTCCTCGAGGGCTGGTGTCCTGCATGTTTTAGATATTTCCTTCTTCCACATGATTCAGTTTAACCCTTTAACTCCTGACACTTTAGCAGTTTCACAGTAAAACTAATAAAAATACAAAAAAGTAATAAAAATGACCAAAGTGATCAATAAAATGGACAAAAATGAATAATAAACTGACAAAATAATTAGTAACATGAACAAAGTAAGACACAAATGGAAAGGAAAAATAATACAACAACAATAAAATGTAGAAAAATACATGAAATGATCAATAAAATGAACAAAAACTACTAAGTATTTAGAAAATTGTAAATAACGTGGACAAATCTGCAAAAGGAAAAGAAAAAAAAAGAGAACTAGGGTTGACATTTGGTCCAGTAGCTTTAATTTTGCCTTTTGACGCTTGTTCTATGAACAAAACTCAGTAAAAACACAGTAAAAAAAACTAAAAAACGTAGAATTTTTCTGAATATTTTAACTAAATCATCCATTCAAAGGCGTCAGTGCTGAGTTAATAAATAAGCCTGATAATGATGGAATGGTTTCCAGGGTCATGGAAGAAGGAAACATGTAAAACATGCAGGACACTGCCCCCCCAGGACTGCACTAAAATAATAACATTATATAGAAATAATGTCAACTCCAAATTTTATTCTACATTTCAGAGCAAAGAAAAGAAAACAAGTTAAATGTGATAAAAATGTTGACATCGACCAACTATCCTTTAAAATAATGTGAATAACATGAATAAAGTTCTTCAGAAAACTAAATACAAATCTGTATGTGGAACCTGAAATAAAATCATCAGTACTTTATATTCACTATCATTTTTGTATTCCACAAATTTATCCAAAGGGCCTGATTTGGCCCCCAGCCCACATGTTTGACATCTCTGCTCTACATTATATTTATTCATCTTTTTTAATCATGGGGAAAAAAGAAGCCATAAAACATGAAGCCATAAACATCTGTTGAACCTTCATGAAGTGATTTATCATTAACTCTCTCTCTGTCTCTCTCTCTCTGTCTCTCTCTCTCTCTCTCTCTCTCTCTCTGTCTCTCTCTCTCTCTCTCTCTCTCTCTCTCTCTCTCTCCCTCTCTCTCTCTCTCTCTCTCTCTCTCTCTCTCTCTCTCTCTCTCTCCTCTCTCTCTCCTCTCTCTCTCTCTCTCTCTCTCTCTCTCTATATATATATATATATATATACTGCTCTTCAATATTTTAGAAAGTATTTTCTTCAGACATTAAATGTGCTAAATCTTACATACTTTAATCAGATGAATCAGAAAGCAAATGACTTTAGTGTTTAACTCATGTTTTTAATATATATGATAAAGTGAATGGATCATAATGTACAGACAGTTTTTTAACATAGATCTGAGACCAATATTCCTTTGAACTAAAACCTATTCTCTTGTTCATTCTAAGAATTTCACATTTTGACTCCAGACTTAACTTGATACAAACAGCATTTATGACTGGAGTTTTCTTTATCACTAACACACATGTGGAAACATTTCATTAGTTTTTATTCCACTGGTTTGTAGACCAGTGTAATTAATGGTCGACCAATATGGAGTTGTTTTTTTTTTTACATTACCCTTAGTTGATGACTGATACAGGCTGCTGATATCAGGCAATATTTACAACTGACACAGATTTTTTTTTTCCTCTGTTAGAAAATCTTCTTTACTTACAATTAGAAAATATAAATTGTGACAGTTAAATCAATATGACCAAATGTCCAACTTTTGTTTTTCCTTTTTTTGCTCATTTTTCGCTCATCTGGACGAAGTTGTGATGAGTTATTACCATCGTCCACACTTCACTGAAAACGCTTTTCCTCCCTCAATTCTCAACAGATTTAAATTCTGATTGATTCATTAGATAGATCCAATGATTAGGCACAAAACTTATCACTTTGTCGAAATTTTAATTTGTTTACAACTTTGTATATTTTCCCAGTCTGTCATTAAAATCACTTCTCCTCCATCAATTCTCAACAGGTTTCATTTCAGATTTTATGATCTATTGAATGACATTCTTTTGTTAATAGCATCACAGCTGTGAGGTCTGGGTGAGCACAGGGACAGTGGAACTATCCTTTTTCCTCTTTTCCCTTTACCTGTCAGTAAATTATGGCAGTGAAATAAAAGAGCATATTTGTCAATGCAACAGGCCAATACTGATACTAGAAAAAACATAAATATCGGTCTATCATTAATAATAATATCCTCAGTATTTAGCATTTTCAGTCTAAATCATGTATCATTCATTATTGAATTCACTGATTAAGTAGTTGTTCATTAAAGCTCAGATTAAAGTTAAGGTTTATTTTATCAAAACTGATGAAACATTCCAGACTGTCATGATCTGAACTTAAACTCTGTTATTGATCCAAATTCATGGACTTGTTTTTACAGTATTAGATTTTTTTCTTCTTCAGCTTCATTCAGTTTGTGGGATATTTTTGTTTTAATTTTGTTGATTATGTTTGATGTTTTTGTTCATTTTCTTGCATATTTTATTCTGTTATTTATTATTTTCAGATTTTTTTTCCACCTTCTGTTCAGTTTGTGACTTATTTTGCTTGCATTACTTGCTATTTTTTTTAACTTATTGCTCATTTTTTATTCATTTTATTGATCATTTTGACTTATTTATTTGGTTGCTTATGTTCTCCTTTTTTATTTACATTTTTTTCCTATGTTATTTCACTCTGGTAAATATTTTTAACTTTTTCCCATTTTATTTATTATTTAATTTCCGACATCTTCCTGCATGTGCACACTTTAGTCTTATTTATTTAGCTCTTTTACATCTGTACATGTGTAATAACAATTTAAAGTGTAGCAAACATAAATCACATAGTCAAACATGAGTTTAATCAATAACAGGACCTTTGATTTTTACGGTCACTACATACAAATCTGATAACAGACTAGAGCGTCTAAACTATGGTGTTGACCTTTGACCCCTGCCCTCATAGATGACTACGTCCACATCTCCAGTAACCCCTGTGACCTCCATTGCACCACCACCGATGGCCAACGCCAGCTGATGGTGGCGGCTCGAGATGGGACGTCCTGCAAATACAGCAGCTACCGCGGCGTCTGCGTCGACGGTAAGTGTGAGGTGAGTCCACGGCTTCTTTACCTTTTACCGCCTTGACTTTAACTGTGTTTGATATGCAGTGGTGGATGACAGTAGTTGGAAACTGGAACAATATACCAGGAAAAAAACAAGCAGAGATCAGTTCCAAACATGAACGTTAGTCATGAACGCATCATTCTAAGGACACGCAGACATCAACGCATCACAACGCACCGGCTATGGTGATGGATTTGATACACGACGCAGCGACACGTGTATTATTATATGTAATAAGCAAGTAATGTAGAGGTGTAATAATAATAATAATAACAACAACAACAATAATAATAACAACAACAACAACAACAACAACAACAACAACAACAACAACAACAACAATAATAATAATAATAATAATAATAATAATAATAATAATAATAATAATAATAATAATAAGTGGTGCTGGGCACAACAGACCCCGCCCTCTGCAAATCTTGTACCTCTTTATTTCTATTAACTATTCTATTATTTCTATTTCTATTTGTATTTAGCTTATCAAATTTTTACCATATTTAACTCTGCTTCTTTAAATTCTAATTTTAATAAGAACTTTTTTAATGTTAATTTATTTGAATTGTATTTATGTTAGAGCTATTTACATCCAGCATTTATTTATTTATTTATTTATTTATTTATTTATTTATTTATTTATTTTTTTAAGTACTGATGTAATCCGATTGTATTTTTGTTGCGTGGGGCGGTGACTACTTTGAATTTCCCCATGGGGATTAATAAAGTATATCTTATCTTATCTTATCTTATCATTGTGAAAACCTTTTTTTTTCACTGCCCTATCTCTTATAATTACTAAAACACATTTTTGGTTTCCTTGACCTTTTACCTACATTCACTAAAATGTAATAGGATCTATTCTAGACCACTTCACAGGTTTCCTGAAAACGTCATGGAAATTAGTTTTTGTGTAAAATTACTGACAAAAAAAAAACATTTTTTAAATAAGATAATAAAAAAAAAATGCCCTCACCTCTTCTTCGGGTGTGTGTGTGTGTGTGTGTGTGTGGGGGGGGGGGTAACAGTGCCTTCACCTCACCAGGGTGGCTGTGGCTCAGTTGTTAGGGGGTAGTTGGTAATTTCACAGCTGGACTGGCAAAATGTATGACTCCTGGAACTTAGGAAAACCAGAATGAATAAATATCTTCCACTTTGTGTGACATCTGGACGTGGTGGACATTTATGGAGGAAGTTTATCTACGAGATAAGAATCTGTGACCTCGGCGTTAGTTCTCTGTCCTTGAAAATGACGACGTCTGGTCTCAGAAAATGAAATAAAAGAATGAAAATGTCATTTTTAGTTTGTTGTTACATTTCTCTCAGGTAGGAACTTAATTTTTTTATGAGAAAGAAAATGAAAATCAATCAAATTTTAAAAACGTAGAAAATGAAATATACCTTGAATTCCAATTTTAATTCTTCTATTCTAAAGCAAAAATCAATTAACTTTGTAGTTTCTGAAATGAAAATCCAATTCCTAACAGATCCACTGACTGCTGCTACTTTGGTAAAACTGTTTTAGACATGTTAATTCATCTGATGTAGCTGTTTTTTATTTTTAAATTTAAGTTGCGTATATTCTAATTGTGTAAAACCATCGTCTAACAGCAGCAGAACGTTAATAAACCCATTGTTTATCACTGGCCATGAAGGCACCGCGTTGGAAAGGTCAAAGGTTATATTATCTAACCCTAACCCTAACAACATTTTTCCTCCTTTCTCCTGGAAAATACCTCATGTGTATCTCTAAATTTACTTCATAATTCCCACAGTACATGAAGGCAGCATCAACTGATCCATCGTTTTTTTTTCTTTCGTTTCATGTTTCTGTGCAAAAAAAAAAAAAAAAAAAAAATCTGACTCAGAAAACAAACTAAATGTGTTCGGTCAGTTTTTACGTCTGACGGTTAAAGGTTTGACTCAGGAGTCGTCATCTCTGCTACGACATGAGTTCACGCAGAAATTTAACAAAACGAATAAGACAGAAAAACAACAACAGCGCATAGCACGTCCACATGTTAGAGGATGGAAGTGACGGTTCAGATCTGAAACATCCCTTTGGGGTTTTACATCCATTAGACACATGAAGATGCAGGAGAACAGACACATCCACAGGTTTAGCTTCAGTCTCATTTCCACTGGTTTAACAACAAACAATCTGTGTAAGACGCTGCTGGTAACCTTTAACTCATCTGGTCTTCAAAGCATTTAAAGGGGACATATCCTGCATATCCCTTAAATCATGAACAAAAACCACCACCCACTCTCCTTTTATCATGATCCATTTCGTGTTAGAGGAGGATGAAAATGCTCCATTTTGGATTTTCTAGGCTTCGTACATCACATGTGTACATTAATTTGAATACCCCACCCCATCCCATGCCACCAGCTCAGCTAACCCAGACTCACAGATCCTCCATTATTCTCTATCGTATCCCGGTGTGAGTCCTGGTCGCTGTGCTGTCAGGTCTGTGATTGGTCTGACCCGAGTTAATCAGACGGGCTAGTCCGTGGGTGGCACCGTGACTGTGGTGTTGTGGCTTGTCTGGCCAGCCCGGGTCAGGTTTGTTTGGACCCGAACGCACACCAGGGCTGTTAATGGACCAGGACCTGAAGGGGCTTTGATTATCTCTAGATGATTTTATTTCATTTGTTTCTTTGTCTCTTTTTATCTGCCTCAACTTTTTCAGGTTCCATTTCTTGCTCTTCTTCCTCTCAGTAGAATGTGGAACAGAGAGGGGCGGAGTCAGAAGGGAGGGGCGGAGTCAGCTGTGGCTCATTTGTATGAAAGCATGAGGCACAAAGGGGCCGTTTACACGAGGATGGTCGCACCTTTTCAGGACATTATTAACAGTCGTTATTACACAAGAGCCAGGTCTATCAGTGCACACACTTCTCACCCCAGTCATTTTCACTCTTCTTCACACACCACTAGACTCACTGACAGGTTTTTACAAAAGCCATTCACTCTCTAAGGGGCCGTTTACATGAGGACGATTGTGGCTAAATACGACAGTATCTTTTATCAGAAGAGACTTTGATTTACAAGAAGCCAACGTGTTTTTATTTGCAGGGATGGGTGGGACCCTTTGGCAGGATGGAACATTTTGTGGGATGGAACTATTTAGTGGAATGGAGGGAGGGGACTCTGTGGTAGGATGGGACTCTTTGGTGGGAGGGGACTCTTTGGTTGGAGGGGACTCTGTGGTAAGATGGGACTCTTTAGTGGGATGGGACTCTTTGGTGGAAGGGGACTCTGGTGGCCGCTGTCGCCCCCACAGGCCGTATGTTTAACACAACTGCTCCTCCCATCCTACACCAGCCTCCACACACACTGTTACATCAGGTGGTTTAACCATGTGACTTGTGTTCTCAGCCAATTGGATGCGACGGCGTGCTCTTCTCCTCCAACACCCTGGATAAATGTGGCGTCTGTCAGGGCGATGGCAGCAGCTGCAGCAGAGTCACCGGAAACTTCCGTCGTGGCGCCACCACGCTAGGTCTGACTGTCATCATCTACCACAGACACGCTAATGCTAACCACAACAGGGCAAACTCAGCACAAGCTAACCCTTTTTAATGCCATCAACTTTACTTAAACAAAATACTCAATAACTGGCATATTTTAATAAATTAAATAGCATGTTTGTATCATAAACAACCCATCAATTATTGTTGTTTAATTCAATTTACTACATTAGTTTATTTTTTCATCCTGGCAAATGATTAACACCAACATTGGTTAATGTGCATCATTATTTTGTGTGCTAGCTCAAATATTAATGCTAAAATGTGTCATTAGCTTCATGGTATAATTACATACATCATATTTTTGGTCAAATTGCTAAATCTGTGTAACTTTACACCGCTGCTTTATTTTATGCAGAAATCACAGTTTGGCCAAAAACATGATTTTAGCATTTATGCTATGAGGCTAACGAAATACTAGCATGTGTCAGTGTGAACTCACTTGTTAGGAAGGTGTTGATGTAAAATGTCAATAATTGTGACCGAAAGTAACGTGAGAAAAATAACATGAAGAGTAGAGTGTGAATAATATGTTGACCTGGACACCAGAGGGTTAAGAAGTGCTCAGGTACTCACTGCTGTCTGCCTTCTGTCGTCAAGGTTACTCCTTCATCACCCAAATACCTGAAGGATCATGGGATATCCAGATCATTGAGAGGAAGAAGTCAGCAGACGTCCTGGGTGGGTTTTCCATCAGTGGATCTGTGTGTGTGTGTGTGTATTTGTGTGTAAATATGTGTGTACTCGTGTGTAAGTATGTGTTTTTGTGTGGAGTTGTCAGTGCATTTGTGTGTTGTGTGAATATATGTGCATTCATGCATGTATTTGTGTACAAGTATGTGTTTGTGTGTATTTATGTGTATATTTAATGTGTAGTTGTGTGTGCTTTTAATGTGTATTTGTGTGGTTTTGTGTGTATTTTTATGTGTATAGGTATTTCATATTTATGTTTTTATGTATACATTTGTGTGTATTTATTTTTGTTTGTATTTGTGTGTATGCGTGTATTTCAGTTTTTTACACATGTACTTGTATTTGTGTGTATATTTGTGTGCTTTGTCATGTGTTTTTTGTGAGTGTGTTTTTTTATATGTGATCATATGAGTGTGTTTGTGTGTTTTTTATGTATGTATTTGTGCTTCGTGTGTTTCTTTGTGTATTGGTGTGTTTTTAGCTCATCCAAATGAAATATTACCGTCCTGCTTCGTCCGTCTGCAGCATCCATCGTCGTCCACAATTCACTAAACCCGCTTCTCCTCCCTCAATTCTAAACAGATTTCAATTCTGATTGATTCATTAGATAGATCTAAGCACTGGGCACAACATCTATAACTTTGTTTGCTGAAATTTGCCTTTGTAAACAATTTGTTTACAACTTCTCCTCCCTCAATTCTCAGTGGATTTCAATTCTGATTTTAGGATGTGTTGAATGACTCCCTTTTGGTCCAGATGAGCACAGGGCCATTGGCACTACCTTTTATGTATGTACTTATAGACTTGTTAAAAAAAACCTTTTCTGTCAATCTGAGTTCACTTTGTCTTTATATTTTGTTGGTTCAGATCATGTATGAGGTACAATGATGTGATCTGATCTGACCCCTGAAAAATGACCTAACATTTAGCACATTTTTGCTTTAAAAACAACTATTCCTGTCTAAATGACTAATGTATTAGGTATCACCTTACAGGAAAATTTGTCACGTTTCATGTGATACCCCCCAAAATACCCTATGACTGATGGTAGTGAAGTTATGAGGCAGAATGGGGCAACATGTCAGATGTTTTGACAAAAATAAAGATATAAACTTCATGGCTATTGAGGTAGGACTCGCCAAATCTAAATAATTACCTCCACCAAGCACGTTATGTTTATGCCAGAGTTTGTCTGTCTGTCTGTCTGTCTTTGTTAGTAAGATAACTCAAAACGTTATGGACAGATCTTGATGAAAATTTCATGGCGTGTTGGGGGTGTCACACGGAACAAGTGATTAGATTTTAGTGATAATCCTGTAGAGATCCTGGATTCTGGATCACTTTGAAATATTACATTGCGGTAAATGGAGAATAAATTTCAAAGTGATCCAGAATCCAGGATCTCTACAGGATCACCACCAAAATCTAATCATTTGTTCCATGTGACACTCTCAACACGTCATGCAATTTTCATCAAGATCCATCCGTGACATTTTGAGTTATTTTGCAAACGGACAGACAGACAGACAGACAGACTCTGGCAAAACCATAGCCTCTTTGGTGGACCTGTCTTCAGTCGGAGGGGGGGGGGGGGGTCTACCTTAGCAGAGGTTTGCTCTCTCTGAGTGCTTTTCTAGTTTGATATTTGGTCATTCCACAGCTGGAAGAATGACAATCACAGCAATTGGCGTTAACACAAAAAAGGTTTTTGTTGAACAGGTCAAATGTACTTGTGTGTATTTACGTTTGTATTTATTGTATTATTTATGTGTGTTTTTGTTGTGTAACTGTGTTGTGTGTGTCATGGGTCAGCTGTGACCGATCAGGCTGGTAACTTCTTCTTCAACGGCGCCTACAAGGTGGACAGTCCGCAGAACTTCCACGCCGCCAGCACCGTGTTCAAGTACCGACGACCCATGGACGTGTACGAGACCGGCATCGAGTACATCGTAGCCAAAGGCCCCATCGACCAGGCCATCAACATCCTGGTACCGATCAATATTAATATTATTCATATGATCAAAGCTTAGTGGCTTCTGTGTATGTGTACGCAACATCACACTGACTCCGCCCACAGCTGACTGATGCAGTTTGTCAGACTCCTGGAGTTTTGGTCAGTGAACAGACCCATGAAAATAACTGTGGTGATCGGATCAATATTTGGACAGATATTAATCATTTTAAATACATTATCCTTACAATCACATTATTGTACTTTGGTGGCGACTGCTGGACAAATGTGGTACAACATGTATAAATACACAACAGTATAAGTACACAACATGCATAAATACACAACAGTATAAATACACAACATGCATAAATACACAACATGCATAAATACACAACAACATGAATACACAACAGTATAAATACACAACAACAACATGAATACACAACAGTATAAATACACAACATGCATAAATACACAACAACATGAATACACAACAGTATAAATACACAACAGTATAAATACACAACAACAACATGAATACACAACAGTATAAATACACAACATGCATAAATACACAACAACATGAATACACAACAGTATAAATACACAACAGTATAAATACACAACAACAACATGAATACACAACAGTATAAATACACAACAGCATAAATACACAACAACAACATGAATACACAACAGCATAAATACACAAAATGCATAAATACACAACAGCATAAATACACAACATGCATATATACACAACAGCATAAATACACAACATGCATATATACACAACAGCATAAATACACAACAGCATGAATACACAACATGCATAAATACACAACAGCATAAATACACAACATGCATAAATACACAACAACATGAATACACAACATGCATAAATACACAACAACATGAATACACAACAGCATAAATACACAACAGCATAAATACACAACATGCATAAATACACAACATGCATAAATACACAACAGCATAAATACACAACATGCATAAATACACAACAGCATAAATACACAACATGCATAAATACACAACAGCATAAATACACAACAACATGAATACACAACAGCATAAATACACGACAGCATAAATATACAACATGCATAAATACACAACAGCATGAATACACAACAGCATAAATACATAACATGCATAAAAATAACACAAGTCTCTTACCAATCATATTGTACCATTCATTTATCATCTAAAATCCTGTCTAACAAATAAAATCCAAACATTTTAAAATCCTGATGTCATGTGCTGCGACAAGGAAGGACAGGAGACAAGAGCACATGTTGGGTCACATACATGAGTAATGTCATGGTAAGTCAATTTTTAAACTATAAAACACACATAAATCACCAATTAAAAATATTACTAAATAGCCTAAACTGTTTTTGTCACTATTTTAGTCATTTCATATGAAGAAATCTACAAATCCTTTTTTAAAACAATTAAAAGGTTAAAAAAAATCCTACTTCATTCAGAAAATAATGAGATTTAATTGTCGTTTCTTGAACCACATTTCATTTGTAGTTGTCCATTAAACCTTATAATCATCAACTTTTCAGAATTCATAACTAACATAAATATTTTTATGTTTTTTTTTTAGGATTTTAGAATCATTCTGTCAATCAATCATTGTTTTTCAGTCAAATATGTTCATGGATAATGAAGCCATTGTTCTTTTATCAAGTGTTTTTATCTTAAGAATTCATGGAAAAAATATACAAATATATACACTAATGTGACAAAGTCATTTATAAATGACGGTACCAAAAAATAAAGGTCAAAGGTCAATTCTGTACAGTGAACATAGGAAATTTACTTTAGACCTTAACCCTTGTGTTGTCCTCCGGGTCAAAGTGACCCAGTGGTCCACAAATGTGCCTTTTCATACATATGGTGCCATTACTTACTACATTTGCGATTCTGAAAACAGTAAGATATCCTTGGGGGTGGGGTCATGAGTCAATTTGGACTTTGGAATGTGGCTTTGTAAGACCCAGTCGTAGGACACAGCCTGTGCGCCGTGTACGAAGGACAACACAAGGTTAACCCACTTAAAATCAAAGGTGATTCATTTTTCTCATGACTTTCCTTAATAAGTGCCATAGAGGCTTTAAAACAGGCTCATCAGCAGATGTTATTATATTATCACTGGGGGCCTAATCCAGCTCCAATGGGTGAAGGCGGGGTACACGCTGTATGAGTCTCCAGTTCATCGCAGGGCTGAACATATATAAACAAACAATCACTGTCACATTCACACCTATGGACAATTTAGATTAACCAGTTAACCAGTTAACCAATTAACCAGTAAACCTATCAGTGCATGTGTTTGGATGGTGGGAGGAAACTGGAGTACCTGGAGAAAACCCACACAGAAAGGTCTGGTGTGGGAATAGAACCAGGGACCTTCTTGCATGAGTGTTAACCACTGCACCACTGTGCCACCATGAACACTTCCTCTAATATGAAAATACTGTCATGTTATTATTGTACTGGTCTGACCCACTTGGTACTGGTTCTATCTGTGGAACCTGAACTACGTGAGTCTGACCTGATTCTGTTTCCATGGTCCAGGTGTGGAATCAGAACGGCCGGACCCCGTACATCACCTACGAGTACACGGTTCTGCGGGACTCGCTGCCCCCCGTCCCCCCTCCCCCAGTCTACACGGGCGCGGACTCCTCGGCCGGGGAAGTGTCGGTAGAGGTGGGGGTGGGGGGTCTGCTGCCCCCCAACGGCAGCATCTATGATCAGGGCCCGCCTGATACCGACCCGGGCCAGGACGGACAGAAGGTCCAAGAGACCAACGAGGTCTACGAGGAGACGGCGGCCATCGACTGTGATCAGGACGGAGCCACCGGGTCCAAATATACAGGTATGAGAACCAGAACCAAATATACAGGCACCACAACCACATTATACAGTTACCAGAACCAGCAGAACCCTGTTATAAAGGTACCAGAACCAACAGAACCCCAATATACATGTAGGCTACCAGAACCATATTATACATGTACCAGAACCGCAACAGATGTGGATGTTTTGCATCTGTCATCATTTAACACATGTCCAGGAAACAGCAGCCACACAGGAAGCACGGCCCACCCCCCCAGCGCCGCTGCTGGACCCCTGGAGCCGGGCCCCGACTCCCCAAACCTCATCTGGAGGGTTCTGATGGATGGCCGGATCAGTGCCGACGAGCTGCTCATCAACATCTCCACCAATCACCTGTTGACAGAGGGAGGCGGCCTGTTCTCTTTGGAGGCGGGTCCAGGTGACACGGAACTGAGCAGCGCTGAGCGGGTCAACGACACGCTGGAGTTTGCTCTGGGCCGCAAAGGCAACGACAGTGGGGACGGGCTGTACCAGAACAAAACGGTCCAGAGCGGAGGTCGAACCTCTAGCCGCTCCAACAGAACCAGGTAACCCAACCAGAACTAGGCAAATTGAACTAGAACTAGAAAACTACTCTGAGAGCGCCAAGGCAGACCCCCCCCCCCAAATGAAGAGAGGTCCACCAAGGTTATGTTTTGGCCAGAGTTTGTCTGTCTGTTAGTTAACAACATAACTCAAAAAGTTATAGACGGATCTTGATGAAAAGTTCATGACCTGTTCGAGGTGTCACAAGGAACAAATTAGTAGATTATGTTGATGATCTGGAAGAGATCCTCGATTCTGGATCACTTTGAAATTTTACATTGCGGTAAATGGAGAATAAATTTCAAAGTGATCTAGAATCCAGGATCTCTTCCGGATCACCACCAAAATCGAAGAATTTGTTCCTTGTGAAACTCCCAACAGGTCATGAACTTTTCATCAATCTCCGTCTATAATTTTTTGAGTTATGTTGTTAACTAATAGACAGACAAACTCCGGTAAATAATAATATAAATCCAACCAGAATCAGGTAAATCCAACGGGTGACGTTAGATCAAGAGTGTTTCCAGGAGGTGTCATGGCGGCATGTATCTATTTGGAACAGGAGGTATCATGGCGTACATGCCCAACAGATTGTGAGAAATCATCCACTGACAATACCCCTCAATCATAGAAAGTTTCGACAGGAAATGAAAGAGAAAATCCAGAGGTATGTCAGTCAAATGGTAAATGACCAAACTCCGAGCTCTTAATAAAAGAGAATGACCTTAGGGCAAATTGTAACTCTGTAAAATATTGTATTCTTATACCAGTAAAAAGAAGTTTATTGTAATAAAATTCATATGTATTTTTACATGTGTGTGTATATATATATATATATTCTTTTCCAATTTCAACTAAGAATTTTTATTATTCATAATGAATGTAGTGTTTTAATAATTACAATGACGAGCTCTTATTCTGAAATATGATCTAGAAAATATGGAAATAAAATTAACCATAATATTTTATGAGCTCAAGATTTAGAAAAATCCCGGATTTCAAAATATCTGAGGGTCTTTAAGTATAATTTTTGTTAAAATCTTCTTCGAGCATGCCTATAGGGTAATAACATCTTAATTTGTTCAGAAATAGAAGTTCCTAGTATAGGACGACAGCGCCACCATATAAACATGGCACATATTGAAACTAATGATGCAAACAACATGCCGCCATGACACCTCATGGAAACACTCTTGATCTAATCTCACCCTAAATCCAACCAGAAACAGAATCAATTTTTTCCCCCGCAAAGTAGGTTATGTTTTACCTCATATTTGTTTGTCTGTCTGTTTTTCAGCAAGATAACTCAAAAAGTTATGGACAGATTTTGCTGAAACTTTCAGAGATGATTGATCCATTAAATTTTGAGTTATAAAGGTCAAAGGTCAAGTTCACAGTGAAGGTCAACAGCTAAAACATGTAAGTAGTGATATCTCAGAACCCAGACCAGATAGTATCAGGTGTTTTTTCATTCACTTTGTCTTACCTTCAGACACCAGATGAGATAACACTGATAGGCTCCATGACGTCACGTTTTGACATCATCTGACATCACACCTACACCATTTGGTTCGCTTTAAGCGGACTAGAGTTCAGAACACCTGCAGGTCCGGTTCGTTTGGGCTGGTGTTCAAAGTGGACCAGTTTATTTTTCGTCCCCACTAAAGGACCGTACCGAGACCCCCTTTTCGAGGTGGTCTCAGTCCGGTTCCAAGCGAACTCTGGTGAGAACGCTGACCGGCCTCAATTCGGCCCATGTCTTTTATGGAGCAGTCTTTTTGACCTACGGAAGCTTCCGTAGAAAGCAGAAAAAATGCAAAAATGTGTTCAAAGAAAAAGTTGGTTTAGGAGCGTAGTCTGCTTTCTGCGATAATGTCTCGTAACGCGTCTCCTCTGCACCAAAAACAAACGCATGGTGTTGTCGTGCCAGATGCGAGTTTCAACAACAGCAGTAATTGTGTTGCTGCACAAAGTACTGATAAAAATATATTGAAACAAAAATAAGCAGAAGACCACAGTTCATTGTTCAGAAAAAAACAAATCCACCTGATGTTTTCTTCTGGGATTTTCCTTCTGCACGTGCTGCACCAATCAGCTTTTGTTTACGTCAGTATTTTCCAAACAGCGCCTCCACATGGGTGAGGAGAGATATAACACCCACAGTGGTTGGTCCATTTACAAAAAACACTGGTGTGAATGTGAAACGAACCAACCAGTTGTAACAACTTTTGGGCCCAAACGAACCAGTCTACCGAACTAACAGATGTGAGGTATTCAATTCAAATCTGTTTGTTTGTTTCTCTGTTTGTCTGTCAGCAGGATTACACAAAAAGTTCTGAATAGATTTTGATGAACGTTTCAGGAATGATTAGAATTTGAGCAATGAAGGTCAAAGGTCAAGTTCACACTAAAGGTCAACAGCTAAAGCAGGGGTCTCCAAACTGTTCCACAAAGGGCCGGTGTGGCTGGAGGTTTTTGTTCCAACCAAGCAGCAACACACCAGACTTCAATCAATTAATCAACTGATCTCAGTCTTCAGAGTCAATTGGTCAAACTGTGAACTCTTGGTTGTTTGGAACAAAAACCTGCAGCCACACCGGCCCTTTGTGGAATAGTTTGGAGACCCCTGAGCTAAAGCATCAGTGGTAATATCTCAGGATTCAGACAAGATAGAATCTGATGTTGTTTTTCATTCACATGGTCTCATCTTCAGACATCAGATGGGTCAACACCTATGTCTCCATCACGTCATGTATCAATGAAAAATTGAGCCTCATCAGAGGTCAGCTGTCTCTGACTGCCTTGTTTACAAATAAGTTCTGAACATCCAGATCCAAACCTCGGCAGACCTGCGCTGCTTCGCCCAGGTCTGTGCTCTCACAGTGATCTACTATTTACATTGTACAAATGAATCAAGTGAAAAACACAGACGTCAGTGTTGAAGTTCTAGGGTTGAAAGTCCAGTGGTGATGAAGGACATGATGATGGGATTCTGCTCTGAATAAACCAATGCTCTTAAAAACCTGATTCAACCTCATTTGGACCAGAACGTCCTCCAGATGTCTGAAATTGGTCTCATGGATCTAAAGACACCTTAACATTAGAACTCACTCATTTAAGTTCATTACACACATCAACACCACAGGTCACTGAACGCACCACCCTGTTCTTTGATTATTGAAGGATCTCATTCACTGCTCATAAAACCCAGAACCCTTCGATGCGTTTGGTCAAAGGATTCTGGAGAAAAAAAAAAAAAAAAACATCAGTAGCTTCAGTGTTTTTGAAGGAACCATAACTGTGAGTCTAAGTGCGATTAGGACCAGACGTCAAGGTTGACGATGATTGGAGCAGAGTCATGATGTGATGTTCAACTGCTCTGATGTTTTTAGGACTTTCCAACATCCCCGTGAGGCTTTAATAATCAGGTCGGTCTGTCTTCAGACTCCAAATCAATGCCACACTTTGGCCTGATTCTGTCCCAGGTCCGGTTCTGGATCTGAGATCAATCTTTCAGCCAATCAACTTTTATTTTTATATTGTCAGGACAAAGGTTATCTCATGATGCTTTACATCTACAGTGGTGGAAAAAAAAACCTTTTCAGGCACCCTTAAAATTTTACACAATTTGAAATATAATTAAATATTTCTGAACATTTTTGCATTTAAAAAATGTGGCTGCATTATTGGTAAAGAGAAAAAAAATGTGGGTCCAGTCTGACCTGGGCGGGGGGGTTATGGGGCTGGACCAAACACATAAAGGGATGGGATGAGGGCATAATTCCTGAAATTTTCAGCAAAATCTGTTCAAAACTTTTTGCATAATCCTGCTGACAGACAAACGGACTCAAATTGAATCCCTCCTTGGCTGAGGTGATTAGAGACACCCTCAGGAAGCCCAGAGCTGACATACAAAGTGATTTGATGGTATGAGTGTCTAACACTAATGTCTGTGGAAGTCTCTGCAAGTGTCAGCTTTATTCACCTTTATTCAATCATCTGCACAGGTGTTCCAGTACTTTTGGTGTTAGAGTGTAGAACCATGAATCCAATTGTTGGGACTTTATTTGAAGGACTTGGTATTTGTGAAGTTTGCTGTAAATTTGACAGTAGATTTGACCTCTGACCTCTGTTTCACTGACAGACAGATGGATTAAAGATCAGTGAAGACATGTAGATGGTAGAGTATAGGCCATGAAGAGACAGCCAGACAGATGGGCAGACAGACAGACAGACAGACAGTAAAGATGTCCAACAGGTGACGAGGCATTGTGACAGGTACATGTAAACACCAACAGGAAACGCAGGTAGACAGAGGAGTAGACAGGTTTAGCATCCACTGTACTTAAAATTCATCTGCAGCCAGTACCCATAAAACACCCGACGACACGCCCCGGAGAGGAAACGAGCCCAGCAGAGGGGTGGGGTGGTGGTGGTTGGGGGTAGGGGGGTGGGGGGGTGGGGGGGTGGTCAGCATGCAGCTACACTTACAAACAAATAATTCAAGGTATTTGCCAGACGAGCTGAGGCTCAGACTGCACAACCTCTAGGGAGCGAATAAAATGTGCAGGAATCAGTCTGGATGTGGAAGTCAGAGTCGAAGGGCCTCTGATTCCTTAAATAAACGTCTGGCGGTGGAGGGGTTGGTGGGTGGGGTGGGGTGGGGGGGATGTTATGACAAGAATGTGTGCAGGACTTTTATGTGATGTGAAAAAAAATGTATAAACTGTGTCTGAATCACACTGCGGCTCCACATGGACAATGTTCAGGTGAGACTAAAAACATACAAGTTTAAGGATGAGTAACAGTACTATCAGTACTACAATATATACCTGTGACATGTATCACTACTGCAGTGGAAGTACTGTGTGCTATTCCACACTTGTAGACAGACATTGTGTGTTTTTGTGCGTCAGAGGGAACACAAGGATTTACCAGAAGAACCTGAAGCTGAGCGCCGCCGACATGTACCGATGGAAACTGTCATCACAGGAGCCCTGCAGCATGACCTGCTCTATAGGTAACCATGGCAACCAAGAAGACCTTTACTGAAACAAACAAAAAAAGCCCCATCACTATTAGGTTTGTAATTATTTAACCCTTGAGCCTCAATTCCAGGTAAATGTGAACGTATTAACATTAAGGATAAGTGGATAAGTCATACCCAGGGGAAATAAAATAAACAAAAAACATTTAAAAAATACAATAAAAAACAAGGTATGAACATAGATGGACATGAATAACAATTAAAAACAGTGATGTCCAGTAAATTTTAAATGTTAAAAATAGCTCAATTCAGAGGAAGGAGGTTAGATAAAATAATTCCTGTTATCATATGCAGAGCTAAAAACAAATGTTACAGTAAATGTGATGCAGAAGAAAAAGCAGATTAAATATGTTTGCCTCCATGAGATCAAACAATAGGATGCACAGAATACAATCAGCTGATGTGTCAATAATGTACTGATGTGGACTTAGCCTGAATTAATGACAGTTTACCAGTCAGTGATGGGAAATAACATGAGCAGACAGAGCACAGTCATCTATGGGAAGGACAACACTGACCTCAAACCTCCAGCTATGGGTTAAATAGGCCTCACTGCCATGTGAGTGAGTACAAGGAAGAATATGAAAACAAACCCTGACAGAAAATTCAGAATGGAGCTCCATCAGATGGTTAGACTTGTCTACTAGTCAGTCCTTACAGTAACTCCTGCAGCCAAACCAGTGTCAGATGTTCTGCTTTTCTCTGGATCATGAGGCCGAGACGTTTGGACAAACCAGGACCTCCATGATTCTACCCAGGCGCTTTGTTTGTTTAACCACCAAAGATGTTGGGACCTCCCTAAACCAAACCCATCGTTTACTTAGAAGGAGGTCGATGATGACTGACCAAAGTCACCAAACAAATAACAATAAAAATAATAATAAAAAGACCAACTTCATTTGTAAACATGACAACAATCACAACAATCTGAAATGTTATTTTCCACATGAACTCAGTGTCTCTACATCATGTAAATGAGGGAAACCAGTTTGGTTCTGAACCCAAAGAAAGATTTGAATCAAATCTTGAGGCTGTTATTATATTTATCAAATCATTAATTCATTATTTACATTCAACAATTTCTCATGACTTTAACAACCAATTAACACTTATCACCTGGATAACTGGAGCTATTGCACATCATATATATACTATATAAGTAAAAAGTATTTGATCCCTTGCTGATTTTGTTGGTTTGCCCACTAATAAAGACATGATCATTCTATACTTTTAATGGTAGATGTATTCTAACATGAAGAGACAGATTATCAAAATGAAAATCCAGAAAATAACTTCAAAGAATTTATTTTAATTCATTTGTTTTTCATTGAGGGAAATAAGTATTTGATCCCTCTATCCGAAAGCACTTAATACTTGGTGGCAAAGCCTTTGTTTGCAAGCACAGCGGTCAAACGCTTGTTGGAGTTAACCACAAGGTGACCACACATATCAGGGGGAATTTTGGCCCACTCGTCTTTGCAGATCCTCTCTAAATCATTAAGGTTGGTGGGCTGTCGCTTGGCAACTTGGACCTTCAGCTCTCTCCATAGATTTTCGATTGGATTGAGGTCCGGAGACTGGCTGGGCCACTCCATGACCTTAATATGGTTCTTCTTGAGCCAGTCCTTTGTTGCCTTTGCTGTATGCTTCGGGTCGTTGTCATGTTGGAAGACCCAGCCACGGCCCATTTTCAGCTTCCTAGCAGAGGGGAGGAGGTTGTCCCTCAGGACTGCTCGGTACATGGCTCCATCCATCTTCCCACTGATGCGGTGAAGTAGCCCTGTGCCTTTGGCAGAGAAACACCCCCAAAACATAATGTTTCCACCACCATGCTTGACGGTGGGCACAGTGTTCCTGGGATCATAGGCAGCATTTTTCTTCCTCCACACATGACGAGTAGAGTTTAGGCCAAATAGTTAAATTTTGGTCTCGTCTGACCACAGAACCTTCTCCCAATCACTTTGTGCATCTTTGAGGTGATCATTGGCATACTTTAGGCGAGCCACCACATGTGCCTTCTTAAGCAGGGGTACCTTTCGGGCACTGCAGGATTTTAATCCATTGCGGCGCAGAGTGTTACCAATTGTTTTCCTGGTGACTGTGGTCCCAGCTGCCTTGAGGTCATTCACTAACTCCCGCTGTGTGGTTGCAGGCCGATTTCTCACTGTCCTCATGATCATTGCCACCCCACGAGGTGAAATCTTCTGTGGAGCACCAGACCGAGGTCTATTGATGGTCATGTTATACTCCTTAAATTTTCTCACAATTGCACCAATGGTTGTTACTTTAATACCCAGCATCTTGCTAATGTTTTTGTAGCCCATTCCAGATTTGTGCAGGTCAACAATCCTGTCTCTGAGGTCCTGAGAGAGTTCTTTAGTCTTACCCATGCTGGAGAGTTTGGAATCTGTCTGATTGTCTGATTCTGTGAACAGGTGTCTTTTATACAGGTGATTATTTAGAACAGGTGTCTTCAATTCAGGTAACAAGTTGATTGGGAGTGTGTAACTGGTCTGTGAAAGCCAGAACTCCTAATGCATACTAGAGGATCAAATACTTATTTCCCTCAATGAAATACAAATAAATTCATATATATTCCTTCAAGTTATTTTCTTGATTTTCGTTTTGATATTCTGTCTCTTCATGTTAGAATACATCTACCATTAAAAGTATAGATTGATCATGTCTTTATTAGTGGGCAAACCAACAAAATCAGCAAGGGATCAAATACTTTTTACTCTCACTATATATATATATATATATATATATATATATATATATATATATATATATATATATGTGTGTGTGTGTGTGTTTATGGGTCCATATATGTATTGAATTTAATTAATTTTGTTTAGTTTTTGCTGTTATTATGTTTATATATAGTGTGAATGATTGTGAGATACATCTTGTGATGCAGTTTCTTGGACACATCCTCAGTGATAGTACCTGGGGTCACGGGGGGTTTCGGGTCTTTCAACTTCAGACCCCCTCACCCAGGCGACCCGGCCACGAGTGATCAGCTCCTGACCTGTGTCCAAGAAGCTCTCATCCACTCTTTGTCCCTCTGAATCCAGAGCCACCTAGATGACTTCTCAGCGGCCTCTGCCGCTGAGCCGATGGCTCTCCTTTTGCGTGCCCCTGTGATGCCCAGGAGGCTATAGGCCCTGCAGAGAGACTTCCCCGCAAAGCCCCTACTCCCAACTTCAATGGGCAAACACTGTGCACGCCACCCCCTGCTGCGGCAGTCTACCACCAGTTCAGCGTATTTCTCCTTCTTTCTGTTGCTGGCTTCCTCCATTCTCTCCTCCCAGGGCACAGTCAGCTCGAGCATGAAGACCCGTTTGGAGGACTCTGAGTATAAGACGATGTCTGGTCTTAGGCGGGTGTCTACGATGTTCTCAGGGAACCTCAGTTGTTTGCAGAGGTCCACCCTTAGCTGCCAGTCCTTTGCAGTTCCCAGGAGTCCTGTCTGAGTCTTTGCTAAAGGAGGGGGTTTTTCCCCGGCTCTGATGAATGTCATGCTGTGCTTCTGTGGCTGGAGGCGCTTGCTGTGGTCTATGGCAGAGTGGATGGACTCAGCAATTGCCTTTAGCACCTGGTCATGGCGCCAGCGATAGCGACCTTCTCCAAGTGCTCTTGGACAGCCGCTAAGGATGTGCTCCAGCGTTCCCCTACTCTGGCACAATGTGCACGCTGGTGTTTCACTCTTGCCCCACAGAAAAAGGTTTGATGGACTAGGCAGGACATCATAGACAGACTGGATCAGGAATTTTATGCGAAGTGGTTCAGCCCTCCACAACTCCGTCCACGAGATCTTCCTGTCCATGGCTTCCTCCCATCTGGTCCATGCACCTTGCTGCCTTAGCTCAACCCACTGGCTTGCACGCTGCTCTTCAACACCAGCTCGCACCTCGAGTTGGACCTGATCCCGCCTTACTTTGCCCTTGAGCCTGCTGAAGTAAGTTGTTGGGGTGGTTCCCAGGCCTGCCCGACCAGTTGTCACGGGCCCCACAAGTTCCTTGTGGAACAACCGAGCTTCCGCCTGGTCCACTGCTTGTTGTGCCTTCCACCTTCGGCCTGTCTTCACCACGACGCCGGCTTGGGCAACCTTTGGGTCCTTGGAGTCCCTGTACTGGAGAACCTCCCTTAATCTGGTGACCATGAATTCCTCGGTAAGGCTGTTGATTGGTAGGGTCAGCTTGTTTTTATTGCCATAGAGAGCAATGCTGCTGAGGCTCCGGGGGAGCCCCAACCAGCGTCGGAGGTGGCTGCTGACCCTCCGCTCAACCCCTTTCACGTAGGATATAGGGAATTCATAGACCAGCAAGGGCCACAGTATCCTGGGCAGGATACCGTGCTGGTACACCCATGCCTTAAACTTCCCTGGTAGACCCGACTTGTCCACTGAAGTAAGCCAGCCTTCCAGCTGTTTGTTGGTAGCTCTGATAGAGGCTGTATCTTTCAGGGAGCAGTCAAAGATCTTACCAAGGCTTTTCACAGATTTCTCCGTGATTGATGGGATCTGTGAGCCTTCTAGGGAGAAACGGAAGCGGTTGGTCACCTTTCCTCCCTTCAGGACTAGAGACCTGGATTTCTCAGGCTTGAAGTGCATGCGGGCCCAGGTGGTGAGCTTCTCCAAGCCCTGGAGGATCCATCTGCATCCTGGGACTGATGTGGTTGTTATCGTCAAGTCGTCCATAAATGCCCTGATGGGGGGCTGACGGATTCCGGACTTGGTTGTGGGCCCTCTACACTCAGGCTCGGCGGACTTGACCAACATGTTCATGGCCAAAGCAAAGAGTATCACTGAAATTGTACATCCAGTGATTATCCCTTTCTCTAGCCTGTGCCGCTCTGATGTTACCGTGCCAGAGGAGAATCTCAGGTGAAAGCTGTTATAGTAGTCCTTGATCAAGGCCTTGATGGTACATGGGACATGGTGCCGTTCCAAAGCCACCTCCACCAGCTTGTGGGGTATAGAGCCGTATGCATTAGCTAGGTCGAGCCAAAGCACCGATAGGTTCCCTTTCCCCTCTCGAGCCTCTCTTATCAGCTGGGTCACTACTCCGCTGTGTTCCAGGCATCCTGGTACCCCTGGGATACCACCCTTTTGCACAGACATGTCAATGTACCTCCTTCTTTTTTTCCTGATATATTTGGGTAGATACCATATTTACATGTTTATGTTTATAAACATGTAAATATTTTTAATATGTACACTACATCTGTGTATTGGCATACTATGGTGATATGATACAATATATTAGAATAAATCATTACACTGTTAAAAAGGTAGCTTTTGGGTAGTTTTGTTTTTAATTATTATTTTCTGGAAGAATTGATTGCTCCTTTGGATGCTGTCACACAATTTTCCTCTAAAGACTTAAATGAGGTTATTTAGACATTCAGTTTAAGATCCTGCTCAAATGTTCACAATCTATTAGTTCATAACTAACACTATTTTTATTCAGTCCCAGCAAAACAACTAACATCTGCCTCTAAGACACAAACTTTTAAGACACTTCAAAAAACTACGATTTAATAAGATGTTAAATAATACTAAAATAAGATAGAAAAACAAATAAATACCTAAAATATTTATACAGTACTTTTTAATATTGATACAGTATCATGAAATTAAGTATCACAATATATTGCAAATCCAATATTTTCTTGCATCCTTATGGAAACTTATGTTAAAAAAAAGACAGTTAAAATGTACACATAGTATGATGCATATATGTTATGCTGTGCCTGTACTTCTGTGCCGTTCTAGGATGTTTCCGTCCTCCACTGGTTACTGGAGCGTATTTTACATGTTTTCTGTATTTTCAGGAGTGTCCAAGTCCTTCGTCACATGCATTCGTTATGACGGGGTGGAGGTTCATGACATGTACTGCGACGCTCTGACCCGACCTGAGCCGGTCCATGACTTCTGCATCGGTAGAGAATGTCAGCCCAGGTACCTGTTGGCCAATCCGCCCTCTAGGGGACATAAATGGAACTGAACAAAAAATAAGCACCGCTCTGTTTATATGTATGTGCTCATTTCCTCCTATTTACCAAGTTCCAAACCATTAAACTGAAAGAACATGAGGATATAAATTAATCAATGATTCTTGATTATTTTAGTATATTTTATCAGTTTTTCCACTGTTCTTTGTCCAGACTATATTTCACTGTGTACAGGTTTGTCTCGTCTCTCGTCATCTGAACCCGCTTTATCTTCACTAGGGTCACAGGGGTCACTGGGGGCCTAATCCAGCTACAGTGGGTGAAGGCGCTGTACACCCTGTATGAGTCTCCAGTTCATCTCAGGCTGAACATATATAGACAAACAATCACTGTCACATTCACACCTATGGACAATTTAGATTAACCTGTTAACCAATTAACCAGTTAACCTATCAGTGGATGTGTTTGTATGGTGGGAGGAAACTGGAGCACCTCTCAAAAATACTCACCGATCTACACAATACTATGCCAAAAAAAAGCAACGGACGAGCCCCCAATTCATGTTACGTCCAGTCTAGGGGTCACTGAACGCAGCATGAAAGTGGCACCCTTCCCCTGGTCCCAAGCAGTGGACACACTGGTTTCTCAAGTCAAATGAATAGATTTATTTTACAAAAGGGTGTTTAACAAAAAACAACAGTGAGCAGCACCAACTAACACAACAAACAAAATGCCATTTATCTCTCTTACAAACCTCTTACAAAGAAAGGGTGACTGCTCACTGTGATCACTAACAAAAGTCTCTATACAGAAATCACTGCTTTCACTCGACGTGTGTCCATGCTGGTAGCCAGAGAAAGGTTCGCCACGCCCTCTGAACCCCAGACGACATCACGAAGGTGTCTTTATATGGCGCCCACCTGGGATCTCTCCGCTAATCCACTGTTGATCTGTCACAATAGTGTCCAATCGTCGGCGAGTTACTGCGCAGTTGATTTGCATATCTGATTGACAAAAAAACACCACACAGGACACCATACAAATGGAACAACCGCAGTCGTAACACTGGAGAAAACCCACGCAGACATGAGGAGAACATGCAAACTCCACACAGAAAGGTCTGGTGTGGGAATTTAACCAGGGACCTTCTGTCTGTGAGGCACGAGTGCTAACCACTGCATCATTGTGTACAAGTCTATATTTTACATATTTTTATTTATGCAGTACAAGTTTTCATCTTTCCACTCGTTTTCAAGACATTCATCAATCAGTAAATGTAAATACAGAATCTATTTTGGAATAATTATAAGACAGTATAAATAATAAATATAAACAAGATGTTTATTTTTATTGTGATTTTACATTTTGTGTTGATCATGTGTATGGGTGTGTTTGTTTCTTTTTTATTTTGATCTTGGTAGGATTATTGTAATCAGCTTGTGTGTGTGTATCTGTCTACAGAGACATATCATACTATAACTCAATGAATACTTGAGATATCACCATGGGCATATACATATAGCTAATGTGCATCAGGTACAATGATCCATTTGAGTAATGGTCAAAGGTCAAAGTCACAATTAAGTAAATGATCCAAATGAGAACTTTCAGATTGGTACCAAAAGATGTGGAATGAAGATTTCTACAATTCTGATTATTGATGTTATCACCTCCAACCAATAGTTTTTGAGATCTCTAGAGGTCAAAGGTGACATGTCACAAAATTAACACTTTCTTTGTGTGTGTCAAGCATTGACATATCACGCTATATCTTAATCAATACTGGATATATGATCACAATATTACACGCACTGATGCATATATATTATCAATATTTCAAAAGGTCAAACTCACACAGCCAATAGGCTCTAATTCAAGAAGTCATAGAAAGTTGAGATTAACCCAAAATAGGGGTGAGATTAGGCATTCTCTGAATAATTGTTGTTTTGTTATGTGGCTCAAAATAAAACTAAATCTAAGTTAAAGATCATATGCTCTAGTTTTTACTATCAGGTTAAAGTTAGCTTTAGCTTTTTTCTTCATTTGCTTTTGACCCATTTTTGAACAAGGATATAATAAATATTGGAATCTTTCTACAAAATAATTTAAAAATAAGGCATATTCTAAAAATGTCAGACCTGTAATGACCTGTGACTGATCCAGGGTATACACTGCCTTTGCCCGTTGTAGCTAGACCCTCTGACCCCCCCTGACCCTAGTGAGGATAAAGTGGGTTCAGAAAATGAGATGAGAAAAAATGAAAATGTATTTGGTAAAACTTGATGTGACCCATAAATACACCCACCCAGCACGCCCATATAAGGAGTTGTATGTTATTGCCATGTTCATTTACCCAGAGTGCACCTGTAGTCTGTCCTTGTAGCTATATCCTTCTGGCTGCAGCTCTGACGTGTGTATATGTGTATGTGTATCTGTGTGTCTGTCTGTGTGTGTGTTGCAGGTGGGAGGCCAGCAGCTGGAGTGAGTGTTCCCGGACCTGTGGGGAGGGGTTCCAGTTCCGTCAGGTCCGATGCTGGAAGATGTTGTCCCCGGGACTGGACAGTTCCGTCTACAGCGACCTGTGCACCATGGCCGACCTGGAGAGGCCCGTGGAAAGGCGGGCCTGCAAGAGCCCGGCCTGCGGTCCACAGTGGGAGGTGGCCGAATGGACCGAGGTACCGCCCCTCCCGCTCAGTCATTGGCCCCCTCGTCTGCATCACAAGACGGTTCTGACCTGTTTCTGTGTCCATCCAGTGTCCGGCCAAGTGCGGCCGCAGAGCCCAGGTCACCCGTGACGTCCGCTGTTCCGACGAGACCAGACCATGTGACCCCATGACCAAACCCCCTGGTGTCAAGAACTGCACTGGCCCCCCCTGTGAACGCCACTGGACCGTGTCTGAGTGGGGACCCGTGAGTGTCTGATCTGTGAATTAAATTAATGAGTAGAAATCTGAGTGATCTTCATATCAGCTGTTTGTATTTGTTGTCATTTATAGGCTTTTTAGGGCTGTCACAATGAATGGACTAACACAGATTAATCCATCATCATGATTAATGTGAATAAAAAAGGTAAATGTAATGAACCTATCTGCAGCAGACTGACTGAATTCTGGAGAAAAAAATTATAGAAAATATTTTTCCTTGGATTAAGAAAAAACAAATCTGCCAGTGGAACAAGTTAAAATGGTATTGGTTTTATTTCTTGAAATCAGATTTTATTGTCTATAAATCAGTTCTTATATCTGACTGAAAAGTTCCTCTTTAGGTGATTCTGTCTTATTTTAAATGTGATGAGATATTTGGACTAGAAACAAGAAAACTACACTCGGTCGGATGTAGATTTTTTTTTTCCAGTCGTGGCCTCTGTACTTCAGTCAGTTTGTCCCTTTTGTCCCAGTAGAATTAATGTTAACGCACACGAACAAATGGTCAGGTGATCCAACAGAGACAGGTAGCAGAACCAGAACATAAAGACAAGACTAAATAGCACATTAGTTTGATATTTCCATCCAACTGTGGAATGTGTTTAATAAACCTGTTAAAAGTGAGATGCAAGATGTTTTCTTGGATCTTTTACTATATTCCTTAAAATCATCTTCATAACCCGATTACAACCAATTAATTAAATGTGCTAATGCAAACGTGCAAAAACTATAGTCACCTGTGACACCAACAGAACTGAAAAAATACCATCCAATCCTTCTGAACACCCAGTGATGTGTCTGTTAAATTCAACTGTCTTTTGTCCTTCCTCCTCCTGCTTGAATCAGTCGTATTCACACGTTTGGAGCCAGAGTTTTGCTAACTAGTAACTACGTTAGCAATATTAGGATGTAACGTTAACCAGAAAACTATTTAGTCACTAACATAAATCAGTAGTAAATATAATATTATTCAGTTAGATAAGACCTGGTGGGTTGTTGAAGAACACTAAATGAGGTATGTCTGGACCGGAGCTGGGGTCAGAGCCAGTACTGGAGCCTGAGCCGGATACTAAGTGTGAACCAGTGCATGAAGCAGAGCTGGGTAAAACAAACAGGCATTGTACATACCAATATTCTGGAGGTGTGGGTTCAGGTCTCAAGGAAGGGGTTTAGACTTTTGAATGATATTTTCAAAATGTATCTGCTGGAACTGTTTTACAAAGATCTCATACCCCACCTTTAAGTTGATATCTATTCCCTCCTTTCTTGAGTCTGTTTGCCTACACAGTAAATTTTGCAGTGTTAAATCAACACTTAGAGAGTTTATTTAACTTCTTCTAGAGTGTATTTGGTCCCATTGTCTCCAAATTAACACTGCAAAATCTACAGTGTATGCAAAATGAAATACGATTAATATAGATTAGAAATGAAAGATACCATGATTGATCTGACCGTGATTAATCTAAATTCATCCACACAAAGGCTGTGTTTAATTGGATTAAAATGTTAATCATTTAACAGCACAACATTTTTTAGGTTATTATTTTACTTTAGATCTGAATGTGGAACCTGAACTAAAATGATAACATTTGTTAATGTAATCATTTCATCTTTCAGATTCATCCCATGGGAGGGTTGGACCTTGTGACGGCTGGTTTATTTCAACCTTCTCTAACCTGTTCATATTTGAGGTGTTTTCGTTCTTCGATGACAGACTTTTGTGCGTCTAATGTTTCCCAGATTTACAGAGTTGATGCGACAGTAAAAGCACCTGTTCACAACGTCGCCACATGTCTTTTATTACCTGATGGTTTATGTCGTTGGACACAAAACAGCCTTTTCAGATGTTCCAGAGGTTTTACAACCACAGATCTTTCCAGGTTCTTCTCCAGATCCGTCTACAAACATGAAACACGTTTAATAGCAAAACATAAAATCAATAACATTTGTCATCATTGCTGATCAATCATGAGCAAAGTAGAGGAATTTTCTGAGGAATTTTCCTTCTTTCAAACCTGTTTCAGACAAATATTTATGTGCAGCTGCCGTGTATTTTACCTGCTCATGTCTGTGAACGTCTAAATCACAATAAAAACTCAGTTTAGTTGAGGTTCTACTATCAGAACAATATGTTCTCAATTCAAATAAACTGTAAAAAATGATGTCAACCTCAGACTATTGTTTTATTTTTCAACAAATTCAAAATGAAATTATGAAAAGTTTATAATTAATCAGTAGTTATTTTCAAAATGGCATCCTCCTGATCTATTCATGTTTTGTTAAACCTTAATTATTTTGTAATGGATTTTTTTTTTTAAATTGCAGATTTAATAATCTGCAAATTATTAAAAAAAACAACAACAAGTGGTACCAGCACAATAAACCCCGCCCCCTGAAATCATTTTACCTGACTGGCCATATCTCTTATCATTGTGAAAACACATTTTTGGTGACCTTGACCTTTGACCTACATTCACCATAATTGAATGAGATCTTTTCTGGACCTGAATATTTCATGGAAATTGGTCCAGTAGCTTTTTCTTAAAGTTGCTGAAAAACTGAGAAACAAACAGACATCACCCCTTAGGGGGAAGGGTAAAAATATGTGAATACCGGTACTTCCTCATACGTGTCCATGACGCAGTGATGAGGTTCTCAGTTCTCTGATTGGCTCAGAAGGAACAAACCTCACTCCCTTCTGTGTGTGTTTACCATCCCAGAGTAGCATCCAGCTAGGTTTCGTGCCGTCGTTTGTTTTGAAAACGTGCAGGGGAAACAACTGACGCTTTATTTCCACAGAGAGCACATGGACCAGTTTGATCCGCCCTTTTTATCAAGTTTGTGCAGCAGCTGCTTCCCTCATAGATGCTAATGCTAATGCTACTTCGGATTCACTGCAATGGGGGGTGGGCTTAACCCCACGTGGGTGAGGCCAATGTCCACATGACATATTGAGAACAGGCTTTTTCTGAGCCTCAGTTTATCATTTACACATGTAGATGAACATGTACAGATCACAGTGATAAATACAAACTTTAATAACAGACAGAACAAATCACTGCCTTGTGTGTACACATGTCATGTTGCTCTTGTTTGTTTATATTAGTTTTTAAATGGAAAGATTTTCATGTCATTTTACTTTTTTACACAAAATCATGAGGGGGTGAGTTTGCATTTACATTATGGGTTTTAATGATGGTATTTGACTACAGATCATTTGTCTGAATGTGGAACCTGAAAGAACCTGGGTCTGATTTTTACTTTGTTGGACCATGTATTGGCCCATTTTGGTTCATGGGTCGTATGTTTGACACCCAAGTTTAAATACACTTAGTTGTCACTTAGTGGCATCCTTTAACCAGTGTCTGTTGTCATGAGTGGTGTCCTTGACCTCTGACCTCTCTGCTCCCAGTGCTCAGGGTCGTGCGGTCAGGGGAAGATGGTCCGTCATGTGTACTGTAAGGCCCCCGAGGGCCGCGTGGTCCCAGAGAACCAGTGTTCAGCTGAGACCAAGCCCCTGGCCATCCACCCCTGTGGAGAGAGGGACTGCACCCCCCACTGGCTGAGTCAGGATTGGGACAGGGTGAGTCACAACCACTGGTAACACTGGCTTTACTTGTTATAATGGTTCCTGGTTCAGTCTCATCTCCATCCTTAGACTCAAACCCAATTTAGTACCTGACCCTCATTCCTCCCACTTTTTGTTCATTTCCTGTTGGCGTGTCCATGTCCTCTGCCCACACAGTGCAACACCACCTGTGGTCGCGGCGTTAAGCGGAGGAATGTGCTCTGCGTCGGCATCAGTGGAGGGAAGTTCCAGATCTACGATGATGAGTCGTGTGGCGGTGACGAGAAGCCAGACGAGGAGAACACGTGTTTCGAGAGGCCATGTTTCAAATGGTACACAACACCCTGGTCTGAGGTGAGTTACACCTGACCCCCTTAGCTCAGGTAAAGCCCCCCAGTGGTCAGTGTTCACATGACTCTGTCTGTTTCCCTCTTCAGTGCACAAAGACGTGTGGTGTGGGCGTGAGGATGAGGGACGTCAAGTGTTACCAGGGTCGGGAACTGGTGAGAGGATGTGACCCCCTCACCAAACCAGTGGCCAAACAGACCTGCACCCTGCAGCCCTGCCCCACAGAGCCTCCAGGTAATGGCCTAGCCCTAGTGTAACATCATGTCAACATGATTTTTAGACTCACAAAACCATCACTTAAAAAACGGAAGTCTCTAAAATCTGCCAAAAATTACACAGTGAAATTAAGTGGTTTTGTTGTTTTGACTTTGCTTCAGTGTTTATTTAAATGTTGTATAATATATTTGTTCTACAGCTGTCTTTTTCATGTGGTATTTTTTTATCTTTAGATGTTCCTTATGTTCTTTGAATTCATTTTTTGAATGTGTTCTTTGGTATTATATTGATGTCCACTTTATGGCTTTATATATAATATATTGTATGTTTTAAAGTTCCAATAAAAATAAAGAGCCACATTTAGCTAACGTTGCTAAAGCTAACAGCGTTAAGCTAACACTACAGCCCAATTATTTCTACTGATAAAACTCACTTGAAGGGATTGTCTGGAGTCAAATGCATTTTAGCTCATTTTTCACACCATTCATGTACATGTGAATTGTGTGATTTTGATTTCAACTATATGTATGTACTCCCAACCATCTAAAAAATTAGCTAAAGTGCATTTTACTCTGGATAAACCCTTTAATGACACAAATTGAAACAAAAAGAAAGGAACATTATCACAATGATGGTGAATGTGGTCTTACTTTTCCTGTTTCTGGTCATAATAAATTGGTTTTGCTTCAGCTAACGAGGCTAATCCAGTTGTTGTTCTCCTGTGTTCTGCAGATGAGAGCTGCCAGGATCGTCCCTCCACCAACTGTCTGCTGGCGCTGAAGGTCAACCTGTGCAGCCACTGGTACTACAGTAAGGCCTGCTGCCACTCCTGCCGCGCCGTTCGACCCCCGGCCTCCTAGTCCCGGACGCCGCCGTGCGCCGCCTCCCTCCACAAGGACAGACAAGGGTCCGGTTCTGCGCACGCTCTCCTCCACCTACTGTGTAAAACAGAGGAAGCAGAAAATCCACTAAAAACATCATCTCAGCCAAAACATGCCTTTTGTTTCATGTGTTTGAGGCGAAAACTGAAACCACAGACAGAAAAAATAAGAAACAGCCACTGTCACTGACATCTGCAGAAAAAAGTCAACTAAGAAAAATAGAAAAAGAAAAGGATTCTGACAGAAAGAGTCTGAAATAATGACAAATCACAGCTTCACCCCAAATATAAGTATGCTACCTTCACATGCTATCGGAAAGATGAAGTTTATGCTTATTTTTCTGTCATACAATATTATGAAAAACAAAAATATCCCCATGAAAAGTCATAATTATGAGATTAAAAAAGTCATAATTATAAGATTAAAAAGTCATAATTATGGGATTAAAAAAGTCATAATTATGATATTAAAAAGTCATAATTATAAGATTAAAAAAGTCATAATTATGAGATTAAAAAGTCATAATTATAAGATTAAAAAAGTCATAATTATGAGATTAAAAAGTCATAATTATAAGATTAAAAAAGTCATAATTATGAGCGAGCACATACACTAGTATCAAGTATGTCATCATTTCAATTGTGTCTCATAATTTTGATGTTTTTATCTCATAATTATGACTTTTTATTCTTAATTTACATTTTTTAATGTTTTAATTAGCCTATGACTTTTGATCTCATAATTATGACTTTTTATTCTTAATTTAGATTTTTTGAATCTTTTAGTCTCATAATTATGACTTTTTATTTCTTCATTTGAAATGTTTATCTCTTAATTTTGACATTTTGACTTATCACATAATAAGGACTTTACATGGGGTTATTTTTTTCTTCAATAAATTAGAAAAATACAATAACAAATCTCTTTCTTTTCCTCTCTTTTTTTGTTTTCTCCACATAATTTTTCTCTTTTTTGCCTTTTTTCTTCTTTTCTTTGTTTTTTCTCCCCCCTTTTTCTTTTCTTTATTTCTTTTTGTTCCCTTTTCTCTCTCCTTTTTCTTTTCCCCTTTTTTCTTTTTCTCTCATTTTTTGTTTTTTCTTTCCCTTTTTTTCAATAATTTTTTCTTCCTTTTTCTCTCATTCTTTATTTCCCCTCCTCGTTTTTCTCTTATTTTTGCCTTTTTTCTTCTTTTCTTCCAATTTCCTTTCTTTCCCCTTTTTCTTTTTTTCCCTTTTCCCTATTTTTTGCTCTTTTTTTCCTTTTTCCTCTCATTTTTTGTTTTCTCCCCTCCTTCCTTTTCCCTTCTATTTTCTATTTGTTTTTTCCATTTTTTCCTCTTTGCTCCTTTTTTGTTTTCTCCCTTTTCCCTCTTTTTCCTTCATCTCTCAGTAAAAAGAAAGAAAGAAAGAAAGAAAGAAAGAAAGAAAGAAAGAAAGAAAGAAAGAAAGAAAGAAAGAAAGAAAGAAAGAAAGAAAGAAAGAAAGAAAGAAAGAAAGAAAGAAAATATGTTTGTATGTTTGACCCTCTCTTGACGAGCAGTCTGCGGTTTTGGCTGTAAACCCCAGTGGCTGATGGGTAATGGTGGATCCTCTTCCTCGAACACGGTGTGGAGTGGGAGTGGACGAGCTGCGAAGAAAAGCTGCGTTAAATTATTTCTCCTCTGAATATACTGCATGACTAGAATATTTAATACAGATACTGTCCATCAGTCTTATTTAAAACTGTTTTGGGTTTTTTTGGCGCCTGGCACGGCCCCCACGGAGAATCCCAGGTCTCCGTTGACGTTGGTTGCCGTGCCGACGCGAGGCCTATTTATTAGTCATAGCACATTTTCATTTATCGTGACGCTCCTGGCGACTCCGTTCGCCGGCGTAGGTCTGTGTGACGGCGAGGAAGGAGTGAATGCACACAGACGCATTCCTGACACTTGAAGTATGGTTGAAATGTACTCTGACGTGCACGTGTGTGACCTTTGACCTCCGCTGTACTGTGTTTTATATACCTGATACCTCTTTGTACAAAATGCAGAATGTGTACGGTCGTATTTCTATTAAAGAATTCACACAAAAAAAAACTGCAACTTTGGATCGTTTTTATTTCAGTTCAACTAGAAAGAAAAAAGGAAACATTCACTTTGGTTAAATTAAACCAGCATGGGTTAAGCTAGTCTGAGTTAAAGTAGTCTGGGTTAAACTAGAATGGGTTCACCTAGTCTGAGTTAAAGTAGAATGGGTTAACCTAGAATGGGTTAACCTAGTCTGAGTTAAAGTAGAATGGGTTAACCTAGAATGGGTTAACCTAGTCTGAGTTAAAGTAGAATGGGTTAACCTAGAATGGGTTAACCTAGTCTGAGTTAAACTAGAATGGGTTAAACTAGTGTAAGTAAACCTAGTCTGGATTTGAATGTGTTTTTGAAAATGAAATGAAGCGAATTTAGAAACAAAAACCAGAAAAACTTTCAGAAGGAGCTGAAACATTTGAAACTTTAGACTGATATGAAGAGAAAACATCATTTAAGATGAGAAGTGATAAAGTAATTTAAGATGAGATCATTTAAAATGATATAAGATACTTTAAGGTGGAATAATTTAAGATCATTTAATAAAATCTAAGCTTAAATAGGATAATTTTAAATGAGGTCATTTATGTAAGATAAAAAGTTAATATAAGATGAGATCATTTAAAATGGCAAATTATTTTAACACTAGAAAAGAACTCTGAGAGGTAGACAAACAAAATCCATCCGTAAGTTTTAAGTTTTATCTTATACACAAACAAACATCCAAACCAACCAACGCTGGCAAAAACATGACCTTCTGGGCAGAGGTAATAATTTAAGATAATATGAGATGAGATCATTTAAGATTTAAGATTACGTGAAGATATTTAAGATACAATTGAATAAGATCATTTAAAATCAAATCAAATCATTTCAGATCAGATACTTTTGTTCTGTTTTCATCCATTTCACATGAATGTGTTTGTCATCAGTGTCTTTACTCTGGTGGACCTACAGGGACTTACCCCCCAACAGTGTCCTGTGAGTCCAGTTCTGGTCCAGTTTTGGTCAAAGTGAAAGTAGTCCCGGTAGGTTTCCTGGGGTCAAAATAATAAAACGTGTTTCTTCTCAAAACAATATGTGTTTAAATGAGTGATTTATTTTCATAATAAAACCGTCACCGAACAAAAAGTCACACCTCATAATTGTTTGGAGCTACTTTCTATCAATAGTGATCAGTGCGTGTTGTCACTGCTAACAGTTGTGTACCTTAGCAAACTACTTTCATCAGTTGTTCAGCAGTGTTTGGGGGTCACACGCCACGGTGATGTCTATACAGATTCATGTGAAAAATACTGAACTATCGTTGTTGGCTGACTCTGTTTCTTTTTCAGACATGAATTCTTCAGCAGTTTGAAAATTTTTTTCCCCACATTTGATGGAATATTTTCACACGTAAACATCAACCCCACATAAAAACAGAGTGGAAACATGTGAAATCACTCCACAGACCAAACGGTGCTCTTTGACGTTTTATTTCAGACCAGAACTCGTCAGAACAACAACGACAACAGGAAAAAACGGCCGTAGGTTGGGTCATTAAACGCCTCATGAAAGCCCTTTTTTTTTTGGTTTTTAATCAAATGCAACAAACTGAAACTGTCTCAAATTCACCAAATAACGTCTGATCAGAGCCTTTATTCAAGTTCTACTAAAGGAAAAAAACAACTGCAGTGTTTTTTTTTTTCATCAGTGTTCATCTGCGTAAGAAACTAACCAGAAAAAAAAAACATTTAGTATTCACACCATCATCCAAATTTTCAAGAAGAATTTCAGGAAACACTTTATTTTACATATTTTTTTTCTGCTCATTTCTGAACAAACTGGAGAATTGTAAGTAGGAATTTACAGAATATTTCCAATTTTTCCAATATTTTCTGGCGAGAAATTCAAATATTTTGCCTCATTCGCCTCCAGACTTCCTTACTTTTGTTTTTTAATCTGTAATTTAGATTTCATTTAATATATGTGGATAACTCATACAAACATGATGTATATTCCAGTCACTATAAGTTGACTCAAAATTCCCCACAAAATACACAAAAATACACTAAGAAACACAAAAAATGCAGAGAAAAAACACACAAAATGTGAAAATATGCTCAAATTCACATAAACAAAATAAAGTAACACAAACAAATCGAAAACATAATCAGAAATTCTTCTAAAATACAGGAAACAGCTCCATAAAATATGGTAAAAATAACCAAAAATGTATGTATGCAAAAATATGAATATATACTGTATGCAGTTAACATTATTATTCAACACCTTCAACAAAACAACCGTTCCATTTTTTTGCGTTAAATTTTTTTTTATCGGATTAATCGTAATTAGAGAAGATTGTTCTGCGTTAATTTTGATAGCCCTAGTAAAGAGTGAAGGAAATAAAGCAGAAGAGACACGATCTGTAAAATAAAGTGTTTTAAATGGAATTCCCAGGTGATAAAAAAAAAAAAAAAAAACTGTTGATTAAACCTCCGTCAAACGAAAAAACACATAAAACAAACATCTGAATATTTTACTGTAGTTTTTGAGACTAAAAATGACCTTTAACAGAGTGAACATAGTAAATACTGAGGGCTTTCCAGAAATTATCAGTAGAAATGGACACGAATCAAAAGGATAAAGTCAAGTCAAGTAAAATAAATAAAGTAATCGTGAACATTTAACACCTGAACCATGTGTTTCACAAATAAAAAAAAGAACCTGGAAAACACTAATTATACAAGTATTCAAATACTTAACGCAATATTTTTTGGTGGATTTTAAAAATATTTCAGAATATTTTTCCTGAAACTAATCACATTTTTTAAACATTTTGTACATTTTAAAGCCTGTAAAACTGCATTGGTGAAAAATAGTGGATTATTATGATGATGATGATGATGATGATGATGATGAGGATGAGGATTATTATTATTATTATTATTATTATTATTATTATTATTATAAACATCCACCTTCTCTTTTTCACTATTTCTTCTTTTTCCTGTTATTTTTTTTCTCCTTTTTAGTTACTTTTCCTTTTTCCTCCTTCGTTTTTCTCTCCTTTTTCTTTTCTCTCCTCTTTCCTCTTTTCCTTCACCTGTCAGTAAGTCAAATCAAAAAGAACATATCCTTTCAAAGCAACACGAGAAAAGAAGAAGAAAAATAAACTAAAATAGAAATATCGGCTGGCTGATATATCTATCTGAAAAAAATGTAAAAGACACGACCTGTTCAATCATATGTTACTGGTGAAAAACAATGAAAAATTCAACATAAAAACAGCACAAAAACTAAACCAGACCAGAACATCTACTGCACAAATACATATTCAAGTATTTTCATCCATATGATTCTGTTAATTGAATCATTTCAGAAGATTCGACCTGAAAAAAGCTTGAATTCTTGTAAAGTTTGAATCTTTTTTTTTTACCCAGTGTGACTTTTGTTTCAATTCTGACATATTTTTTTCTCCATTTAACCATTCTGAAGTGATTTATCTCCATTTATTAAAATATTATCCTCTGAATTTTCCATTTATCTGTTTTCTTATGTTTAATTGACTGATCATGTAGATGTTCATAAAATCTCAGATTAAATTCAGAGGATATTCTTTCAAAACAGGAAAAAAAAATGACAACAGAAATAGAACATAAACACACACTTGAAAAAAGTTTATTTTACTCATTTGACGTTGAAATAATTTACACTGGCAGATTTTTTTGCTCAATTACATTTTTTTTAATTAATAAATAATTATGTTTGGTTTATGACAAATTTGAAAAAGTCACAATTTCATCAGTTTTCTGTATTTTTTGCTTTAATAATCTTCAACTCTGAGCTTTTATGAATATTTACAGGTTTAGTAAATGTGGGAAAATATCTGATTTTCATTCAAAAAACAAACAAACAAAACAACAATCCCCCCCAAAAAACTCAAACTATAGAATATTTAGGTCTGTCAAAATTAACGCATTAACAAGGATTATTCCATCATCATGATTAATTGGATTAAAATGTTTAACACAATTAAATGAAACAGTTGTTTCATTGAAACAGTTGAATAAATATGTTTATTGCTTATACTTTATATTTATATTTTTGCATATGTTTGGGATACTTTATCACATTTTTTAATGTTTTGTCTGTATTTTAGAAGAACTTTTGGGATTTTTTAATAGATTTTTTCTGTTAATTAATTTTTTTCTGGATTTTTTAAAAATGATTTTAGCATGTTTTGTATGAGCTACCCTGTGACTAATCTGATTACAAATCACAGAATTAATAATATTACCAAAAAAATGGTGATAAACCACTTAAGGTTAAAATTAAATATAGAGAAATATACATTTGGAAAATTGTCACACTGGGTTCTTATGAGTTAAACCTGTAAAACTGTTGTTTATTTAATGTGGCCTTTGTATGATTCAAACTCCATTATTTTCAGTAAATTCTACAGTTTCCAGTTCCAGATGTGAGGCTTAAACGCTCACATGAACAGTCCGACCCACGTCAGCGCTAAACTTGTATAAAACTCCACATATTTCGTGTCCAAACACAAACACAAACATTTAGTTTTGTATTTTAGTGAGAGCTGGATGATGTTTTTTCTAGTCTGTATAATGACACCACTCTGCAGGTGTTTTCAGTCATTCAGATTGGAGCCACTTCTGAAGAAAAAGTGAAATTCAACCAAAAACCTAAAAACTCAGAGGAGCGTTGGAGGCTCATCCAACGTGTGTTTGTACGAGTTTAGACGTTAAATAAACTCGTCTCGTTCTGTTCAGTTTCACCAAAAACTGGATTTGAGTTTGATCAACTGCAGATTACAGATGTATACTTGGAGCTGAGACGATGAAGAGGATGACGAGGATGAAGCAGATGAAGTCCACGTCATCAGGAAGATTTCAAAACTAACGTAAACATTCTGTCTCCAAAAGTATCTGAAGTAATAAAGGACATGTTTTACCCAGAACTGGCATCAGCTCATATGGACCTCCATGGGTCGATGTCACACAGTGGTGTCATGTAAATGTTCTGCACTTATATAGTTCTTACATTAACTCCTTACATTAGCCTCACATTCACCCATTCACACACACTCACACACCAGTAGGTTCTAAGCTTCTGTCCGTCCTACTGGGACACTAACAAAGAGTTCAATGTCTTTGTCCAAGGACACTTGGACATGCTGCTGACCCTTCAGTTATTGGACGACCCGCTCTACCAACTGAGCTACAGCCGCCCAGATGTACGATAATTATTGTATTTGTACGATAGTTTTTCCCTCTGTACGATGTACGATCAATAATGGGAAAAAAATCCAAAATGTGCGATAATTTCAGTTGGTTTCCCAAACACACATCTGTCTCTGACACGAAGAATCATTTTGCATGTGTTGAACTCAAATGACATAAAAGACACAACACACAGGGCTGCTGCCATGACAACCGTAATTTACTTTTTAAAAATTTGGCATGAAATATTTTTGAATAAATTCTGCTAAAATGACTACTGTACATTGTGTGTGTTTTGTTTGTGTATGATCATTTCTTCCAAAATATGATAATTTTGGTTTTGGTGCAATAGTTGCACATTTTCTATTTGGCAACACCAGTGTTGTACCTGAACGAGGTCACTGAACGATCGTTCACTTTTGCCAAATGAACGGGAAGTTGTGAACGCGGTTATTCTAGCATTTATTGAACTGCGCTCTTATTTAGTTCATATTTCGTTCTTATCACGTTGTAATTATTGAGTCCTATAAGGAATAAAATGGGATCAAAACACAGCATTATCATAGATGTCATTTTTGTATTATTCTGAAATAATGTTGACAACATAATGTTGTGGAATAGAGAGAGAGGGGGGGGTGGGGGTGCAGAGAGTTTTTGGGAGTGGAGAAAAAGAGTTAAATGTACAGAGTGTGACTGGCGACCGGAGCAGGTGTTGTCCCGTTCTTGGAAATAGACATTGAAAATGAAACTCACTGAAACCACTCCTTGTGTTCTAAGAACCTGCAGAGGGAAGTTAACCCCAAGGGGAGGAGGACGGTATTTTCCCCTGATTTCCTGACTACAGGATAACGTCAGGAACGGTTAATAATATGTTTACAATAATAACACAAAAAAAGAACGAAAAAAGAATAAAAAAGTTCATTTTGGGATCCATGAACTTCTAGTTCATAATTTGGAAGAATGAACGATGAACCGAACTAATTCATATTGAGTAACTTGAACTGAACTTTGAACTAGTTCCTAATCAAGGTGAACTTTCCCAACACTGATATAATGTTTGTTTGTAGAAGCTGAAGCAGTATGTTGTCATTTCTGCTCCTTCTCATCAGTGTTGGACACCTTTCAAACATCAACTTCCAAAAGTTGGACCAGATGATGTGGTTCAACTTTAAATAAATTCAACAGTGAAAATGTTAAAGCTGTACAAGACATATATGTTCTATTAACTGAATTTTAACTTCAAATAAAGTGGTGTTTTTCTACATCCTTCTAGCTTTTGAGGCTAATGATAGCTAATTGTTGATGCTAATCACTAATGGTTAGCTGTAATACTTTAGGTCAGGGGTCTCAAACTCATTTTCTTTCAGGGGTCACATTTGTTCTCCAGTGGGCCGGACCAGTAAAATAATAGCATAATAACCTAGAAATAATGAGAATTCTAAATGTTCGTCTTTGCTTTAGTGCAAACCCCCTCCAAATTATGAAAAGACTTAGTTTTATCAAGTACCCAAATGCAAAATATGAATAACCTGAAAAAAGTGACATTTCATTGGTAAAATAAGGACAATTCTAACAATATTCTGTCTAAACTTATTTGTCCGTTTATTGTGGATCGTTTCTACAAAGGACACTAAACAGTAACAAAAGCAGAAAATGTTTGTTTTTGTGTTTTCATTTCAGGTTGTTTATATTTGTTAAAATTGATTTTGACAGGATAGTTTGTAAATGTAAATATTTTTAGAATGTAATGTTAGTTTTTCCACTAAAACAAAGATAAAAATGTGAAGTTGTCATTCTTTATAGACAGGGAAAAAACTGAGAAAAAAAAGTCTCTCTGGTTATTATGCTCTTCAGCCCAGGGGCCACATTGGAACATTTGGTGGGCTGTATTTGGTCCACAGGCCACATGTTTGAGACCCCTGCTTTAGACTATGGACAGATACTTGTTTGAAAACTTTTGAAGCTAATAATGTGATTAAAGTCGCCTTCTTTCACTGGTCATAACCCCTTCACTCCCTGGAAGCAGGAAGTGTGACATAAGCTTATTACTCCACAGTAAAATGGTCAATTAGCCTTTATCACAGGGCGGCCATCTTGATGGCTTGGGTGGGTAAACACATAAGGTTGTAAACACTAGATGACATGTGTTGACATGGTTTGACATTTACCTCAGAGATGTGGTCAGACAACTGGAGCAAAAAGGCTATAATAACTTCATCCAAGGATATATTCACCAATTTAAACTTAACGACATTAGAAAAAGCAAATAATAGTTTGAGCTAACTGATGGTTAGTTGTTTGTGCTAACATTTACATTATGGTCTAAATTAAATTAATCCTCCTGTAAACCAACAAAAAGGTGTTTCCTGATCTAGTTACAGTCACTAGTAAACTTTCTCCATGGTTGCTACAGGTTAGCTTTTTAGCACAACCCAATTCTCATTGTATCTGTTGCACCTGCAGGTGAACAAAACACTGACAATAATGGAAGCTAGATGAGGTGTTTGCCTGATGTTCCAACATCCCAATGTTCCAATGACCCACTGTTCAGTGGAATGGCTTGTGTGATCTATAATACAACAGATGATGTTTTAGTACAATACTGACCACTTGAAACAGTTCAGGAAAAGTGGCGAAAGTGAGACAACTATCACGCAAAGTTTTTCAGAAAGTATTTGTGTGCATTTTATTAAGATTTACTCCAGTTAAAATGATAATTTAGGCAAAAATGTATGGCTGTTTTCCCATATTCCATACAGAGAACTCGCATTTGGAACATTGAGTTGTCGGAACAATGGGATGTTAGAATAATGCTATTATCTTAGATGATGTGGTTACAAACACATTTGTCTTTTATTTTTTTCTTTATTATATATTTATTTTCTATGACTTACACTCTGGCACACAGCAGTACGATGACATAAAGAAGTCTGTAGTGACACAAACCAACGCTACACATTGGGTGTGTAGCGTTGGTGTAGCATTGGTAGCCTTGTTTTGAATCTAAGATGGTGACACGTGTGAAAAAAGCCAATAGTCTCTGGGGGGGGGGTAAAAACACTGTTTTTTTGCAACTGTCAACTTGACACATTTCCTCTGATCATGCACTAAACTGTACTCATTCTGTAAAAGTATTTTTTATGGTTTTTCAGTGGTTCTTTAGATGCACTAGGATCCAGATCCACATATTACCATCACTGAGGATTCTATTGGTTCACCATCAGGAACAGGACAAAGGTGTTGATGTTTGATTATTGATAAAAAGTTGATTATCTGTGTATAAAGCTGATGGAAGAACTAGCAAACATGCTACACCTGGAGAGACTGAGGTATTCTAATGATGATAGGGGCAAAGGCCCGACCCCAATTCACCTCTTACCCTTTGGCCCTGCCTGTACCCCTTACCCCTGACCATACCCTTTAAAAATTAGTTGTAAGGGGTAGGGGTTTAAATCTCCTCCTAAAGACATGGGACAACACTTCGTAACTTATTATGTCATCAGTTCTCTTTGTGACCCGCTATTTTACAAAAATCAGATGTAGAAATCGACAGTAAATATATCGAGTACATTAATCCACATGATGACAGCCCATAATACTACACCACGGTCGGCCCAGGAGATTCAGTCTTTGGTGGTCAATGGAAAAATCCAGACGTGACAACACGAAAAGAGCTGGTTTATCAGCAACTCTGAGTACACACAGAAGTAATGCACCGCATCGCTATGACAACCAGGTACTCTAACATCAGTACTACCCTGTAGTGGAAACCTTCTCCAAGACCTGATCCCCAAGTCAAGCTGTACTGGTTCCGTATAGTGGAAACCCTGCAATAGAGTCTGATATTAATAGATGCTTAAACTTAGTTTCCTACACTGACCACGCCCATACTAGTATGACCACGCCCGTACCAGTATGACCCTTAGCCCTTCACTGTGGCCCCTCCCCTCTGTCTAACTGAGAATTAGAGAACTACCTTTTCATGTGAATACACAAAACAGAGGGGTAGGGGTAAAGGGGAGGGGCCAAAGGGTGGTTTAGGATTTTTTATATCAAATTACTAATTTGTAGCTTATTGCTTTATTGTTGTAATAATTTGTACTTAATAAACAAATCATCACATTTGTGATTTAATGGAAAAACCAACATTAGGCACTTGTGTTTTTCTACATTTAATAAATATCAGTAGTTAAGCACAGATATCTAATGGAAAAGCCAATACTGACAATTAGTCAAATTTGTATATATATTTATTTTCCATTGAGATAGCAGCAGTGATCAATAAACAATTATGTTTTAATTCTTAAAATATTATTGGAATAATAGCAAATTTTTTCATAGTTTGTTGTTTCATTTTCATTTTTCTTCTCATAAACGTCAGCCATAAAAAGGAAAACACCAAATACTGAATTACTGTCATATGTTTTAACCCTTTAAATGCTGTTTGTAACAAAAAAAAATGTAAATAAATATTTTTGACGCAAAAAACACTTTACTTAATATGAGATAGAGGGGTGATATAATAATAATAATAATAATAATGAATATATCCGTAAATGAGGAGATTTACATTAATCTCTATTTAAGGAATTACTTCTTGTGTCACCTTGTGATAATAAACAAATCATCGCTTTTGTGATTTAAGGGGAAAAACTAACGTAATGCACTTCTGTTTTCAACATTTCATAAAATTCTGTAAAGTTTTGTGCATATATCCAACTAACGATAGCATTTGTGTGATTTCTTCCAATATTTGTGTTTTTAATAAGCGTATGTATTAAATAAGTAGAGCACTGATCAGGTGAAATAAATGTGGAACAAACATCTATTTTTCAAGCTCTGATCTGAATGGATGAACAGACATGTATCAGTCACATGACACGTGTGGACACGCCCAGTTTCAGTCCCAGAAGCTGAAGAAATATTGGATTTGCAGGGAATTGTGAAATCCAACGCACTCTCACAACGTTCATATATAAATAAACTAGGAAATAAAACTGGCTTGATTTCACCTCCTTTAGTTCACTTTCAGCTAAATAGTGTTTTATGAGCATTTCATGTGTTCAAAGATGGAGGTTTAAAGTTCGAAACACAGACTATAATCTAGGTTTTTTCCTGGAACGTGGCTGAAATGTGCTTCTTCACCACTAGAGGACAGTAAAACACACACACACACACACACACACACACACACACACTGAAGATGAAACAGTAGAATTTAAGTGTGTGTTTATGAACATGTTTACACTGAAAACACAAAAAAAAAAACCTAAAAACAGGTCTAGAGTTAAGATGGATAGAGAAGAAAGAGAAGGTGGAAGAGGAGGAGCAGGAGGAGAAGGAAGAGGAAGGAGGAAAATAGAGAAGGATGAAGAGGAGGAGAAAGTAGAAGAGGAGGAAGAAAGAGAAGGAGCAGGAAGAAAAGGACGAAGAGGAAGAGGAGGAAGAAAGAGGAGGTGATGAAGAGGAAGATCAAATCTCCCGTTTGTCTGGACTTTTCATAATTTTCATCATTTAATCACATAAACATTGTTTTTCTGACCCCGTTTCCATGGTTACGTAGAATAAACATCATGGATTTACAGGTGATTTGCACGGTAACGTCACTTCTGCGTTTGTTCAACTCAAAGCCCAGGATGGTCCGAACAGTTGGTACGGCCTTCCCCCTTGGCCCCGCCCCCTCTACACGTCAGTGCTGACGCTGTGGGTGACCACCTCCCTCATGGTGACGGAGCGAATGAGGTTGAGCTTGTGGTAGAGGCTGGCCAGGTCCATGGGCCACTCCAGGTCCTGCTGCTGCACCGTCCTGTAGCTGATGCGTCGCCCGCCGTTGCACAGATGCTCCGGGTGAGCGAGGTAGAACGGCAGCGAGCAGCGGGCGCACGACGGGCAGAAGGCGTGGGCACGCTGGCAGCGGCGTGGAGGAGGAGGAGGAGGAGGAGGAGAGTAGCAGGGCCCGTTGGCCTCCGTCAGGAAGGTGGGCGGGTACGACTCAGCCTCGTCGCTGTAGTGGTCCGGTGTGGGTGGGGTGGGAGGAGCCGACAGAGCCAGGGGGCGGGACGGCGACATGGTGGCGAGCTCAGGTTCCTCCTCTTCCCCCTTCTCAGACTCCTCCCTCTTACAGCAGTAATACTAGAGGAGGAGGAGGAGGAAGAAAAGACAGACAAGGAGGGGAAGAGGAGGAAGAAAAGGAGGGAGGAGGAAGAGGATGATGAAGAGAAGGAAGAGGAAGAAAAGGAGGAAGAGGAGAGAGCAGAGGAGAAGGAAGAAAAGGAGGAAGAAAATGAGAGAGGAGTGTTTTATACATTTGTAGTTTAGTTCAGTTCAATTGAACTGTTCCAGACTAATATCATGCTGGTTCATCATGTTTATTTTATTTGACAGATTCATCATTAAATAACTGATGTTGGAGACACTATGTTTTCCCACAGCATTGAAGGCATCGTACCTGTAACCTACATAAACACAGAACAGCTACGATGGTCAGTAGGATGACTGTAGCCAGAATGCCTCCTGCGATGACCACTGTCCCGGCTGACATTCGAAAGACTCTCCATCAACAGCCTGTGGAGGAGGAGGAAGAGGAGGAAGAGGACGAGGGTGATGAAGAGGAAGAAGAGGAAGATAAGGAGGAAAAGAAGGTAGACGAAGAGGAGGAATAGGAAGGTGAAGATGAAGATAATGAGGATGATGATATTTTTTTTTAAAGTTTTACCATTTCAAAAAATATTTTAAAAAACCATCAGATTTTACTTGGATGATTTAACAAAACAACAGCATGCTAATGCTAATGCTAATGCTGCAGAGTTGACTCAGATGAACAAGGCTTTGACACATGGTGAAAAAAGAAAAACATCCTTACTTCTTAACTTAGAAGATGTTGACAATGAGCTTCAATCTGAAGTTTTATGAAGACGACTGGGGTCTGCTCGTGAATCTTTTCTCACTAAACTGAGGATCAGACGTTTGAACAGGATGAAACACTGCTTTATTACGTAGATCATTAAATGTGTAACAGTTTCACTTTCCCTTCATGTTTAATTGAATAAAGCTAAGCTGGTCCCAGTTCACATCCACATGTGCACCAGCAAACACAAAGAAACACAAACGCTAAAGGGACTAGAGTCACCTGACAGATGGAGGAACAGGAAGCCCCTCCCACCCCTGGTTAATTGGATTCATGTAGAAAATCAGGAATTAACGTGTGAGTTTGTATGTCACAACAGTTCACAGCGATGAGGCCTTCATCATCACCATTATTACTATCATCATCATTATCATCACCACCACCATCAACACCATCATCATCATTAGTACTAACATCATCATCATCACAATTACCCTCATCACCATTATCATCATCATCATCACCACCATCAACACCATCATCACCATTATTACTATCATCATCATCATCATCATTATCAATATCATCATCGCAATTACCTTCATCACCATTATCATCATCATCATCACCACCATCAACACCATCATCACCATTATTACTATCATCATCATTATCATCACCACCACCATCAACACCATCATCATCATTAGTACTAACATCATCATCATCATCATCAATATCATCATCATCACAATTACCCTCATCACCATTATCATCATCATCATCACCACCATTATTACTATCATCATCATCATCATCATCATTATCAATATCATCATCACAATTACCCTCATCACCATTATCATCATCATCATCATCATCATCATCATCATCATCATCATCATCATCACCACCACCATCAACACCATCATCATCATTAGTACTAACATCATCATCATCATCAATATCATCATCACAATTACCCTCATCACCATTATCATCATCATCATCACCACCATCAACACCATCATTACCATTATTACTATCATCATCATCATCATCATTATCAATATCATCATCACAATTACCCTCACCACCATTATCATCATCAACATCAACACCATCATCATCATCACAATTACCTTCATCACCATTATCATCATCATCATCATCATCACCACCATCAACATCATCATCACCATTATTACTATCATCATCATCAATATCATCATCACAATTACCTTCATCACCATTATCATCATCATCATCATCATCATCATCATCACCACCATCAACACCATCATCATCATCATCACCATTATTACTATCATCATCAATATCATCATCACAATTAGCATCATCACCATTATTACTATCATCATCAATATCATCATCACAATTACCTTCATCACCATTATCATCATCATCATCATTATCAATATCATCACAATTACCCTCACCACCATTATCATCATCAACATCAACACCATCATCACCATTATTACTATCATCATCATCATCAATATCATCATCACAATTACCTTCATCACCATTATCATCATCATCACCACCATCAACACCATCATCATCATCACCATTATTACTATCATCTTCAATATCATCATCACAATTACCATCATTACCATTATTACTATCATCATCATCATTATCAACATCATCATCACAATTACCCTCATCACCATTATCATCAACATCAAGACCATCATCATCATCATCACCATTATTACTATCATCATCAATATCATCATCACAATTACCTTCATCACCATTATCATCATCATCATTATCAATATCATCATCACAATTACCCTCATCACCATTATCATCATCATCATCATCAACATCAACACCATCATCATCATCATCACCACACATATATATATATATATATATATATATATATATATATATATATATATATATAACTAACATGTTAATTCAACACCTTCAACAGTTTCAACAAAACAACCGTGTTACAAATTGAAATCAGATTAATCATGATGATGGATAAATCTGAATGAATGTGTTAATTTTGGCAGCACCTAATATATATATATATATATATATATATATTTATATAAATTGTAATTAATAGGACTGTCAAAGGTATTGCATCAATGTGGATTAATACATCATCATAATTAAAAATGTTAACACGTTCGACCCCTTATCTGCAGCAGAATGACTGAATGTCTCTGTTGACACATTTGAGGCAGTTTGTCGCAGTAGTGAACAGTGTACATATACACATGCACAGATGGAAAAATGGAAGACACTAAACAATACATTTCAGTACAAAAAAATAACAGAACATTCAACTGACAAAAAGGTATTAGACACAATCTGCAGAACAGTTTTCTTTTCACCTCAACGCCTTGAGCTTAAAAGTCTATATAAAGTACACGTTAGTCAGGGAGTCTGCTAGCACTGCTGCTAATGCGATGCATGGCTGCAACAAAGACATTAAGTGCATATATATTCTGTTCTTTCTTGAGTCTGTTTGCTCATTAAAAATAATTGTTTTGAATTAGATTAGAGTCTTTAGATTAAAACAGAACAGTATTCAATTGTGATGAATCAAAATGAATCCACAGGAACCATGTGATTAATTGGATTGTTCATGTTCATCCTTTGGCAGCAATAATTAAAAATATCCATGTCCCACAAACACTTGTACATAATTTTAATTCATAAATAGGTTTGGGATTTTTATGTCCATGAAACCTAAAATATCTGAGACCATCCTAAACTGGGAACTCACACACCTATGGTTACCATGGCAACGGACCACCACGATGACTGAGGTTCTTGCATTTTAATAATTGGGGAAAAAAAATAAAAAAATAAATAAATATATATATATATATATATATATATATATATATATATATATATATATATATGTGTGTGTGTGTGTGTGTGTGTGTGTGTGTGTGTGTGTGTGTGTGTGTGTGTGTGTGTGTGTAATTCCTTATAAAACACATTAAGCAGTGAATATCTGACCCTTCAGTGTCCTGTAGAACACCAGAGCCATAAGGACTTGGTCCCATCCCTGAACAGAACCAGACCTGTCCTAATCCCAGACCAGAAATAGACCTGTTCTGATCCCAGACCAGAATAGTCCTGATCCATCCAGATTGATCACCTGTGAACTTTAGTTTCCGTATGAGTTGAGGAGCTGAATTCTCTCTGAGTCAATCAACCCATTAGCTATAACTAGGTTTGGTTTCCATAGTAACGGTATCCCAGACGTCAGCATTCAGGGGACCAAGGCTGGTTCCCACCCACACAACCAATCAGCATCAAGGGACGACACAAAGGTCAACATCTCATTCTGCATTTGTAAAGAACACCCAAAAAAAACTAAATGGAAAACATCTGAAGTTTGTTAGTATGAAAATTAAATATTCTATACCAGGAGATAAGCCTGTTTACAATAATAAAAACAAACACACCAGGAAATATAGTTGGAACATAAACCACGATAATAGAAGAAACAAGATGCCAAACAAACATGACTGCAGATGGAGCCTGTGTTCTGTGGTTAGGGTCTCTAACCTCTCTAGCCTTTACTCTATCATCAGCCTGCAGACAAATGTTCCCAAATTATACTTCTGTTACCATTTGACCTGTATTTGACCTGTTAAGAACAGTCTGAATGGCAAAAATGTTTTTTTGTTTTTTTTATCCAACCCAGGCCACTTTCATATGTGGTACTAAAGCTGATACTTATCCAATATTTTACAGTGTGACATCAGTCTGAACGACCATGTCGCATTTATCTTCTGTTTCCAGTTACTCCCATGATTGACACAGCAAATATAAAGACCCAGAGGTATGTTATGTTGAGATTCCAACTACTTTAGTGGATTTACATATACACACATAAACATGTCATTATCGACAGGTTGACCTTTGACCTTTAGCACTAGTGTTTTCAGTCATCAGGATCGACACACCTTGAACCAGTCAAAGTAAAACTGTTCATATCTGTTAAAGGAGCTTCTTCCACTGTGTAGTAACATATGCCCAAAACCAGGAAGTGAACTAACTGTATGTAGATGCAGGGGGGCGCGGTCAGTGGGTACAGGTCCAGGGGGGTGAACCCTGGTAGTTCATAGCATAAACATATCCTTCATATCTCAACACCTTCACACATACCTTCAGTCACATTGAGCTTCTCTTTATATGAACCTCTTATACATTGTCAAAAAAAATCTTAAATTTTGATTCATACGGCTCTTTCCTGCATGTCAATACTATGCTGTTGCCCATAGCAACCGCTAGCTTCTTAGCCTTCCACATATGTCACATAATATGACGTATTTACTCATTCATCATTACATCAGAGTCACTTTTGTGCATGTGGTGGTCACTTCAGGGACACATTCCATTCACACTTAAGCCTGATAGAAGTTGTATTTAACGTGTGAAATGAACAAGCACATTAAAAAAATTATATAGCGCCAAAAAAAATCTGAATTGTGCATCAAGATCTGCTGTGTGAATGTAGCCTAAGTTTATATCTTCACTGGTCTTTGTTGTAGTCAATTTTATTTTTTTTAGGTATTGACCCAGTGACCCCTGACCTCTTGGGTCAACAATAGGTCAAAATCTATACACACAAGATGCAGAATTGAAAGATGAGCATTTTGGGGCTTATTGAACGTCTAGTTCAAAAGTGATATCCAAAATTCAACTTTAACCTTTCCTGTGACCTTTGACCTACAGTCTTCAAAATGTCCTTCAAGGTTCTGATGTCAATGCACATCAACTGCCAGTACAGTTAGATGCCTTTAGAGAAATTTAAATTATTGCCTTAGTCTGACTAAAATCGAAACCATGTCAGACTATAAATGAACTCAACTGGAGTTTCAGGAGTTGGACTAACCAAGTCAGATAATGTGATTCTAAGCTTCTCTGTTCATGTAAACACCACCCAACCTTAGCTCCACTACTGACTGGCCTGGACACACCTCGTTCCGGAAGTGACCAGAGACACAGCATGACAACATGTATGTTAGTAGTTTACAGTATGTACGAAATGTCCTGAGCCGCTACATGGTAGTGGTCCATATCTTCTCTGGGTGTTGTCGTCCTTCTACGAGGTCCACTTCAAATCTGATGCCGACTGATTGATCTTCTTCTATGGTGCCAACCAGAAGAATGACAATGCAAAATTGTGTGTAACACTACCTAGTGTCTGGGAGTCCAACAATAATTGGATTCTCTTACTCTGTTTTGCTGCACATGTAAAATGAGATTTCTCAGAAACTCCATTTAAGTCCTTAGCTGGATTATTGCCAATAACTGGACTTACATGTGCATGTAAATGTACACAGAGCAAAAAGAAACTATATGCAAAACTGAGTATACAGGAATGAAAAGGAAATACCTGATTTGCCATCTCTGATTATTATTATTATTATTATTATTATTATTATTATTATTATTATTATTCTCACTCCCACTGCATCAAAACCCGACCCGCTGACCAAACTTTGGTTTCTGATGCACACAGTGTCCCTCAGTGTCTAATTGAGACAAAGTGGGTTCTAACCCATCTGCTATAATATGTGAGGCTCAGAGTCCTCACCCTGAGCTGGAGCAAAAAAAACGTTTTAAACCCGAGCGTTCATATTGCCATGGACAGGTTAGAAACCCACTAGGTATGAATTAGACCCTGAAGGACACCTAGTGCGTCAGAAACCGACGTTTGGTCAGCGGGTCGGATTTGGACGTGCTGGGAATGAGACAGTGTCGCGTAAAAACCTATTTTTGGCAACCTTAACCTTTGACCTATATTCACCAAAATTTAATGGGATCTATTTTGGACCACCTCACACCTTTCCTGAAAATTTTATGGAAATTCGTCCAGTAGTTTTTGCGTAAAGTTGCTGACAGACAAACAGACCCACAAACAAACAGACAACAAAAATTTACCAAAAACTATTTCCTCTCATCACCTGGGCTGGTGTTTGTGAGCACCATAGCGGACGATGATTGATGCATGTGCCACTTCACCACTAGATGTCACTAAACACACCACACAAACCTTAATATGTGATTGGAACTAGGAGTCAGGGGTTAAAGGGTTAAACTCACTAAAAGTACCTTTAAAAGTTCATGCATTAAATTAAAACCCACCTTATTAAACACGGACCCACTTTAAACCACACTTACCTGCTGTTCAACCAGGTGAAGTGACGTGGGCATTTAATGCTGTGGTGGATCATTAATTCATATTTAGGAGTTTGGTCACGTGACACAGGCAGGTGAACAAACCTGACGTAAATAACTGAGCTCAAACTACACCCAGATTCATGTTTATCCACTAAAACAACATCTCATGTTTGTACTAAAAAACAAAAAACATTTGTTGTGAAATTGGTGTAACTTTTACGCATAATAATTGTGCGTAAAAGCAGCTCCTCCACGGGTTTGCGCTTCTAATATTAGGTTAACTATGACTGCATGAAAATAATCTACATTGAATTCGTCTGTTCTGTGACTCAATGCATTTTTCTGTGATTGACAGGTGACGTTTGGATCAACACGCGCGTAAAGGAGGTTCATTTGATCCTGTTCCATCAAATCAAAGCCATTGACTTAAATTGTGTGGGTTTCCGGTACCGGTTCTGTTTCCACACTCTTACCCATCAAACTGCAGGTCGTGTCATCATCATCCCTCGTGCTCCTGCGGTCCTGGATGCCCCGGTGTCGGTGTCGGGCTGAGGGTCGAGTTTCCGCTCACGGAGGTGGAACCCAAACCGGCAGCAGTTTTTACATCCACACATGGGACCTGAAGGCACCACGAGCCGCAGGCGTCCGGTGCGTCAACGGGTGGAAGCGCGCGCGCAGCTGTATTCGGTCATTTCCAAAGTAAGTTCTGCGTGGATCCACAGTAGGCGGTTCGGTGGAAACTCAACCAGGACCCGGGTCGGTTCTGTCAGGACATTAAACAGAAACACCTGCTCCAGAACGGCACGGCACGGGTACGATCCCGGGTCGGTTTCAGTAGATGTTGGATGTTTTTTTTTTTTTTTTCAGCCTCGAACCGAACCTTCAATAAAGTGCGTGGGTCCAGACGCACAGATGCGCAGGTCCGGTCCGGATTAGAGGCGGGATGTGCTCCGTGGATCCGGTCTCATCCTGTCTGCGCCACGCTCATCCCCGACGCTGACCTGAGTGGATGTGACCGTGCGTCACAGCGGCGCGCACGGCGACAGACGGACCAGGACCTGTATCAGGACCAGGACCAGTAGGGTGAAGCAAGTCCAGCTGAGCTACTTAAACACCAAAATAATTGAATAATAATTACATCTCAGTCAATCTGTGCTGGTTTGAGGGAAAACGCAGCAGAAATCCTCCGCATGTGGAGAAATGTTTGGAGTTGGTCACAATGACGCGCTTTTCCACGCGCCCGTTTCACCTGAACACACCTGAATATACCTGAAAAAAACAAACCAACAACCTGAACACCCCTGAATGCATCTGAACATATCTGGAAAAAAACCTGAATGTGCCTGACCCCAGGGCTGGTGTAACAATATTCTGGGCCCCTGGGCAGAGAGTGAACTGGGGCCCCTACATCCACCCACATTAATGTGTGGATCATTGGTTCATTTCATATTTAGTTTAGGATCCACAACTGGAAAATGAAAAAAAAGACTCATTATTCATGTATAAATCAACACTGTAAAAACACCCATTTCAATTGTTTGTACTGGTTAAAAATGTGAAATAATCAAACTGACTAAATGTGTGGTTTCACTGGAAAAAATGACCCTCTAAAAACAACTTAATTAAAAAATAATACAACATAATTTTGTTTGACTTCAGCAAAATAATCTGACAATGGAACCAGTGATAATGATTGTGGTCAGATTTTCCAGCTCGAGTGTCTCTAAATCAGTTCTTATGAAATGGTGCAAGGACGTTCAGAATAGATTCCATAAAATTTTGGTGAAAGTAGGTCAAAGGTCAAGGTCACCAAAGTGTTTTAAATATTTCAAAATTCACATGATCAGAGAGTTTTCATTCCTTTATACTCAGTTTTTACATATAGCTTCTTTTTGCTCTCACTGTTGATGTGCATTGACATCAGAAGGACACATTTGAAGACTCTAGGTCAAAGGTCACAGTTAAATGGTAAATGTTCTGCACTTAAATAGTACTTTTCCACCTTCATGGTGCTGAAAGCGCTTTACATTACCCTCACATTCACCCATTCACACACACTCATACACCAGTAGGTCTCTAAGGTTAGGTCAGTCCTACTGGGAGACTAAGTCAGGGTTCAGTGTCTTTGCCCAAGGACACTTCAACATGTGGACAGGCAGAGCTGGGACGTGAACCACCAACCCTTCAATCAGTGAACGACCCATTCTACCAACTGCGCCACAGTGGCCCTTCACAGAACATCAGACATCAGAACCTTGAAGGGCAAATTTGAAAACTCTAGGTCAAAGGTCACAAAAAAGGTCCAAGTTGAATTTGGAGTTTCACTTTTGAATTATTAACTTACTATTAATTTCCAATGAACACCAAAATGCTCGTTTTTCAATTCTGCATCTTGTGTGTATAGATTTTGACCTATTGTCGAACCAAGAGGTCAGGGGTCACTGCGTCAATACCTAAAAAAAACTCAAATGGAAAAACCAGTGGGGATAGAGCCTTAGTAACTATTACCGACAGGTAGGAAACCTGGCTTGGTTTTCAAAATAATGTCATGAACTTTGACTCTGAGTGACCTTAAAAGGTCAAAATCAAGGTCACATTATTTTAAATGGTTGTGACTCCAAAAAGAGTGGTGATAAGTACACACTTAGTATTGTTGATAGATAGGCACAGTGGCTGAGTGGTTAGCGGTCTTGCTTTACAGGAAGAAGTTCGATTCCGTGCAGGCCTTTCTGTGTGGAGTTTGCATGTTTCTCTTTTCGTGTTTGGATGGGTTTCCCCCATCACCCAAAAACATGTTTATTAGGGTAAAATCCTCCAGCAGGTGATTCTGACCATTAGCCTGGCTCGACAGCAGGAGATGGGTCTCCAGGTGTCGCCCATGGGTGCCCACTGCTCCTTACAGGTGCCCCAATGGCAATTTCCATTAACAGCTAAAACGTTTGAGAGTGTCGCTGGGTTTGTTGTGCCTTATTTTTTGTTGTCTGTTTGGGGGGCTGGTTCCAAAAGGGAGTCAGTCCCCATATGGTCCCATGTTAAAAAAGCCAAATTCACAGCAGAGATAAATGTAGGTCAAGTTTACCTTCATGATAAATATGAGTTTTTATGTTTTCGTTTTTATAATGAATCTGTTTAGATGTCATTTAATTGTAAAATTCTGCACAATTAGGCACATGATTCCTGCCGCCCTTAGGTGTCACCACAGAATATTTTGGATTGGTGGGAGATGGAGGACGCAGATCCCGAGCTGAGCACCACCTAGGTTGGAGTCCCAGCTGGGTTACACTCCAGGTCCAAGCGTGTTCCATCTCCCTCTTGACTCGGGGCTCGCTGCATGTTTTTGTTTCTCGCTAATTTGAGGTGTTTTGCGGTTGTGTCCAGAGCATAGCTGCCGACACTTCTTATTTTCTCGGGACTCTCCTGTATTTCAGACACATCTCCCATCCCGCCCTCCTCTCATTTTGTAATTTCTCTCAGTAATCTCCCGTCATTTATTAGATCTTAACGTTAAAAACAAATTTGAAGACGTATCATTTTGCTGATGTTCTCCAATTGACACAGATCATGTATCGAACGTATACAAGTCATTTGTTGACTGACAACTCATAGATGCATAGATGATCTCTGTGCAGGTGGAAACTTTCCTCCAGATGCGAGGATCACCTAACATCAGTTTAGCTAGCCCCCCCCCCCCCCCCTAGCTAGCTAGCACTGTAAATGCACTGTAAATGCTATTCATTTTGTTACGTGATTCTGTGCACACTATACTTACAGCCGTGGAAGTGAAATATGTTCTAATGTCCCGTTTCTTTTTCGGTGGCATTGTCTCCGGAGTTTACAGTATTGAAATTCAGACAATTAAAAGTCCTGCATGACACAACAATGGCAAAACAAAATGTGAACAAATGTAAAATAGTTTTTATTAATGCTGCCATATGTGTCGTATATTGAAATAGTATTTAAAAAAAACAAACATTGGTTGTGACGTCACAACCATCTATATAGAAACCTACGCCCATGGATTCAAGTCCACAAATGAAAGAGGTCTGGGTTAGATTCAGGACCACATATGAAAATGGTCTGGGTTAGATTCAGGACCACATATGAAAATGGTCTGGGTTAGATTCAGGACCACATATGAAAATGGTCTGGGTTAGATTCAGGACCACATATGAAAATGGTCTGGGTTAGATTCAGGACCACATATGAAAGTGGTCTGGGTCAGATTCAGGACCATATATGAAAGTGGTCTGGGTTAGATTCAGGACCACATATGAAAATGGTCTGGGTTAGATTCAGGACCACATATGAAAATGGTCGTGGTCAGATTCAGGACCACATATGAAAGTGGTCTGGGTCAGATTCAGGACTACATATGAAAGTGGTCCGGGTCAGATTCAGGACCACATTGTGCAAGAGGTCTGAACAGGGCCTAAATGCAGTGGATGTATAGATGGATTGAAATCAGGTGATGTGTGTTCACCTGAGTCTGAAACAGGTGGTTTAGGCCATTTTATTCATTGATTTAACATTTTTTTGTGATATTACTTTTGTATTTTATATTTAAAAAAAAGGCCAATTGTTGTTTATTGCGTCAAATATTGAGTTAATTTAGTTGGATGTTGATTCTTTTTACATTCATTTCTGTTCAGTTTGTTGACTTTAATGTTCTTTTATATCATTTTGTCAAACATTTTGCTCAGTATGTGTTCGTTTTTATTATTTTGTCGGATAATTTGTAATGTAATTTGTAATTTTTGTTCATTTTTCTATAATTTTATTGTATGTTTTGTTCAGTTTCTGTAAAGCTTTGTATCATTTTGTTGTATATTTTCTTCAGTTTGTGTATTTTTATACACTTTTGCTCAGTTTCTGTTCATTTTTATTATTTTGTCATATATAGTTTTTTTAATATTTCTGTTCATGCTGTTGTATATTTTGGGTCAATTTCTGTCCATTATTACGTAATTTTTTGTGTATTTTGCTCAGTTTCTGTTCGTTTTTCTTATTTTTGTCATATTTTATAATGTTTCTTTTTAGTTTTATATCATTTTGTTGTATATTTTCTTTACTTTCTGTTTCTGTTTTTTGCTCAGTTTTATTCATTTTGTTGAATACAAAGCTTCTGTTTTGGATAAATGCACCTGATCCACGGTCCCAGTGGAATAAAATAGTCGACGTTAACGTGACTTTATCAGGGTGTCGTGGCCGATCAGTGCATCTGTAAATGTCTTTGTCATGTTGTCGAGTTCCTCTTGTCATGTTTCTTGTTTTTGCTGCAGCTGGAGGCAGTTTTAGGGAAGCTCAGAAAGAAAAGGTTTTATTGTGTGAATTATTTAACGGTAAAAGCGGCTGAGATTGGCCCATATTGAACAGACTGGGCCTTTAATATTCATGAGAGGAGGAGGTTATTTCTCTTCTTTTCTCATCTTTCAGCTCTTCGGCCGATCCCAGAGGAACATGGAAACAAAAAAACAGAACCTACCTCAACCTCAACCTCAGGTCCAATATGAAATGGAACTGAGATGGACAGAGACCAAGATATAGATGGACGACAGAAGTTACTTCAACATCCAAAATATTGGAGATGAGTTTGTATCATTGATCATCTTTACACTAATATTCCCATCAGTATCTTATGTATGGAATTATCTGATTACACTGTAAACCCAAATGTTCTGAATAATTCAATATATTCAGTTGTGAATACTCAAAGTTTCAGTAATAGTACTACTAACTCAAATGTATTCATTTGCTGTAACATGTTTTTCTTTTTAAGTACTTCCAACTAATATTTTTTTTTTATTAAGGGGAACTATTGTGGATATAAGTGAATATAACTGAACAACATATAAGGTACAACTGAGTGGAATTAATTCAATTCAATTTTATTTATAAAGCCCCAAATCACAACAAAGTGGTCTCAGAGGGCTTTACAAAAACACAATCAACTACAGAGATACATGAAAAGTCCCAAGCGTCCACTGTCCTTAGACCCTCCTTCTCCTTCTAACCCTAACCCTAACCCAGTGGGAAAAAGAAGAAATCTTGAGGATGAACCACATTGAAGGAGAGATCCACTCCCATGGACGGACAGACTATAGATGAACGTCCATTTATAAAAGAAGGGGGGGGGGGGGGGCTGGTCCAGACACCAGACAGGTAAGGGCGGGGGTCCGGGGTCACAGGTCAGCACAGGCGAGAAACTGCAGATCCTGTCGTCCATGGCTCCCACGCAAACACTGTCAGGAGAGCCACCACTCCCCCCAGGGACACACACACACACACACACACACACACACACACACACACACACACACACACACACACACACACACACACACACACACACACACACACACATCAGGTGACTCGCCATGAACAGACTTGGTATGAAAGATAGGTTATAAAAATGACAAAAAAAGGTGTGTGAGAGAGAAAGAGAGAGAGAGAGAGAAAGAGAAGGAGAGAGAGAGTCATTAAATGCTGAGAATGGTATTGTTCTGTTATTTCTAATCTTTCAAATAAGGATGATTGAAAAAAATGAACTTAACTGATGTAGTAGATGATGAAATATAATTTCAGAACACTGTAAATAACCACCAATATCTATTACAAAACACTATTTTTCTTCAGTGTCTGTGGTTCAGTTGGTAGAGCAGGTCGTCCAATGACTGAAGGGTCAGAGGTTCATGTCCCAGCTCTGTCTGTCCACATGTCCAACTGTCCTTGGACAAAGACACTGAACCCTGTCTTAGTCTCCCAGTAGGACTGACAGAACCTTAGAATACTAAGTTAATAAGTAATGTTTTAATTGAATTATACTTTAATAAGCATCTACATTTTAAGTTCTGGAAACTTGTATTATTTAAGTTTCATCAACTTAAACTAATTGAGGCATCGCCTTACATTTGTTGAGTTCTGCTAACTTATTCGGGTTTACAGTGTATTATTGATCCTTGTAACACCCTATAATATAATAATTTCCTGAAAATGAAATACAAAAAAAAAGAAAAAAGAAAGAAATACAATTTACACTTAACTCGATCGAAAATGGAATAAAATTAGGGCTGTCAAAGGATTAAAATTTTTTATGAGATTCATGGGAGTAATCATGATGTTGACATTGGTGGGGACATAATTTGACGACTTCCTCACGAGAGACATAGACAGCAACAATAAATACCGTAAATTCCGGATTACAAGCCGCTACTTTTTTCCTAATCTTTCAACCTTGCGGCTTTTTCAGTGACGCGGCCAATTTATGTAATTTTCCTAACGGCCGCCAGAGGCGCTCGAGTAGAAAAGGTCAGATTTAGACCGGTGTAATATATGCGTCGAGGAAGACTGAATGAAAAAGGAGGGGCGGAACAAACGCGGGGTGACGGGTTTCAGTGGGAGCGGTAAAGGTGACGGACAGGTGTACAAGGGGTAAAAAGTTGCTTAAAGAAAAACCCGCGGCGGTGTGTGAGAGAAGACAGAGGCTCGACCAGACCCTGTGGATTGTTTTTGCACGTTGGCACGGAGGAGTTTGACCTGAACTCTCTGCGAAAGAGAAAGTTATCGCTGACTCTGCGATAGATGAGGCGACCAGCCACCTGTTTGTGGATGCAGGCGGACATTTTTCCCTCCCTTACCTTTGGAAATATACACTTTTTTTTCCTTAGATTACTTTCAACGGGACCCGGACTCTGCAGGTCTGCATCAAACCTTAAGTATCATTTTCCCTTCATTTTGCCGGCTGTGATTTTTGGACTGTGGATTTTAACCCTTGTGCGGTCCTTCGGGTCAAAGAGACCCGGTGGTTCACAAATGTACCTTTTTATACGTACTGTAGGATGCCATTGCTTACTACTGAAAACAGTAATATATCCTTGGGGGGGTGGGGTGATGAGTCTATGGAACTGAACTTTGGAATCTGGGTTTTTAAGACCCGATTGTAGGACACAGCCAGTGTGTCTTTTACGAAGGACCACACAAGGGTTAATGAAGGACATTTAGTTTCATTCGCGGGACTTGAAGTCGGGTTTGGGTTAATTTTGTGTTTGTGTTACATGTTTTAATGTGGGCACATGCGGCTTATATACATGTGCGGCTTGTGTATGTACAAAATCGGTTTTCCTCTTAGAATGAGGTGGGTGTGGCTAATAATCAGGTGCGCTCTATAGTCCGGAAATTACGGTAAATAAATTCAATAAATAAGAACACGGGTAAAATAATTTAAATTCCGTCTCTTTTTGTTTTTGTCAACAAAAACAAAAAGACATTTTAGGAATGTTTTTTATATTATTAATCCACATTTTGTCTGTTTTTTATTGGCCATCTATAACTGCATTATATATTTAATTATAGTTATCGTCACAAGACCCACATTTATGTCCAGTTTGGTCTCATTTTTGTCATGTGATAAAGGTTTGTTGATGACAATATTTAGTCACTATAAGACGCACTGTCAATGAATGGTTTATTTTTTAGATTCTTCATATATATAAAGTGACTGGATTATAAAGTGCATTAAGTGAAGTCATTATCATTTGATAAAAAGTGAAAATTATGGGATAAAAAGTGAAAACTATGAGATAAAAGGTCAAAATGATGAGAAAAAAAGTCAGAATTATTAGGTAAAATGTCAAAATTCCCAGTCACTAAGCACAAACAGAATGAATCCTTATATAAGGTGCACTGTGGTTTTTGGAGGAAATTAAAGTGTTTTTAGTGTCGCCTTAGTCCAGAAAATACAGTAACCTTTTGTTTCCCAAATGTCATATATTTTCCCATTCAAATATTGGTTTGGACATTTTAGAACCATCCAAATATGAGTTTGGACACGTCCATAGTGTCCATTCGCAATTTTACGCCTATGATCAGATTAATAACAGGGTTGCTTTGAATTAATATCGATTAGTAATGATTAAATTAGGGCTGTCAAATTAAATGCATTAATGTAGATTAATCTGTCACCAGGATTAATCTGATTACAAATTTGACACATTTTCTTGTGTTTTTTTCTTTGTATTTTAGAAGAATTTTTGAATATGTTTTGGATTTTTTTTTTTGTTTTATTTTTTTTGGGGGGGAGAGGGTGAATCAGACTATTTTATCATGTTTTGTGGGGGGGTTTTCTTCCACATTTTTGGGGTTTCTTAGTTTGAGTAAAAATAAAGACTTTTGATGGAGTTTTCTTTTCAGTGAAGTACTTTCACATTAAAATACTACATTAGTCAGGTCTGTTAGTTAAATTAATTAGTTCTGTCGTTAAATGAATAATTAACCATGACTCATAGAAATTAATCCAAAGCCCTGTGATTAGTAATTCTGTAATTGTAATTCTTTAACAGCCCTAGATTAAATATTAATTTTTAACCTATGTTAGTTGCATTTCATTTTCAATCAGCAAACAGACTCAAGAAAGCACTTAATGCATTTCATTGTAAGCTCGGCGACACCTTACGTACCTTAGCCAACGTGCTAACGGAATCCCAGACTAATGCATGCTACACATGTGGTATTTTAATTTGGAAGCGCTACAGTGAAAAGAAAACTGTCAAAACACTTTATGTTGGTTGATTGTTCTGTCTCTTTTTTTTTTTTTTTACTCAAATTTAACCAAAATACATTAATAAAGACATAGAATGTGGAGGAAAAAAAATGCAAAACATGCTAAAATCCACCAAAACCTGACACAAAAACAATGATGAAAATTAAAAAACATATTCAAAAACTCTTAGAAAATACAGAAAAAACACTGGAAATGTGATAAAATATGAAAAACATACGCAAAGATATGAATATATATATATATATATATATATATATATATATATATATATATATATATATATATATATATATATATATATATATATATATATATATATATATATATATATATACATACGATTAATATGTTTTTTTCAACCACAACAGTTTCAACAAAACGACTTGAAACAGAGCAACTGTAAACAAGTGTTGCATTTAACTGCGTTAAAAAGTTTAAGATTAATTCATCATGATAATCAATCAATCCACATGAATTCATTCATTTTGACAGCTCTTAAAAATGTATTATAATATTTAGTGAAATGTAAAACTTTAGCTTTAAGTTTTTTGTTTATTTGCAGTACAAAAGTACACACTGACACTCTTTAGCTTTTTGGCAGAGACTGGTTAGTTTTCCCCTTCGGCTCTAACCGGATGTGACGGTTGTGGGCGTTCCTGTCATTGGCAACTGTATCATCGCTCTATCTCCTAAGCCACGCCCGCCTTTAACCGAGTTGTCATTCTGAATTAAATAAAAACAAATATTGAATTAAGCAAAAAAAATAAAAAAAATAAATTGAATTGAGAATGAGGTCCCTCAGCACCATCATAGGCCCCATCATTTGTTTATATGAACATATTTTCCCACTGGACCTATTTTCATTCACACCAATACTAATCTGTTGGGGCTTTATCTGATAATGGATAAACACACCGAGATTTCTCATCAATACTCCGATGTCTTTATACGTATACACATTAGTCAAAAAATTTATGTAAATGGAAGTTATGCAGCAACTCTGAACCAAAACAAAAAGGTTTAAAAAACCAATGAAATATGTTTAGACCACATTGGTGCTGATGCCTCACAGCAACAAGGTTCTGGGTTTGATTCCAACACCAGTGATTGGAACTTTTCTGTGTGGAGTTTACACGTTCTCTCCGTGTCTGTGTGGGTTCTCTCTGGGTTCTCCGGTTTCCCCCCACCATGCACTGATAGGTTCATTGATGGCTCCAAAATTGCCCATAGGTGTGAATGTGACAGTGATTTGCTACTTTTAAATGATGCTATTTTAATTCGGAATTCATTATTTGGAATAAAATAATTCAGAATTAAAGCTATTTCTTTCATGTTTACATAAACATTTTAATGCCAAATAAAGGTTTGAAATGTGGGAAACAGGTGTATTCTGCTCTATTTAATTCGGCTTTAAAGGTGTTGTTCAGCTGAAAACCACTTTTCCACACTCCTTTTAGAAGTTGATGGATCACCCTGAGTTCCCAACACATGTCACATTTGCATGGTGTGTCCCCTCCACTGGCTGTATTTAACATTCATAGAAAACAACAGAGAAACGAGCCATTCAGAAAATGCCTTTCCACTACATGCCACGAGGACATTGGTGTCCCATCCCTATTGCAGTGAAGCTGAAGTAGCATTAGCATTAGCATCTACAGGAGAAGACAGCGCTACAGTAGCTGTTGCATAAACTTGAAAAAAATGTAAGAGAAAAGTGGTTCACGTTCTAACTGTGGAAATTTTCAAAACAAGCGACAGCACAAAATCTAGCTGGATGCTACTCTGGGATGGTAAACACACACAGAGCCAGAGGGGAGGGGGGAGTGTTCCTTCACACATTCTGAGTGAATCAGAGACGCCTCGTCATCACGTCATGGACATGTATATGGAAGTACCAGGATCTCAAGTCATTTTTCCACTGTGAAAAAACAGCTGGAAACAAAACAATCCAGATGTTTTTTAAACAGAACCAACACACAATGTATTCAATAGCAATGGAGTACACAGTAATATTAATGAAATAACCATCGAATGACACCTTTAAGAGCTAAAGGTACAGACGGTTCTGATTGGACAGACTTAACATGATATCTGGTTACGGCAATTATGAAATTACTGCCAGTTATTGTATTTTTATGGTCACGTTTAGGCGTGTGGAGTTTGAGTTAATGACTGCATCAAAGTAATCAATACACTCAGTAATCCATTACAACCCATTTGGACAAACGTGGCCATAAACACATGTCCTCTTTTTGTTTTTTTTATTTTATGTCCTGGTTCTAAAGCAATGCTTGTTGTGTTTTAAATAGACGATGGAACCTGATGAACACGGAGGTTCCAGTCGATCAGAGCCAACGTAGGCCTTGTTCTGGCAGCCGCTCATTAAACAGCGTCTGTTTTTAGACCCCCCCCCCAGGCCTCGGTTCACTCTGTCCTTAAATCAGACCTGCACACACTCAAACTCACCCTGTTTTGGCCAAATCTGTCTCCTTCCTTGTTTGGTGACCCCGAAAAGATGTGAGCTCCAAGAGGAAATGACTGAAAAGGACTGAAACCAAACCAACCAGAACCAACTACGTTAAAACCAAACCAACCAGAACCAACTACGTTAAAACTAAACCAACCAGAACCAATCGGAATAAAACCACCGAACAAACCAGAACCAACTACGTTAAACTAAACAAACCAGAACCAACTGGGTTGAAACCAGTGTTCATTGTATCACATGAGACAAAATATATTTGTCGATGACCCTTTTTCCCATGATGAAGATGGGACGATGACAAGAAGACAGAACTGTTCTAAATACACTGACCATAACCGTGACAATGGACGTGTTCATTGATGAATAAAAACAAGATGAAAATGATGGAGCGCTGCGAGTTGGAAATAGTTCAACTTTTAGAACAGCGATGTCACAGTTCTCTTACTGACCAATCAAAAGCAAGGAGGAGGCGGGACAACCACAGTCAACAACCACCAAACAGAATGGTGGCGTATTTAGACCAACTTGAGCGGTTTATCATAGTGGTTTCAGACAAACCCTGTTTGTTACGACGTGTCTCTTAAGGTTTGGTAAGGTTTTTGACTCTGGGTTAAAAGCGAAGGAATGAGTCTTGTCCATTGGATAAAAGTAGTTTTGTATGATGTTGACAAGGAAGGTTTTAATGTTTAAATTTAGATTAGCATAAACACATGCTAGCTCCAGATTGAAACACACAGACCTACCAATAAACCTCAACCCCTGAAAGATGTTATGGCTGATTTATTGATTACATTTCATATGTTTTCATGTTGTCTTTCTGCTGTAGACCTCCATTTTTCTTTTGAATCAGGTCTATTTGGGTTATTGTGATTTATTATTTATACGTTACACTGTATGCACAGTATATTTTTTATATAGTTTTCACACTAGTGTTCTACTGTAGACCTCCATCTAGTAATGAATATTTCTTTTGAATTGGTCTATTACTTTTTGTGATGCATTATTATTCAGACCATTTTATCTGTACAGTATTTGATATACTGTGATCTTCAATTTTTATTTTATTTCAATGTGTTTGGTAGCTGTAGTGTTGTAATGTTTTTTATGTGTTACTATAAAGTGAAGAAGCACTGAGGATTTATTCAGTCAATTCAATCATAATCAATATGTTAGTTGTAGAACACAACTCAACTGGAATTAATACACAAGAACTGAAATACATAGAAAAAGACTGACATGTTTAGACTAAAACTGGACAAAAATATGTTGTGTCACTATCTGACTAAAAGTAGACTAAAATGTTGAGACTTTTAGTCAAGTAAAATATGACTAGCAAAAATGATTTGTGAAGAAAATCACATGAAAACACCAAAAATTATCAAAAAATTGCACAAAACCACTTTAAACTACCCAAAAATCACATTAAACCACCTAAAACTACTGCAAAACCACCCTAAACTACCCAAAATCAAAGAAAACTCCCCAGTACTACCCAAAAAATACATAACACTTCCTAAAACTACTCGAAAATGTCATAAAACCACCTAAAACTACCCATAACTACACATTTTTGTTGAGGTCATTGCAAATCGTCATTTGAGTTTGGATCATTTGGAAAACAGACTAAAATATGACATGTTAGAAGACAAAGTAAATCTCATATAAATGAATTAAAGCTGGAGGCAGAGCAGAGGTCAACATTTAGCCCCGCCCCCAAGAAGTCCAATCCCCTCAGAACATTTTATCAGGAAATGTTAGGTTATAGTTTTGTTTTCTTGTATTTTGAAAAACAAAAGATAGCCTTGTTTAAAAGGTGGAAAAGCAGCATAGAGTAGGACATCATCAGCATAGAAATGGACTTGGAACTATTGAATTATATCAAAGGGAAGAACACAGAATTGACATCTTTGTATCTTTACTACTTTTGACTGTATATTATTATTATTATTATTATTATTATTATTATTGTTATTATTATTATTATTATTATCATCATCATTATTATTACTTGTGGTCCATTAGCATTAGCATTAGCGCCTTCATATCGTGTTGCTGCTCTGAAGACTTGAATGTGAGCGTATGTTGGCAGAGCGGTCATTGTTTCTTCAACCTTTTGCTTTTCATGCACTTTCCACCTGCGTTGTCAAACTGATCCCAGAGCAGGGTCTTTTGTTTCGTCCCCGTGGGGCTCATTTGCATATTGTAATGGGTCAACCTTGGCTGCTGCAAAGTTTTTAACCTTCACTTATTCATGAAAGTCTTTTTCTGGAGACAAAGTGTTCTGTCTGCGAAGTGTCAGAGCTGGAGCTGCCCAGGACGTCCGGCCATCTGCTGCCGCCCGTTTCCATGGAGACACACCATTTCATTAAAGGGCAGAACCTGGCACCACAGTTTAAGACCAAACCAGATGACAACCAGGGCCGTGCAGAGACCTTTGGTGGGACAGGAGCTCAATTTTCTTTTTTTTAAAGGGCACGTAAAACTACATTTTCAAACAAGTGAACTTCATTTAAAAGTGAATTTCAATAATATTGTATATGTGTGTATGTGTGCGTGTGTGTATGTGTGCGTGTGTGTGTGTGTGTGTGTGTGTGTGTGTGTGTGTGTGTGTGTGTGTGTGTGTGTGTGTGTGATGTCCCTGCTGCATATTTCGAAGGGTTCACTGAACATGTGACTCAAGACCCGCAAGGTATTTACTAGGGCTGGGACGATATGCTTTTATGCTGATTTGATTCTTTTCCGATTTTTTATAGGTGCCGATTCGATTTAAATTGCGATTCTTTGATATTCCAGATTTTTCAAAATTTTCTCTTGCCTTTTTAACACCAGACCACCAAGCTGAATGACGATGCCTACAGAGCAAATCAGGAGCCAAAATATACACATCATATGTGAGTCATTCTTCATAATAAAGTGAACTTTAAAGTGTACATGTCCAGCTCTGCTCTTCCCTTCTGTTACAAAGACCACACACTTTAATTGTTGTTGATTGTTTAACTATATTTATTCAGGAACACCTCATTTTGTCAAGGTTTTCAGATATCCCGTGCCGTTGAACGCACCAGAGATGTTACGGCAGTCCTGAACACAACACCTTTGTGCTTAGAATTAGCCGTTGTGTTGTTGCTAAGCAATTATGCCGCTATCGCCATCTCACCCTCTTTTTCGCAACTCTAATTCATAAACTCCTGGTTTATTACTGTGTGTAAATGACACATGGTGAGTTTAATAACACAATAAAGTTGGAATATATATTAGAATAGTGTATTGTTTATCTGCACATCAGTTAATGCTGCTTAATGTTGTTGAAGCTAATACAATAATAAGCTAGCTGTCATCTGTGTGCCTTCTGTGAGGTGATTTCTGTGTTTTCTATGACACATATTATTCATCTGAGTGACTCATACAGTCGTCTATGGTCTTTACAAGCTTTAATTTTTTTCCACCTTAAAATGAATAATTTAAATATGGCAAAAAATATTTTTGAACAAAAAAATACATTTAAAAATCGTAAAAACAAAAATACATACATATGTACATATGTGAATCAATTTAGTTTTTCCCGCACCCCTAGTATTATGTGAAAAATTTATAATTTCACATATGATCAAGGACACATTGTGGAGAACTTTGCTGTTGGAACTCATTTATTTTTTTTAAAATACAAAAAAGCCAAAAAACAGTCCCTGTCAAAAGGGCACTTTGGGTGTCAATCAACAAAGGGGCAGGTGCCAGAGCCCCTGTAGCACCCCTTCTCTGCACGTGCCTCATGACAACATTTAAAATCGGTCAAGTTTAATGAAAATTAAGTTCAGTTTCAGTTTGATGATAAGACAAGACATTTATGGGAAAATATTCAAGGTTAAAGGTTTTTCATCATTTCTTGTAACTTTTGATATTTTTTCTGCTTGTTTTTAAATTAAAATTTAAATTGTTGCTTTATTCTTGAAATATTATGACATTAATCTTATTGTTAATTCATGGTGTTTCTTTTAAAGCTAAAAACAATTTTAGCGGTCAAAACTATTTGTAAAGTTACAGATTATATCTCAATATTTTATGACTTTAGTTTCATGATATTATGGCTTTTTAAATCAAAATATGACAACATTAATCTGTTAAAATATGACATGTTTATTAAATTATGGTGGGGGTTTTTAAGTAAAACCTTTATGCTTGTTATGACTCAAGACTCAGGTGTCATGTTTTGTCTTATTTTTTGTGTCTTCCTGTGTTTTTTTTTTGTTGTCGTTCTTGGAGTCTGGGCTTTTATTTTGGCTTTCACCTTTCTGGCTTTACTTCCTGTCACCGGTGTTACCCCGTCCGTCAGTGATGCACAAGTCGATGTATAAACAACAAGCAAATGACCGCTTTTTAAAATCTGTTTTAAAAAGGATGCATCTGACCCACTTATCGACCCACATTTTTAAAAAGTAGTCAATGGTCTTTATAAACATCACATGACCTTACTCACATACTTGCATTTATTTCTGTGTTAAAATCAGATGTCGCTGCTTGGGGCGGCCATTGCTCAGTTGGTAGAGCAGGTTGTCCAGTAACCGAAGGGTTGGTAGTTCAAATCCAACTCTGTCCTACTCGGTCATTGGGCAAGACACTTCACCCTCCTTGCCTCCAGTGCTACTCACACTGGTGTCTGAATGTTTGGTGGTGGTCAGACGCTGCCACACTTCTGTCAGTTTGCCCCGTGGCTACATATGTAGTTTACCACCACCAGAGTGTGCATGTGAGAGTGAATGAATAATGGGTCACTAATGTGAAGTCCTTTTAGTGGCCAAGTGGCGCTATATGAATCCAATCCATTATTATTATTATTATTATTATTATTATTATTATTATTATTATTATTATTATTATTATTATTATTATTATTATTATTATTATTATTATTATTATTATTATTATTATTATTATTATATTGTAAGTTAGTATGTTGAGAAAATATGTTTGTCCTGCTTCATCATTCAAAAGTTATCAACACAAAGCATCTAAACCAGGGGTCGACAACCTGTAACACCCAAAGAGACATTTGAACCTGGTTTCCATGGAAAAGAAAACACTGGGAGCTGCTCATCATCTTTAAAAATCTCAGTGAATGTGTCCCAAACCTTTTTTGTTTGTTTGTATGTTTCTGGAGCTTCCACTCTCCTAACTTGACTTTCTCTCTTGCTCCCTCCATACCGTAGGATACTGGCCACGTTGTACGTCACCTTCACAGAAATTCAGTTAATAGAGTGTATTTACCAAGTTATTCTAATGTTTATCTCAAAACAACAAGCAACCCGACCGACCGCAACCCGAATATCATTAAAAATATTTAATGATATTCGACCATGGACACCTGCCCACTTTGGGTCAGGGTCACTCCCACCCGTGAATTTTCCCTAATGTGTCACACCAGAGATTATTCTAGTAAAAATCACAGGTTGTATCTGGATGTTTTCTGACTTTCTTCTCATAGTGACCTGTGTTTTTTCGTGGCCCTAATGCACCGTCGTCCTCCTGATCTTCAGCTTGTACGTCTGTTCCTGTTTCCATCCCATAATAGAAGCAGATGTGAGCGTCTCCTCGTGTCACCTGGGCATCCGTCTTGTCCATCTTGAACCTCCTCAGCCGTGCTCTGATCCTCGTGTGGGACTCAGGTGTTTTCATCCAATAAAAGCCTCAGAAACAGGAGCCTTTTCTCCACGCGCTTCACTGGAGACGATTCTGCGAAAAAGCAAAAGGCTTTTTCTAAAAGTGGGGTCAGAGCACCACAAGCCATCAAATGGAAATCTGTCTTCCATTATTGATACAGAGATGGGGGGGGGGGCGCCCGAACTCAGCCATTCATGGCATTCTGTCGTCAGCATTAGGACGACTGTGGATTAAAGCTGAGGTTTGTTTTAGTTTGAGAGCCAAGTTTGAGCCTTTTATGGAAGATGCTTAAAACCACATGGGTCCAGTCAGACCTAAAGGGGCGGGACTAGACAAATGAAGGGGCGGGGCCAGAGAATAATGGGGTGAGACCAGACCAATTAAAGGGTGGGAGCAGATAAGTAAAGAAGCCAGACCAGACAAAGCAATGTGGGTCCAGTCAGACCCGAAGGGGCAGGACCAGACCAATAAAGGGGTGGGACTTGACAAAGAAAGAACAAAGCAACGTGGGTCCATTCTGACCAATAAAGGGCCGGGACCAGACATTAACAGTCAAGTTTAAACCCTTTGGAGCAGGAGGTCAAAACTATGTGGGTCCAGTCTGACCTCAAGAGGCTGGACCAGACCAATAAAGAGGTGGGATGAGATAAATAAAGGGGTCAGACAAGACTAAGGCATGTGGGTGCACTGTGACCTGAAGGAGCTGGACCAGACAGATAATTGGGTAGACCAGACCAATTAAGTTGTGAGACCAGACAAATTAAGGGGCCGGACCAGATAAAGCCATGGTAGGTCCTGACCTGAAGGGGTGGGTGGGACTAGACCAATAAAGAAGTGGGTCCAGACATTAACAGCCATTTATGGAGGAGGTCAAAGCCATGTGAGTCCAGTCTGACCTTTAGGGGGGGTGGAGCAAGGCAATCAGAGACAGCAGACCTCCGCCAAGGCTTGATATGTCGTCATATGAAAAAACATGACGTGATGGAGCCATAGGTGTTGACCCATCTGATGTCTGAAGGTTAGGGGTCAAAGGTTAGAGACAAATGTGTTGACCCATCTGATGTCTGAAGGTTAGGGGTCAAAGGTTAAAGACATAGGTGTTGACCCATCTGATGTCTGATGGTTAGGGGTCAAAGGTTAGAGCCATAGGTGTTGACCCATCTGATGTCTGATGGTTAGGGGTCAAAGGTTAGAGCCATAGGTGTTGACCATCTGATGTCTGAAAGTTAGGGGGTCAAAGGTTAGAGCCATAGGTGTTGACCATCTGATGTCTGAAGGTTAGGGGTCAAAGGTTAGAGCCATAGGTGTTGACCCATCTGATGTCTGAAGGTTAGGGGTCAAAGGTTAGAGCCATAGGTGTTTACCATCTGATGTCTGAAGGTTAGGGGTCAAAGGTTAGAGCCATAGGTGTTGACCAATCTGATGTCTGAAGGTTAGGGGGTCAAAGGTTAGAGACATAGGTGTTGACCCATCTGATGTCTGAAGGTTAGGGGTCAAAGGTTAGAGACATAGCTGTTGACCATCTTATGTCTGATGGTTAGGGGTCAAAGGTTACAGACAAATGTGTTGACCCATCTGATGTCTGAAGGTTAGGGGTCAAAGGTTAGAGACATAGGTTTTGACCATCTGATGTCTGAAGGTTAGGGGTCAAAGGTTACAGACAAATGTGTTGACCCATCTGATGTCTGAAGGTTAGGGGTCAAAGGTTAGAGCCATAGGTGTTTACCATCTGATGTCTGAAGGTTAGGGGTCAAAGGTTAGAGCCATAGGTGTTGACCCATCTGATGTCTGAAGGTTAGGGAGTCAAAGGTTAGAGCCATAGGTGTTGACCATCTGATGTCTGAAGGTTAGGGGTCAAAGGTTACAGACAAATGTGTTGACCCATCTGATGTCTGAAGGTTAGGGGTCAAAGGTTAGAGACATAGGTGTTGACCATCTGATGTCTGAAGGTTAGGGGTCAAAGGTTACAGACAAATGTGTTGACCCATCTGATGTCTGAAGGTTAGGGGTCAAAGGTTAGAGACATAGGTGTTGACCATCTGATGTCTGAAGGTGAGACGATGTGAATGAAAAAAACACCAGATTCCATCTTGTCTGAATCCTGAGATATTACCACTGATGTGTTTTATCTGTTGACTTTTAGTGAGACTATGACCTTTGACCTTCATTGCTCAAAATCGAATTTGTTCTTCCTTGACCCATTATCTATCATTCCAGAAAGTTTAATCAAAATCTGTTCAGAACTTTTTGCGTAATCCTGCTGACAGACAGACAAACAAATGGGCCGCTGTGGCGTTGGTAATAATCCAGTTTCAGTTTCCAAATGTTTGTGTCATGGATTGTGCTTCAGTGTTCACAGTGAAGCAAACAAATGGACTCTTGAACTTCTGAATTTCACTGTGTCAAAGGTTAAACTCCACATCTGTGTCTGAGGTGACAGAAGTAATAACTTTTTGTTTGTTTCTTCACCTTAGATTCATTCACTTTTATGCCACATTTCAAAGTGTCTTGATTATTTTTACCCTTATTTTTGTAATTTTTTTACCTGATGAATAATGAAGTGAGTATTAACCAATTTAGATCAGAACATGGTTTTGGGTTTTTTTTTACTTTTAACAAAACAAATACAAGCTTCTGGATTATATGGAATGATGAATTCTTGTCATTTGTAAGTATTTTTTTTGCAAATTTTCTTCTCACTATAGAAGGGTTTGTTCATTTTTCTGGATGGGATGACATGATGAATTCTCTTTTTTACATCTTTTGTTCATTTTCTCCTCAATTTAGAATGATTTGTTCACTTTTACACCATATATGAAGGGGTTTTTTTGCTTGATTTTTCCTTTTTTTTTAAATTTACTTTGATCATTTTATTGTCATTTTACACCAGTTATTTCCATGGATTTATTAAACTGTTCCGTCAGTGGATGTTTGGGTCTTTACGGGTTAAGACTGAAAATTCCCTTTAAATCCATTGAAAACCCGCCCCCCACCCCCCCCACCCCCACCCGCGCAGTGGGGTTTCTGTGTCTTAAAATCACATCAGTCCAGACGGCTTCAGGTCCGTTTCCTCTGTTTTGTCTGAGGCGTCGTGGATCAGATCAGGCGTCTGAACAGATCCAGACTTGGCCCTCTGATGACGCAGGAGCGGCGCCCTGACATCACGGGCCGGAACCCGAGCAGAAGTGTGTCCGGAACCCGAGCAGAACTCTATCCGTCCCATAAACATTGGGGTTTGGTGGGAACAGGCAGACGGAGGCCCAACGCCGCTGGGTTTCCACCGACATCCCCTGGATCCCTGTCCAGGATCTGACCGTTTACAGACACCGGCTGATGAAAACATAACAAGGCCACCGGGCGCCAGGGCCCCCCCGGCACCCCCTCCCCACTCCCACCCCTCAGACATGTCAAAGACACGTCTCACAGTTAAAGCTCAGACTAAATAACAGAGGAAACAGTCCACACCTGCAGGTTCAACCACAGACCTGGACACACTGACACCAACACTAAGGATGATGGGAAATGGGTGAGGGAGGGGCCGTTACGCTCCCATTAAGGCTTCTCATTGGATTAAGGGAGAAAGTCTGGAACAAGTGGTTTAGTTTGGATTAACTCTTTAATGTCCGATCTGTGACTGGAACTGCAGCTCATAAAGCGGAGGTGTCAAACATGCGGCCTGGGGGCCAAATCCGGTCTTCCAAACAGTCCAGTCTGGGCCCTGGGATGAGTTTGTCAAATGAAAAAAATGATGCTGAAGACATAAATCACTTTAGTTCAGGCTCTACATATAGACCAATTTAATCTCCAGTGGGTCACGTATAAATACTCACAACTCCAAATGTTTGTCTTTATAAATGTATAAATATCCATGTTATTTTATTATATTTACACTAAAATTATATTTTCACAAAAATACAAGTAACCTGAAAAAATATGAACATTTTTGAAATGTCTGAAGGACAAGTTTACTAATATTCTGCCTGTTACTAAGACTTTTATGTATGTTTTGTTGCTTTACTGTGATCTGAAAATTGTAATTGACATGATAAACTGCGGCATAATGTTAAAACTGCACATAGTTTTCTTAATAAATGTCAGTTTGTTCATGTTATTCACATTGTTTTAAAGGATATAAACATTTCCATCACATAACTTTACTTTATTTACTGAAAAACACAGAGGAAAGTTTAGAGTTGACATTATTTTTTATATTACAAATGGCATCATTTCTGCACTGGTAAATCCTGGCCTGAGTACAGTTAGGTTCACCTCAAGGTTCTGGAGGCATTGGCGTTTTAGCCTGTATGTAATTATATGATATTGGAAAATATATTTGTTCTGTGTATATGTGTATGTGTGTCCTTGTATCCTGTTTTTGTTTTTTTGGTTTTTTGTTTTTGTTTTGTTTTTGTTTTTATGGACCGCTGCTGTGTCCGAAATAAAGAATTGAATTGAATTGAATATATTATTCTATTATTATTCCACTGGTCCGGCCCTGTGCAGATCACATTTGGCTTAATGTGGCCCCTGAACTGAAATGAGTTTGACACCCCTGTTCTAAAGGAAACAGATGGATCTGACACTGTTTATGTGATTTACATCCCATAATACTGCATTTTCCCCGTGGGCAGACACTGAACCCTAAAATTACTTCTAGTATTGTCTGGCAGTGCCCTGCATAGCAGCAGCCACCTACTGGTGTATGACTGTGTGTCTGACTGGGTGAATGTGAGGATCTGTAAAGCACTTAAGGCACTATGGATACATAAAACGCACTATATAAGCTCAGTCCATTTATCATTTAAAAAATAACCAAAATATCACATAACACCACTCCAAAATCACAAAAAATCCCAAAGAAACCACAAAAACTACTCTAAAACTACCCAAAAAAAATCACATAAAACCAACTAAAACTACGTAGAAGTCACATTAAACCACCTAAAACTAACCGAAAATCACATAAAACTACAAAAAAATCACATACAACCACCAAAAACTACATAAAAGCCACAGAAAACAACCCCAAAACCACATATAACAACCTAAAACTAGCTAAAAATCACACAAAAGTACCCCAAACCACGGGGTCCCACTCATGGTGCGTTTCCGGGTTCCATTTGGTTGCAGTTCATTCTTTATCCACGTGGAGCGCTTGGTTTTGGATTGCAAAATAAATAAAGTCCTATGGAGCTATACCCCAAAAAGTGCTCTTATCTCAGGATATAATTTTTTTGTCTAGTAATTTGAAGCTTGTTTTTGAAAGAGGTTGTAGAGAAAATACCCAGGACTTTTTACTCTTTTTTTAGAGTCACATATTATATTTACAGTGTCAATGATGTCACACAGAGCTTATGGCCAGAGATACTGTAGCTGACACAGAGAGGAGACTACATAAAGGACTGGGCGATATGGCAACAAAAACTGGTCACTATTAATTTTCTTATATAATCTGACCCCGATTATTAAAATTTTTAAAATATTGTTTTTAAACTGCCATTTTTAATGCATCTGCAAGACTAAAGATTAGTTTCATTTTGTTCATTAAGATATTAAATAAATAACACAGCAAATTAAATAAGATATACATTTTCACTAAACTGCAAAAGAATTTTGAAAAATATTCTAAAACAGTGCAATACTTAACAGTCTTCAGGTGTTTTAGCTATACAACATAAACATTATGTTGCATTATGCAGATAATGGAGGTGCCTGGTATGAAACAATCGACCGCTGCTGTGGTCGTGTGGCTGTGCCGCTAGGCTTTGCCAGCTCCACTAACATTTTCATGCTTTCTCCATAATCACTCAGATGGTATTTCTTTAAGTGATTGTTGCGTTGCCAGGTATTGATGGCACCGACCACTGACATACCCGACACACCAGGATGATTTGCTCTACGTCACTCGTACGGTCTCACTGCCACAACTGATGTCGAGTGACTTTTTTTTTCAATAATATCGTCCTCTTTGGAGAATAACTCCAGGTCCTGTCTGTGCATCTGGCTCAAGTTCCTGCGCCTGTTTTTATTTTTCTTCTTCGTCTGTTCCTGTGACCTACAGCGCCTCCACAAGTTCCAGCAGTGTAGCTCCGGTTCATGCATATCTGTTAATATTTGTGGAACAAATTACTCATTAATGGCGATCATGTAATCGCTCAGCCCTAGCTACATATGCTAGAAACCTTTTAAAAACATTTTTCTAAAGGGACATACTGTATGTACCCGTTCAGTAAATTTTAGACTTAAAACCCACATTGAACTCTCAAAAACTACATTCAAATCTGAGCCAATATCAGCAAGAAGTAGATGAAATAGACAATTTTAGTGTCTAGCTCCATAGAGCCCCATTCAGTTTGCACTCTGTCGACTGCCCCCAGAGGATTTCTGGTGTGGAACTGCAGCCAAAAAAACCCCACTACAATGGGACTGAATAGCAAATGGCAAGGCTGTCCTTATTAAAGAGGCTGTGGTATAACCACCTAAAACTACTTAAAATCATAGAAACTCATATGAAATAACCCAAACATGATATAAAACCACTTAAAACTACCCAGAAATCACATACAGTGGGGGCAGCCATTGCCTAGTCACACACACACACACACACACACACACACACACACACACACACACACACACACACACACACACACACTTTCATTTACTCCCTGAGCACCTGGTATGTCCAGCCAACTGCCCCTAGTCTGCTGTGTGTGATGCATGACCTAGTGATGGTTAAAGGCAGGGGACAAATTTCATTGTGGTGCATGTTAGCATGTGTGAACCTACTGAAAAGTAAAGATTATATTCTTTTCTATTCTATTCTATTCTATTCTATTCTATTCTATTCTTTACTATTCTATTCAATTCTATTCTTTTCTATTCTATTCGTTTCTATTCTATTCTTTTCTTTTCTATTCTATTCTATTCTATTCTATTCTATTCTTTTCTATTCCTTTCTATTCTATTCTATTCTATTCTATTCTTTTCTATTCCTTTCTATTCTTTTCTATTCTATTCTATTCTATTCTATTCTATTCTATTCTAGTCAGTCATTTTTATTCAGGTTGTTTTAAATCATCATTTATCTTCTTGTGTCTCAGGTTTTCTCTTTAATCTGTGACTGTTACTGCAGCATCTAAAGGATACAGTTGGATCTCACACTGTTTATGTGATCTACATCCCATAATACTGTATTTTTACTTTTGGTCTAGATTTGAAAAAGTGCCTAATGTTTGGTGTCATTAGAAATACTGTGATTTCTACTGTACTTTCGCCTTCCTCTTTTAAACGTCATTGGAGCAGACACCTGTCAATCAAACATGTCTGACTAATGGGGGAGGTTCTACCCACTGGAAGATGTTTTGTCCAAATGTTTTACTTCCTTCTCCTCCTCTCCCTCTTTCTCCTCCTCCTTCAGCTCTTTCTCCTCTTCCACTTCTCCTTCACTTCCTCCGCCTTCACCTCCTGCTCCTTCACTTCCTCCTCCTCCACCCCTTCCCCCTTCTTCTCTTCCTCCTTCCCCTGCACCTCCTTCTCCTCTTCCTCAGCCTTCACCTTCTCCTCCTCCTTCTTATCCTCCTCCACCTCCTCCTCCTCCTTCCCCTCCACCTCCTTCTCCTTTACCTCCTGCGCCTCATTTTCCACCTTCCCCTCCACCTCCTTCACCTCTTCTTCACCCTTCACCTTCTCCTCCTCCTTCTTCTCCTCCTCCACCTCCCTCTCCTCCTTCTTCCTCCTCCTTAGCCTTTGTTTTAGAGGTGAATCTTGTCTCATCTGTTGTTTGCACTCAAAGCTTTTCTTAAAAACCCTCAGAGCATTTTTATTTTTAATGCCGTTGTCGTCTGAGCGTCTTCTTCGTTTTATTATTGCTGCTAACTGAACCGGCTCGGAACGAAGCCGCTCATGAGGAACAAGGGACAAGGACACAAAATCGTGGTGTTTATCCCATGACTGTAGAGTTTAGAGGCAATGAAAAAAAAACTATGTGATATGGCTCCATTGAATTGCAGAGACGCCAAGAATCAACAGGGAAATGCATTGAGGAAAACAGTGCTATAGACTGAGAAGTGAATAACAGCTAATTTATGATAAGCTGCTGATTGTGAACAAACTCCTCTAAGAAATGAATGTCTTTTAAAACATTAATGAAATGCTAACAAACCAGATTTACATTATAGGGGAATCCAAGCTGCCCTAAAGCTAATCCCAACCCTATACTAGAGCTGGGCAAAAAATCGATTTAGATTTAAAATCGAGTTTTATGGCAAAATCGATTCATATTTTAGGAAAATCGTGCAATCCGATCCGATTGATAATAAGGTTTTGTTTTATTTTGTCCTTACAAAGTAAAAATGTTACTAGTTTTCTTTTTATCTTTTGCACTACTACGTTTTTTGCAATGTTTTTCATATGAGTATTAATGTATATTGTTTTAGTTGTTAAAATATTTTAAGCTTTTTTTCCAATTTTTTCCAACAAAATGTATCTTTTGCACTATTTTTTTTGCACAGTTTTTCCTGTAACAGTGGTGGATATGTCTGGACTTACTACAGTTCATGTAGGCAAAGTCTCAGGTTGCACTTGCACCTTTTGCACAACTGATTTATTATTTACAGTTATTTGTAGAAGTATTTTTGTTTTACATGTTATTTAATAAAAAAAAAGAAGATGAAAGAAACCACGTTTCGAGTGTTTGCATTTTCATTTAGCCCACGTGGGAAAAAAATCGTATCGTGAATCGTGAATTGAGTTTTTTGGGGAAAAATCTGAGATTTTTTTAAAAGAGAAAATCACCCAGCCCTACCCTATACTAAGCAAACCTCAACCCTACAGCTAGCTCTAACTCTAACCCCAGTGGGGGGCCATCAGGGCCATCAGGGCCATCATTACCCTCCATGTCTGAAAAGGACTTAATGATGGACCTGAAACACACAGATAAAGTGTACGACAGAGTAACTGAAGTGTTCTATAGAAAAGAAAGGAGGCTTGAGTTTGTTTTCAAATAAGCAGATATTGTGGAGAACTATGTTGGTGAGTAAATGCATTTTATTTTTAATTCCTTCTTGTCATTGCAACATTTTCAGTTATTTGTTGTTGTATATCCTATTCTCAAAAATGCAAATGATCTCTTATCTTTATTTTCAATGAATAATTAATTCGTTTTAGGTGCCTTATATGAAATGGTGATGTTGTTTAAGATCACACAGTGTAATTTTGGTGGCATTTTTAAATCACCTCTTTTATTTTTCACAATATCTGTAATTAGTCATCTTATTTGTGAATACATAATTGATGGTTTTAAATACTCCTGAAAAAAAGTGCTTCTTGACTAGTCTATATTGAGATGGAGTTCATGTATGGGGCGTCACTGAAGGCCTAATGTTGAAATGTACAGCCCACCACTGGCTAACCCTAACCTTATAACACAAGTAACCCTTAACCCCTAAAGCTAACCCTAATGCTAAACTTAACCCTAAATCTAACTCCAATCCCTAGCCTTAAAGCTAACCCCAGTCCTAAAGCTAAGCCCATCCCTTTACTGAAAGCAAACGTTAACCCTCACCCTTAACCCTTAAGCTAACTCCAATCCCTAACCCTAAAGCTAACCTAATTCGAAAGCTAACCTCAACTCTATCCTGAAATCAAACCTTAACCCTAAAGATACAACAAATAAATTTAGATGCATTGTTTTGTTGGGGTTTCTTGTGTATTTTATCACATTTTTTCCACATGTTAATATATTTTTTTATTTTATTTTAGTATATGTTCTATACATTTTATTGCATATTTTCAGTATATTTTTATATGGATATATTTTACCATATCGTCTGTACATTTTAGTGTTTGTGTTTCAGTGCATTGTACAACATTTGAGTATTTTATTATATTATCTGTGCATTTTGTTGTATGTGTTTTGTTTAGTGCATTATTTACATTTCACCACAGTTCAGTCTTTTTTATTGTATATTTTAGTTTACGTTTCTGTATTTTTTTTTTTACATATTATATTGTATTTTGTGCAGGTTTCTGTAGAATGACCCCACCCGTTGGACTTTTAAAATGAGGAGAAAATGTTCTTTTTCCTACGCTGTCACAGGGTAGTTTAACATGCGACGGTCTGAGGAAAACCAAACAAACGTGGCGACGCAAACTTCTGTGGCATCTGTCAAAATATGGGCAGTCGGAACAGGAACGGGCCTCCTTATCCGTCTGGTCGCCCGCTGACTCATCCTCGCAGGAAGTTGAGTTGTCCCTTTGGTCCAATGACGTGGCGTCTTTGCTCCCAGCTGTCATCCTGAATGTGCTCAACAGTACCATGAATATTCATCCAACGCCATTAGCATATTGTTCAGGCTATTAGCATGGGCGGCGACGTAAGTGACAGATGAATCACAGGGTGGGGGTGAGCGCATCAGGCCTGGGGGGGGGCAGGGGTTGGGTGGGGGCGTGGGGGGGTTAGCATTCATTACTTCCTGAACAGGGTCAACAGGATAAGGTAGCAGCAAAGGAGATGATGTTCAGAAGTTCAGGAAGCACAGAAGTCCAGGATCAACACTAGTGCTGAGTAAGTGTTAGTGGGCGGAGCTTCAGTGTTCAGTGGAAGCTGTGATTGGATAAGACACACATGTTTGATATAGCATATGGTATATGTAGATAGATGTATGAGATAAGAGTCCTGATTCTCCTTCACCTCCTCTTTCTTCTACTTCTTCTCCTTCACTTCCTTTCCCTCCACCTCCTCTTCCTCTTTCACCTCCTTCACCTCCTCCTTCTTTTTTACATCCTTCTCTTTCACCTCATTATATTCTTCCTGTTTCACCTCCTTCTTTTCCTCGTTCTTCACCTTCTTCTCCGTCACATCCTTTATCTCCACCTCATCCTCCTCTTTTACCTCTTTCACCTCCTTCACCTCCTTCACATGCAGAACAGGATTAAGTCTAGTATTGAGTAAGTGTTTTGTGGGCGGAGCTTCAGTGTTCCGGAAGCTGTGATTGGATAAGACACATGTTACGCCCGAAGGTATTTCAGGTAAAGGCAGAGAGAAGGAGTTTTGAAAAAAAAGTTTTATTATAGTGTCAGTGTTTGTGTTGAAGTCATTTGTTTTAAAGTTAGTTGAGTTTAAGTCATTCATGTTGAAGTCATATGAGTTGACGTTTGTGTTGACGTCATTTGAGTTGGAGTCATTTATGTGGAAGTCTCTTATGTTAACGTTATTAGTATTTGAATTGTTCTAGTTATCGTCATTTGCATTGAAGTCATTTGAGTTGACATCATTTGTGTTGTATGGTGGCCGTCAGGGGCAAACGCACTTTATCGACAAAACGCTGCAAACATAAGATGCACAACAAACAACACAAACACATAAAACAAATAAAAACAAAAGTGAAACTGCAAGAGAAAAAATGCTTCAATAACAGAAACAAAGCAGAAGCAAAAACATACAAACCCTCGAAACAAATACAAAAGAAAAATGCTTTAAATACCAAAACAAGTGCAAGACAGAAACACTGCAAATTCACTCGACAACAAAACACAAGTTCACCAAAATAAAACAGAAGAAGTTCATTAAGTTCATTAATTTAGAGATTAGCGTAAAAAGGTAAAGAGCAGCAGAGGTACGTCACTAATTTTAGCAACGTCCTGCTCTTCTATGCTATCGTAGCAGATTATGGTTAAGTGTTTAAAAAAACACAAATTAACCTTAAATTAATGAACTTCAATTTAGTCTTCATCCATCATCTTCTTCTTCCCTTTTATTTTGGTGAACTTCCATTTTGTTGTGGAGTGAATTTGCAGCATTTTTCTTTCGCATTTGTTTTTCGGGGGTTTGTACGTTTTTGCTTCTGCTTGGTTTCTGTTATTGCAGTATTTTTCTTTTGCAGCTTCACTTCTGTTGCATTTGTGTTTAATGTGTTTAATGTGTTTGGTTGTTGCATCTTTCTTGTGTTTGCAGCGTTTTGTCGATGCGGTGCGTTTGCCTCCGTCGCCCACCGTACTGTTGACATTGTTTGTGTCGATGTGGTTTGTACCAACGTCGATTGTGTTGACGTTTGTGTTGCCAGTTGTCGACCTCCACCATCCGCTTTAACCTGACGCAGGATCAGCGGCGGTGGTTTCCATGGCGCAGGTTCCCATGGCGCCGGGTGGACGAGGCTCCTGGATGCAGATGTTCACGGATTAGCTTCATGCATTTTTCAGAGGAAACACGAGCGCTGCCTCCTGATCCGACAGCGAGCTGTGATGGCGCTGGTGCTGCTCAGCCGGGCGTGCGAGCT
>CM035791.1:8345960-8513460 GCA_020466265.1 Siphamia tubifer
GGAGGTGTCTAAGGGGACATGAGATGTCTACAGAGGACAGGAGGTGTCTAAGGGGACAGGAGGTGTCTGTAGAGGACCGGTGGTGTCTACATAGGACAGGAGGTGTCTAAGGGGACATGAGATGTCTACAGAGGACAGGAGGTGTCTAAGGGGACAGGAGGTGTCTACAGAGGACAGGGGGTGTCTAGGGGGACAGGAGGTGTCTACAGAGGACAGGAGGTGTCTAAGGGGACAGGAGGTATTCTATTCTATTCTATAGCCAGTCATTATTTCTTTAATTTTCTTCCATTTGTGTCTTACTTTGTTCATGTTAATTATTAACATCAGGTTTGTTGGTTTATGATTCATTTTTGTTTGTTTTATTAATCACTTTGCCTGTTTTTCTTCATTTTGTTGCTAACTTTATTCTTTTTTGTTACTATGGAAATGCTAAAGTCTCAAGAGTTAAAGGGTTTATTTATTATAAGGGTGTATTTCAGTGGATGATTTTGTTTTTGGGGGTTTAATCAATAATCAGACCTGACTGTTTCCTGTGGTGCGTTCACTGACTCCATGCCGTCAGTGTCTCATTAAAACATTCACGGCCCAGTAGCTTCTTCTGCTCTTAATTTGCCTGATAACTGTCACCGTGGTTACAAGCAGACACGTATCTGAGCGCCCGGCGGTGGGACAGCTCACTCAGCTGAAACCAGCCCCACACGACCTTGACGGCGCCGCAGACGTCAGCCTGGCCTGGAACCTTCGCTGGCTGACCTTGGATCTGCAAACGCTGCCACGGGGCTTCTGCAGAGTTCGCAGACACATGACCTCCTGCACATCCCATAACCGACCTTTACTGACCCTGTACAGATGCAGGCACATTTCTAACCCCCCCCACCACCATCACTAAACTGAAAAGAGGAGGTGAGGGGTATTGTTTTTTGTCAGTTTGTCTGTTTGTTTGTCAGCAACTTTACATAAACACTACTGGACCAATTTACACAACATTTCCAGAATTGATCCCATTAAATTCTGATGAATGTAGGTCAAAGGTCACCAAAATGTTTTTCACAATGATCAGAGATCATTTCCTTTTCATTTCTTTATTCTATTTTATTTTTGCTCTGACTGTTGATGTGCATTGACATCAAAGCCTTGAATGAATCAGCTAATTCTCTGGTCAGTAAAAGTCTTTGTCGAACTCTTTAAAGACAATAACATGTCAATCAAACCAGCTGGTTAACAGTTTGAGGGTCTGTACATGTGGTCCCCAACATTGCCATGGCCAGAACATAAGATAAACACAACATAATAAGAACATAACAAAACATAATAAGAACATAATAAGAACATGTCCTGTCCGGTGGTGCATGGGGCTGTTTGTTATATGGACTCCACAGCACCACCTGCTGTTGTGGCAGCAAACTACACAACTGTTCTTACAACGTAGCCTAGGATCTAGACTGTCCCCAGTGGCCGCAAATGGTATTTGCTACGGGGAGAGTCTAGAAAGTCTAGGCAAATTTGTGGGCGGGATAACCGCTGTCTGTCAAGTTTTCTCTTTACACAACGCCACGCTATTGGATGGGTAACCAGTCAGAGCCAACCAGTCAGAGCCAACCAGTCAGAGCGATGAACATGATTCCGGACTCCCGTACACTATTTGGCACCGGCCGCTTCGGATCTCCTCCGGGTTGCCTTTGCCGAGTTGTGCTCCTCGTATTCCCAGTTTTTCGGCCTCTTGCAACTGGTCATCCATTAGGGCTAAAAGGGGTGACACAATGAACACCAGCGGGTTGTGCAGACCCATGCGTCATCCCACTAGCGGAGCCAGCTGATAAATCAAACTTTTGCCATACCCGGTGGGCAAAACTCCGACAACGTCCCTTTTTTCCAAAAACAGCTTAAGTGCCGTTTTCTGCTCCTCTCGCAGGGAAAACTGTAATTTTAAATCACCTAGCGTTGCTGCCAAAGCCAGCTCGAAAGGTTGTTCCTGGTGATGAGCCATGTTGTCTAGCAGCTAGCAACTGGTGTTACCGCAATGTGTGCTAGCTGCTACGTCTCTGCGACTACAACATTACGTGTCGTATTTGTGTCGTCATGAGGCAGGGTGGGCTCCAATCCCGCCCCTCGCGATTTGATTGGTCCGGTCCATTTTTGATTTTCAGATCCGAGGCTGTCCAGTCTGTCTCCCGTAGCAAATACCATTTGCGGCCACTGGGGACAGACTAGATCCTAGGCTACTTACAATGTGCACTGGCATTTGTGAATAAATCCTAAATCCTGTGGATGCGAATCAGAAAGGTGCAAAGTTAGTGCAAAAAGTCACGTGATGGAGGGGAGACAATTGTTTCTCCAACCTGCAGTACTTGTGAATGACATTTTATTTTTGTAAAACACAATGAGCTTATTTGTGAATCATTGGCTGTGAATAAAATACTTTTTTTTGTGTGTTTGTGAGGTTTTGACACAAAGTTGACCCCATATATCCTCCCCTAATATCCTCCCAGGCTCCAAAATCACAGCCAACCTTCACTTGTCAGTCAGAGTGTCGCTGCCCTCTGCTGTTCAGATGCTGTAAATGCAAACCAGTTTACAGCAGATGTTCCAGCCCAAAGAAAATGACTATAAGTTAAGAGGAAGTGATATTTTTAGGAAAATGAAGTGTAGCCAGTGTATGTCTGTTACATACGTAGAATAATCTGGATCAAAATCTTTTAAAAAATCATCTTCAATTTGCTCATTCAAAATAATGTATAAAAATAGTATAATAATAAAATACAGAACATTATCTGAATAAGTGAAAGTTTTGTGATGATGTAGAAAAACATGTGAATAAGTTTTATAATGCAATAAGATTATCATGATTAGGAGATACTAACATATTTTTATTAATTTTATTTGTCGTTAATTTAAAGTTAATGTGAATATATTATACCAATCAGATTGTGTGAGGTGACTTATAAACAATGTGTATATAAATGTTTATGGATGCTTTGTGTTAATGATAAAAGGACATAAAAAGTGTGTTAAAGCATAGAATAAATGATTTGGGATTTGTTTGCTTTTACTACGGTTTACAGTTTTTTTGTGATTCTCATTTTTTTCCAGAAAGCATTTGAATTGAATTTTTTTTTCTTTTAGGGCCCAAAACAGAACCTTTTGGACCAAAATTCAAATAGTTGCTGAACAATGTGTTCCAGTTCACAATTAAAGTGATGGACATTCTGAGTGTGTTTGCAGGTTTGAGAATGGTCACGAGTGGTTTTGTGTTACGTGTTCGGCTTCTTGGGTGGCATGTTTTTCCCATATTTGTCCAGTGTTGGCCGATTATGATCAACAGCCATTTAACGGGTGCAACACTGATGTGGACTTACTTTGTGGTTTTGTTTATGCACCTATCTGGATATATCTTATATTTGCCATTTGCTAACTGATATGTCTGTGTAGGCATATATATATATATATATATATATATATATATATATATATATATTTATATATCTATATCTATATCTATCTATCTATATATATATATATATATATATATATATATATATATATATATATATATATATATATATATATATATATATATATATATATATATATATATATGAAGAGTTCATTTGCAAAAACAGATAACTCAATTTTTCTTTTTTTTCAGAAAATGTCATTTTTTACTCTACATTCCACAGATAATACTGATTTATTTGATATATTATTTATTTCATTTGGTAAGATCCACTAAATTGAATAAATAATATATCAAATCAATGAATATTACCTGGAATGTAGAGTAAAAAATGCAATTATCTGAAAAAAAAAAAAATGGAGTTATCTGTTTTTGCAAATGAACTCTTCATATATATTCATTCATTTATTATCTGAACCTGCTTTATCCTCACTAGGGTCGCGGGGGTCACTGGGGGCCTAATCCAGCTACAATGGGCGAAGGCGGGGTACACCCTGTATGAGACGGCAGTTCATCGCAGGGCTGAAAGGATGCTGTAATTTGATTAATATTTCAAAGTATGTTTTAGATATTATTAATAATAAAGTGTTAAATACTGAGAGTATGTATTTATTTATATATATATAAATACATACTCTCAGATCAGGATGTACAAAATATCCAATTATTTACATAAGAACATAGAATCACATTTAAGATCCTCCTCCTCACCCATAAAGCCCTCCATCACCAGGCGCCCCCCTACCTCACTGACCTCCTAACACCTCATGTCTCCTCCCACAGCCTCTGATCCTCTTCTGCCCACTTCCTCGTCCCACCGCCCAAAACCAAGCACTGAACCTGAGGGGACAGAACCTTTTCTATAGTCGCCCCAAACCTCTGGAACTCACTCCCCCCAACCATCTGTCACTGCTCTGACCTCAACACTTTTAAATCCCTTTTAAAAACTAATTTATTCAAGATTGCTTTTAATGTTTGATTACTTTTATTCTGTCTGCTTTAACTTATGATTGCTCTGTTTTCTATTGTTTGTTTTTATTGTTGTTGGACTCTTATTGTTGTTTTTACTGCATGTAAAGTGTCTTTTAGTGCCATGAAAAGCACGATACAATTAAAATGTATTATTATTATTATTATTATTATTATTATTATTATTATTATTATTATTATTATTATTATTATTATTATTATTATTATTATTATTATTATTATTATATTATTATTATTATTATTATTATTATTATTATTATTATTATTATTATTATTATTATTATTATTATTATTATTATTATATTATTATTATTATTATATGTGGGCATCAAAAAGTTAACCTTCTACCTCATTTCTATGAATGTTCCTTTGGAGCATCTCATTTGCATGCAACAATGTAAGTACCTTTTTGTAAAAACATTATTGCTCTAAAATGTTGAGTGTGATGGTAATGACAGATGGATGAGGGACAGCAATATTTAGCTATAACTACATTGCAAATTGAACAAATATAAACGATATGAATGTGAAAAACGTCTTTTTAAGCTGTTACAAGGAAATGCAAAGTAAAGTTTTAATGATTTTAGCAGTTTTTATTACTTTAGTCAAAAATCTGGGTTGGGGATAAGCCCAAAACAGTGAAATTCTTGCACATTTGAATTTTCAACACACTGAAAAAGAATTAAAATGTCATTATTAAGACACTGTTATTTTTTTCCATAGCTACTACAACCTAACCTGAATAGATGCAATACTTGTTTTTTCGGAAAAATAAAAAATAAATGATTTTTTTTTTTTTTTTTAAATCTACCCTGGGGACAGAAAAACTGCCTTAATTAAACAATCACCCAAAAGTATATGTCAGGGTGATGTTCAATCAAGCATATTTAGTTTCCATATTAAGATAAGTTTGTATTAAAGATAAGTGGTGCAAATGTTCTGTCCTTGGGACTTTACTAACAATCGTAGAATCCAAAAGAACTGTCTGGAGGCAGTTTTAGCAGGTGGATATAGAGATGTGACAATTGTTAATACAGATAAAGAAGGAGGGAAGATGACATGGATGGGACATGTCAAATAAACACAGCCTTTTCTTACTCAAATTCTTGTGTTATCGAGGTTTTTGATCCATGATGATAATTTACAATAGTTATTTTCTTGTTGGCCTGTGTCCCGTTGGTTACGTACCCAATTTGATCCCAATCTGAAACCTGGTACAGGTGATGATATCTACTGTTAACAGGTCTATGGGTCCATATGTAGCATCTTCTTCAGCAAAAAAAAATGTTTTTTTTCCTCTAAAAAATTAAAGGGTAAGTCTTAGAATCTTCATGAAAACACCCAAGAAGTGCAGTCAGACTTGTCAAATTTATCACATTGTATTTCTATAGTGCCAGATCATAATAGAAGTTTTCCGTTCACCATGAATGCACACTGTTGTGTAAACTGAATGTACTATCTTGCAAATGCCAATAGCCCAACCCAATTTGTATCAATGGCTGAATGAAAAGAGTTCTGTAAAAAGCTCACATTCTGCTGTGACTAATGTGAGTTTAAAACCTTATCACTTAAATCAGGTGGAAAGAATTTGTTTTTGTTCTTTTAGTTGTTGGCCTGTGTTCAGTTGTTTATTATATAGCCTCCATGGTGATGTGGGGGGAAAAAAACAAACAGGTGTGTGCCATGCTTTGACATCTCATACACAAAGGAGCACAAGATAATAAAGCAGGTATTGCTCAGGACAAAAAACAAACATGGGACTATTTCAACCAAAAATAATTACCATACAATTTACAACACACCTACAACCTGGAGTGTCACAAATCTTAATAAACATTACAGCATGTCCCAACATAAAAAGTGTGTTAAAAACTCTTGTCAGATAAGGGAAGAAAAAAAATCATCACATTTTTTTTTTGTAAGGTTTTTTTTCATGAAATGAGGCCACTTTGAGCAGTTTGTTGTTGGACCAGTTTAACATGTTAGCATTAAAGCAACAATTAAACTATGAGGAAATCCAGGCAAAAAAAAAAAAAAAAAAAGGAATGTGCACAAAATGCAAACAAAGAATGCTGAGGATTATTTTACAGTAGGACAGGGGCAAAACTGCAGACCTAACCAGAAATGTATTTTACCCCCCCCCCCCCCATTTTCCAAAAATCATGACACGAAGAGGAAATCTTTAAGTACAAACAATAATTTATTGATTATTACAGGGGGGTTCTATTTCTTCCCACTCTTTTTTTGAGTATGAACAAATGAATTGCATTTGTTGCTCTTTGCATGTGTTCTGTTGTGAGTCTTTGTATTGTCACACACTGTTGTATGAAAACTATTTGTGTTGCTTAATCACTTGCTCAAAATAAATGAAAATGAAAACTAAATAAAATGACAGATCTTTTAATTGGATTACTACAACAAAAGAACACATACAGAACCAGGTGGGAATCAGTTTTGGACATCAAAGTCAAAGTCTCTTTATTTGTCTCCCTGGGGACAAATGAGTCTTGGACAGAGGGTTCTGCTGCAGACAGGATGGTCCACTCAGCCTCCCATACCCGCAATAAATGCATTAAAATGCATCAATAAAAACATAATAATAATGTCGGATGATTAGATTTTGGTGGTGATCCGGAAGAGATCCTGGATTCTGGATCACTTTTAAATTTTACATTACGGTAAATGGAGAATAAATTTCAAAGTGATCCAGACACCAGGATCTCATCCGGATCATCACCAAAATTTAATCATTTGTTCCTTGTGGTACCCACAACACGTCATGAAACTTTGCTCAAGATCCATCCATTACTTTTTGAGTTATCTTACTAACAGACAGACAGACAAACTCCAGCAAAAATATAACCTCTTTGGCGGAGGTAAATATCAGTGAGGAAAAAATATAAAAATAAATAAATAGATACATTTGAGAGTATAATAAATAACCATTTGCTTAATTCATGCTAATAAAAAAATAATTGCCCAATTTTATTTATTTATTTTTTTTAATTTCTTGTACAATTATTAAAAGATGAATGAAGGAAAAAGGCTGTTCCTGAACCTGGCAGTTTTGTACTTTAGTCCACAGGTAGGGGTGTAGGGGTGTTTGGTGGTCTGCAGTGCTCTGGCTCAGCAGTATTACTGTCTGCAGCCCTCACTCTCTTCAGTACCTTCCAGTCCATTTGTGACATTATCAACATTTCCTGAAAATTTCAGCCAAATCCATCCATAATTTTTTTAGTTATGTTAACGAACAGACAAACCTGGATTATGTTATTGTCCCGTCATTCCTTGGCAGAGTAATCATTAAATAAGAGAAAGAAATGTTAGAAAGTCTCAAGTTTTTCACACACAATGAACTTGTACTTCCTGTCTTACAAGAATTAAGTGTGTCAACCACCTGCACACAGACAACATCGATGTGATAAGAGGATTCCTCACAGACACGTATCAGCTGATCACCATCTGTCTCCTCCACGCTGGACGTCCAGGAGCCGTCGCCCACTTCTGCCCCTCTCTGTTCCTCAGTCTCTATCTTTTCATAGCGTTCCATTGCTTGTGGGGGTCCTGGTCAGTGTGAGAACCATGGGGGGGGGGGGTTAGGGTTAGGGTACAGGATACTTGTCATACACAAGATAACATATTGATAGATACAAGCTCTGAAATTAAACTACCAGCTATTTTTGTTGGTATCGTTATATTTGTCTAAACAAATGTAGCTTCAGTTGAACCAGACATTAAAATGAAAATCACACACATGCACTAAATATTAAAATATTTGGCTGCAAGACTAAAAAATGCATTGATCTCAAAGAATGTTGACACCCTCTCTGTGGTGTTAAACAATGAGAACAAATGCTGACAAAAAAAAAAGAAAAACAAACTGAACTAAACAAAAACTGGAAAGATACACATTTTTTGTCACTGTATTTTTCTATTCTTAGGGCATTTTACACTTATTTTTAGTGCATTTTACTGTATTTTTCTGTGCATTTTTGAGCACATTTCACTCTATAAGATTTTACACATAAGATTTAGTTGTTGGCCACCGTTTGTCTCAGGAGACAATGGTACACTTTTTACTCATTTACCCATTTTACTCTTATTCTTAGTGCATTTTACTTTATTTTTAACTCCATCTCTGGCCAATTGTTTGTTTTTAAACAAACAAGTGTCTTCACATGTTTTTGCTCTCTTTCTTCTTAGTATTTTTTTTAAATAATATTTTGTATGTAGCCTAATATAGGCCTAAAGAGAAATTTACCACATTTCAGTGTTCACAGTAGGCATCCACACCATAGAGCTCTGGACGATAATGTCACAGGCTGGTCACGTGACCAGAAAAAAGACATCGTAGCCATCTTGGCAGTAATCGTGTTGGTAGATTGGCAGACACTGGTGGCAGAGACATCATTACATTATATTATCCAAAGTGACTTACAATAGAGGACATAATATACAGCCTATAGCACTAGGTCAACAGGAAATATACAGAACAATAAGTGCAAATGCTATCTGAGGTTAGTAAGTTTTTGTTTTGTTTTGCCCCCCCAAATCCTCCTCACCCCCACCCCCAGTAGGTATTCGTGTGCAGTAGATATTGTTTAGAGAGCAGAGAGGCATCAGTGTAGTAGATATTCATGAAAAGAGGAGAGTCTTCACATGTTTCTTGAAGGATGACAGAGATGATGCTAGTCTTGTGGATTCTGGGAGTTTGTCCCAACACTATTTATATATGGGCATCTGTGGTAACTTATCGAGTAACACATACTGTACTTTTAGTAAACATGGTGAGCACTTGCTGTGCTGTGGGTTGTGCAAACAGACAGGGTTACAAGCCAGGAGTGACATTTTACAGGATCCTGAAAAATAAAGAGAAAAGGCTAAGGTAGATTGTGGTAATTAACTGCATCCGTCCAACTACTTGTGGTTATGCAATGAACATTTTCTACATGCTAAGTTTCTTTTAACACCTTATTTAGGCTCACCTTAGTTTGTGGTGTTATTTATAAATGCTAGATCATGCCATAACTGTCATGGACTCTCTCTCTGTTCCCTGCTCTCTATCCTGTCTAATTTTCCACACCTGTGCTCCCTCATTAACCTGCCAGCTGCAATGCATTCTCTCCCATCAACCTCTGTATATAAACCCCAGTCTTCCAGTCCACCCTTGTCAGAACGTCAGCAAACCAATGCCTGTTACCTGTCTGAACCTTCACGTCTCTGACTCCAACCCGAAGATCCTGAACCTGTTTGACTACGCCTCTGATCTCCAGTCCCGGTAAACTCAACCTGCCTTTCTGTTCTCTGACCAAGATTTTTGCCTATTCCTTAATGGTACTTCTGCCTGGCTTTCACCCCTCCTGCTGTTGTGTGTGTGTGTGTGTGTCCCCCAGGACTTCCAGAATCGTGGCGAGTGAGCTTCATCCATCAACCCCAGACACCAGCTTGACCAGACGCCACTCGGCCACCGGGGAACACACACACACCCACCCCCGTGACACCAACACCCCTGACCTTGGCTTCTCACCAAAGCTAAGCAGGGTCAGGCCCGGTCAGTATCTGGAGGGGAGACCACTCCACACTTTGATCACCAAACCTTGTTTGACTGCCACAACCAAAACCTTCAATAAACTGTGTTAAATCGTGAAGCTTTTGTGGTCCAAATTCTGTCTGGCACCTGACAGTACGTTCTGACCAGTATGGACCCAGCGCACGACACATCCATCATGGACACCACCAACCCAGAACCACCAACCGCAATGCAGCGCCTGCAAAATGCAGAGGGAGAAATGCATAAGATGGCTGGGGACATCTCGTCCATGATCCAACTCTTTCACCAACAACAAGAGCTGTTTCAGCAGCAGCAACAAGAGGTTCAAGAGCAACGACGACGTCTTGACCAGACCTTGCAGCTGCTCACTTCTCTGATTCCCCCGTCTGGCCCAGCTCCAGCTCCAACCCCAGCTCCAGTTTCCGGGCCAGATACCAATACCCCAGAGCCAAGGATCGGCAACCCTGAGCGCTTTGATGGCGACCCGACCCAGGCCCAGGCATTTGTGACCAGTTGTCGCCTCCAGTTTTCCCTACAGCCCCGAACCTTTTCTACGGAGGGAGCAAAGGTTGCCTACGCTATCACTCACCTGACGGGCCGAGCTCGGCTGTGGGGAACGGCAGAATTCGAACGCCAAACTCTGGCATGTTCATCCTTTGACCTGTTTGCCAAGGAGATTTTAAAGGTTTTTGACTTGGAGTCCACCCCAGCAGAGAAGTCACAGGGTCTCTTGAACATTCGCCAAGGCAGAAGAACAGTCGCGGATTATTCAATCCACTTCAGGACCCGAGCAATGAGGACCTCCTGGAATATGGAGGCATTGGTGAGTGTCTTCTACCACAGCCTGGCAGACTACATCAAAGACGAGCTGGTGTCCCATGACACACCCACCACCCTCGACGAAGCGATCGCCCTAGCTATCCGCATCGATCGGAGAATTCAGACTCGCCGTAGGGAAAGAGGACGCCTGAACCTGCCAACCACAAGCCCCAAGCACAATCCAGCTCCCATCTTGCCCACCTCTGTCACTCCATCAAGCCAGTTGGACCTGTCTGAACCTATGGAGATCGGCCGTGCCTCCACCTATCCCGCAGAGCGTCAACGACGCATCTCGTTAAACTTGTGCCTGTACTGTGGCGGGGAAGGTCATCGAGTCGCCACCTGTCCGGTAAAAGCCGAGGCTCACCAGATGTAGGAGGGATCTGGGTGAGCTCAATGAACGTTCGGCCCTCCACTAACCACAAACCCCTGATCAAGATCTGTCTTCACCTGTCTGACACAACCCACACTCTGGCAGCCCTGGTAGATTCTGGTGCCGACGCGAACATCATGGACACGGAATTAGCTCATCAGCTAGGTTTAGAGAGCCACTGTTTATCCTCTCCTGTTCCAGCCCGGGCCCTAGATGGTCACATTCTTGGTACAGTCACACATACCACAGCCCCCGTCTCCATGAAAGTGTCTGGTAACCACCAAGAGGAAATTCGTTTCCACCTTCTCCGCTCTCCAGGGCAGCGATTGATACTGGGTTATCCCTGGCTCCGCCTCCATAACCCTCATCTCGACTGGGCCTCCGGAACCATCAAAGAGTGGGGAGATAACTGCCACCTGTCATGTCTGCATGCTGCCTCATTGCCTCCTAGCTCTATGCCACCCAGCGCTGCCCCTGACCTTATTAATGTCCCAGAATGCTACCATAGCCTCCGTCGAGTGTTCAACAAGACTAGAGCCACCTCTCTGCCGCCACACCGTCCCTACGATTGTGCCATTGACCTCCTTGCGGGAACTACGCCACCCAAGGGTCATCTTTACTCACTGTCGCCGCCTGAGAGAAAAGCCATGGAGGATTATATCAGAGACTCTCTGGCAGCTGGAATCATCCGCCCATCTTCCTCTCCTGCTGGTGCCGGCTTCTTCTTCGTGGGAAAGAAAGACGGCTCCCTCCGTCCCTGTATTGATTATCGTGGTCTGAACAATATCACCGTGAAGAACCGGTACCCTCTGCCTCTAATCAACTCTGCTTTTGAGTTACTCCAAGGAGCCACGATCTTTACCAAGTTGGACTTGAGAAACGCCTACCATCTAGTACGCATCCGGGAGGGCGATGAGTGGAAGACGGCCTTCAACACTCACACCGGGCACTATGAGTACCTGGTAATGCCATTTGGTCTTACTAACGCCCCGGCAGTTTTCCAGGCTCTGGTGAACGACGTACTCCGAGATATGCTGAACCAATTCGTCTTCGTCTACCTGGATGACATACTAATATTCTCCAGAACCCTGTCAGAACACACTCGTCATGTTCAGCTGGTCCTCAGTCGTCTCCTAGAAAACTCCCTTTATGTGAAAGCTGAGAAGTGTGAGTTCCATGCGTCATCCGTGTCTTTCTTGGGCTATATTGTGGCCGAAGGGAATATCCAAATGGACCCAGCAAAAGTTTCTGCAGTCACCTCCTGGCCAGTTCCAGTGAACAGAAAGAAATTGCAGCAGTTCCTTGGCTTCGCCAATTTCTATCGGAGATTCATTCGAAACTACAGCACTGTTGCTGCTCCACTCACAGCCCTGACCAGTACCAAACACCCCTTCGCATGGACCCCGGAAGCTGAGAAAGCTTTTAATTTCCTCAAAGCCCGGTTCTCTTCAGCCCCCATCCTCCAAATGCCAGATGTAAATCGGCAGTTTGTAGTTGAGGTGGATGCTTCAGATGTTGGGGTTGGAGCCGTTCTCTCGCAACGCATGGCAGAGAATAACAAGTTGCATCCCTGCGCATTTTTCTCCCGCCGACTTTCACCCGCAGAGTGCAACTATGACGTTGGAAACCGGGAGCTGTTGGCTGTCAAGCTAGCCCTGGAGGAGTGGCGTCAAACGGTGTAAACCGGCCCACCATCAATGAGGCGAGGGAGAGGAGGAGGTGGAGTTGGAGGAACCAATGGGCTTTCATGTACTGGTTTGATCTTTGAAACATGGAAGGTGGGATGCACCTTCATGGACCTCGGCAACTGGGGCCGTCCCTTAGAGGGGGGGTTCTGTCATGGACTCTCTCTCTGTTCCCTGCTCTCTATCCTGTCTAATTTTCCACACCTGTGCTCCCTCATTAACCTGCCAGCTGCAATGCATTCTCTCCCATCAACCTCTGTATATAAACCCCAGTCTTCCAGTCCACCCTTGTCAGAACGTCAGCAAACCAATGCCTGTTACCTGTCTGAACCTTCACGTCTCTGACTCCAACCCGAAGATCCTGAACCTGTTTGACTACGCCTCTGATCTCCAGTCCCGGTAAACTCAACCTGCCTTTCTGTTCTCTGACCAAGATTTTTGCCTATTCCTTAATGGTACTTCTGCCTGGCTTTCACCCCTCCTGCTGTTGTGTGTGTGTGTGTGTGTCCCCCAGGACTTCCAGAATCGTGGCGAGTGAGCTTCATCCATCAACCCCAGACACCAGCTTGACCAGACGCCACTCGGCCACCGGGGAACACACACACACCCACCCCCGTGACACCAACACCCCTGACCTTGGCTTCTCACCAAAGCTAAGCAGGGTCAGGCCCGGTCAGTATCTGGAGGGGAGACCACTCCACACTTTGATCACCAAACCTTGTTTGACTGCCACAACCAAAACCTTCAATAAACTGTGTTAAATCGTGAAGCTTTTGTGGTCCAAATTCTGTCTGGCACCTGACAATAACACTGGGAGTAAAAGGCTAACATAACGTAACAACTTTCCATGAAGTAAGGTTGCAGTTAGCATACTGTAGCATTTAGCAGCTAACAGTATCATAGATCTCCTCAGAGGCTAATTTAGCTTCTGCTATGATCCAGTATGTGTACTGTAAATGTAAGTAGATCTATGAAAACAAACACAGAATTTACAAATGCTATTAGGAAAGTAACAAAGATACAGGCTATGAAATTAAGATTGTTTAAGCTAAAATGAACAATCACATACTATCTATCCACCGAGCTAACTTTGTGTCTTGTCATTACTTACCAAAATCATTATTTAAAACACTGCACATATGTCATAAACCATTAAAGATTTCCATTAAGTTAAGTTTAAATATTTCTTTTCACTGATGCCATAGAAAACAGAATCAAACACACTCATGTCTTGCACTGATTTTCCAGTAGCACCTTGCACATAATAAACAGGATAAATTAAATCTAGCTCTACTAGCAGCATTTCAACATAACATTGATGGAGTATAGGATATTTTCACAATGACTTTAAAATCAGGGGATATTCCATTAATGACATATTGATCCAAATCATGTGAAGTGAAGTGTGGTATCCATGGTAACCAATGTGCTTTTGTTATATCAGTGAAGTTCTCTGGAGGGAAAAGATAGGGATCCATCTGTAATCCAATAAAATTTAGTTTATCAAAATAATGATTCTTGTGAAGACCTTTGAGGTGACCCACCTCCAATGAAAACGGAACGCCGCATATATCTCCACTAAAAACTACAAATGATGTATATTTTCTTAATTTTCCTGTCGGGACTGTATCTCTCTTCATTAGGTGTATTTGCATTTTACAGGAACTTCACGGTATGCGTACGTTTCCAATGACAGGGCCGTTCTGATAGGACCACTTATCAGAACTTTTACAGGAACCAACAGAGTTCCTGCTCCAGGATAGGTACTCCAGAGCGGCCCTGTCGAGTCGCTGAGCAGAAGTTATGCATATTGGTTGTCTAAAATTATGTCATCCAAGCGCAACACGTTTTTCCAGCTCTCTGTTTCGTTCATCTCTGTGGAATTTATCTTTGAGAGCAACTCTTCTTCTTTCAATTTCTGATAAGATTACTGTGTAAAGCAACAGAACAAATGCAACAAACATCCCAACTTCGTCCATGTCCAAGTTAAGAATGTTAACTGATGACTGTTTGTTGACCTCATCAACGGTGTCATCATTTTCTGACTTCGATTAAAAAACAAACAAAAAACATCCTGCATCAGTCATCCCACTGCACAAACTGTTTTTCATTGTAGTGCAGGTTATAAACAGGAAGTTTAGTGATATCTCCATCGCATAACTTTAAAAATTATTAATTTGAGCATTAGCAATACAAGATGGAATTTATTAATAGCAAACGCAGAGGTCAATTAATCTCTGTGGTGCGACAGTGTTTTGCAAAAGTTAAGAACGTTTGCTCTAAACATAAACAAAGCACAAAGGTCAAGATTTTTTAATAAATTTCATCATCCCTATTCCACGTCTAGTCTTGTTGTGATTTCCTCCTCTGCTGCTGTGATTTTTGTTAGTGATGTTTCCATGGCAACTGACGCGATATGATGACACCATGGAAAAGTTCCTATAAGGCCATTTCTATTTGGAGTCACAAGCCTGAGATGACCAGGCTAACTCATGGCCCACCCAAAATGTCCTGGAAGTTCCGATAGTCGTAACAATCCTATTAGCTCTCTGTTTACAATTCGGCACTTCTGCCGTACAGAGAAAAATGGTCATGTGTCATTGTGACATCGATGCAGAACATGAATAGGAGACATATCCAGTGAAAATATCCGGTCGGGGCTTAGAGATAATTTGTTGATCTCTAAACTAATCCCTGTGTTTTCAGCTTGACACGCACGTGATGACGAGTTATGGAATGACAGCAGACATTCAAGTCCTGAAACAGACCAGTAAAACTGATAAAACAGAACAATAACAGACTGAAACGAAGAAGAAAACAGAGCATTCTCAAACCCTGATAAAACACTTTACTTACCAGACTTTTGTGGGTCACAGGAACGACCTCCCCTCCCCCACCACATCACACACCTGTCTCCACCTACTTCACAGTTTTACTATTTATACTAATCACATCATTCACACATCATCTTTGTTTCTTCTGAAGACTCCCTGTCTGTTCCTGCCTGACTTTAGTCACAAAAAGGTGAGTGGTTTGACCTTTGACCTTACTTCTTTCTGCATAGAATATGTTATTTGGAGAAACGATATGCTGTATCAATGTAATAAACCAAATTTACAATACAACATTTTCCTGACTTGTCTCTATTTGCATGTTGGTCTGGACATCCTGCTTTGGTCCAAACCAACATTTATTACATAACTTCATGTATGACTGAACACAGGCCCAGTTTACAGTGGGCATCTTTTTTTTCCTCCAAAAAAATGAAAGGACTAAAATTAGATGAGAAATCAAACCACTTGTTACTTATAAAGTATAACTAACACAAGTTATCTCTTTTGGTATCATGGTATTTGTTCATCATGAATGCACACAGTGTCCGTGTCAACTGTAAACAGACCATCTTTTAAATGTGTGAAGCCAATGGCCCCACCCAATTTCTATCCACAGGTGAATGACAGGTGGTCCATAAAAGCATCATAAGTATAAATTAATGAATTAATGAGTCAGCTGGAAATAATTAGTTTTTGTTCTTTTCTTTTCTTTTTTTTTGTTTTTTTTGTCTGCATTTGTTCTCATTGTTTAACACCACAGAGAGGGTGTCAACATTGTTTGAGATCTATGCATTTTTTTGTCTTGCAGCCAAATATTTTAATATTCAGTGCATGTGTGTGACCATCATCGGTCCTCCCTGAAAGCTGAGCAAACATCCCTTATTAGAACTCTCTATTGCTGCCAGGGAGGGCAGTGCTACACCTCAGTGATGTGTGGGGGAAACAAAGACTGGACAGGACGAACAGGGAAAGAAATTAATAGGTGGTTCTATTGTTCTTTTCTTGTTGACCTGTGTTCACTTGGTTACATACCCAGGGACCTGGTAGAGGTGATTATATCTGGTGTCCTCTATGGGTCCAAATCCTCCAGAGACCTGGAAATTAATTTTTTGTCCACTGTAGGGGACATGAGTCTGAGACTTTTAAATCAAACATCATTTTGGAGAAGCTCTGTCAACCCTACTTTTCCTAACAGAGGATATCCTCAGCTTTGTTGTGATACCCTAGTTGTGGGGTTTTGTCCAACATAGCATATGCACTGTCTTTTCAAATTTGAGGGTATTTAAAAATTCTCATGTTATGAACCCAAGACCAGTAGATGGCTTTTTTTTGGTAGATATCTGTTTCTGTTTCTGGAAGGCATGGTGGTACAGTGGTTAGCATTCATGCTACACAGCAAGAAGGACCTTGGTTCGATTCTAACGCCAGACCTTTCTGTGTGGAGTTGTCATTTTCTCCCTGTGTCTGTGTGGGTTTTCTCCAGTTTCCCCCCACCATCCAAACACATGCCCTGATAGGTTAATTGGTTACCTTGCCTTCACCCATTGTAGCTAGAATAGAACCCAGAGTGACACCCATGAACCTAATGAGGATAATGTGGGTTCAGAAGATGAATGAATGTTTCGCTTTCCAAAAATTCACTCGTCATCTGAACCCACTTTATCCTCACTAGGGTCACAGGGGTCACTGGGGGCCTAATCCAGCTACAATGGGTAAAGGTGGGGTACACCCTGTATAAGTCTCCAGTTCATCTCAGGGCTGAACATATATAGACAAATTTATATATATATATATATATTTATATATATATATATATAGATTTTAACCAGGGTCCTTCTTGCTGTGAGGCACGAGTGCGAACCACTGCACCACCGTGCCACCCTGTTCCCAAAAACATTTTTCTTATAATTTAATGTCTTTATGTTGACTCTAATTTCTTTTTTTATTTCTCAATGTTCTTTGTGGTGGACATTGTTTAAAATAGTATCCATATATATATATATATATATATATATATATATATATATATATATATATATATATATATATATATATATATATATATATATATATATTATTTTTTTAATCCATTAAAAAAATCATTCAGTATCAAAAAGATCACAATGTCAAGAGACAAGAGACATTCGATTAATAATAAATAAATGTGTTTGAAAAAATAAACATTGCAACATGATACTTTCAACGATAATACTTTAATTATCATTAAACAATAATAAAAAACAATTTTTTTTTCCCTCTGGGTCTCAGGAGGATATCTGGTGTCTTTTGTTTCATGGGTCCATGTCTAGTCTCTTCTTCAGCAAAAAAAAAAAAATTCCTCCAAAAAATTAAAGGATTAAAATTGGATGACAAGTCAAATCCCAACAAAAATGCCTGAGAACTTCTGCCAGACTTTTCAAATGTATCAAATAAAATGTAATTTTATTTATATACTACCAAATCATAATAGAAGTTACCTCTTTTGGTGTCATGGTGTTCGTTCACCATGAACGCACACTGTTGTGTAAACTGTGAACGGACCATCTTGCAAATGTGTGAAGCCAATGGTCCCACCCAAATGTTAACAATGGCTGAATGAAAGATATTATGTAAAATTATCAGAAGTATGAAGCCCACTGTGACTACCTGAGTTCAAACAACTATGGCTAAGTCTACACAGCAATGCTACAAGGTTTAGTAAAAAAAAAAAAAAAAAATCATGTCCACACTGGGAACGGATCAGTAAAATATCATATAAACATGGCAATGAAACACTTTCTGAAAACAATACAATACATATGCCACACCTCTATGTGTGATGTAAGACGGTCCCACCAGTTACACCAGAACAATGGAAAAAGTCTCTGCCGCTCGTCTTGTTTGATTAACATCATTTGATTTTCCCTCAATAACACCAGTAAACATAGCCATGACGGCAGCTCTGCTACTACCACTACTCTAGTGTCCACCATGATGGACACTGCTACTACCAATAATCTAGTGTCCACCATGATGGACAGTTTGCTCCACCATGATTGTCACTGTCTTGTTTATGAATGACTTTTGTGCGCAAAACTGCTATTTGTTCTGGTCATGTGGTTGTGATGTAAATGTGATATGTTAACAAATCTGTTTTACTCATCAAGATGGATTTTTCCACTCTGGAACCCATTGTCAAAAAATATCATTTTGGAGTACCCAAAAAACTGGTGCCATGTGGACGCGAAGCCAAAACGATAACAAATGTTATCGGATTCACTTGAAAATGTTGCTGTGTGGGCTAGACCTAAGTTTTTAATCAGGTTGAAAGAATTGTTCTTTGTGTTTTTTTACTTGATGGCCTGTGTTCAGTTGGTTACATGTCCAATCTGGTACCTGTACCAGGTACCAGATTGGACAGACCGTGTCCCTCTGGCTTGTAATGTTGCATCTTTGTCTCAGACCCACTGATCCTAAAGTTCCACTCTTCTTTTTTCCATGCCTTAGGATCCTTGACATCACTACAAAGGATCCTACTTCAGTAAATCCATCTCTTATGAAGTCGTCTTACTAAGTCGTCGTATCTCTAACCATGAATTCAGACAGTTTCCAGTTTGACCAAACCAATCTTCAGTGGCAGACCTGGACCGGCTCCTTCCCAAATGGAGCAGTTTCCATCTACAATAGACAATTCAATCGCACTGAGTATGTTGCTAAATGTGGTCTTGAGGCTGGATTCTACTGCCCTCCATTGGATCAGTACTGCCACTATGCCTACAGAGACAAGGAATATCGGGTTGGATCATTTGACATTCTGGTCAATAAAGACAACTTCGAGTTCCTGGAGTGGAAGCCTCATTCATGTGGTAAAGTGCCAGAGAACGCAGTTAAGACCATTCAAGGCAAGGACACATATGTTGGTAGAGGTAAATATGGTCTTGGGAAAGTCCACGCTGGACACAAAGCCTTCCTTTATCCCCGGAAGGGTAAAGAGTGCTGGTCTAAGCAGTACGAGGTCCTGACCTTCAGCCGTGACATTATCAAGGATGAAATTATTGACGTCAAGTACAAATTTGAAGGGGTCCAGGTCATTCAACATCCTGAGATCATCTCCAAGAATGTAATTGAAAACAAAGCCAACTGTCCAGCAAAGCAAACAACTCAACTGACACAGTCAATCACAGAATCCAACCAATGGCTCACACAAAGTAGCCTAGCAATTGCTACTGGTGCTACCATCACTACAGGACTCCCATCCATTGCCTGCATGACCATCGGAATGAGCATGGAATTGTCTTTCGGCTCAAACCAAAGATCAATTCATACCAAAACCAAATCCAAAACAGTTATTGTGGAGGTCGAAGTTCCACCAATGCACTCGTGCACTGTGAAGATGGAGGCACGAATGTGCAGCGCTGATATCCCCTTCACAGCTCAGCTCAGACGCACCTACCGGAACGGGCAGATCACCTGCACCACCATCACCGGCACCTACAAGGGTGTCCAGGTTGCAGAAGTCTGGAGTCTGGTGGATCCATGTGTCCCTCTAACATGAAACTCATCTAAACTTTGATGATGGTGAATACAAACCACTAACACATCTCAGCCTCAGCTTAAAGGTGGGGTGGGAGATCTTGGAAAAAATGCTCCAGCGATTCAACACAAGTGAGATTTTGAAAATATACACTCCCTCCTCTTCTTCAGACCCCCTCTTGAAAACACACCTTCATGATTCATGAATCCATGAACATGCACGCTGTACCGAGCGGTCATAGAAGTTCATGACAATTCGCCAGAACTCACTACACACAGTGGTTATTTTCATCAATATCTTTCATTTTCTCAGTGAATACAATACCCATAACCGATTAGTATGTTGAAATATTATATAATCATAACGGTATTATCTTACCTATCGAGTAAAAACATGTCCACCTTAGCATCAATTACGAGCCCCCTTTTCTTTTTCAGTTGACACCAGCGCTGTAAAGCCGTAGTGATTACCACCCTTGTCCTGTTCCGTTCTTTTCTCAGCTTCCTCATGGCTGTAGCTTTTTCAAACACAGTTTTTACTCTCGTTATGCTGCCGGTTGTCATCTTTTCCACCATAGCTGTTTATGTGAATGCACAGAAGGGGGAGGGAGCAGGGTATGGGGGTGGATTGATATTTTATGGATATATCAGCAGTCAATCAGTGTAAAGATGATCAGTACACTGATTGGCCAGTTTTCCTCTGGTTCCACCCTCTAGACTGGACTAAGAAATTTCGGGATCTATTTTAGTTCGTGCTGTCGGATTGTGAAGAGATTTTCAGGCAATATGGTAAAAAAAAAAAAAATGCTCCAAAGAAAGATCTCCCACCCCACCTTTAATCAACATTAAAAGGTTAATTTTGTTTTACCTTCAGCTTTACATATGGGATAAATGCAGGAAGTAACAGAATGTTTATGTTGTCAGGCAACAATAGCTCCTTGGTTCAGAGTTTGAAAAGACTTTGGCTTAAATTGACTAAACATCAGCATCTTTTTCCAATATCAAACCAACACATTTTAAACTTTCGTGAATTTAAGTGTTTTATGCTTAAGTGTTTTTTTTTAGTCTTAGGAAAATATGCCAAAATGCATCATTCTTCATTTCAGATTTGCAGGTTTATTTTTAGTCACCATTTTGTATTAAAAAAACACAACAGACTTGTTTGTGGTACAACAACTGATAATAGGTTCAGTTCCACTTTGTTCGTCACTGTGGAACTTCTAGGTTCAGGCACAAAACCTGAAGAACTACAAAGAACTACAAAATTTGACTCCTTTACAGCAGGGGTCTCCAAACTATTCCACAAAGGACCGGTGTGGCTGCAGGGTTTTTTTTCAACCAACCAAGAGTTCACAGTTTGACCAATTGACTCTGAAGACTGAATTGATTAATTGAGTCCAGTCAGGTGTGCTGCTGCTTGGTTGGAACAAAAACCTGCAGCCACACTGACCCTTTGGGAATAGTTTGGAGACCCCTGCTTTACAGGATATGTCACTGAAATGTCACATAATTGATGATCACATTCATACACAGTGACCAGAGTTTGGGTTTAAAGCATTTATGCTCATTTTGAAAAAATAAATACAACAAGCTCCAGAGGAATGTTCATTTCCAAAAGGATTTTAAGGACAGTCACCCAAAGGAAGTGAGATCAGGAAATAATGTTGGTGTTGTTTTTATGAGGGTGAACAGACAGAACATGTTTATATTCGGTCTGGTGTCATGGTGGTTGTTTTTTTATGTTTAAATTATCTTAATCATGTATCTGTTATATTAAGATGCTGTAATTTGATTCATATTTCAAAGCATGTTTTAGATATTATTAATAATAATGTGTTAAATACTTTTTTACCACAGAAACTTTCGTCATAGTTTCCACTGAAATAACCCAGAAAAAAACTTTCCCGCAACCACAAACTTTCCTCGTAGGGAGTTTGCAACTTTTTACGTCCCCCAAAATTTTGTGGAGCGGTGCTATACAAGAAGAATGCTGGTTTTGTGTAATGCTTGTTTGTTAGGTGTAATTCTGCTGAAAACCACTTTTCCACGCTCCTTTTGGAATCTGATGGGTCACCCTGAATGACCGACACATGCTCCTTTGACAGTGGTTCATCACCTCCACTGGCTGCATTCACACAAAACAACCAGAGGAACCAGGGACCCAGAAAAAGCCAGTCTGTCTGATGTCAGATGGACTTTAGTGTCACCCACATGGGGCTAAGCCATCCAACATTGCAGCGAATCTGAAGTAGCATTAGCATTAGCATCTATAAGAGAAGATAGTGCCACAGTAGCTGCTGCACAAACTGGAAAAAATGGCGGATCAAACTGGTTCATGTGTTTTTCCCTGCACGTTTTCAGGTCAAGTAATAGTACGAAACCTAGCAGGATGTTACTCTGGTAAAGATAAACACACACAGAGAGCGAGAGGTTCCTTCACGCATTCTGAGCCAATCAGAGACGCCTCGTCACTGCATCGTGGACATGTATGAGGAAGTACCGCTAAACCCGACCTGAAGTCATTTTTATAACATGAAAAAACAGCTGGAAACAAAACAATCCAGAGGTTTTTTTTGATAGAACCAACACAAAGTGTATTGAATAACAATGGAGAACACAGTAATATTAATGAAATAACCATGGAATGATACCTTTAAGCTTCTTCTTACCACCACCTACTGAACTGGGGAATTTATTTACCTGGTAAATAAATTGGTGGGAATAATAGTTACTGGAAATGTTGGTGAAAAGGTATAAATGTGATCATGGTTCTGGGAAAGTGGGAATGAGTTTGAATAAAGACCCAGTGACGACCACCCAGTGTCTGCTTCAGCTGATTTTCTACCTTCCAACTCCTGATTCAATGATTTTACAGATTTTAACAATATTTATTTGTGTTGTTTCAGGGTTACTGTTTAGACCAGGTCTCTGCAACCCTGGTCCAAGAGGGTTACTCTTCTGTATGTTTTAGATGTTTCCCTCTTCCTTCACATCTAGTTCAAGCTCTGCAGAAGACTGACAACAACCATCAGGTGTGCTGGAAGAGGGACATGCAGGATAGCGGCTCTATAGGACCAGGATTGCAGACCCTTGGCAAGACTCTGTTTTTTTTCTCAAATAGTGTCAGGTCTTTGTATTTGACTTGAATTTGTGATTTTCTGACCACTTTTGATTTGCACTCCCAACATTTTAACACCTATATCAACTTTTTATTCCTTACATGACATTGTCACTTTAGGTTTCATTAAGGGTCATTGGGATCATTAAGATAACACACATTAAAAAGTTTTATTTTATTTTAGTGCAAAGAAAAACACACAGAAAAATGAAACATGAGAAAAATATAAGACCTTTGGTGTTTATATAAATATAGAATAACAAATATTATTTACATATTAACCCATAACGACCCAGTGCTACTTCTGTGTCACGTCACAAATTGATTTTTCTTTCTATTTAACCTTTAAGTGATTTATCATAATTTAATCCAATTTTATCCTCTGTATTTAGTAGAAATATAATATTTTGCAATATTTAACTTATAAATCATGTAGATGTTGGTAGAAATTCAGATCAAACTTGATGATCCTTAGGCCAGAAACAGAGAAAACTGAAGAAAAAGTGAGATTTCACAAAAATTTTATCACTATCTCATCTTGAAACAAGTGTATTTTTTCTCTGTATCTGCCCAGGTTCATTTCCATGAAATGTTGTACATTGTACACATTTATTCACACCATTCATTCTGTATATTTTCCATTAAGGGAATGAGCTAATGTCTTTTTTTATGTTGTTTGTAATGAAACAAACAGAGGCAGAAACTTGGAGACAAAGGAGGAGATAAAGATAAACAAACACAAACATAGAAGCTGCTATTTTATTTATTCCTACTTGAATAAAAGCAGAGAAACTAGATCAGATCAGTTCACCAAGAAAAAAACCCTCTAAAACCCTTTGTTCATTAGTATTAAAGCAACTTGTTGAATTATGTTTTATTTCCAACTCTCATTTACTGTTGAATTCTTCACTGATTTAGTTTGTTTGATCCTAAACCTTTATATTTAACTAAACATTCCTGGTGTTTTCATTAACTTTGATAATAAATAATCAGACATAAATGGTGCAGAGAATCTATAGTAAAATAATTAACTGACATTAGTTGAAACATATCGTTTAATATCCTCCCAGGTTCCAAAATCACAGCCAACCTTCACTTCTCAGTCAGAGCGTTGCTACCCTCTGCTGTTTAGATGCTGTAAATACAAATCTGATCCAAATCTGCACAAAAAACTGTGGCCACGTCTCCACGATGAATGAAAACTCTTCCAAAGTACATTAGGAGTCTGTTTCAATAAGCAGAAGTAATGACAACTGTGAGTCTGTTGACCCTAAAATGAGTGTTTGGTGTCAAAGAGGGAGGTAACTCACCCCAGACAGAGGGGTAACTCTGGCCTGTTTTAACATGACAGGTGACGTATACACTAGACCAGTTACCATAGCAACAGACTCTGTAAATATAACCTGTTCAGGAGCAGGTTTTGTCAGTGACACCCTGAGTTCCTCTGTGACTCCGCCCACTTTCAGACACATGGAGTTTCATTTCCTCATTCATTCAGTCAGTAGGAGAGTTGTAATGTAACTTCTGTAATTCTGTTATTACCTCTGTGAAGGAGGTTATGTTTTACCTCATGTTTGTTTGTCTGTTTGTTTGTCAGCAAAAGGTTATGGAGGGATTTTGATGAAAGTTTCAGAGATGATTGATAATTTGTAAAGGAAGAAGCCATTACATTTTTAGCTATAAAGGTCAAAGGTCAAGGTCACAGTGAAGTTCAACAGCTAAAGCACATAAGTGGTGATATCTCAGAATCCAGACCAGTTAGTATCAGGTGTTTTTTTTTACATTCACGTCGTCTTACCTTTGAACATCAGATGAGAAAACACCGCTAGGCCCCATGACGTCATGGGACGTCAAGCAAATGGTATATTTGCGAAATTTATGACCTTTTCCTTAAAGCAGGCTTATTGACATATTTTGTTAAATCTGATAATATCTTGTGCTTCAAATTTAACATTAGATCAAACAAGTGAAATTTGGTCGTTGTTCGACGTTGGATAACGGTAGAGTGACGTCATACGTGGTTGAATATCTCAAAAACGGGAGGAATGGTTTGAATTGTTTAAACCCTCTAAGCGATAATTAATGGCCGATGAAATAAATCATTAGCGAACATGGAACACTAGTTTACAAATAAGTTAGGAACATTCAGATCCAACCCAAAGGTCTGTGCTCTCAGAGTGCTCTAGTTTGAAATTTGAGGACACAGACAGTGCAGACAGTTTTCACTAACATGTCATTTGAACTACGATATCCATGGATCAAGGTGCAGTATTAAATATAATATATAATATAAAATTAAATATCCATCACTAAATGGTTCTTAAAGGACAACACTGGTTTTTTGCAATTGGGGCCTTAATTATGATGTAATTTGAATTGTTCTACTCACCCACGTTACTTTTTTTAAATTTTCATTCCTCTGGCAGAAATATAAAAAAAACAGCATTCAACAAGAGTTGGTGGGGCAGGAACTTGCAGACAATAAATCAGTTATTTTGTTCAAATCAGTTAATATAGCTAGGCTAAAGCAAAGAGCTAAAGCCTCTTGACTCTGCGCTCGCAGAGATGATGTCACTTGTGTGTCTTGGTTTACATTATTTATTTATTTTAATTCATGCCAGGTATTTCAAAGTAGAAATGAGACTGTAGAGGAATTAGAACTACTGTATCACAATGGACACGTTAACTGATTTGAACAAAGTAACTGATTTAGCCTCTGCAAGTCGCTGCCCCGTCAAATGTCGTTGTATTCTGTTTTGTGAATATTTCTTTCAGAGGAATCAAAATTTAAAATAAAAAAAAACATGGGTAAGTAGAACAATTCCAATCACATCATCATTAAGGCTCCAATTGCAAATAAACAGCGTTGTCCTTTAAGGCCAATTTATGATCAGAAGCAAAGTCATTTACGAAGTGTCGCAAATACGTCTCACAAATTGTAACCCCTTTCGCGTAGACATTGAATGCACCTCCCAAAAAGTGTAACCACCACAGACAGTGTCGCAGATAGTGCCACAGAGAAGACAAGAAAAGAGGCCTCTGATTGGTCCATTCTACGTCCACTCTAAACATACTTCTGCTTCCCTATTTTCTCCAGTTTCTTCCCACAAAATATTCAAAGGACGTGCAGACGAGGCATGTGACATAATTATTAAATATTCAAATTTTCGTGACACGCTCAAATGTAGAATACTAATTTCGGATACTGCATTACTTGTATTGCTTTTCATTTGGAAAGAATCCTTTACGGTAGCGAACACGTGCAAACACACTGCTTCGAAAAAATGCTGCAAACACAAGAAAGATGCACAATCAAAAACACAAAGACATAAAAGAAATACAACAGAAGGGTCCTGCACACACGCCTCTACCAGGAGCATGTAGACATGTTAATTTGTTAAATAAAAACCTGACGTAGATTCATGTAACTATTGTTATTAAATCTGTCCGACATTGTAGCTGAAATCAGCTGTTTCACCCAATTCAACAGTTAAATGAAATATAGCGTTAGCTGCAGTTATTGCAAATTCCAAATTAAAAGGCTGACTTGTTTCATGCAGGAGATGAATTGTTCAGGTAAGTTGTTGATATTGTGTGATTTGTAATTTTCTTGTTTATTCAGTAAATGTTTGGTCACCTCTTTTACCCATTGCGTGTGTTTGGAGGTGGGGGTGCACATCAGCGGTGGGGGAGCTGTGGAAACATGTTCATCATTGTCTTCTACTTAAAAAGTGTTTTTTTTTTTTGTTTTAAATTTGACTGGTTTTAAACTAATCCCTATATTTTCAGGTCAACATGCATGTGATAGTGAGTTATGGAATCACAACAGACACCATCTGCATACAGCTCCTAAAACAGAGCAGTAAAACTGACAAAAGACTGAAGTTAAGAGGAGAAAACATACAAAATGTATAAAGTGTATAAATGCTGAAGCTGAACACGATGTTTTTCACCTGAAGGAAGTTCACACCTTGAAAATACTTCCTCATAGTGTTCTTCAGTTAGCATTCCTATACGCTGTTAAACCACTTTACCTGCCAGACTTTACCTCCTGACCCCCCCCCCCCCCACACACACACACACACACACACACACACACACACACACACCACATCATCTTGGTTTTCACTTTAGACTCCCTGCATGTTCTTCTGCTTGGTCTGTTCCTGCCTTCAGTAACAAAAGGGTGAGTGGCTTGACCTTTGACCTCACTTCTCTTTACACAATGCATATCACTTGGAGAAACTTGAAAGACAAACATTAAAACAAATTCTGTGACAGGTTGGGTGCATATCTGATGTCTTCTGTTCGATGGGTCCATATCCAATAGTGATGTCCTGATCTGATCATGTGATTGGAAATTGTGGCCAATCAAATGATTTCAGACTTGATCGAGATCAATTATTACGGCCTGATCAGCGATTGTGAATAATACATATATTTAAATCCCTGGCTGTCACTAACGTCTATAGATGTGAATTGTGTTTTTCAATGGGAGGGGCTGAGGGGCGATCTGGTCCATGAAAATCAGGTGTTTAAAAATGTAGTGAACTAATAAACAATATACAAATAAATGAAGAGCTTGGTTCTAAAATACTAATACAAAAATCACTTTTATTATTTAGAGGAATGTGTTAAATGCAATTCAATGGTATCATCTTTTAAACGTTATTAACCAAACTATTAAACTTTAAAAACATAACATTTCAAATCCTGAAATAACTGGAAATAATGTATTTTTTTAATAAAAATGCTACTTATCTGATCCTGTTTTAATAGATACTTACCAAGGTTTTTTTTTTTTGTTTGTTTTTTTAATTGCAGGTGTGTGTGGAACAGGTTTATGGAGATCCTGCAGTTTCAAATTAACAGGTTAGGCTACAATATTTCCATCATTGCTACTTCATAGGAAAAATGTACAAGCTGATTTACTAACAGTGTGCACTAACGACTGTGTCTTTCAAAGGTTCAAAATAACACGTCTGCATCTAATTATAATGTTCGGGACAATGAATATTTAATTGGGAGTGTTCATATGCAATTATGCGAATGATGGGAGAAGAAAATATACATTTACAAACAATTTTACAGACATTGTAAAATTCCAAACTTCACTAATTATGTACAAAGTAAAAAATAACTGTCTACAACAAAATATACAAAACCTGTTTAATAAAAAACAAGGAGGGTTATTATATAAACACAAATTAAAAGTAAATAAAATCCATACAAACAAGAAAATATTTTGTATTTCATTCTGTGGGGTCAGATTGTGGAACAGTATGGGTGAGGAACTAAAACAATGTCCAAACATAATGCAATTTAAAACAAAATATAAAGAATATGTTTGACAGGATACAGGGATGAAATGTAGAGGAAAAGACATGAGGTGTAAGAATGTGTTATTAATTTTTATTTTTTATTTAACCAGTATGTTCATATTCATTATTCAAATGTATTATTATTAATATTATTAAACCTTTATGTAGTAGCAGTACTAGTAGTAACTTGGGGAAGTGAATGTTTAAAAACTAGTACAATAGAAGGAGTGGGATTAGATCAGTTTTGACTTCTTCCCACTCCTTTTTGAACAGGTTATTGCATTTATTACTGTTTTTATTTTTTTTATTTATTTTTTTTGTTTTGTTCAAAATAAACTTCTATAATATGTATGAATTTAACACAGACTGATTTAACAAACAAAACAAGCAATTTTGCTAATAGAAACTGTGTGTATATTTAACACATCTCAAAAGGAGGAAATGGTTTGGATGCATAAATGTGCACATGACTGGTTATTGTTCAAGAAGGAGACATAGAAACAATAAAACAAGATACAGAGAACAGATTCATCACCTTTGTGTGAATATTTCTGGAGTGATTGGAAATAATTATTGAGACATATGCCCCCGCCCCTTAAAGATCCTGTTCATCTTCAGTGTTTATACACACTGAAGATGAACAGCATTTTAATTACCTGAAGGAAGTTTCATGTGAGAGAACACACCTTGAAAATACCTTCTCATTGTGTCGTCTTCAGTTAGCATTCCTATACGTTGTTAAACCACTTTAGCTGCCAGACTTTACCTCCTAACACCCCCACCACACACACACACACACACACACACACACTCTAAAATGAAAACATGTTGGTGTGATTGACAGTCAGCAGGTTGTACTTCACAGAAAATTCCTGTCCTTTCTAGCAGCAGCGTCCTGTACCCGTGCATGATGTTGTTTGGCTTTTTCCATTGTCATTAAATGAAGGATGGCCTCGTCCTGCTCAACCTTGTTATGTTTTTCATGAAGGTGATTGAAAGTGAGGACAATATCAGCTGGGGTCACTTTATTAACATGGTCAGACACACATTGACATGCTTCATGTGTGCATACAGCCTGTGGGAATTTACTAGGGTGACCATTCATCTGGACAGACGGCTCTACAACTGGACTGTCCAGATGTCCAGACGTGTCCTCACTTTGTCCAGTTTGTCCTTAGGTCCTTAGGACAAAATGTAAAAAGGCGTCCAGACAGTCCAGTTTTAGAGCCGTCTGTTTGGATGAAATCCAGATGAATGGTTAGATTTTATGGATAGGCTTCCATCAAAATAGTTTATTATTACCTCTGGTTATGTTTGTTTGTCTGTCTGCTTGTCTGTTTGTCAGCAAGATAAAGAAAAAAGTTAAGGATGGATTTTGATTAAACTTTTAGAGATGATTGATAATGCAACAAGGAAGAAACCATTATATTTTGAGCTATAAAGGTCAAAGGTCAATGTCACAGTGAAGGTCAACAGCTAAAGTACATGAGTGGTGACATCTCAGAATCCAGACCAGTTAGTATCACACAGTTTTTTGCATTTACTTCAACTTACCTTCAGTCATCAGATGAGATAACACTAATGGTATATTTGCAAAATGTATTAACTTTACCTTTAAGCAAGTTATTGATATTTTGTTAAATCCGACAATATCTTGTGCTTCATATTTAACATTAGATCTAACATGTGACATGTGGTCGTTGTGCGACGTCACACAACGTTAGTGACGTCATACGTGGTTGAATATTGAAATGGTCACATCTCAAAAACGAGACAGAGGATTTCTTTGAATTTTTTTAAACCCTGTAACGCGGGCATCACGTATTGGCGGACTCCGGTCCAGACCCGGACCGCGAAATGGTTCTGTCCAAACTCTGACCACTCGCGAAATAAGTAGTCTTTTCCCCACAGAGCTGTTTTGAGCGCATATAAAAATTTGCCGCGGGCACTGCTACTACAGTCAATACGGTAAACTAGTGTCAGTAGCCAAGGACACACTGTCACTGTTGCCAACATGGCGCATTTGTCGCTCTATTTAATGCTTTTTCAGGACTGTGACTCAGTGGCAGAAAAGCCTGATCAGGACATCTCTAATATCAAGTATCATCTGTTCTTTTTATGGTCCACAGGTGTCTCCTGTCTTCTTCTTACAACAGTTGACCCTAAAGCTCTGCTCTTCTCTTTTTTTTACCCATGTCTTAGGATTCTTGATGTTACTCCAAAGGATCCTTCATCAGTAAATCCATCTCTTGTGAACAAATTTACTCCATCTTCATATTTCCAACCATGGCCTCAGACAGTTTCCAGTTTGACCAAACCAGTCTTGAATGGCAGACCTGGACCAGCTTCATCCCAAAAGGAGCAGTTTCCATCTACAATGATAAAAGCAAACGCATTGAGTACGTTGCTAAACGTGGTCTTCAGACTGGATTCTACTGCCCCTCCTTGGATCCTTTCTGCCATTATGCTGCTGAAAAAAAGGAGCATCTAGCTGCAACATTTGACATCCTGGTTAATAAAGACAACTTTGAGGTCCTGGAGTGGAAGCGTGATTCACATGGTAAAGTGCCAGAGAATGCAGTTAGGACCATTCAAGGAGAGGACACATATGTTGGTAGAGCTAAATATGGTCTCGGGGAAGTCCGTGCTGTACACAAAGCCTTCTATTACCCCTGGAAAGGTAAAGAGCATAGGTACAAGAAGTACGAGGTCCTGACCTTCAGCCGTGACATTATCAAGGATGAAATTGTTGACGTCAAGTACAAACTTGATGTTGTAAAGATCACTCAACATCCTCCTGAGATCATCTCCAGGAACATAATTGTAAACAAAAACAGTCGTCCAGCAACGCAAATGACTGAACTGAAACAGTCAATCACAGAATCCAATTCATGGAGCACAGACAGTAAGCTAGCAATAACTACCAGTGCTACCATGACTGCAGGAATCCCAAACATTGGCTCCATACAGACTGGTTTCAGCACAGAGTCATCTTTTGGCTTCAACAAAGGGTCAACTCAAACCAAATCCATGGAAGTTTCCAGGTCAATCAAGGTAGATGTTCCAGCAAAGCACTCATGCACTGTGAGAATGGAGGCACGAATGCTCAGCGCTGATATCGCTTTCACAGCTCAGCTCAGACGCACCTACCAGAATGGGAAGACCACCTGCACCACCATCACTGGTACCTACAAGGGTGTCCGGGTTGCAGAAGTCCAGAGTGTGGTAGAACCATGTGTCCCTCTAAAATGAAACTCATCTAAGCTTTGATGATGACGAATACAAACCTTCAACACAAACACATCTCAGCCTCACCTTAACATTAAAGGGTTCATTTTATTTGGATTTTAGTTTACAGATGGAATAAATGTAGGAAGTAACAAAACGTTTGTCTTTTGGCAGTGAGAGCTCAGGTTTTTGAAAATACTTTGACTTGAATTGAATAAAAAGAAGCATTTTTTTTCCCAATATTATACAGACATTTAAGTGCCTTGGTGCCATCAATCACCATTTTGTATTATACCAACAACTGAATATAGGTTCAGTTCCACTTTGGTCGTCACTGTGGAACTTCTGGGTTCAGGAACAAAACTGGAAGAACTACAAAGAACTACAAAATTTGACTGGACCAATGTCTTTCCTTAATAGTCAATAGAGTAGTTTTTGTTCTGGATAATAGACAACCTGGAGTTTCTCTGCACATCCACTCTGTCATCCAGGATGTTGATAAAATAATTTTAAATGTCTGATGTAACTTCATAAGGTTATTGAATCCACTATCCTAGGGTTATAGGTTCTAACCATCACATTATGTTTCCTTCACTAGAACAAAGACATGAAGGTATCACACACAACCATCCAGACACTAAAGAGGTCTCCATGGTTACAGACTCAGAAAGGTCACATGACTCAGAAGGAAGTATCAGGAGGCTCATTTGGCTTTTGCTAAAACTGTTTTAACCCAGATCCAAGCTTTTAGTCGTGGCCATATGGATGTTGACTGTGTCTGGAGGAAACAAGGAGAAGCATCTAAACTGAAGAACACTGTCCCAACCATCAAGCATGGTGGTGCTAGCTTAATGCTAGGGAGTTGTTTTTCTGCTAGTGGTATTGAGAACCTCATCCAGAAAAAGAAAATTATATCAACGTCCTGGATGACAACATGAAAGTGTCTGCAGAGAAACTCCAGTTTTGTCCTGATTGGACGTCCCAGAAGGACACTAACCCCAAGTAGAACCACCAAGGTAGTGCAGTAGTGGTTCAAGAACATGACCCAGTCTAAGTCCTGAACTAAACCATCTAGAGAACCTGTAGAGGAGCGTTCAGACCAGAGTGATAGTAGGAGATCATCCAAACGATCCCAGGAAGACTGGACCAGAACCTCACAGGAGACAGCAGACAGACTGTGGACACTTAGAGGAACCATTATCCAGAACAAAAACTACTCTATTGACTATTAAGAAAAGACATTGGATTGAGTGAACTTAGGGTAAGAATAATTTGGAACATAGTGCTTTTTTGGAAATCCACTAAAAAAATACTACTGAAATATTTTTTCTCCAAATATTTGTTGTTTTTCCTTCACTTGTGTTTCACACACAGGTCACAAAAACAGAAAATCTAAGGGGTATGAATAATTTTGAGGATACCTGTTCATATAGTTTGAATGTTTGCTTGTCATGATTTAAAATATAGAGGAACTGAGATCAGGAAATAATGTTGGTGGTGGTTTTATGAGGGTAGAACATGTTTATGTTCAGTCTGGTGTCATAGTGGTTGTTTTTTATGTTTAAAATTATCCTAATCATGTATCTGTTATGTCAAGATGCTATAATATTTCAAGGCATGTTTTACATAATTTTTTTTTTAGTTAAATACTTTTTCAACACAGAAACTTTCATCAGTTCCATAGTTTCTGCCAAAATAAGCCAGAAAAAAATCGTACCCTTAACTAAGCCTTTTCTTTGTAGGGGGATTACGACTTTTCAGATCACCCAGAATTTTGGGGTGGGGCTGTCTGAGAGGAACGCTGATGTTGTGGAATGCTCGTTTGGCCTTTAGCTTCTTCTTTCCACCACCTACTGGACTGGAGAATGTATTTACCTGGTAAATTAATTCCTGGTAATAAAAGTTCCTGGAAATGTTGGTGAAAAAGGGACAAATGTTATTATGGTTCTGGGAAATTGGGAATAAGTTTGAATAAAGACCCAGTGACGACCACCCAGTGTCTGCTTCAGCTGATTTTCTACCTTCCAGCTCCTGATTCAATTATTTTACAGATTTAACAACATTAGAGTGAGTTCTTTCAGGGTTACTGTTTGTTTTTTTCTCAAATACTGTCAGGTCATTGTATTTGACTTGTATTCGTGTTTTTCTGATCACTTTTGACTCCCAACATTTTAACACATTTCTCCACTTTTTATTTCTTACATGACATTGGCACTTTAGGTTTAATGTATTTCATGAGATCATTAAGATAAGATACATTATGATTACATAAATTAAGAAGTCTATTTATCCAACCATGGGAAAATTTTTATATTAACAGCAGCCACATAAAACAAGCAAATGCAGAGAAATACACAGAAATATAAAATATATAAGAAAAATAAGACATTTGGTATTTATAAAAATGTAAATATAAAACTACAATTTAATAGTATTTAGATATTAATTCATACAGATGCTATTTCTATTTAACCTATAAGTGATTTATCATCATTTATTACAATTATGTTGCAATTTTAAGCCAGAACTTCAGCGGAAGAACCCAAACAACAACAACAAGAGATGAAGATATAGGTAGAAAGGGTGTTGAATGGAACAAAGTGTAATTTGGGCAAAGCAAAAGGTAGTTCTGTAAAACAGGGGAAACCAGAAGGGCAAGGTGAGATACAAAATAAACATTGCATGCACAAACGTTGCTGGTAACATCTCAAACGTAATGTTACAAACGGACAAAGAACAGGAGAATAGAGAGGGTTTAAATCCACAGAAAAAACAAGGGATCCATGAAACACAACTGTGATGAGCAGCTGAAACGATCAGGGAGAACAGGAAGTAAAGACAGCAGACAAGACACAAGAGAAGAAACTGCAAAATAAAACAAGAAATGACAGACAGAGAAAAACAAGATGAGTACAGGATACAGACAGAAAAAGTTTGGTGTGTTTATTTATGAATCATGTAAATGACATTTATGAAAATTCAGATCAAGTTTAAATCATTATACCAGGAGCAGAGAAAACTGACGAACAAGTGAGAATTCAGTCAAATAAAATTCTATCTGAACGTCAACAAGTGTGTCCATCCAATGGCATTAATCTAATTATATGAGTTTTACTGGTGAATCAATGTTGTAGAAGATGACTGTGTTTCTATGGAGACTCTGATCGTCCAAATGGGTCATATCTGACGACCATGACAAAACAAAAAAACTGTATTTTACTCTTATTATTAAAAGGTAATATTGTTAAACACCTTAAATCAGTAGATGCTTTTGTTTTTTCACAACTGTTTGGGTCTTTATGGGATAAAAAAAAAAAGTTGACAAAGAAAAATCCATTTGAGAACTGACACAAAACTGACACTGGGCCCTTATGGGTGAACATTGTTGATGCACATGTATTCTGGGGGGACACAGCCTTTTCTGTCGCTGCCACAAACCTTTGGAACTCACTCCCACGAACCATCCATCATTGCTCCAACCTCAACACATTTAAATCGCTTTTAAAAAATAATTTATTCACGATTGCTTTTAATGTTTGTTTTTCATTGTTGTTGGACTTGTGTTGTTATGTTTTTACTGCAGGTAAAGACTCTTTGGTGCCATGAAAAGTACTATACATATAAAATATATTATTATTAAATTTAGTTTTATATTGTGGGGGTTGTCCATGATGGATGTCAACAATATTAACAACATTAGTGACAGAGGGTCCGAGTTAGCATTAGTGGGCAACATTAGTGGGTTAGCATTAGTGGGTTAGCATTAGTGGGTTAGCATTAGTGGACAGCCTAAGACAGAGGGTCAGTGTTAGCATTAGTGGGTTAGCATTGGTGGGCAGGCTAAGACAGAGGGTCAAGAGCAGCATTAGTAGGTTAGCATTAGTGGACAGCCTAAGACAGAGGGTCAGCATTTGCATTAGTGGGTAAGCAGTAGTGGACAGCCTAAGAAAGGGGTCAGGATTACCATTAGTAGATAAGCATTAATGGACATCTTAAGACAAAGGATAAGGGTTAGCATTAGTGGGTTAGCATTAGTGGACAGCCTAAAACAGAGGGTCAGGGGTAGCATTAGTGGGTTAGCATTAGTGGACAGTCTAAAACAGAGGGTCAGGGATAGCATTTGTAGGTTAGCATTAGTGGACAGCCTAAGAAAGAGGGTCAGTGTTAGCATTAGTGAGTTAGCATTAGTGGACAGGCTAAGACAGAGGGTCAAGAGTAGCATTAGTGGACAGCCTAAGACAGAGGGTCAAGAGCAGCATTAGTAGGTTAGCATTAGTGGACAGCCTAAGACAGAGCGTCAAGAGCAGCATTAGTAGGTTAGCATTAGTGGACAGCCTAAAACAGAGGGTCAGGGGTAGCATTAGTGGGTTAGCATTAGTGGACAGTCTAAAACAGAGGGTCAGGGATAGCATTTGTAGGTTAGCATTAGTGGACAGCCTAAGAAAGAGGGTCAGTGTTAGCATTAGTGAGTTAGCATTAGTGGACAGGCTAAGACAGAGGGTCAAGAGTAGCATTAGTGGACAGCCTAAGACAGAGGGTCAAGAGCAGCATTAGTAGGTTAGCATTAGTGGACAGCCTAAGACAGAGGGTCAAGAGCAGCATTAGTAGGTTAGCATTAGTGGACAGCCTAAGACAGAGGGTCAAGAGTAGCATTAGTAGGTTAGCATTAGTGGACAGTCTAAGACAGGGGGTAATGGTTAGCATTAGTGGGAAGCCTAGGACAGAGGATCAGGGGTAGCATTAGTAGGGTAGCATTAGTGGACAGCCTAAAACAGAGGTTCAGCATTAGCATTAGTGGGTTAGCATTAGTGGACAGCCTAAGAGAGAGGGTCAGCGTTAGCATTAGTGGGTTAGCATTAGTGGGTTAGCATTAGTGGACAGCCTAAGACAGAGGATCAGGGGTAGCATTCGTAGGGTAGCATTAGTGGACAGCCTAAAACAGAGGGTCAGGGGTAGCATTAGTGGGTTAGCATTAGTGGACAGCCTCAGACAGAGGGTCAAGAGTAGCATTAGAAGGTTAGCATTAATGGACAGCCTAAGACAGAGGGTCAGTGTTAGCATTAGCGGGTTAGCATTAGTGGATAGCCTCAGACAGAGGGTCAGCGTTAGCATTAGTGGGTTAGTATTAGTGGACAGCCTAAGACAGAGGGTCAAGAGTAGCATTAGTAGGTTAGCATTAGTGGACAGCCTAAGATAGAGGGTCAAGAGTAGCATTAGTAGGTTAGCATTAATGGACAGCCTAAGACAGAGGGTCAGCGTTAGCATTAGTGGGTTAGCATTAGTGGACAGCCTCAGATAGAGGGTCAGCGTTAGCATTAGTGGGTTAGTATTAGTGGACAGCCTAAGACAGAGGGTCAAGAGTAGCATTAGAAGGTTAGCATTAATGGACAGCCTAAGACAGAGGGTCAGTGTTAGCATTAGTGGGTTAGCATTAGTGGATAGCCTCAGACAGAGGGTCAGCGTTAGCATTAGTGGGTTAGTATTAGTGGACAGCCTAAGACCGAGGGTCAGGGGTAGCATTAGAAGGTTAGCATTAGTGGACAGCCTAAGACAGAGGGTCAAGAGTAGCATTAGTAGGTTAGCATTAATGGACAGCCTAAGACAGAGGGTCAGCGTTAGCATTAGTGGGTTAGCATTAGTGGGTTAGCATTAGTGGACAGCCTAAGACAGAGGGTCAGTGTTAGAATTAGTGGGTTAGCATTAGTGGACAGCCTAAGACAGAGGGTCAAGAGTAGCATTAGTAGGTTAGCATTAATGGACAGCCTAAGACAGAGGGTCAGCGTTAGCATTAGTGGGTTAGCATTAGTGGACAGCCTAAAACAGAGGGTTAGGGGTAGCATTCGTAGGGTAGCATGAGTGGACAGCCTAAAACAGAGGGTCAGGGGTAGCATTAGTGGGTTAGCATTAGTGGACAGCCTCAGACAGAGGGTCAAGAGTAGCATTAGAAGGTTAGCATTAATGGACAGCCTAAGAAAGAGGGTCAGTGTTAGCATTAGTGGGTTAGCATTAGTGGATAGCCTCAGACAGAGGGTCAGCGTTAGTATAAGTGGGTTAGTATTAGTGGACAGCCTAAGACCGAGGGTCAGGGGTAGCATTAGTAGGTTAGCATTAGTGGACAGCATAAGATAGAGGGTCAAGAGTAGCATTAGTAGGTTAGCATTAATGGACAGCCTAAGACAGAGGGTCAGCGTTAGCATTAGTGGGTTAGCATTAGTGGACAGCCTCAGACAGAGGGTCAGCGTTAGCATTAGTGGGTTAGCATTAGTGGACAGCCTAAGACAGAGGGTCAAGAGTAGCATTAGAAGGTTAGCATTAGCATTAGTGGGTTAGTATTAGTGGACAGCCTAAGACCGAGGGTCAGGGGTAGCATTAGTAGGTTAGCATTAGTGGACAGCCTAAGACAGAGGGTCAAGAGTAGCATTAGTAGGTTAGCATTAATGGACAGCCTAAGACAGAGGGTCAGCGTTAGCATTAGTGGGTTAGCATTAGTGGGTTAGCATTAGTGGACAGCCTAAGACAGAGGGTCAGTGTTAGAATTAGTGGGTTAGCATTAGTGGACAGCCTAAGACAGAGGGTCAAGAGTAGCATTAGTAGGTTAGCATTAATGGACAGCCTAAGACAGAGGGTCAGCGTTAGCATTAGTGGGTTAGCATTAGTGGACAGCCTAAAACAGAGGGTCAGGGGTAGCATTCGTAGGGTAGCATGAGTGGACAACCTAAAACAGAGGGTCAGCGTTAGCATTAGTGGGTTAGCATTAGTGGGCAGCCTAAGACAAAGTATCAGGGTTAGCATTAGTGGGTTAGTATTAGTGGACAGACTAAGACAGAGGGTTTAAGAGTAGCATTAGTAGGTTAGCATTAGTGGACAGCCTAAGAAAGGGGTCAGGATTAGCATTAGTGAGTTAGCATTAGTGGACAGCCCAAGACAAAAGGTCAGTGTTAGCATTAGTGGGTTAGCATTAGTGGACAGCCTAAGACAGAGGGTCAGGGGTAGCATTAGTAGGGTAGCATTAGTGGACAGCCTCAGACAGAGGGTCAGCGTTAGCATTAGTCCTTCCTCTACTCTCTTCCTCTCTCTGTGCTTGACAACAGCTGAAGTCATTTCCTTGGTAACTCCACAGGAATCTGCAGTTTCCGTTAGGAGGTAGAGAGACAACAGCTGATCCCAGATAGAAACTGTAGAGTCTGGAAAAAGTCCACAAACATGCAGGAAAAGGGAGGAACGCAAACACTGAGAAATGTGCAGTTACACAACTCTTACTAAAGGAAATGACGAGAGAGAGACAGAGAGAGAGAGAGAGGGAGCTGGTGTAACTTGTGGTCACTGAAGGGTCGCCATCTTTGAAGCTTTTTGACCTTATCAGGGTTCAACTCCATCTGATGAAGACGAGACCTGAGTCCAATCAGGAAAGGGTGACAGAGAAAGTGTTGGGTGTGTTCCAGTTGTGAAAAGATCATCCAGGAGAGTTTGACTGATGTTCTGACACATCAGGTAAGTCTGCAGGTCAAAGTACAGAGTGTGTTTAATACCATGTGATCATCAGAGCTGAACAAACTCATCTAACATATGATATAAATTTAAATTCCTCAGTGTGTTGACGTTATTTAACTGTGAAACTGTTTATTTTGAACATGCAAAGAACAAATAAAACAAAAAAACCAAGGCAAAATATGATCAAAACTAAATTAAATTAACAGAATCTATCTTTAAGTACATGCAAGTTGCAGTTTTTCTTATAAATGTATTTACTTCTACCCCTCTGGCGCTTTTACATATTTACTAATATCTTAATGTAAAAATCAAATAATACATTTTCCCAAATTTTAGCACTGAACCAAAACTATTACATAATGCAGCAACTGAATTATACACAATAAAATGATCATAGTACTACAGTCATACAAACAGACTCAGAAATTCAACTATTATATCATTTCAGCATATACAGGATATATTATTTGATAATAATAATAATAATAATAATAATAACAATAATAATAATAATAATAATAATAATAATAATAATAATAATAATAATAATAATAATAATAATAATAATATTGTTTAGCAGCACATTCACTGTAGGACACCATGAATTTAAAAGTCACCAGACAACACTTTAACTGTACAGTCTTTGTGTGAAGAGTTTACAGCAGAAACAGTAGATGTTCTTTTTTTCTTTGAATAAACAAGCCAGCTCCTTGTGATTTTGTCTTTATTCATTCATTTACTGCAGAAATAGTGATGATAGCAACTTCTCCTATTCTGTCTTTTTGGAAATCAAAACTCAACAAGAGATCAGGTGTTCACTGTAATGACTGTGAAAGGATTAATGGAAAAATGTCAGTTTCAACAAAACCTTTTTTTTAATTATTATTAAAGGATTTTGCGCTGGCAAAGTGAACATTAGCACTGATGCTAACTCTGGCATATTTACATGTTTATACAGAATTGACTAATTATTATTTAATTAATAATTGAATAATTAAATGTATAAATATGTTCTTTTAACATGCACTCTCCTGCTTAAATAAACATTCAAACTAGAAAAGCACTCAGAGTCCAGACCTCCACCAAGGCAGACCCCCACCACCACGAAAATGTAATCATTTGTTGACCTCCCCATTACCACCATACCCTGAAAGTTTCATCAAAATCCACCCATAAGTTTTTGAGTTATGTTCTACACAGACAAACAGACCGATAAATGTTGGCCATTTTTCATCATTTTCTTGATTATTTTGTTCTTCGTTGTTTTTCCCTGTTCATTCTTAATTTGACTTAATCTAAAAACTGTATATATTTTTTTCTTTTTGTACAGTGACCCACATCTTGAGGTCAGACTTTTGTAAAGAACTCTGCTCATCACATCTATAAATGGATCTCTTAATTGTTCCTGTTTTGCTTTTTGCCTTCTTGAGCTGTGCCTCAGTCAAACCAACCACGGCCTCAGATTATGTCCAGTTTTATCGCACCAATCTACAATGGCAGACCTGGACTGGCTCTATTCCAAATGGAGCAGTGGCCGTCTACATTACGCATGAGAAACGCTGGGAATACGTTGCCAAATATGGTCACGAGACCGGTTTCTTCTGCCCTACCATGGATCACTACTGTCACTATGCGGCGGGAGGACGTGAGCATCGTAAGAGTTCGTTTGAGATACTGGTAAACAAAGACAATTTTGAGCTCTTGGAGTGGAAGTCTGGTTCATATGGTTCAGTGCCAGAGAACGCGGTCAAGAGCGTCCCAGACTTAGACATATATGTTGCCAAGACAAAATATGGCCTTGGAAAAGTCCACGCTAGGCACGAAGCCTTTTTTCATCCTCATGATGGCAGCGAGCATTGGCACAAGCACTACGATATCCTGACCTTCAGCCGTGACATAATTAAAGAGGAAATCCTTGATCTGGCCTTCCATACTAATGGGGTTCATATCCTCAAGAATCCACCAGAGATCCTCGCCACAACCAGAGTCACAAACAACAATGTTACACCAGCTAAACAAACTTCTACACTGTCGAACACTGTCGAAGAACAGGAAACATGGAGTACCAGCTCTTCTCTAACCATTGGTTTCTCACTTAGCATCACAGCCAAAATCCCGCTATTTGCCTCTACAACAATTGTTTTTTCTTCAGAGAGAACTTTCACAGTTACACAAGGGTCGACTCAGAAGAAAGCAACCACCCACACTGTTTCTATTGAGCACGAGTGTGGCAGGTGGATCACATGTGATCAAATGAGATCACATGACCCAGGCTATAAAGGTCAGAGGTGCACAGGCCCACTTTCTCTTCCTGAGCCGGCCTGTGCACATGGTGTTTCCTGGTGAGCCTGCATTTTAGTTGATTGTTCTTTTGTATATTGTCTTGCCATGTTCACTGATTTTATACTGATTTTATCTTTTTAAAGGGTCTTAACAGCCAATGTATATTGTGAAAAGATGTATTTTTAATCATTGTGCACTGTGTTTTATAGGCCCAGTGCTGATTGCCGTTTGTTTATAGTTGGTTTTGTGTTTATTTTATGGTTTTGCAGTGGGTGCAGGCCCTTTTATTTGTAGCTGTGGGTGACAGGGGTTCACTTTAGGTGTTGACCTTATTTTGCAGTTCTTGGTGGTGGTGGCACATGTATATGGGTGATTTCTGTTATGGAAATGGTTTTTGTGTTTCTTTAATCTTGTGTTTTGTCTACTGATAGCTTGCCCCCCTCACTTCACCTAGAGGCCGCACCACTGCATCTTTATTATTCTTGTTAGTAATTTTGTTAATGTGTACTTTTTTAATAAAAAGCTGCCTTAGGGCTGTTAGACCTACACTGACTGTGTGGCTTTATTAATAAAAGCTCACCTGCACCTTTTAGCCACTACACCAGTGTTACATTTGGCGTTGTCGTCAGGATCAACAGTCAGTGTGTGGTCATATTTTTTTCTCCTTTGCATACATTTTTTGATTAGTTTATGAAAACGGCAATCAGTACAGAAGATTGGAGAGACCTGCACCTCCTGATCTAAAGACAAGCTGAGGAAGGAGTCAATCTTCAGAATTGTTCTTAAAAAGACTTTTATCAAGACATTTCTTTGAAAAATGACAGAATTTGAGGATCAATTACAATTGATCCATAATCAACTGAAGACTTTGCAAGCTGAAAATGACCAATTTAGAAGGTCAATGGGTCAAACCTATGCTGCCTCTAGAGTGGATCGCACAGTGTATATCCCTCGTGAAAGACGGTGTCCCAAATTTTATGGACCGCAAGATTCACCAGATAGTGTCCGTCTTGAAGACTGGATCGAGGAAGTGGAAGCTTGTTTGCAGGGCAGACACTTCTCAGATAAAGAAAAGGCTACTTTCATGGTAGATCATTTGGGAGGCGAACCACGCAATGAGATAAAGCATCGGCAACTCTGTGAAAGGGAGGATCCCCATACAATTGTGAACATTTTAAAAGAGTTGTATAGTGACAAGAAACCTATGGTGGTACTATTAAAGCAGTTTTATGATAGAAAACAGCAGGATTGTGAGTCACTCAGGCAATTCTCCCATGCACTGATGACTTTAATGGACTTTGTGCTTGACAGTGCTCCTGATGCAGTGCCAAATCCACAAACAATGCTTAGGGACCAGTTTGTTGAGTACGTGAAAGATGGCATGCTCCGACGCCACCTTAAGGAAGTGGTAAGACAGGATCCAACAATATCTTTAATAGATATTCGTGAAGAAGCAATTAAATGGTCAGAAAGTGTTGGAGATTTTAACTGTCAATTGTCCTATGGTTGTAATATGGCCAGAAGTGATGTGAGAACTATGCCCCCTATGTACAAGCCAGCCCCATCTGAGCTTGATGTGATCACAGAGCTTCTAAAACAACAGACTCAAATTACTACATTAACTGAACAGCTCCAGTCATTGCAGACCAGCTTAAAGTCAAAACCATCAAATTGGGCGAAAGATAAAAAATGTCTTCGTTGTAATAAAATTGGTCACATTGCTCGTTACTGTAGACAGTTACTGCCTAGTGACACACGGCAACAACAAACCATTCACTCTATTCAAACTGAGGACTCGGAAAACTAGCACCTTCTGTTGTTTTGAGCCAGACCTCAGAGGGAGCTGATATTGGCTCTACACCAGTTTCTCCTGAACTCTTACAGCAACTGGTGGGTAAATGTACTGTTGTGGATTTACTGGTGAATGGTGTAAATGTACCATCACTACTGGACACGGGTTCAAATGTGACTACAATTACGCACAGTTTCTTTGCTGCCCATTTTGACCCCAGTAAGCATACCATTAATAATTGTAGGTGGCTTAACCTGACTGCTGCCAATGGACTTTCTATCCCTTACCATGGCTATGTAGAGGTGGATGTGACTGTTCTGGGAAGGACTTTACCAGCTTGTGGAGTGCTTGTTGTCGAGGACCTACAAGGGCCGACTGCCTTTTCAAAACAAAAGCAGCTCATACCTGGACTCCTGGGCATGAATGTTATTCTTCAACTCTATAACAGTCTCTATAGGGAACACGGTTCTGCAATGTTCAGGGTTCCCGAAGTGGCCCAAGCAGCTCCAGGCTGGAGAGAAGCTCTGCAGCAGTGCCACCTGATGGAGACTGGAGACGGTATTGCTGGTCAACTACGAGTACAATCTTCTGGGCCACTGCTGATCCCTGCAGGCACAACTGTTAATGTCCCAGCTACTGGTCCAAAAGGTAACAAGCACTGTAAACAGACACTACTCTTAGAACAGGATCATAGCACTAACCACGTTCCTGCAGGTCTGTTGATCTCAACATCGCTGGTCTCCTGTGATAATGGACTGGCCCATGTTCCTGTGTCTAATGTCAGCAGGGAGGCGGTCTATCTTCAGCCCAAAGTTTCTTTAGGCTTACTGCACACAGTGGATCTTGTAGATTGTAATGCATCTTCTGTTCTGTTCACAGAAGCAACTAACAATCATGGCCAAGTAACGGTGACATGCTCTCAGGTTGCAGTCGACAATGAGCCCCCCCTTAATTTAGATGCTGTAGACCTGTCCAAATTGACCCCTGCAGACCAAAATGCTGTAGAACAACTGCTCACAAAATATTCAAATGTGTTTTCCAGAAATGATATAGATTTGGGTTGCACATCACTTATTGAACATCGCATCCCATTAGTCGATGATGTACCTACCAAGCAACGCTACAGACGTATTCCTCCTTCTCAATTTGAGCTAGTAAAGGCCCATATTAGGCAGTTGCTTGATGCACAGGTTATTAGAGAGAGTTGTAGCCCTTATGCTGCTCCTCAAGTGTTGGTCCAGAAAAAGGATGGCTCTCTTAGAATGTGTGTGGATTACAGACAACTGAATGCCAAGACGCAAAAAGATGCTTATCCTCTACCACGTATTGAGGAATCATTGGATGCTCTTGCTGGGGCCAAGTGGTTTTCCACATTGGACCTGGCGAGTGGATATAACCAGGTTCCTGTTGCAGAAACTGATAAACATAAAACTGCTTTTTGCACACCCTTCGGGCTTTTTGAATTCAATAGAATGGCATTTGGGTTGTGTAATGCCCCCAGTACATTTCAAAGGCTGATGGAAAGAATTTTTGGTGATCAAGGTTTTCAGTCTTTATTATTGTATTTGGACGATGTCATAATTTTTTCTGCATCTGTTGAACAGCATCTGCAGAGAATGGAGCTTGTCCCCAGTCGTGTACAGAAGGAAAACCTCAAGATCAAGCTGAGCAAATGCTGCTTCTTCCAACACCAAGTGAAGTATCTTGGCCATGTGGTCTCAGCAGCGGGGGTATCAACGGACCCTGAGAAAATCTCAGCTGTGGCAAATTGGAAGCATCCAGAAACTGTTCAAGAACTTAAGTCATTTCTTGGCTTTACCAGTTACTACAGACGCTTTGTCCCTGGATTTTCCCAAATTGCAGCTCCGTTAAATCACCTGGCAGCACAACTGTCTCCAAAAAACAGGGCCACTAAGAGAACTACAGTTAAACATCTTTGGACTGAGGTATGTGACACTGCATTTGAAACCCTCAAAACCAAGCTTACTACAGCTCCTGTGTTGGCTTATGCAAATTTTGACAAGCCATTCATCTTAGATGTAGATGCTAGCCATCATGGCTTGGGGGCGGTATTGTCACAGGAGTGTGAAGGAAAGATCTGTCCCATCGCTTATGCAAGTAGAGGCTTACGGAAAACTGAAAGAAACATGCAAAATTATAGCTCAATGAAATTGGAATTTTTAGCACTTAAGTGGGCTGTTACAGAAAAATTCCGGGAGTACCTATTGGGCCATAAATACGTTGTTTATACTGACAACAATCCCCTCAGCCACTTGCAGACAGCTAAATTAGGAGCAGTGGAACAGAGGTGGGCTTCTGAGCTTGCATGTTTTGATTTGGTTATTAAATATAAACCAGGACGTTCGAATGGAAATGCAGATGGTTTATCACGACAAAATGTGACCTCAGAAATGTTTGCTCAGACAGCCACAACTGCCATGCCTGTAGGACTCAGGAATGTGCTGAAAAATGCAGATAGAAATATTACTCACACATGCATCTCTCAAACAATGACTGTAACTCCATGGCCTCCAGATACCAACATCTCTGTTTTACAGGCAGGGGATTCTCTGTTGAAGGAATTCCGTGTCTTTTGGGACAGAGGCCGGCAGCCAGACCCAGAGGAAAGAGCAGGTGCATCTCCAATGGTCTTGAAATTGGTGAGGCAATGGGACAGAATTGTGGAAAAACATGGCATTCTGTACAGGCAAGTCACCCCACCTGAAGGAGGACCGCCAAGACATCAGCTGGTGCTCCCACAATGTCTGCAGCGTGAAGTTCTTCAGTCCTCCCATGATCAACATGGCCACCAGGGGGTAGAGCGCACTTTAGACCTCATCAGAAAACGTTGCTATTGGCCAGGTATGGATAAAACTGTTCAGGCCTACTGCAGAGACTGTGAACGCTGTACAGTGTCAAAACAGGGAACCTCACAGCCACGAAGTTTTATGGGTCATTTAATGGCTAAGAGGCCTAATGACATCTTGGCCATAGACTTCACTTTCTTAGATGTTTCCTCAAATGGTACAGAAAATGTGCTTATCATGACAGATGTCTTTTCAAAATACACACAGGCTATTCCAACAAGAGATCAAACTGCAAACACTGTAGCTCAAGCTCTTGTCAATAACTGGTTCCATATTTTTGGAGTCCCACACCAGTTGCATTCAGATCAGGGACGTTGTTTTGAAGCCAAAATAATACAGCAATTATGCAGCATGTATAACATCACTAAAACCAGAACAACACCCTACAGACCACAAGGTAATGGGCAGTGTGAACGGTTTAATAGAACTTTGCATGACTTGCTCCGTACCTTACCACACAATCAGAAAAAGCAGTGGCCCAAGCATTTGTCTCAAGTAGTGTTTGCTTATAATACAACGAGGCATCATTCAACTGGGCACTCTCCATATTTGTTAATGTTTGGACAGGAACCAAAGCTGCCACTTGACTGTCTATTGGGAACTATGGATGACTGCGTAGAGGAGTGGACATACAATCATCGCAACGCCATGCAACACATTTACCTGGATGCGAAGCACAAACTACAACTTGCAGCCTCAAGACGAGCGAAGCGCCATGATTCCAAGGTAAAGCTAGACACCTTACAACCAGGACAGTTGGTGTACTGCCGTGAACATGGTTATAAAGGCCGTCACAAAATACAGGACTATTGGTCCTCAGTACAGTACAAAGTGCTGCAATGTCCACCAGAGGGCGAACCTATTTACACTGTGGCTCTGGCAGATGGTAGAGGGAAACCTAGACGAATTCACAGATCAGAAATTCGCCCTGTCCGGGCCAGTCAGATAGACACTGTCCTGCCTTCAGATCCAGGATTGCCAGAGTCAATATTAACAGAACTGGATGATTCTGACATTCCTTTTGTGTTGGTTGAGCGCGTTCCAGACCAAAGAACTGTATTGCCTGAAACACCAGCTCCAGTGCCTCCAGCACCCGTGCAATGTCCCCCTACACCACCAGCAGTAGGATTGCGGCGCACCCGAAGGACTACAGCTGGTCAGCATCGCAATCCATACAACCTGCCAAGGCCACTCATACAGCAGCAGTTGTCTGGCACTGATGAAGAGAGCCCTCAGGTGACATTCCATAGGCCTTGGCTTTAAAGGACTCATCGACGGGACGTCGATTTAAATCCCAGGGGTATATGTGGCAGGTGGATCACATGTGATCAAATGAGATCACATGACCCAGGCTATAAAGGTCAGAGGTGCACAGGCCCACTTTCTCTTCCTGAGCCGGCCTGTGCACATGGTGTTTCCTGGTGAGCCTGCATTTTAGTTGATTGTTCTTTTGTATATTGTCTTGCCATGTTCACTGATTTTATACTGATTTTATCTTTTTAAAGGGTCTTAACAGCCAATGTATATTGTGAAAAGATGTATTTTTAATCGTTGTGCACTGTGTTTTATAGGCCCAGTGCTGATTGCCGTTTTTTTATAGTTGGTTTTGTGTTTATTTTATGGTTTTGCAGTGGGTGCAGGCCCTTTTATTTGTAGCTGTGGGTGACGGGGGTTCACTTTAGGTGTTGACCTTATTTTGCAGTTCTTGGTGGTGGTGGCACATGTATATGGGTGATTTCTGTTATGGAAATGGTTTTTGTGTTTCTTTAATCTTGTGTTTTGTCTACTGATAGCTTGCCCCCCTCACTTCACCTAGAGGCCGCACCACTGCATCTTTATTATTTTTGTTAGTAGTTTTGTTAATGTGTACTTTTTTAATAAAAAGCTGCCTTAGGGCTGTTAGACCTACACTGACTGTGTGGCTTTATTAATAAAAGCTCACCTGCACCTTTTAGCCACTACACCAGTGTTACACGAGGTTCCACCATTCCACTCCTGCTCCTTGCAAATGGTGGCGTTCAAGTCCAGTGCCAACATCCCCTTCACAGGTCGCCTCCAACGCACCTACAGACAAGGACAAAAGGGCTGGACCTCCATCAGTGGGACCTACAAGGGAGTCCAGGTTGCAGAAGTCCAGGCTGTGGTGGAGGGATGTAGACCTATTTCCAGGGATCTATAAACCATACTGTGACGAGTCAACATGATGCATTTATACAATTAATCTAAATATATATAATACAACAATAAATCATTTGTATACAGAGATAGTTTATGTTGGATTCTGCTTGGATGGTCTTTTTTTAATCTTTTTTTTTGGCTTTTTAATAATGAAATGGGTTGACTCTTATAGGTGGTTTTATAATACCTGTTATTTAAGGGCTGGAGTGAATAGAGACTGTGAAAACAGGGGTTGGGTGCAATCAGCAGTGGTGAAGGGGACATTCCTGTCTTGTAAATTGATAGAGGGGAAAAGGCATGGAGCTCACACTGTCCTGGGACCGAGCATAAAACAGTTATATTCAAAAGACGTAGTTACATCCAAATCCATACTTTGACAGTGTTGAGAAGACATTATCCCATTCAACCCTATCCAAGGCGTTTTCAGTGTCCAATGAGAGCAGTACCTCAGATTCTGGTTTGTTTGTGCTACGTGTATAAATATATTTTCTGAGCTACAGAGTTCACCTGAATATAAGATAGACCCACTGAATTTTAAAACAAAAAAATGTTTTACATATATTTAAGCTGCACTGGAGTATAAGTTATTTACACAGAAAGACTTATTCTATATTAGAATATTTATTTCTATACCTTAACTGATTGTTTCCAAACAAGTGTTTCCTATGGCTGATTAAACCAAACAGAAAAGTCATTGATGGATTTATTCCTCTTATTCCGCTGACTGAAACCACTGAAGTCATACACTTTAGTCACGTCATACACGTCATACATTTTAGAACATGTTTGTCATCAGCGTCAGAAAAAAGTCATAGTCATGGTCCCGAACCTCACAGTGGTGTGATACCACCTCAGCTGGCACCTTCATTGTGCTGAGGGGTTTTCGAGACACCCTCTGTGTGTCAGACTCCCTGGTCCTTGTTCCAAGTTGGGTCAGGTGGGTTACCCGACATCACCCTATGACAAAACAGTGTAAAACAGGACATACCACAAACCAAAAAGCCAAACCGCATCAAAAAGGAAGTAACCAAGAAAGGAAGTAACCAAGACAGGAAGTAACCAAGACAAGAAGTAACGCTCATAGGTATCACCAGAGCTGATAACATACTCACAAAGACCACAGACACAGGAGGGTTATACAGGGCTGACACAGGTGAGACACATTGGGATTAATGTCAAAGTAAAAGCCCAGGACTCCAACAAAGACAAAACCCACAAAGAGACTTACAAAAATAAGATATAAACAACCCACTGGATACTGAACTTATGACATTTTTCCTTTCACCATTTTTTTCATCAAAGGTTGTAAGTTGATTCTGGAAAGACTGTGGAACATTTGACTTTCACCATGATCTTCAGATTTAAAATTGGCCCATGAGGCGTCTTTTCTACAGATGAGCCGATATGTTTTAGTTTTTTTACATCAGCCTTAGTCAATGACTGATAGCTGCTGATATTTCTGATACTGCTGTTTTTTCTCTGTCAAATGAAAACAAATGTTAGATAAATGTTTTTAATGGAAACTAAATATGATATTAAATTACTGGAGGAAAAAAAAGGAAAAAAATGAAGGTAGAAGAAGTAACATTAACATTTCACATAATCAAATTTACATTCATATAAAAACAAAACAAAGTGTTCAGTCACTTAATTCAAGTCACTTCTTTGCAAAATAAACATCCAAGTGAGGTAGAACAGTTAATTAACAGTATCTGCAAAACATGGAGGTGCTAAGAATTTCATCTGTTATTAAATCAAGGAATCAGGGTTAGAAAAGATCATATCTGCCCATACTCATACAGGAAAAAAATTGAAATATCTGCCTCTTACATATATTGGTGTATCATCATTAGCCCTTTAATGACTACTATTATGATTGGCTGCCTAACTGTCATTTTTTAAATAAAAGTATAAGAAAATAAATATTTTGCCCATTCTTTTGCACTTTTTTTCCAGAGGTAGCTGACTTTCAATCTCTGTACCTTGACTTGACTTAAAAGAAACCTCTCCTGGATGCAACTGGGACGCATCATCAGTGATGCAGCCTGGGATCACTGAGCGTTTCAGGTCTTGCAACATCAGACGCTTTCACTCAGGTGACACAGTTGAGGTTGATCATGCCCCGACTTGCATCCCAGCGGCACACCACGGATCTACCTTTTTGAGCCATAGCGACCTGGTGGCTTTCTCTGCGGCTTCGCTAGCTGATCTCATGGCCGTCTTCTTGGCTGCCCCTGTCATGCCTAACCAGCCTAGGACTTTGCAGAGAGAACGTCCAGCAAAGCCTCTGCAGCCAACTTCTATTGGCTCATAGAAAGTCCTCCAACCCCTACCCCTGCAGTCCTCCACCAGTTCCTGGTACTTGGCCCATTTCCTTTCGTTTGCTTCTTCAATACGGTAAATGGTAAATGGACTGCATTTATATAGCGCTTTTCCACCTTCATGGTGCTCAAAGCGCTTTACATTAGCCTCTCATTCACCCATTCACACACACACTCATACACCAGTAGGTTTCTAAGGTCTATGGTAAGTCCTACTGGGGGCCTAAGTCAGGGTTCAGTGTCTTGCCCAAGGACACTTCGACATGTGGACAGCCAGGACAGCCGGGACGTGAACCGCCAACCTCTCGGTCATTGGGCGACCCACTCTACCAACTGAGCCACAGCTGCTGGGAATACGGTCTTCCCATGCAACCGTGAGTTCCAGCATGATCAGGTTTTTTGAAGCCTCTGAGATGATGATCATGTCTGGCCGGAGAGATGTTACTGCAATGTGCTGGGGGAACCTCAGCTGCTTTCCCAGGTCCACATGTAACTTCCAGTCAGGGGCGTTGTGGAGGAGTCCTGGTGTTGTTTGTGGACCCGGGGTCTCTCTCCAGCTTTGATGAAAGAGACTGCCTTCATCGGAGCTTGATGGTGTTTGCTGGTGCTTATAGCCAGGGCTATGCTCTCAGCTACTGTTTTCAGAACCTGGTCGTGGCGCCAGCGATAGCGACCATCCGCCAGGCAGCTGCTGAGGAGATGTTCCAAGGAGCCTCTTCCGGAGCAAAGGGGGCAGCCAGGTGTCTCGCTCTTCCCCCACAAATGGGCTTGCGCTGCAACGTGCTCTCCCACCTTGTCTATGCCCCGTGCTGCCAGAGTCCCACTGCCCTGCTCACACGCTCTTTCTCTATGCCTGCTCGGACCTCGTCCTGGAGTAGCTGGTGTCTCTCTTTTCCCCGGGCCTGGCTCACTTGGGTGTTAGGAAATTAGCCTAGACCTGCTCTCCCTGTTGCCAAGACCCCCACCAGAGCTTTTTTTTTTTTTTATTATTTTGTGTAATAAATTCTTCAAATAGTGGGGCTGACAACAATTTCTTTTTTTTCTGTTTTGGCCAACAACAAGATCTGCCTGTGTTTAACTGTGTGTCTCAGCCTGGTCTGCTTCTCCTTCTCAGCCACCTGGGCTTTGCTTTCTGATTCACTGTGAGATGCTCCACATACAACATTCTTCAGATGCTGTTGTCGCTGTCGTCTGTCTGGTGTTCTGGCTGTTTGGATGTTTTTACGCAGCACAAGGCCCACGTCCCCACAAACCACATCCTCCCCTTTAAACAACTCCACAGCTGATTTCCCTCTGGCCAGGTGATTATACTTTACAGTCTGAATGGTATTACAGGTAACACATTCATATTCCCTGTTTTGGAGGGAATATGATACAAGATCATTGAGGATACAAAGAGGAACAATGGCAATCTGGAAGTTCTGTGGCTTGATCTAACAAATGCCTATGGGACGATACCCCACAAGCTAGTGGAGTTGACTCTGAAAACCTACCATATCCCAGAGCAATTCCAGAAGCTCTTGCAGAACTACTTCGACAGATTCAACATGCGTTTCACCTGCGGAGAATTTACCACGAGTTGGCAGAAGCTAGAGGTGGGCATTGTCACTGGCTGCACAATTTCAGTGATCCTGTTTTCTGCAGCCACGAACCTTCTCGTCAAGTCAGCAGAGAAGTTGCGTTAAGGCGCAGTCCTGGCAAGTGGCATGCAGATGCTGCCTATAAGAGCATTCATAGACCTCACCATCACAGCGAGATCAGTGCCAGAAGGAAAATGGATTTTGGAGGACTTGATTGGGCTCATAAATTGGGCAAGAATGGAGTTCAATCCGGCAAACTCCAGAAGCCTAGTTCTGAAAAAGGGGGCGCGTCCAGGAACGGTTCCGCTTCAACATTTGTCACACTTTTCCTTTGGTGTGGGTAGTGTGTGCAGAAAAGGCACTCAGATTAATTATTACAAAGTACTTTTAGAACTCCTCAAAAAATACTCAAAAAATACTCAAAAAACTGGGATAATGGCAGGTTTCCAAAGCAACAAGACAGAGTCCAAGTTTTACAAAAATAGTTGTTTTTTTTTATTCACCTTTGGTTGCTCCCAATCACCATGTACAGGAAATGCAGCATATTTACAACAACAGCAATTGCAGGTTTTGGCCAGAGCGGCCCTAGGTCTGCCCTCCAGGCAGCCCTTCACTGACTGAAACCTGAGCAGTGGCAGGGTTCCTTATAAAGGCTAAGCCCCGCCTCCTGGATCAAACCATACCTGCCTAACTTCCCCAAAGAGGCTAAATCTAGGTTCAATACCTTTCCAATTTGGCTGAAAAGCATTCACATAACCTACTAACAAGTAGAAATACTTAAAGCTTTTTCACATCACACCGTGCACCATACTTTATGTACAAACAGGCCACAGGTGGTATGGTCCAGTGGGCTGGACCAGCCATGCTCCCTGATTGCTGACAGGCACTATAAAAGGAAACCCCATCCTTCATTCAGGTCCTTTCCCACTGTTCAGACATCATGGAGCCCTGAGGTAAGATGAGAAGCATAGTGTCAACCTTTTGACCAATCTCAACACATAAATAATAAAGAACACTGATGACTTGGCTTTGTGTTGTGTGAGCTTATTTACTTTTACAACTAAGGGGAGAAATAACAGAAAACTGAAATATAGTTCAATAACACAGGAACCAAACCAATTGCTGTAAAGGTAGCCTAGTGTGTGCACCCACCAAGCTATACTGGCCTGTTACCTGGCTACTGTGTTTGGCTCAGTGGCAGGGCTGAACTGCCACAGAGGACATTATTCCAACTGTCCAAGAAAAACGTGTCAAGTGCTTGGGGAAGTGGTTCAGGTCAGACCTCAATGACAGAGAGTGTAAAGGAGATGCTTAACCAAGCAGAAACCTGGATGACATCTCTGGAGAAGAGTGGTCTGCCGGGCAAGTATAAGAACTGGGGCTACCAACATGGGGTCCTCGCGAGACTGCTCTGGCCGCTCCTGGTTTATGAGGTACCTGTCTCCACAGTGGAGGGGCTGGAAAGGAAGTTGAACGCCTACTTGAGGAAATGGTTGGGCGTCCCAAGAAGCTTCTGCTCCATCGGTCTGTACAGCTCAGGCAGCAAGTTACAACTGCCAATAACATCAGTGGTGGAGGAGTATAAGGCAGCAAAGACACGGCAGGCCATGATGCTACGAGATAGCACAGATGAGAGAGTGCGGCAGGCGGGCATTGTGGTCAGAACAGGACGGAAATGGTCAACCAGTACAGCACTGAAGGAAGCAGAAGATTGACTGCATCATGCTGAAAATCATTGGGTCAGTAGCCCAGGGAAGGCTTGGGCTGGGTTGCTCCACCAGAACAAGCTGGAACAGGGCCGACCCAAAGGAGTGTCGAGGCTTGGTGCAGAGGGAGGTGCAGAAGGTAGAGGAGGAAAGCCGGCACGTCAACGCCATGGCCATGAGCAAACAAGGCAGCTGGACTAAATGGGAGGGAGCGTTATCCTGGCAGGACATCTGGAGCATGGAAGGCCACCGGATCAAGTTCCTGTTACATTCCACATATGATGTCCTGACGACCCCATCGAACCTCCACACTTGGGGATTAGCAGAGAGCCCAAGCTGCAAGCTCTGTGGAAAGGCAGCTAACCTTGAGCATGTCCTCTCCTCATGCCACTCAAGCCTTGCAGTTTCAGATGGCGACATGATCAGATCCTCGCACAGTTGGCAGATGGTGTTGAGCAGGAGGCCAGGGGGCCTCGCTTCATCAATTTTGTCAGAGCAGGAGAAAGCTCAGGAGGGAGGAGCAAAGGGGTCCTGGCCACAGCAAGCGACTGGGATATGCAGGCTGACCTGAAAAAGCAGCTCAAATTTCCATAGGAGATAGCCCACACTAGCCTGAGACCAGACATTGTACTGTGGTCTAAAGGTACCAAACAGGTGGTGCTCATAGAGCTGACGGTTCCCTGGGAAGAGAGGATAGAGGAGGCACACGAGCGCAAGCGGAAAAATTTTCAAGCCCTCATCCTCCAGATCCAGCAACATGGATGGAAGGCCTGGAACTTGCCGGTGGAGGTGGGCTGCAGAGGTTTTTCTGGGCGGTCCCTCTGGAGAGCCCTTGGATTGCTGGGAATCGAAGGGCAAGCTAGGAAGCAGCTGGTGACCAATACCACCAAGCGGGCAGAAGAAGCGTCACGCTGGAGTTGGATGCAAAGGGAGGTGCGGTGGCAGAGCAGGCCTACTGAAGAGCTGAAGGGTGGTGGTGGTGTTCAAGCGGGGGTAGAGCCAGGACACTAGTTCTGCCGTCGAGCCCCCCGGAAGTGTCATGGGCTTAAATCGACAAAACACCAGTGAAGGGGGGTGCCCATTTGACAACCTGCTGAAGCCACCCAACTCCTGTCTAGGTGCCCCTGCCATGCAGAGCTCCACTGGTGCCTTCAGGGAAGGAGAAATGGAGAGAGCGATGCCACTGGTTCACACTGGTGCAGGGGCGGGTTCCTGTAAAGGTGAGCCAGTTGCGATACCCTTATCGTATTTTGTATATTTACTGTGGAATTGCTTCAGTCTCAGGAGTTAAAAGGTTAAAACTGGCCTTTTTGTCTTTTCTTTTTCTGAGTCTGTTTCCACAAACTTCACATGCATGATATTAAATAATTATAAAGATTATAAATGACACAAACATCAGAACCAGGTTTATTGGCAACGTATGTGCAGATAAAATGAATTTGTCTCCAACTGAACCTGAGTTTTCACATGTTGTGAAATAAATATACAGTATGTATAATAATTTTTAACACATATATTTTTAAAACAAAACTGTACAATAGTGTGAATGTAATTGTGACTTTGCAGCTTTGACAATATTCACACCTTCATACAGCTGATATTAAACCCACATTGAACTTTTCTGCTGCTTTAACAGGATGAACTGTTCATTTGTCTGAGCAGTGATGAAACAGATCATTAGTTTATCAAAGTAAATAACACCATCTACTGAATGAAAGTAAAACATATCAAGGTGGAGATGATGCAACTACCAGGAAGAAATGACATATAAATAGATCTGTTATTCCTGAACACAGGTGAAACGCCATTACAGGGTGTTGGATCTAAAACACAGACCAGGAGGATTTGAGTGAGAATCCAAAGGGACAGATTTGGTGAGTCTGTGTTTAAGGATAATTCACATATCAGAGAAAATGAAGAAGATTGAAGTTTTTGAACATTTTCTGACATGTCAAGTGTGTTTGAAGGCGTTCAGAGATCCTGTGTCTCTGAGCTGCAACCACAGCTTCTGTTTAATCTGTCTGAAGGAATTCTGGGAAGGAAAGGAAAACAGAACCTGTCCTGTTTGTAGAAGGAGATCCTCAATGGGTCTAGTCAGTCTTAAAAAACTGACTAAATCTTTTACTGAGAAGCTGAAAGTTGGATCATCTGAGACAGAAAAAGGAGAAAAGAAGGTGGAGGTGGTCTGCAGCAAACATCCAGAAGAACCTAAACTGTTCTGTAAAGATGAAAACAGAGCTGTGTGTCAGGTCTGTGATTTTCCTCATCATCATAAACACACTGTGGTTCCTGTAGAAAAAGCAGTTACTGAAATGAAGGATGAGCTGAAATCTGACTTAAAGTCTCTAGAGGAAAAGAAGAACAAATACAAACAAACACAGAAAACATACAATGAAATAATGAAACACTTAGAGAATCAGGTTTTGTGGACAGAGAGTCAGATCAGAGCAGAGTTCAACAAACTCCACCAGTTCCTGAAAGAGGAAGAGGAGTCCAGACTGGCAGCTCTGAGGGAGGAAGAGGAGCAGAAGAGGAGGAGTGTGATGACAGAGATGAAGAGGATTGAGGAGCAGATGTCCTCTGTGTCAGACAGTATCTGTGCTGTTGAAGAAGAGCTGCAGAAAGCCAGCGCTGCATTCCTCATCAGTTCTAAAGACACTCAGAGCAGAGCCAGAGCCCAGTGCTCAGTGTCAGAGCCACAGCTGATCTCAGGAGCACTGATCCATGTGGACAAACACCTGGGAAACCTGTCCTTCACAGTCTGGGACCACATGAGGGACAAGGTCCACTTCAGCCCCGTCATCCTGGACCCAAACACTGCAGACGGATGGCTTCATCTGTCTGATGATCTGACCAGTGTGAGAAATGGAGACACTGATCAACAGGTTCCTGATAATCCAGAGAGAAACACTTACTATGCTGATGTTTATGGATCTGAGGGCTTCACCTCAGGGAAACACAGCTGGGACGTGGAGGTGGGAGACCATCCTGGCTGGGACATAGGTTTAGTTAAAGAGTCAGTTAACAGGAAGGGAGAGGTGTTTGCTTTACCAAAATATGGAATCTGGCGTTTACGTCATTACAGTGGAAAATACTATAATGTTCTTGATCAGACTGTGACAGTGAAGTCGAGTCCACAGAGGATCAGAGTTGAACTGGACTATGACAGGGGGAAGGTGTCCTTCTACGACGCTGAAGATAACACTCACATCTACACCCACAAAGACACTTTCACTGAGAAACTCTACCCTTATTTCTTTGTTGGAAAGGCTGGTGATGCTAAAACCACTGATATTAAAATCTGTCAGAGGAAGATTTCTCTGTTGTTTACGGAGAAATGAAAATATGAACGATAGATTGTGTTTGAATTTTTCCAAAACCAGTCATATTAATACATGTAGATGTGAAATGTATAGAACCTGTTAAACTGAGTCAAATGGAACAAACAGTGAACACTGAGGTGATTTAGAATATGTTGGTTTTTATTGATCAGAGGAAATTAAAATAACTTTTTATTCATCTTATTCAAACATTAACCTGCAGGATTTTTCTGATTTAATTATAAAATGATTATTAATGTGAAACTAATGGTTTAGTTTAAATCAATACTAAATACAGTAGTGGAAAAAAGTTTTCACACACCTTTAATTTTACAGTTTCAATTATTATCATCAACATTTCGGAGAAAAATGTTTTTGTGTTTCAAAAGATGTGGCTGAATGAGACCAAAATATAGAAATAATTTTTCAGTTTTTTATTGTTTATAAAGAAAAAAGACCAAACTGAGTTGTTGTCAGTTATAACATGTCATGTCCTGGATGTTTTTCTGCTCAAACATCCAGTTTTGACCTGGACAGAACAGAGCATGTGCAGAAGGAGCATGTGGGTTTGGAGAAGGGAACAATACTGGGCAGATTTCACTGACTTAAATGATTTTAATATAATATTTCACAAATGCATGGGGTGTCCAAAACCTTTTTTCCACCACTGTAAATGAACGTCCATATTGTCCTGGTTCTGAACCCGTTGACTAGAACACATATCCTGGGACAGATATTTTCCTTTTTGTTCATATGTGAGTGTTTTAATCTACAGCCGTTTGTTTCTGTCTCCACGTTTTGATCCTAAAATGATGTGATGATGTGAACAGACGTTAAAGGACAGGTGTATTGAAGTCAATGGAACTGATGGTTCTGGTTGTAATATGGTTTCAGGTACTGATTCTTCTGCTCTTTGGACCCGACTTATCACTGTTACGGTTCCTTGTCATATAAATAATGTTATGTTGTATTCAGAGGTGTAAAGTAACTCAGTAAAAGTACTTCATTACTGTCGTATCTTCTATTCCCGAAGATTAATACGAGTAAGGAACAATCTGTGTTTAGACATAGCAAGGCTTTATTGAACTGCCCCACCCGGAAGTCTCCCCATCACCTGACCCCACACATACAATGCCATTGGTCTAATGTAAACAACAAACGTAGCCTGCGTAAAACATTAACCCTTCATATACTATATTCAGGTATACCACAATTACTTAAGTAGATTTTTTTTAGGTATCTATACTTGGGTATTTATTTTTCTGGCAACTTTTTACTTTTATTTCCTACATTTTTGTATAAATATCTGTACTTTATACTCTTTTTTCAGAATAGACTCGTTACTTTTACAAACTAAACAGATGTGACAGTATGAAAAATCAGTGGAGACGAGAAACTGTGACGTTATATATTATAGTTATATGACTATTATCTCATAATTGTGACTTTTTATCTTAAAATTATGCATTTTTATCTCATATTTATAACTTTTTCTTTTTTTAATCTCATGACACTTTATCTCAATTGTCACTTTTTTTCCTCAATTTTTCCTAAATTTCTTTCCCATATCCACAAAACTGAGTAACTGTGACTCAATCAAACACATTATCTACTCAGTAACTCACTTTTAACCCACCCAGAAGGCCCTAACCTGGCGCAAAAGGGCAGGGCATCTGGACCCCTGGAACCACATAGAACCAGGGGTCAAAAGGCCAGGCTTCAGACCCAGCCTTAAGGCCCCATCCTGGGGCACAGTAGCCAGGCACGTGGACCCCTGGAACCACACAGAACCAGGGGTCTAACCCTGGGACCTATACACGACAACGGCTCACTATCCCCGCCCACAATCTAGACACACCCGGCCTCTACAGGACCTCCAGGGACCTACCGCTCCAGCCAGTCCCTGGCACCCCAAACTTAAGCCCCCTCCTCGGGCTAAATCCTTTAAACCGGCCCCATAAGTCCACCAAAGCCTTGGTACTACAAAACGAAAACATAGAAATTTTTCTAAGTCCACACAGATCTTAGAAAAACTTCTACCTATGTTTTTTTAGTACCAATGCTCTGTAGAATTTTTATAATTTTTCTAAGTCCACATTGGACTTAGAAACTTTTGTAGCTTTGGTTCTGTAGTACAACGGCTCCGTAAGAATGGGACTTAGGAAAATTCTAAAAATTCTACAGAGCCTTGGTAGTACAAAACCAAAGTGGAAGCTCTTCATGTCTACACAGCTCACGTTCTCTTCTGCTCTACGGGAGTGTCTGTCCTCCCTGACCCTCTCACGATGGTCTGATTTTCCCTATCTCTTATCATCGTGACCTTTGACCTACATTCACCAACCTTTAATGGGATCTATTCTGGACCACCTCACACTTTTCCGGGAAATTTAATAAAAATTGGTCCAGTAGTTTTTGTGTAAATTTGCTGAAAAAGACATCATAAATTTCCAACAAACTTGTCACATACATAGATATGACATCAGATGGATCGATACACAGTTCACGTGAGGGGCGGGGCTTGTGCCTGGAACCATTTGTTTATTTGTTTGTTTACACTTTAGCAGCAAAACTATTAGTTACATTCAGACCAGACTGTGTTTATAGATCACCAGTGACCCAGAATAGATGTGATTACATTTTTGGGAAAAATAGATTAAACTCCAATATTTTTTTAGTACTTTTTCCCCATTTATTTATAATCTTCCTCTGTTCCTTTCTTTCTTTCTTTCTTTGTTTCTTTGTTGCTTTCTGAATAACAGTTTTGTTATGACTTCAGTCTGAACTTCATTGGTTTAATCTGGGTACTGGGTACAGAGTAAAAACTAATTATGTCTGAACAAAATGATGGAATCAAGAGGCTGGAGGTATTTTTTTTCAGACAATATGAAGGACTACTGTCACCTTCAGTTTGACCATCACCCTGTTAGCATCAGAATGAATGAATAGGCTAATTCTCTCACCAGTAAAAGTCCCCGGTGAACTCTTTAAAGACACTAACATGTCAAACAAATGACCTGGCTGACATCATGGTACCCCCAACATGTCATGAAACTTTCCTCAAGATCCGTCCATAACTTTTTGAGTTATCTTGCTAACAGACAGACAGACAAACAGACAAACAAACTCCAGCAAAAACATAACCTCCTTGGCGGAGGTAGATATCAGTGAGGAAAAATATAACAAATAAATAAATAGATACATTTGAGAGTAAAATAAATAACCATTGGCTTAATTCATGCTAATAAAAAATAATTGCACAATTTGTTTTTTTTGTTTTGTTTTTTTAATTTCTTGTACAATTATTAAAAGATGAACGAAGGAAAAAGGCTGTTCCTGAACCTGGCAGTTTTGTACTTTAGTCCACAGGCAGGGGTGTAGGGGTGTTTGGTGGTCTGCAGTGCTCTGGCTCAGCAGTATTACTGTCTGCAGCCCTCACTCTCTTCAGTACCTTCCAGTCCCATTGTGACATTATCAACATTTCCTGAAAATTTCAGCCAAATCCATCCATAATTTTTTGAGTTATGTTAACGAACAGACAAACCTGGATGATGTTATTGTCCCGTCATTCCTTGGCAGAGTAATCATTAAATAAGAAAAAGAAATGTTAGAAAGTCTCAAGTTTTTCACACACAATGAACTTGTACTTCCTGTCTTACAAGAATTAAGTGTGTCAACCACCTGCACACAGACAACATCGATGCGATAAGAGGATTCCTCCCAGACACGTATCAGCTGATCACCATCTGTCTCCTCCACGCTGGACGTCCAGGAGCCGTCGCCCACTTCTGCCCCTCTCTGTTCCTCAGTCTCTATTTTTTCATAGCGTTCCATTCCTTGTGGGGGTCCTGGTCAGTGTGAGAACCATGGGGGGGGGTTAGGGTTAAGGTACAGGATACTTGTCATACACAAGATAAGATATTGATATATACAAGCTCTGAAATTAAACTACCAGCTATTTTTGTTGGTATCGTTATATTTGTCTAAACAAATGTAGCTTCAGTTGAACCAGACATTAAAATGAAAAACAAACTGAACTAAACAAAAACTGGAAAAATACATGTTTTTGTCTTTTGTCACTGTATTTTTCTATTTTTAGTGCATTTTACTGTATTTTTGTGTGCATTTTTGAGCACATTTCACTCTATAAGATTTTACACATAAGATTTAGTTGTTGGCCACCGTTTGTCTCAGGAGACAATGGTTTCTACACTTATTTTGAGGTCAGCTTGTTGAGTGATCTGTTCTGCATCACTGGCTGTGGTTGTAGAGGCTGATGTGAGATAGACAGGTTCAATGGCAGTTTGCGCAGACAAACCCCTCTGTGGATGGAGTGGGGGCAGAGTGCAGCCTTTGTTGGTGATTTAGTAGATTTAGTACATTTTAGATTTAGTACATTTTATTATATTCTTAGTTCCTTTTAGTGTATTTTTAAGCACATTTTACTCTATTTTTCATCCATTTTACTCTTATTCTTAGTGCATTTTACTTTATTTTTAACTCCATCTCTGGCCGATTGTTTGTTTTTAAACAAACAAGTGTCTTCACATGTTTTTGCTCTCTTTCTTCTTAGTATTTTTTTAAATAATATTTGTATGTAGCCTAATATAGGCCTAAAGAGAAATATAACTGTCATCATTACCACATTTCAGTGTTCACAGTAGTTATCCACACCATAGAGCTCTGGACGATGATGTCACAGGCTGGTCACGTGACCAGAAAAAAGACATCGTAGCCATCTTGGCAGTAATCGTGTTGGTAGATTGGCAGACACTGGTGGCAGAGACATCATTACATTATATTATCCAAAGCGACTTACAATAGAGGACATAATATACAGCCTGTAGCACTAGCAGTTACAAGGTCAACAGGAAATATACAGAACAATAAGTGCAAATGCTATCTGAGGTTAGTAAGTTTTTGTTTTTGTTTTGTTTTGCCCCCCCAAATCCTTCTCACCCCCACCCCCAGTAGGTATTCATGTGCAGAAGATATTGATTAGAGAGCAGAGAGGCATCAGTGCAGTAGATATTCATGAAAAGAGAAGAGTCTTTACATGTTTCTTGAAGGATGACAGAGATGATGCTAGTCTTGTGGATTCTCGGAGTTTGTCCCAACACTGAGGGACATAGAACAGTTTGGTCTGGAATTGCTTAGAGCAGTACGGCAGAAGTAAAGTATTTATATATGGGCATCTGTGGTAACTCATCGAGTAACACATACTGTACTTTTAGTAAACATGGTGAGCACCTGCTGTGCTGTGGGTTGTGCAAACAGACAGGGCTAAAAGCCAGGAGTGACATTTTACAGGATCCCGAAAAATAAAGAGAAAAGGCTAAGGTAGATTATGGCAATTAACCGCATCCGTCCAACTACTTGTGGCTATGCAATGAACATTTTCTACATGCTAAGTTTCTTTTAACACCTTATTTAGGCTCACCTTAGTTTGTGGTGTTATTTATAAATGCTAGATCATGCCATAACACTGGGAGTAAAAGGCTAACATAACGTAACAACTTTCCATGAAGTAAGGTTGCACTTAGCATACTGTAGCATTTAGCAGCTAACAGTATCATAGATCTCCTCAGAGGCTAATTTAGCTTCTGCTATGATACAGTATGTGTACTGTAAATGTAAGTAGATCTATGAAAACAAACACAGAGTTTACAAATGCTATTAGTAAAATAACAAAGATACAGGCTATGAAATTAAGGTTGTTTAAGCTAAAATGAACAATCACATACTATCTATCCACCTAGCTAACTTTGTGTCTTGTCATTACTTACCAAAATCATTATTTAAAACACTGCACATATGTCATAAAGCATTAAAGATTTCCATTAAGTTAAGTTTAAATATTTCTTTTCACTGATGCCATAGAAAACAGAATCAAACACACTCATATCTTGCACTGATTTTCCAGTAGCACCTTGCACATAATAAACAGGACAAATTAAATCTAGCTCTACTAGCAGCATTTCAACATAACATTGATGGAGCATAAGATATTTTCACAATGACTTTAAAATCAGGGGATATTCCATTAATGACATATTGATCCAAATCATGTGAAGTGAAGTGTGGTATCCATGGTAACCAATGTGCTTTTGTTATATCAGTGAAGTTCTCTGGAGGGAGAAGATACTAGGGATCCATCTGTAATCCAGTAAAATTTAGTTTATCAAAATAATGATTCTTGTGAACACCTTTGAGGTGACCCACCTCCAATGACAACGGAACCCTGCATATATCTCCACTAAAAACTACAAATGATGTATATTTTCTTAATTTTCCTGTCGGACTGTATCTCTCTCCATTAGGTGTATTTGCATTTTACAGGAACTTCACGGTATGCGTACGTTTCCAATGACAGGGCCCTTCTGATAGGACCACTTATCAGAACTTTTACAGGAACCAACAGAGTTCCTGCTCCAGGATAGGTACTCCAGAGCGGCCCTGTAGAGTCGCTGAGCAGAAGTCACGCATGTTGGTTGTCTAAAATTATGTCATCAGAGCGCAACATGTTTTTCCAGCTCTCTGTTTCGTTCATCTCTGTGGAATTTGTCTTTGAGAGCAACTCTTCTTCTTTCAATCTCTGATCACATTACTGTGTAAAGCAACAGAACAAATGCATAAAACATCCCAACTTCGTCCATGTCCAAGTTAAGAATGTTAACTAATGACTGTTTGTTGACCTCATCAACGTTGTCATAATTTTCTGACTTCGATTAAAAAACAAACAAAAAACATCCTGCATCAGTCATCCCACTGCACAAACTGTTTTTCATTGTAGTGTAGGTTATAAACAGGAAGTTTAGTGATATCTCCATCGCATAACTTTAAAAATTATTAATTTGAGCATTAGCAATACAAGACAGAATTTATTAATAGCAAACGCAGAGGTCAATTAATCTATGTGGTGCGACCATTTCACAACAGTTTAGAACGTTTACTCAAAACGTAAACAAAGCACAAAGCTAGACCTTCTATAACAGCTACAGACTCGGACAGCAAGTTGCCGCCATGAAGTGTAGCGGATGAGTTGTGTTTTCCATCTGACAGGTCTACTTAAAATTACATGACGTGTGGGCTACGGCAAAAGGAGTTTGTGCAGAACTGACGCAGGCTGGTGGACATCGCTAAGGGTTTTTTTCCCACGATATTTAGCAGCATAATTTACTGTAACATCAAATGTTTTCTCTATGTGTGACAGTTTAAAATGAGTGATGTTTCCATGGCAACTGACGCGATATGATGACACCATGGAAAGGTTCCTATAAGGCCATTTCTATTTAGAGACACAAGCTTGAGATGACCGGGCTAACTCATGGCCCACCCAAAATGTCCTGGAAGTTCCGATAGTGGAAACAATCCTATTAGCTCTCTGTTTACAATTCGGCACTTCTGCCGTACAGAGAAAAATGGTCATGTGTCATTGAATGAATAGGAGACATATCCAGTGAAAATATCCGGTCGGGGCTTAGAGATAATTTGTTGATCTCTAAACTAATCCCTGTGTTTTCAGCTCGACACGCACTTGATGACGAGTTATGGAATGACAGCAGACATTCAAGTCCTGAAACAGACCAGTAAAACTGATAAAACAGAACAATAACAGACTGAAACGAAGAAGAAAACAGAACATTCTCAAACCCTGATAAAACACTTTACTTACCAGACTTTTGTGGGTCACAGGAACGACCTCCCCTCCCCCACCACATCACACACCTGTCTCCACCTACTTCACAGTTTTACCATTTATACTAAACACATCATTCACACATCATCTTTGTTTCTTCTGAAGACTCCCTGTCTGTTCCTGCCTGACTTTAGTCACAAAAAGGTGAGTGGTTTGACCTTTGACCTTACTTCTTTCTGCATAGAATATGTTATTTGGAGAAATGATATGCTGTGTCAATGTAATAAACCAAATTTACAATACAACAATTTCCTGACTTGTCTCTATTTGCATGTTGGTCTGGACATCCTGCTTTGGTCCAAACCAACATTTATTACATAACTTCATGTATGACTGAACACAGGCCCAGTTTACAGTGGGCATCTTTTTTTTCCTCCAAAAGACATGAAAGGACTAAAGTTAGATGAGAAATCAAACCACTTGTTACTTATAAAGTATAAATAACACAAGTTATCTCTTTTGGTATCATGGTATTTGTTCATCATGAATGCACACAGTGTCCGTGTCAACTGTAAACAGACCATCTTCTAAATGTGTGAAGCCAATGTTCCCACCCAATTTCTATCCACAGGTGAATGGCAGGTGGTCCATAAAAGCATCATAAGTATAAATTAATGAATTAATGAGTCAGCTGGAAATAATTAGTTTTTGTTCTTTTCTTTTCTTTTTTTTTTGTTTTTTTTTGGTCTGCATTTGTTCTCATTGTTTAACACCACAGAGAGGGTGTCAACATTGTTTGAGATCTATGCATTTTTTAGTCTTGCAGCCAAATATTTTAATATTCAGTGCATGTGAGTGACCATCACCGGTCCTCCCTGAAAGCTGAGCAAACATCCTTTATTAGAACTCTCTATTATAAGCCAGGGAGGGCAGTGCTACACCTCAGTGATGTGTGGGGGAAACAAAGACTGGACAGGACAGACAGGGAAAGAAATTAATAGGTGGTCCTTTTGTTCTTTTCTTGTTGACCTGTGTTCAGTTGGTTACATACCCAGGGACCTGGTAGAGGTGATTATATCTGGTGTCCTCTATGGGTCCAAATCCTCCAGAGACCTGGAAATTAACTTTTTGTCCACTGTAGGGGACATGAGTCTGAGACTTTTAAATCAAACATAATTTTGGAGAAGCTCTGTCAACCCTACTTTTCCTAACAGAGGACATCCTCGGCTTTGTTGTGATACCCTAGTTGTGGGGTTTTGTCCAACATTGTCTTTTCAAATTTGAGGGTATTTAAAAATTCTCATGTTATAGACCCAAGACCAGTAGATGGCTTTATTTTTGGTAGATATCATGTTTCTGTTTCTGGAAGGCATGGTGGTGCAGTGGTTAGCATTCATGCTACACAGCAAGAAGGACCTTGGTTCAATTCTAACACCAGACCTTTCTGTGTGGAGTTGTCATGTTCTCCCTGTGTCTGTGTGGGTTTTCTCCAGTTTCCCCCCACCATCCAAACACATGCACTGATAGGTTAATTGGTTACCCTGCCTTCACCCATTGTAGCTAGAATAGAACCCAGAGTGACCCCCATGAACCTAATGAGGATAATGTGGGTTCAGAAGATGAATGAATGTTTAGTTTTCCAAAAATTCACTCGTCATCTGAAACCATTTTATCCTCACTAGGGTCACAGGGGTCACTGGGGGCCTAATCCAGCTACAATGGGTAAAGGTGGGGTACACCCTGTATAAGTCTCCAGTTCATCTCAGGGCTGAACATATATAGACAAATTTAAATTAACCAGAAACGTCTGGTGTGGGATTTTAACCAGGGTCCTTCTTGCTGTGAGGCACGAGTGCGAACCACTGCACCACCGTGCCACCCTGTTCCCAAAAACATTTTTCTTAAAATTTAATGTCTTTATGTTGACTCTAATTTCTTTTTTTATTTCTCAATGTTCTTTGTGGTGGACATTGTTTAAAATAGCATCCATATCTAAATTTATATATATACATATATATATATATATATATATATATATATATATATATATATATATATATATATATATATATATATATATATATATATATATATTTTTTTTTTTTTTTTTTTTTTAATCCATTAAAAAATCATTCAGTATCAAAAAGATCACAATGTCAAGAGACAAGAGACATTCGATTAATAATAAATAAATGTGTTTGAAAAAATAAACATTACAACATGATACTTTCAACGATAATACTTTAATTATTAAACAATAAAAAAAAAAAACACCATTTTTTCCCTCTGGGTCTCAGAAGGATATCTGGTGTCTTTTGTTTTATGGGTCCATGTCTAGTCTCTTCTTCAGCAAAAAAAAAAAAAATCCTCCAAAAAATTAAAGGATTAAAATTGGATGACAAGTCAAATCCCAACAAAAATGCCTGAGAACTTCTGCCAGACTTTTCAAATGTATCAAATAAAATGTAATTTTATTTATATACTACCAAACCATAATAGAAGTTACCTCTTTTGGTGTCATGGTGTTCGTTCACCATGAACGCACACTGTTGTGTAAACTGTGAACGGACCATCTTGCAAATGTGTGAAGCCAATGGTCCCACCCAAATGTTAACAATGGCTGAATGAAAGATATTATGTAAAATGATCAGAAGTATGAAGCCCACTGTGACTACCTGAGTTCAAACAACTATGGCTATGTCTACACAGCAATGCTACAAGGTTTATTAAAAAAAAAAAAAAATCATGTCCATACTGGGAACGGATCAGTAAAATATCATATAAACATGGCAATGAAACACTTTCTGAAAACAATGCAATACATATGCCACACTTTTATGTGTGATGTAAGACGGTCCCACCAGTTACACCAGAACAATGGAAAAAGTCTCTGCCGCTCGTCTTGTTTGATTAACATCATTTGATTTTCCCTAAATAACACCAGTAAACATAGCCGTGACGGCAGCTCTGCTACTACCACTACTCTGGTGTCCACCATGATGGACACTGCTACTACCAATAATCTAGTGTCCACCATGATGGACAGTTTGCTCCACCATGATGGTCGCTGTCTTGTTTATGAATGACTTTTGTGCGCAAAGCTGCTATTTGTTCTGGTCATGTGGTTGTGACATAAATGTGACATGTAAACAAATCTGTTTTACTCATCAAGATGGATTTTTCCACTCTGGAATCCATTGTCAAAAAGTATCATTTTGGGGTTCCCAAAAACCTGGTGCCATGTGGACACGAAGCCAAAACGATAACAAACTTTATCGGATTAACTTGAAAATGTTGCTGTGTTGGCTAGACCTAAGTTTTTAATCAGGTTGAAAGAATTGTTCTTTGTTTTTTTTACTTGATGGCCTGTGTTCAGTTGATTACATGTCCAATCTGGTACCTGTACCAGGTACCAGATTGGACAGGCCATGTCCCTCTGGCTTGTAACATTGCATCTTTGTCTCAGAACCACTGATCCTAAAGTTCCACTCTTCTTTTTTCCATGCCTTAGGATCCTTGACGCCACTCGAAAGGATCCTACTTCAGTAAATCCATCTCTTGTGAAGTCGTCTTACTAAGTCGTCGTATCTCCAACCATGAATTCAGACAGTTTCCAGTTTGACCAAACCAATCTTCAGTGGCAGACGTGGACCGGCTCCTTCCCAAATGGAGCAGTTTCCATCTACAATAGACAATTCAATCGCACTGAGTATGTTGCTAAATGTGGTCTTGAGGCTGGATTCTACTGCCCTCCATTGGATCAGTACTGCCACTATGCCTACAGAGACAAGGAATATCGGGTTGGATCATTTGACATTCTGGTCAATAAAGACAACTTCGAGTTCCTGGAGTGGAAGCCTCATTCATGTGGTAAAGTGCCAGAGAACGCAGTTAAGACCATTCAAGGCAAGGACACATATGTTGGTAGAGGTAAATATGGTCTTGGGAAAGTCCACGCTGGACACAAAGCCTTCCTTTATCCCCGGAAGGGTAAAGAGTGCTGGTCCAAGCAGTACGAGGTCCTGACCTTCAGCCGTGACATTATCAAGGATGAAATTATTGACGTCAAGTACAAATTTGAAGGGGTCCAGGTCATTCAACATCCTGAGATCATCTCCAAGAATGTAATTGAAAACAAAGCCAACCGTCCAGCAAGGCAAACAACTCAACTGACACAGTCAATCACAGAATCCAACCAATGGCTCACACAAAGTAGCCTAGCAATTGCTACTGGTGCTACCATCACTACAGGACTCCCATCCATTGCCTGCATGACCATCGGAATGAGCATGGAATTGTCTTTCGGCTCAAACCAAAGATCAATTCATACCAAAACCAAATCCAAAACAGTTATTGTGGAGGTCGAAGTTCCACCAATGCACTCATGCACTGTGAAGATGGAGGCACGAATGTGCAGCGCTGATATCCCCTTCACAGCTCAGCTCAGACGCACCTACCGGAACGGGCAGACCACCTGCACCACCATCACCGGCACCTACAAGGGTGTCCAGGTTGCAGAAGTCCGGAGTCTGGTGGATCCATGTGTCCCTCTAACATGAAACTCATCTAAACTTTGATGATGATGAATACAAACCACTAACACATCTCAGCCTCAGCTTAAAGGTGGGGTGGGAGATCTTAGAAAAAATGCTCCAGCGATTCAACACAAGTGAGATTTTGAAAATATGCACTCCCTCCTCTTCTTCAGACCCCCTCTTGAAAACACACCTTCATGTTTCATGAATACATGAACATGCACGTTATCCCGAGCGGTCATAGAAGTTCATGATGATTCGCCAGAACTCACATCAAGTAGCAACACCACAGTGGCTATTTTCATCAATATCTTTCATTTTCTCAGTGTCGGGGTGAATACAATACCCATAACCGATTAGTATGTTGAAATATTATATAATCATCACAGTATTATCTTACCTATCGAGTAAAAACATGTCCACCTTAGCATCAGTTACGAGCCCCCTTTTCTTTTTCAGTTGACACCAGCGCTGGAAAGCCGTAGTGATTACCACCCTTGTCCTGTTCCGTTCTTCACTCAGCTTCCTCATGGCTGTAGCTTCTTCAAACACAGTTTTTACTCTCGTTATGCTGCCGGTTGTCATCTTTTCCACCATAGCTGTTTATGTGAATGCACAGAAGGGGGAGGGAGCAGGGGGTGGGGGTGGATTGATATTTTATGGATATATCAGCAGTCAATCAGTGTAAAGATGATCAATACACTGATTGGCCAGTTTTCCTCTGGTTCCACCCTCTAGACTGGACTAAGAAATTTCGGGTTCTATTTTAGTTCGTGCTGTCGGATTGTGAAGAGATTTTCAAGCAATATGGTAAAAAGAAAAAAATGCTCCAAAGAAAGATCTCCCACCCCACCTTTAATCAACATTAAAAGGTTAATTTTGTTTTACCTTCAGCTTTACATATGGGATAAATGCAGGAAGTAACAGAATGTTTATGTTGTCAGGCAACAATAGCTCCTTGGTTCAGGTTTTGAAAAGACTTTGGCTTGAATTGACTAAAAATCAGCATCTTTTTCCAATATCAAACCAACATATTTTTAACTTTCGTGAATTTAAGTGGTTTTTTTTAGTCTTAGGAAAATATGCCAAAATGCATCATTCTTTATTTCAGATTTGCAGGTTTATTTTCAGTCACCATTTTGTATTAAAAAAACACAACAGACTTGTTTGTGGTACAACAACTGATAATAGGTTCAGTTCCACTTTGGTCGTCACTATGGAACTTCTAGGTTGAGGTACAAAACCTGAAGAACTACAAAGAACTACAAAATTTGACTCCTTTACAGCAGGGGTCTCCAAACTATTCCACAAAGGACCGGTGTGGCTGCAGGGTTTTTTTCAACCAACCAAGAGTTCACAGTTTGACCAATTGACTCTGAAGACTGAGATCAGTTGATTAATTGAGTCCAGTCAGGTGTGCTGCTGCTTGGTTGGAACAAAAACCTGCAGCCACACTGACCCTTTGGGAATAGTTTGGAGACCCCTGCTTTACAGGATATGTCACTGAAATGTCACATAATTGATGATCACATTCATACACAGTGACCAGAGTTTGGTTTTAAAGCATTTATGCTCATTTTGAAAAAATAAATACAACAAGCTCCAGAGGAATGTTCATTTCCAAAAGGATTTTAAGGACAGTCACCCAAAGGAAGTGAGATCAGGAAATAATGTTGGTGTTGTTTTTATGAGGGTGAACAGACAGAACATGTTTATATTCGGTCTGGTGTCATGGTGGTTGTTTTTTTATGTTTAAATTATCTTAATCATGTATCTGTTATATTAAGATGTCGTAATTTGATTCATATTTCAAAGCATGTTTTAGATATTATTAATAATAATGTGTTAAATACGTTTTCACCACAGAAACTTTCGTCATAGTTTCCACTGAAATAACCCAGAAAAAAACTTTCCCGCAACCACAAATTTTCCTTGTAGGGAGTTTGCAACTTTTCACGTCCCCCAAAATTTTGTGGAGCGGTGCTATACAAGAAGAATGCTGGTTTTGTGGAATGCTTGTTTGTTAGGTGTAATTCTGCTGAAAACCACTTTTCCACGCTCCTTTTGGAATCTGATGGGTCACCCAGACCCACATGTTCCTTTGACAGTGGTTCATCACCTCCACTGGCTGCATACTGCATTCACACAAAACAACCAGAGGAACCAGAGACCCAGAAAAAGCCGGACCATCTGATGTCAGATGGACTTTAGTGTCACCCACGTGGGGCTAAGCCATCCCCCATTGCAGTGAATCTGAAGTAGCATTAGCATTAGCATCTACAAGAGAAGACAGTGCCACAGTAGCTGCTGCACAAATTGGAAAAAAATGGCGGATCAAACTGGTTCATGTGTTTTTCCCTGCACGTCTTCAGGTCAAATAATAGCATGAAACCTAGCAGGATGTTATTCTGGTAAAGATAATCACACACACAGAGAGCGAGAGGGGAGGGGGTAGTGTTCCTTCACGCATTCTGAGCCAATCAGAGACGCCTCGTCATTGCATCGTGGACATGTATGAGGAAGTACCGCTAACCTCTGTTGTTCGACCTCAAGTCATTTTTCTACCATGAAAAAACAGCTGGAAACAAAACAATCCAGAGGTTTTTTTGATAGAACCAACACACAATGTATTGAATAACAATGGAGAACACAGTAATATTAATGAAATAACCATGGAATGACACCTTTAAGCTTCTTCTTACCACCACCTACTGAACTGGGGAATTTATTTACCTGGTAAATAAATTGCTGGGAATAAAAGTTCCTGGAAATGTTGGTGAAAAGGTATAAATGTGATCATGGTTCTGGGAAAGTGGGAATGAGTTTGAATAAAGACCCAGTGATGACCACCCAGTGTCTGCTTCAGCTGATTTTCTACCTTCCACCTCCTGATTCAATGATTTTACAGATTTTAACAATATTTATTTGTGTTGTTTCAGGGTTACTGTTTAGACCAGGTCTCTGCAACCCTGGTCCAAGAGGGTTACTCTTCTGTATGTTTTAGATGTTTCCCTCTTCCTACACATCTTGTTCAAGCTCTGCAGAAGACTGACAACAACCATCAGGTGTGCTGGAAGAGGGAAACATCGAAAACATGCAGGATAGCGGCTCTGTAGGACCAGGATTGCAGACCCTTGGCTTAGACTCTTTCTGTTTTTTTTCTCAAATAGTGTCAGGTCTTTGTATTTGACTTGAATTTGTGATTTTCTGACCACTTTTGATTTGCACTCCCAACATTTTAACACCTATCTCCACTTTTTATTCCTTACATGACATTGTCACTTTAGGTTTCATTAAGGGTCATTGGGATCATTAAGATAACACACATTAAAAAGTCTCTATTTTATCCAACCAAGGATTCATTTTATTTTAGTGCAAAGAAAAACACACAGAAAAATGAAACATGAGAAAAAAAATACCTTTGGTGTTTATATAAATATAGAAAAACAAATATTATTTACATATTAACCCATAATGACCCAGTGCTACTTCTGTGTCACGTCACAAATTAATTTTTCTTTCTATTTAATCTTTAAGTGATTTATCATAATTTAATCCAATTTTATCCTCTGTATTTAGTAGAAATCTAATATTTTGCAATATTTAACTTAGAAATCATGTAGATGTTTATAGAAATCTAGATCAAACTTGATGATCATTAGGCCAGAAACAGAGAAAACTGAAGAAAAAGTGAGATTTCACTAAAATGTTATCACTATCTGATCTTGAAACAAGTTTTTCTCTGTATCTGCCCAGGTTCATTTACATGAAATGTTGTACATTGTACACGTTTATTCACACCATTCATTCTTTATATTTTCCATTAAGGGAATGAGCTAATGTCTTTTTTTATGTTGTTTGTAATGAAACAAACAGAGACAGAAACTTGGAAACAAAGGCGGAGATAAAGATAGACAAACACAAACATAGAAGCTGCTATTTTATTTATTCCTACTTGAATAAAAGCAGAGAAACTAGATCAGATCAGTTCACCAAGAAAAAAACCCTCTAAAACCCTTTGTTCATTAGTATTAAAGCAACTTGTTGAATTATGTTTTATTTCCAACTCTCATTTACTGTTGAATTCTTCACTGATTTAGTTTGTTTGATCCTAAACCTTTATATTTAACTAAACATTCCTGGTGTTTTCATTAACTTTGATAATAAATAATCAGACATAAATGGTGCAGAGAATCTATAGTAAAATAATTAACTGACATTAGTTGAAACATATCGTTTAATATCCTCCCAGGTTCCAAAATCACAGCCAACTTTCACTTCTCAGTCAGAGCGTTGCTACCCTCTGCTGTTTAGATGCTGCAAATACAAATCTGATCCAAATCTGCACAAAAAACTGTGGCCACGTCTCCACGATGAATGAAAACTCTTCCAAAGTACATTAAGAGTCTGTTTCAATGAGCAGAAGTAATGACAACTGTGAGTCTGTTGACCCTAAAATGAGTGTTTGGTCTGAAAGAGGGAGGTAACTCACCCCAGACAGAGGGGTAACTCTGGCCTTTAACATGACAGGTGACTTATACACTGGACCAGTTACCATAGCAACAGACTCTGTAAATATAACCTGTTCAGGAGCAGGTTTTGTCAGTGACACCCTGAGTTCCTCTGTGACTCCGCCCACTTTCAGACACATGGAGTTTCATTTCCTCATTCATTCAGTCAGTAGGAGAGTTGTAATGTAACTTCTGTAATTCTGTTGTAATTACCTCTGCAAAGGAGGTTATGTTTTACCTCGCGTTTTTTGTTTGTTTGTTTGTTTGTCAGCAAGATAACTCAAAAGGTTAAGGAGGGATTTTGATGAAAGTTTCAGAGATGATTGATAATTTGTCAAGGAAGAAGCCATAAAATTTTGAGCTACAAAGGTCAAGGTCACAGTGAAGGTCAACAGCTAAAGCACATAAGTGGTGATATCTCAGAATCCAGACCAGTTAGTATCAGGTGTTTTTTTTACATTCACGTCGTCTTACCTTTGAACATCAGATGAGAAAACACCGCTAGGCCCCATGACGTCATGTGACGTCAAGCAAATTTTATATTTGCGAAATTTATGACCTTTTCCTTAAAGCAGGCTTATTGACATATTTTGTTAAGTCTGATAATATCTTGTGCTTCAAATTTAACATTAGATCAAACAAGTGAAATTTGGTCGTTGTTCGACGTTGCATAACGTTAGAGTGACGTCATACGTGGTTGAATATTAAATGGTCATATCTCAAAAACAAGAGGAATGGTTTGAATTGTTTAAACCCTCTTAGCGATTATTAATGGCCGATGAAATAAATTGTTAGCGAACATGGAACACTAGTTTACAAATAAGTTAGGAACATTCAGATCCAACCCAAAGGTCTGTGCTCTCAGAGTGCTCTAGTTTGAAATTTGAGGACACAGACAGTGCAGACAGTTTTCACTAACATGTCATTTGAACTACGATATCCATGGATCAAGGTGCAGTATTAAATATAATATATAATATAAAATTAAATATCCATCACTAAATGGTTCTTAAAGGACAACACTGTTTTTTTGCAATTGGGGCCTTAATTATGATGTAATTTGAATTGTTCTACTCACCCATGTTACTTTTTTTTAATTTTCACTCCTCTGGCAGAAATATAAAAAAAACAGCATTCAACAAGAGTTGGTGGGGCATGAACTTGCAGACAATAAATCAGTTATTTTGTTCAAATCAGTTAATATAGCTAAGCTAAAGCAAAGAGCTAAAGCCTCTTGACTCTGCGCTCGCAGAGATGATGTCACTTGTGTGTCTTGGTTTACATTATTTATTTATTTTAACTCATGCCAGGTATTTCAAAGTAGAAATGAGACTGTAGAGGAATTAGAACTACTGTATCACAATGGACACGTTAACTGATTTGAACAAAGTAACTGATTTAGCCTTTGCAAGTCGCTGCCCCGTCAAATGTTGTCGTATTCCGTTTTGTGGATATTTCTTTCAGAGGAATCAAAATAAAAAAAAAAAACATGGGTAAGTAGAACAATCCCAATCACATCATCATTAAGGCTCCAATTGCAAATAAACAGCGTTGTCCTTTAAGGCCAATTTATGATCAGAAGCAAAGTCATTTACGAAGTGTCGCAAATACGTCTCACAAATTGTAGCCCCTTTCACGTAGACATTGAATGCACCTCCCAAAAAGTGTAACCACCACAGAGAGTGTCGCAGATAGTGCCACAGAGAAGACAAGAAAAGAGGCCTCTGATTGGTCCATTCTACGTCCACTCTAAACATACTTCTGCTTCCCTATTTTCTCCAGTTTCTTCCCACAAGATATTCAAAGGACGTGCAGACGAGGCATGTGACATAATTATTAAATATTCAAATTTTCGTGACACGCTCAAATGTAGAATACTAATTTCGTATACTGCATTACTTGTATTGCGTTTCACTTGGAAAGAATCCTTTACGGTAGCGAACACGTGCAAACACACTGCATCGAAAAAAATGCTGCAAACACAAGAAAGATGCACAATCAAAAACACAAAGACATAAAAGAAATACAACAGAAGGGTCCTGCACACACGCCTCTACCAGGAGCATGTAGACATGTTAATTTGTTAAATACAAACCTGACGTAGATTCATGTAAGTAACTATTGTTATTAAATCTGTTCGACATTGTAGCTGAAATCAGCTGTTTCACCCAAATCCACAGTTAACGGAAATATAGCGTTAGCTGCAGTTATTGCAAATTCCAAATTAAAAGGCTGACTTGTTTCATGCAGAAGATGAATTGTTCAGGTAAGTTGTTGATATTGTGTGATTTGTAATTTTCCTGTTTATTCAGTAAATGTTTGGTCACCTCTTTTACCCATTGCGTGTGTTTGGAGGTGGGGGTGCACATCAGCGGTGGGGGAGCTGTGGAAACATGTTCATCATCGTCTTCCACTTATCCAGGTCATGGGGGCAGCAGCCCCAGCAAAGGAGCCGAGACCCCCCCCCCCCCCCCTAGCTAGCTCAGCCAGCTCCTCCAGGGGAATCCCGGGGCGTTCCCAGTTAGAAATAAACTAGAGGTTTTTTTTAAAAAAAATCAAGCAAAGCTGCAACTTAATATTTAAAATTCTTTGCACATTTTTCTGCTTTATTAATCTTAATAGTTTAAAAACTTTCATCCTCAGTGAAAGTGTTTTTTTTTTGTTTAAATTTGACTGGTTTTAAACTAATCCCTATATTTTCAGGTCAACATGCATGTGATGGTGAGTTATGGAATCACAACAGACACCATCTGCATCCAGCTCCTAAAACAGAGCAGTAAAACTGACAAAAGACTGAAGTTAAGAGGAGAAAACAAACACCTGAAGGAAGTTCACACCTTGAAAATACTTCCTCATAGTGTTCTTCAGTTAGCATTCCTATACGCTGTTAAACCACTTTACCTGCCAGACTTTACCTCCTGACCCCCCCCCCCCCACACACACACACACACACACACACACACACACACACCACATCATCTTGGTTTTCACTTTAGACTCCCTGGATGTTCTTCTGCTTGGTCTGTTCCTGCCTTCAGTAACAAAAGGGTGAGTGGCTTGACCTTTGACCTCACTTCTCTTTACACAATGCATATCACTTGGAGAAACTTGAAAGACAAACATTAAAACAAATTCTGTGACAGGTTGGGTGCATATCTGATGTCTTCTGTTCGATGGGTCCATATCCAATAGTGATGTCCTGATCTGATCATGTGATTGGAAATTGTGGCCAATCAAATGATTTCAGACTCGATCGAGATCGTTTATTACGGCCTGATCAGCGATTGTGAATAATACATATATTTAAATCCCTGGCTGTCACTAACGTCTGTACATGTGAATTGTGTTTTTCAATGGGAGGGGCTGAGGGGCAATCTGGTCCATGAAAATCAGGTGTTTAGCAATTTAGTGAACTAATAAACAATATACAAATAAATGAAGAGCTTGGTTCTAAAATACTAATACAAAAATCACTTTTGTTATTTAGAGGAATGTGTTAAATGCAATTCAATGGGATCATCTTTTAAATGTTATTAACCAAACTATTAAACATTAAAAACATAACATTTCAAATCCTGAAATAACTGGGATTTTTAATGAAAAATATATATATATATTTTGTTTAAATCAAAATGCTACTTATCTGATCCTGTTTTAATAGATACTTACCAATGTTTTTTTTTTTTTAATTGCAGGTGTGTGTGGAACAGGTTTACGGAGATCCTGCAGTTTCAAATTAACAGGTTAGGCTACAATATTTCCATCATTGCTACTTCATAGGAAAAATGTACAAGCTGATTTACTAACAGTGTGCACTAACGACTGTGTCTTTCAAAGGGTCAAAATAACACGTCTGCATCTAATTAGAATGTTCGGCACAATGAATATTTAATTGGGAGTGTTCACATACAATTATGCGAATGATGGGAGAAGAAAATATACATTTACAAACTATTTTACAGACATTGTAAAATTCCAAACTTCACTAATTATGTACAAAGTAAAAAATAACTGTCTACAACAAAATATACAAAACCTGTTTAATAAAAAACAAGGAGGGTTATTATATAAACACAAATTAAAAGTAAATAAAATCCATACAAAAAGAAAATATTTTGTATTTCATTCTGTGGGGTCAGATTGTGGAACAGTATGGGTGAGGAACTAAAACAATGTCCAAACATAATGCAATTTAAAACAAAATATAAAGAATATGTTTTGACAGGGGGCGGCACGGTGGTGCAGTGGTTAGCACTCGTGCCTCACAGCAAGAAGGACCCTGGTTCGAATCTCACACCAGACCTTTCTGTGTGGAGTTTGCATGTCCTCCCCGTGTCCGCGTGGGTTTTCGCCGGGCACTCCAGTTTCCTCCCACCATCCAAAGACATGCACTGATAGGTTAATTGGTTAATCTAAAAAATTGGCCATAGGTGTGAATGTGAGAGTGATTGTTTGTCTATGTATGTCAGCCCTGCGATGAACTGGCGTCTCATACAGGGTGTACCCCGCCTTTGCCCATTGTAGCTGGATTAGGCCCCCAGTGACCCCCGCGACCCTAGTGAGGATAAAGCGGGTTCAGATAATGAATGAATGAATGTTTTGACAGGATACAGGGATGAAATGTAGAGGAAAAGACATGAGGTGTAAGAATGTGTTATTCATTTTTATTTTTTATTTAACCAGTATGTTCATATTCATTATTCAAATGTATTATTATTAATATTATTAAAGCTTTTGTAGTAGCAGTACTAGTAGCAACTTGGGGAAGTGAATGTTTAAAAACTAGTACAGTAGAAGGAGTGGGATTAGATCAGTTTTGACTTCTTCCCACTCCTTTTTGAACAGGTTATTGCATTTATTACTGTTTTTATTTGGTCACTTTTTTTTGTTTTGTTCAAAATAAACTTCTATAATATGTATGAATTTAACACAGACTGATTTATCAAACAAAACAAGCAATTTTGCTAATAGAAACTGTGTGTATATTTAACACATCTCAAAAGGAGGAAATGGTTTGGATGCATAAATGTGCACATGACTGGTTATTGTTCAAGAAGGAGACATAGAAACAATAAAACAAGATACAGAGAACAGATTTATCACCTTTGTGTGAATATTTCTGGAGTGATTGGAAATAATTATTGAGACATATGCCCCCGCCCCTTAAAAATCCTGTTCATCTTCAGTGTTTATACACACTGAAGATGAACAGCATTTTAATTACCTGAAGGAAGTTTCATGTGAGAGAACACACCTTGAAAATACCTTCTCATTGTGTTGTCTTCAGTTAGCATTCCTATATGTTGTTAAACCACTTTAGCTGCCAGACTTTACCTCCTAACACCCCCACACACCACCACACACACACACACACACACACACACACACACACACACACACACACACACTCTAAAATGAAAACATGTTGGTGTGATTGACAGTCAGCAGGTTGTACTTCACAGAAAATTCCTGTCCTTTCTAGCAGCAGCGTCCTGTACCCGTGCATGACGTTGTTTGGCTTTTTCCATTGTCATTAAATGAAGGATGGCCTCGTCCTGCTCAACCTTGTTATGTTTTTCATGAAGGTGATTGAAAGTGAGGACAATATCAGCTGGGGTCACTTTATTAACATGGTCAGACACACATTGACATTCTTCAAGTGTGCATACAGCCTGTGGGAATTTACTAGGGTGACCATTCATCTGGACAGACGGCTCTACAACTGGACTGTCCAGATGTCCAGACGTGTCCTCACTTTGTACAGTTTGTCCTTAGGTCCTTAGGACAAAATGTAAAAAGGCGTCCAGACAGTCCAGTTTTAGAGCCGTCTGTTTGGATGAAATCCAGATGAATGGTCACCCTAGATTTTATGGATAGGCTTCCATCAAAATAGTTTATTATTACCTCTGGTTATGTTTGTTTGTCTGTCTGCTTGTCTGTTTGTCAGCAAGATAAATCAAAAAGTTAAGGATGGATTTTGATTAAACTCTCAGAGGTGATTGATAATGCAACAAGGAAGAAACCATTATATGTTGAGCTATAAAGGTCAAAGGTCAATGTCACAGTGAAGGTCAAAAGCTAAAGTACATGAGTGGTGACATCTCAGAATCCAGACCAGTTAGTATCACACAGTTTTTTGCATTTACTTCAACTTACCTTCAGTCATCAGATGAGATAACACTAATGGTATATTTGCAAAATGTATTAACTTTACCTTTAAGCAAGTTATTGACATATTTTGTTAAATCTGACAATATCTTGTGCTTCATATTTAACATTAGATCTAACATGTGACATGTGGTCGTTGTGCGACGTCACATAACGTTAGTGACGTCATACGTGGTCGAATATTGAAATGGTCATATCTCAAAAACAGAACAGAGGATTTCTTTGAATTTTTTTAAACCCTCTAACGCGGGCATCACGTATTGGCGGACTCTGGTCCAGACCCGGACCGCGAAATGGTTCTGTCCAAACTCTGACCACTCGCGAAATAAGTAGTCTTTTCCCCATAGAGCGGTTTTGAGCGCATATAAAAATTTGCCGCGGGCACTGCTACTACAGTCAATACAGTAAACTAGTGTCAGTAGCCAAGGACACACTGTCACTGCTGCCAACATGGCGCATTTGTCGCTCTATTTAATGCTTTTTCAGGACTGTGACTCAGTGGCAGAAAAGCCTGATCAGGACATCTCTAATATCAAGTATCATCTGTTCTTTTTATGGTCCACAGGTGTCTCCTGTCTTCTTCTTACAACAGTTGACCCTAAAGCTCTGCTCTTCTCTTTTTTTACCCATGTCTTAGGATTCTTGATGTTACTCCAAAGGATCCTTCATCAGTAAATCCAACTCTTATGAACAAATTTACTCCATCTTCATATTTCCAACCATGGCCTCAGACAGTTTCCAGTTTGACCAAACCAGTCTTGAATGGCAGACCTGGACCAGCTTCATCCCAAAAGGAGCAGTTTCCATCTACAATGATAAATGCAAACGCATTGAGTACGTTGCTAAACGTGGTCTTCAGACTGGATTCTACTGCCCCTCCTTGGATCCTTTCTGCCATTATGCTGCTGAAAAAAAGGAGCATCTAGCTGCAACATTTGACATCCTGGTTAATAAAGACAACTTTGAGGTCCTGGAGTGGAAGCGTGATTCACATGGTAAAGTGCCAGAGAATGCAGTTAGGACCATTCAAGGAGAGGACACATATGTTGGTAGAGCTAAATATGGTCTTGGGGAAGTCCGTGCTGTACACAAAGCCTTCTTTTACCCCTGGAAAGGTAAAGAGCATAGGTACAAGAAGTACGAGGTCCTGACCTTCAGCCGTGACATTATCAAGGATGAAATTGTTGACGTCAAGTACAAACTTGATGTTGTAAAGATCATTCAACATCCTCCTGAGATCATCTCCAGGAACATAATTGTAAACAAAGACAGTCATCCAGCAACGCAAATGACTGAACTGAAACAGTCAATCACAGAATCCAATTCATGGAGCACAGACAGTAAGCTAGCAATAACTACCAGTGCTACCATGACTGCAGGAATCCCAAACATTGGCTCCATACAGACTGGTTTCAGCACAGAGTCATCTTTTGGCTTCAACAAAGGGTCAACTCAAACCAAATCCATGGAAGTTTCCAGATCAATCAAGGTAGATGTTCCAGCAAAGCACTCATGCACTGTGAGAATGGAGGCACGAATGCTCAGCGCTGATATCGCTTTCACAGCTCAGCTCAGACGCACCTACCAGAATGGGAAGACCACCTGCACCACCATCACTGGTACCTACAAGGGTGTCCGGGTTGCAGAAGTCCAGAGTGTGGTAGAACCATGTGTCCCTCTAAAATGAAACTCATCTAAGTTTTGATGATGACGAATACAAACCTTTAACACAAACACATCTCAGCCTCACCTTAACATTAAAGGTTTCATTTTATTTGGATTTTAGTTTACAGATGGAATAAATGTAGGAAGTAACAAAAAATTTGTCTTTTGGCAGTGAGAGCTCAGGTTTTTGAACACTGTCCCAACCATCAAGCATGGTGGTGCTAGCTTAATGCTAAGGAGTTGTTTTTCTGCTAGTGGTACTGAGAACCTCATCCAGAAAAAGAAAATTATATCAACGTCCTGGATGACAACATGAAAGTGTCTGCAGAGAAACTCCAGTTTTGTCCTGATTGGACGTCCCAGAAAGACACTAACCCCAAGTAGAACCACCAAGGTAGTGCAGTAGTGGTTCAAGAACATGACCCAGTCTAAGTCCTGAACTAAACCATCTAGAGAACCTGTAGAGGAGCGTTCAGACCAGAGTGATAGTAGGAGATCATCCAAACGATCCCAGGAAGACTGGACCAGAACCTCACAGGAGACAGCAGACAGACTGTGGACACTTAGAGGAACCATTATCCAGAACAAAAACTACTCTATTGACTATTAAGAAAAGACATTGGATTGAGTGAACTTAGGGTAAGAATAATTTTGAACATAGTGCTTTTTTTGAAATCCACTAAAAAAATACTAGTGAAATATTTTTTCTCCAAATATTTGTTGTTTTTCCTTCACTTGTGTTTCACACACAGGTCACAAAAACAGAAAATCTAAGGGGTATGAATAATTTTGAGGACACCTGTTCATATAGTTTGAATGTTTGCTTGTCATGATTTAAAATATAGAGGAACTGAGATCAAGAAATAATGTTTGTGGTGGTTTTATGAGGGTAGAACATGTTTATGTTCAGTCTGGTGTCATAGTGGTTGTTTTTTATGTTTAAAATTATCCTAATCATGTATCTGTTATGTCAAGATGCTGTAATATTTCAAGGCATGTTTTACATAATATTTTTTTTTTTAGTTAAATACTTTTTCAACACAGAAACTTTCATCAGTTCCATAGTTTCTACCAAAATAAGCCAGAAAAAAACCGGACCCTTAACTAAGCCTTTTTTTTGTAGGGGGATTGCGACTTTTCAGATCACCCAGAATTTTGGGGCGGGGCTGTCTTAGAGGAACGCTGATTTTGTGGAATGCTCGTTTGGCCTTTAGCTTCTTCTTTCCACCACCTACTGGACTGGAGAATTTATTTACCTGGTAAATAAATTCCTGGTAATAAAAGTTCCTGGAAATGTTGGTGAAAAAGGGACAAATGTTATTATGGTTCTGGGAAATTGGGAATAAGTTTGAATAAAGACCCAGTGACGACCACCCAGTGTCTGCTTCAGCTGATTTTCTACCTTCCAGCTCCTGATTCAATGATTTTACAGATTTAACAACATTAGAGTGAGTTCTTTCAGGGTTACTGTTTGTTTTTTTCTCAAATACTGTCAGGTCATTGTATTTGACTTGTATTTGTGTTTTTCTGATCACTTTTGACTCCCAACATTTTAACACATTTCTCCACTTTTTATTTCTTCCATTACATTGGCACTTTCGGTTTAATGCATTTCATGAGATCATTAAGATAAGATACATTATGATAACATAAATTAAGAAGTCTATTTATCCAACCATGGGAAATTTTTATATTAACAGCAGCCACATAAAACAAGCAAATGCAGAGAAATACACTGAAATATAAAATATATAAGAAAAATAAGACCTTTGGTATTCATAAAAATGTAAATATAAAACTATAATTTAATAGTATTTAGATATTAATTCATACAGATGCTATTTCTATTTAACCTATAAGTGATTTATCATCATTTATTACAATTTTGTTGCAATTTTAAGCCAGAAATTCAGCGGAAGAACCCAAACAACAACAACAAGAGATGAAGATATAGGTAGAAAGGGTGTTGAATGGAACAAAGTGTAATTTGGGCAAGGCAAAAGGCAGTTCTGTAAAACAGGGGAAACCAGAAGGGCAAGGTGAGGTACAAAATAAACATCGCACGCACAAACGTTGGCAGGTAACATCTCAAAAGGAATGTTACAAACGGACAAAGAACAGGAGAATAGAGAGGGTTTAAATCCACAGAAAAAACAAGAGATCCATGACACACAACTGTGATGAGCAGCTGAAACGATCAGGGAGAACAGGAAGTAAAGACAGCAGACAAGACACAAGAGAAGAAACTGCAAAATAAAACAAGAAATGACAGACAGAGAAAAACAAGATGAGTACAGGATACAGACAGAAAAAGTTTGGTGTGTTTATTTATGAATCATGTAAATGACATTTATGAAAATTCAGATCAAGTTTAAGATCATTATACCAGGAGCAGAGAAAACTGACGAACAAGTGAGAATTCAGTCAAATAAAATTCTATCTGAACGTCAACAAGTGTGTCCATCCAATGGCATTAATCTAATTATATGAGTTTTACAGGTGAATCAATGTTGTAGAAGATGACTGTGTTTCTACAGTATCTATGGAGACTCCGATCGTCCAAATGGGTCATATCTGACGACCATGACAAAACAAAAAAACTGTATTTTACTCTTATTATTAAAAGGTAATATTATTAAACACTTTAAATCAGTAGATGCTTTTGTTTTTTCACAACTGTTTCGGTCTTTATGGGATAAAAAAATAAAGTTGACAAAGAAAAATAAATTTGAGAACTGACACAAAACTGACACTGGGCCCTTATGGGTGAACATTTTTGATGCACATGTATTCTGGGGGGACACAGCCTTTTCTGTCGCTGCCACAAACCTCTGGAACTCACTCCCTCGAACCATCCATCGCTGCTCCAACCTCAACACTTTTAAATCCCTTTTAAAAAATAATTTATTCAGGATTGCTTTTAATGTGTTTGTTTTTCATTGTTGTTGGACTCGTGTTGTTATGTTTTTACTGCAGGTAAAGACTCTTTGCTGCCATGAAAAGTGCTATACATATAAAATATATTATTATTAAATTTAGTTTTATATTGTGACGTCGTTGCAGGCGTCCTCCAACAACATGGAGTCGCCATGGAGGATGCAGAGCAGCTGGCCCTAGATCGCCAGCAATGGAAAAATCTGGTACACCTGGTCGGCTCAACGCACTCGGACAGTATAAACTGACCCTCGCTGGAGCAAAAGAAGAAGAAAGAAAGAAGAAGAATTGTGGGGGTTGTCCATGATGGATGTCAACAACATTAACAACATTAGTGACAGAGGGTCAGAGTTAGCATTAGTGAGCAACATTAGTGAGTTAGCATTAGTGGGTTATCATTAGTGGACAGCCTAAGACAAAGAGTCAGGGGTAGCATTAGTGGGCAACATTAGTGGGTTAGCATTAGTGGACAGCCTAAGACAAAGGGTCAGGGTTAGCATTAGTGGGTTAGCATTAGTGGACAGCCTAAGACAAAGGGTCATTGTTGTGGATTTCCGAAGGGGAAGCCACCCCAGCCATCAGCCCCTCTCTATCTGCAACGATGTGGTGGAGAGGGTGCGGAGCTTCAAGTTTCTGGGTGTGACGGTGACTGAGGACCTGTCTTGGGGGGCTCATATCTCAACAGCGGTGGGCAAGGCACAACAACGCCTGTATTACCTGAGAAAGCTGAGGAGTGCCCACATCCCCAGACCTCTGTTGGTGAACTTTTTCATCTGTGTCATCAGCAGTGTTCTGGCCTACGGTTTTCTGGTATGGTTCCCCGGCTGCACTACGTCTGAACAGCAAGCACTCCAGCGGGTGGTAAAATCTGCCGGGAGAATAATCGGAGCGACTCTCCCGGAGATGAGTACCATCTTCTCCACTCGCTGTTTGAAAAAAGCGCGAAACATCCTACAAGACCAGCACCATCCTGCTCACCACCTCTTTCACCTGCTGCCTTCTGGGAGAAGATATATGGCCATCCAGGCCAGAAAGTCCAGACTGGCCAACAGTCTGTACCCACAGGCTGTTCGACTATTGAACTCTGCCCCCCCCCCCCATTGGACAAATAACCACATCCAGCATCAATAAGAACTGAACTGGTTTGCACTGCTGCAGAATGTCACTACTATTTCCTTCCCTCCTTAGTGACCCCCCCCCCCGATCCATTATACTGTCTAGTTTCTGTACTCTAGTCCGAACTGTTATCTTAATATTGCTCTGCACTTCAACACCAACGTGACCTCATTTCTTTACTCTGCTGCTACATATTTGTGCACTTTTATGTCCTGGACCGTGTTGATGTTTACACATACTACTTGCACTTTATTATCTATATTATCTTAATGTGTGGAGGCTCCAAACTGAGTTTCGTTGTGCTTTTGTATCAATGACAATAAATATTCTGAAATCTGAAATCAGGGTTAGCATTAGTGGGTTAGCATTAGTGAAAAGCCTAAGAAAGAAGGTCAGTGTTAGCATTAGTGGGTTAGCATTAGTGGACAGCCTAAAACAGAGGTTCAGAGGTTGCATTACTGGGTTAGCATTAGTGGACAACCTAAGACAGAGGGTAAGGGTTAGCATTAGTGGGCAGCCTAAGACAAAGTATCAGTGTTAGCATTAGTGGACAGCCTAAAACAGAGGGTCAGAGGTAGCATTAGTGGGTTAGCATTAGTGTGTAGCCTAAGACAAAGTATCAGGGTTAGCATTAGTGGGTTAGCATTAGTGGACAACCTAAGACAGAGGGTAAGGGTTAACATTGGTGGGCAGCCTAAGACAAAGTATCAGTGTTAGCATTAGCGGGTTAGCATTAGTGGACAGCCTAAAACAGAGGGTCAGAGGTAGCATTAGTGGGTTAGCATTAGTGTGTAGCCTAAGACAAAGTATCAGGGTTAGCATTAGTGGGTTAGCATTAGTGGACAACCTAAGACAGAGGGTAAGGGTTAGCATTAGTGGGCAGCCTAAGACAAAGTATCAGGATTAGCATTAGTAGGTTAACATTAGTGGACAGCCGAAGACAGAGGGTTAGGGGTAGCATTAGTTGGTAAGCATTAGTGGACGGCCTAAGAAAGGGGTCAGGATTAGCATTAGTGGGTTAGCATTAGTGGACAGCCTAAAACAGAGGGTCAGCGTTAGCATCAGTGGGTTAGCATTAGTGGACAGCCTAAAACAGAGGATCAGGGGTAGCATTAGTAGGGTAGCATTAGTGGACAGCCTAAGACAGAGGGTTAGGGGTAGCATTAGTGGTTAAGCATTAGTGGACAGCCTAAAGAAAGGGGTCAGGATTAGCATTAGTGGGTTAGCATTAGTGGACAGCCTAAAAGAGAGGGTCAGCGTTAGCATTAGTGGGTTACCATTAGTGGACAGCCTAAAACAGAGGATCAGGGGTAGCATTCGTAGGGTAGCATTAGTGGACAGCCTAAAACAGAGGGTCAGCATTTGCATTAGTGGGTTAGCATTAGTGGACAGTCTAAGACAGAGGGTCAGGGGTAGTATTAGTGGGTTAGCATTAGTGGACAGTCTAAGACAGAGGGTCAGGGGTAGTATTAGTGGGTTAGCATTAGTGAACAGTCTAAGACAGAGGGTCAGGGGTAGCATTAGTAGGTTAGCATTAGTGGACAGTCTAAGACAGAGGGTCAGGGGTAGCATTAGTGAGTAAGCATTAGAGGGCAGCCTAAGACAGAGGGTCAGTGTTAGCATTACTGGGTTAGCATTAGTGGAAAACCTAAGACAGAGGGTAAGGGTTAGCATTAGTGGGCAGCCTAAGACAAAGTATCAGGGTTAGCATTAGTGGGTTAGCATTAGTGGACAGCCTAAGACAGAGGATCAGGCGTAGTATTAGTAGGGTAACATTAGTGGACAGCCTAAGAAAGGGGTCAGGATTAGCATTAGTGGGTTAGCATTAGTGGACAGCCTAAAAGAGAGGGTCAGCGTTAGAATTAGTGGGTTAGCATTAGTGGACAGACTAAAACAGAGGATCAGGGATAGCATTAGTAGGGTAGCATTAGTGGACAGCCTAAAACAGAAGGTCAGCATTTGCATTAGTGGGTTAGCATTAGTGGACAGCCTAAAACAGAGGGTCAGCGTTAGCATAAGTGGGTTAGCATTAGTGGACAGCCTAAAACAGAGGATCAGGGGTAGCATTAGAAGGGTAGCATTAGTGGACAGCCTAAAACAGAGGGTCAGCATTTGCATTAGTGGGTTAGCATTAGTGGACAGCCTAAAACAGAGGATCAGGGGTAGCATTAGTAGGGTAGCATTAGTGGACAGTCTAAGACAGAGGGTCAGGGGTAGCATTAGTGGGTTAGCATTAGTGGACAGTCTAAGACAGAGGGTCAGGGGTAGCATTAGTAGGTTAGCATTAGTGGACAGTCTAAGACAGAGGGTCAGGGGTAGCATTAGTGGGTAAGCATTAGAGGGCAGCCTAAGACAGAGGGTCAGTGTTAGCATTACTGGGTTAGCATTAGTGGACAACCTAAGACAGAGGGTAAGGGTTAGCATTAGTGGGCAGCCTAAGACAAAGTATCAGGGTTAGCTTTAGTGGGTTAGCATTAGTGGACAGCCTAAGACAGAGGATCAGGCGTAGCATTAGTAGATTAACATTAGTGGACAGCCTAAGACAGAGGGTTAGGGGTAGCATTAGTGGGTAAGCATTAGTGGACGGCCTAAGAAAGGGGTCAGGATTAGCATTAGTGGGTTAGCATTAGTGGACAGCCTAAAACAGAGGGTCAGCGTTAGCATTAGTGGGTTAGCATTAGTGGACAGCCTAAAACAGAGGATCAGGGGTAGCATTAGTAGGGTAGCATTAGTGGACAGCCTAAAACAGAGGGTCAGCATTTGCATTAGTGGGTTAGCATTAGTGGACAGTCTAAGACAGAGGGTCAGGGGTAGCATTAGTATGTTAGCATTAGTGGACAGCCTAAGACAGAGGGTCAGTGGTAGCATTAGTAGGTTAGCATTAGTGGACAGTCTAAGACAGAGGGTCAGGGGTAGCATTAGTATGTTAGCATTAGTGGACAGCGTAAGACAGAGGGTAAGGGTTAGCATTAGTAGATTAGCATTAGTGGACAGATTAAGACAGAGGGTAAGGGTTAGCATTAGTGGGTTAGCATTAGTGGACAGATTAAGACAGAGGGTAAGGGTTAGTATTAGTGGGTTAGCATTAGTGGACAGCCTAAAACAGAGGGTCAGCGTTAGCATTAGTGGGTTAGCATACGTGGACAGCCTAAAACAGAGGGTCAGCATTTTCATTAGTGGATTAGCATTAGTGGACAGCCTCAGACAGAGGGTCAGGGGTAGCATTAGTAGGTTAGCATTAGTGGACAGCCTACGAAAGGGGGTCAGGATTAGCATTGGTAGATTAGCATTAGTGGACAGATTAAGACAGAGGGTAAGGGTTAGCATTAGTGGGTTAGCATTAGTGGACAGCCTAAGACAGAGGGTCAGGGGTAGCATTAGTGGGTTAGCATTAGTGGACAACCTAAGACAGAGGGTCAGGGGTAGAGTTAGTGGGTAAGCATTAGAGGGCAGCCTAAAACAGAGGGTCAGCATTTGCATTAGTAGATCAGCATTAGTGGACATCTTAAGACAGAGGGTAAGGCTTAGCATTAGTGGGTTAGCATTAGTGGACAGCCTAAGAAAGGGGGTCAGGATTAGCATTAGTAGATTAACATTAGTGGACAGCTTAAGACAGAGGGTAAGGCTTAGCATTAGTGGGTTAGCATTAGTGGACAACCTAAGACAAAGGGTCAGCATTTGCATTAGTGGGTTAGCATTAGTGGACAGCCTAAAACAGAGGGTCAGGGAAGGCATTAGTAGGTTAGCATTAGTGGACAGCCTAAAACAGAGGGTCAGGGAAGGCATTAGTATGTTAGCATTAGTGGACAGCCTAAGACAGAGGGTAAGGGTTAGCATTAGTAGATTAGCATTAGTGGACAGATTAAGACAGAGGGTAAGGGTTAGCATTAGTGGGTTAGCATAAGTGGACAGCCTAAAACAGAGGGTCAGCATTTTCATTAGTGGATTAGCATTAGTGGACAGCCTAAGACAGAGGGTCAGGGGTAGCATTAGTAGGGTAGCATTAGTGGACAGCCTAAAACAGAGGGTCAGCGTTAGCATTAGTCCTTCCTCTACTCTCTTCCTCTCTCTGTGCTTGACAACAGCTGAAGTCATTTCCTTGGTAACTCCACAGGAATCTGCAGTTTCCGTTAGGAGGTAGAGAGACAACAGCTGATCCCAGATAGAAACTGTAGAGTCTGGAAAAAGTCCACAAACATGCAGGAAAAGGGAGGAACGCAAACACTGAGAAATGTGCAGTTACACAACTCTTACTAAAGGAAATGACGAGAGAGAGACAGAGAGAGAGAGAGAGGGAGCTGGTGTAACTTGTGGTCACTGAAGGGTCGCCATCTTTGAAGCTTTTTGACCTTATCAGGGTTCAACTCCATCTGATGAAGACGAGACCTGAGTCCAATCAGGAAAGGGTGACAGAGAAAGTGTTGGGTGTGTTCCAGTTGTGAAAAGATCATCCAGGAGAGTTTGACTGATGTTCTGACACATCAGGTAAGTCTGCAGGTCAAAGTACAGAGTGTGTTTAATACCATGTGATCATCAGAGCTGAACAAACTCATCTAACATATGATATAAATTTAAATTCCTCAGTGTGTTGACGTTATTTAACTGTGAAACTGTTTATTTTGAACATGCAAAGAACAAATAAAACAAAAAAAAAAAACAAGGCAAAATATGATCAAAACTAAATTAAATTAACAGAATCTATCTTTAAGTACATGCAAGTCGCAGTTCTTCTTATAAATGTATTTACTTCTACCCCTCTGGCGCTTTTACATATTTACTAATATCTTAATGTAAAAATCAAATAATACATTTTCCCAAATTTTAGCACTGAACCAAAACTATGACATAATGCAGCAACTGAATTATACACAATAAAATGATCATAGTACTACAGTCATACAAACAGACTCAGAAATTCAACTATTATATCATTTCAGCATATACAGGATATATTATTTGATAATAATAATAACAATATTGTTTAGCAGTCTTGTATTTACACATTCACTGTAGGACACCATTAATTTAAAAATCACCAGACAAAACTTTAACTGTACAGTCTTTGTGTGAAGAGTTTACAGCAGAAACAGTAGATGTTCTTTTTTTCTTTGAATAAACAAGCCAGCTCCTCGTGATTTTGTCTTTATTCATTCATTTACTGCAGAAATAGTGATGACAACAACTTCTCCCATTCTGTCTTTTTGGAAATCAAAACTCAACAAGAGATCAGGTGTTCACTGTAATGACTATGAAATGATTAATGGAAAAATGTCAGTTTCAACAAAACCTTTTTTTTAATTATTATTAAAGGATTTTGCGCTGGCAAAGTACACATTAGCACTGATGCTAAGTCTGGTATATTTACATGTTTATACAGAATTTAATAATTATTATTTAATTAATAATTAAATAATTAAATGTATAAATATGTTCTTTTAACATGCACTCTCCTGCTTAAATAAACATACAAACTAGAAAAGCACTCAGAGTCCAGACCTCCACCAAGGCAGACCCCCACCACCACGAAAATGTAATCATTTGTTGACCTCCCCATTACCACCATACCCTGAAAGTTTCATCAAAATCCATCCACAAGTTTTTGAGTTATGTTCTACACAGACAAACAGACTGATAAATGTTGGCCATTTTTCATCATTTTCTTGATTATTTTGTTCTTCGTTGTTTTTCCTTGTTCATTCTTAATTTGACTTAATCTAAAAACTGTATGTATTTTTTTCTTTTTGTACAGTGACCCAGATCTTGAGGTCAGACTTTTGTAAAGAACTCTGCTCATCACATCTATAAATGGATCTCTTAATTGTTCCTGTTTTGCTTTTTGCCTTCTTGAGCTGTGCCTCAGTCAAACCAACCACGGCCTCAGATTATGTCCAGTTTTATCGCACCAATCTACAATGGCAGACCTGGACGGGCTCTATTCCAAATGGAGCAGTGGCCGTCTACATTACGCATGAGAAACGCTGGGAATACGTTGCCAAATATGGTCACGAGACCGGTTTCTACTGCCCTACCATGGATCACTACTGTCACTATGCGGCGGGAGGACGTGAGCATCGTAAGAGTTCGTTTGAGATACTGGTAAACAAAGACAACTTTGAGCTCTTGGAGTGGAAGTCTGGTTCATATGGTTCAGTGCCAGAGAACGCGGTCAAGAGCGTCCCAGACTTAGACATATATGTTGCCAAGACAAAATATGGCCTTGGAAAAGTCCACGCTAGGCACGAAGCCTTTTTTCATCCTCATGATGGCAGCGAGCATTGGCACAAGCACTACGATATCCTGACCTTCAGCCGTGACATAATTAAAGAGGAAATCCTTGATCTGGCCTTCCATACTAATGGGGTTCATATCCTCAAGAATCCACCAGAGATCCTCGCCACAACCAGAGTCACAAACAACAATGTTACACCAGCTAAACAAACTTCTACACTGTCGAACACTGTCGAAGAACAGGAAACATGGAGTACCAGCTCTTCTCTAACCATTGGTTTCTCACTTAGCATCACAGCCAAAATCCCGCTATTTGCCTCTACAACAATTGGTTTTTCTTCAGAGAGAACTTTCACGGTTACACAAGGGTCGACTCAGAAGAAAGCAACCACCCACACTGTTTCTATTGAGCACGAGGTTCCACCATTCCACTCCTGCTCCTTGCAAATGGTGGCGTTCAAGTCCAGTGCCAACATCCCCTTCACAGGTCGCCTCCAACGCACCTACAGACAAGGACAAAAGGGCTGGACCTCCATCAGTGGGACCTACAAGGGAGTCCAGGTTGCAGAAGTCCAGGCTGTGGTGGAGGGATGTAGACCTATTTCCAGGGATCTATAAACCATACTGTGACGAGTCAACATGATGCATTTATACAATTAATCTAAATATATATAATACAACAATAAATAATTTGTATACAGAGATAGTTTATGTTGGATTCTGCTTGGATGGTCTTTTTTTAATCTTTTTTTTTGGCTTTTTAATAATGAAATGGGTTGACTCTTATAGGTGGTTTTATAATACCTGTTATTTAAGGGCTGGAGTGAATAGAGACTGTGAAAACAGGGGTTGGGTGCAATCAGCAGTGGTGACAGGGGACATTCCTGTCTTGTAGATTGATAGAGGGGAAAAGGCCTGGAGCTCACACTGTCCTGGGACAGAGCATAAAACAGTTATATTCAAAAGACGTAGTTACATCCAAATCCATACTTTGACAGTGTTGAGAAGACATTATCCCATTCAACCCTGTCCAAGGCGTTTTCAGTGTCCAATGAGAGCAGTACCTCAGATTCTGGTTTGTTTGTGCTACGTGTATAAATATATTTTCTGAGCTACAGAGTTCACCTGAATATAAGATAGACCCACTGAATTTTAAAACAAAAAAATGTTTTACATATATTTAAGCTGCACTGGAGTATAAGTTATTTACACAGAAAGACTTATTCTATATTAGAATATTTATTTCTATACCTTAACTGATTGTTTCCAAACAGTGTTTCCTATGGCTGATTAAACCAAACAGAAAAGTCATTGATGGATTTATTCCTCTTATTCCTCTGACTGAAACCACTGAAGTCTACGTCATACATTTTAGAACATGTTTGTCATCAGCGTCAGAAAAAAGTCATAGTCATGGTCCCGAACCCCACAGTGGTGTGATACCACCTCAGCTGGCACCTTCATTGTGCTGAGGGGCTTCGAGACACCCTCTGTGTGTCAGACTCCCTGGTCCTTGTTCCAAGTTGGGTCAGGTGGGTTACCCGACATCACCCTATGACAAAACAGATACCACAAACCAAAAAGCCAAACCGCATCAAAAAGGAAGTAACCAAGACAGGAAGTAACCAAGACAAGAAGTAACGCTCATAGGTATCACCAGAGCTGATAACATACTCACAAAGACCACAGACACAGGAGGGTTATACAGGGCTGACACAGGTGAGACACATTGGGATTAATGTCAAAGTAAAAGCCCAGGACTCCAACAAAGACAAAACCCACAAAGAGACTTACAAAAATAAGATATAAACAACCCACTGGATACTGAACTTATGACATTTTTCCTTTCACCATTTTTTTCATCAAAGGTTGTAAGTTTATTCTGGAACGACTGTGGAACATTTGACTTTCACCATAATCTTCAGATTTAAAATTGGCCCATGAGGCGTCTTTTCTACAGATGAGCTGATATGTTTTTGTTTTTTTACATCAGCCTTAGTCAATGACTGATAGCTGCTGATATTTCTGATACTGATGTTTTTTCTCTGTCAAATGAAAACAAATGTTAGATAAATGTTTTTAATGGAAACGTTTATTTAACTAAATATGATATTAAATTACTGGAGGAAAAAAAAGGGAAAAAAATGAAGGTAGAATAGGTAACATTAACATTTCACATAATAAAATTTTCATTCATATAAAAACAAAACAAAGTGTTCAGTCACTTAATTCAAGTCACTTCTTTGTAAAATAAACATCCAAGTGAGGTAGAACAGTTAATTAACAGTATCTGCAAAACATGGAGGTTCTAAGAATTTCATCTGTTATTAAATCAAGGAATCAGGGTTAGAAAAGATCATATCTGCCCATACTCATACAGGGAAAAAAATTAAATATCTGCCTCTTACATATATTGGTGTATCATCATTAGCCCTTTAATGACTACTATTATGATTGGCTGCCTAACTGTCATTTTTTAAATAAAAGTATAAGAAAATAAATTTTTTGCCCATTCTTTTGCACGTTTTTTCCAGAGGTAGCTGACTTTCAATCTCTGTACCTTGACTTGACTTGAAAGAAACATCTCCTGGATGCAACTGGGACGCATCATCAGTGATGCAGCCTGGGATCACTGAGCGTTTCGGGTCTTGCAACATCAGACGCTCTCACTCGTGTGACACAGTTGAGGTTGATCATGCCCCGACTTGCATCCCAGCGGCACACCACGGATCTGCCTTTTTGAGCCATAGCGACCTGGTGGCTTTCTCTGCGGCTTCGCTAGCTGATCTCATGGCCGTCTTCTTGGCTGCCCCTGTCATGCCTAACCAGCCTAGGACTTTGCAGAGAGAATGTCCAGCAAAGCCTCTGCAGCCAACTTCTATTGGCTCATAGAAAGTCCTCCAACCCCTACCCCTGCAGTCCTCCACCAGTTCCTGGTACTTGGCCCGTTTCCTTTCGTTGGCTTCCTCAATACGGTCTTCCCATGGAACCGTGAGTTCCAGCATGATCAGGTTTTTTTGAAGCCTCTGAGATGATGATCATGTCTGGCCGGAGAGATGTTACTGCGATGTGCTGGGGGAACCTCAGCTGCTTTCCCAGGTCCACATGTAACTTCCAGTTGGGGGCGTTTTGGAGGAGTCCTGGTGTTGTTTGTGGACATACCCGGGGTCTCTCTCCAGCTTTGATGAAAGAGACGGTAGAGGGAACATGTGGAAATGGTGTTGTGATTACACCGGTAAACAAAACACACAGGCATTTTCAAATGAAAAATAGAAAAGACTGTATACGGTTTAGAAAAGTTTGCAGGGAAAGATTCTGCTGTGACGTCAGCTATGTGACGTCTGATATGTAGTCCAAACAGAGTCTGAATAATGACATATTTTTACAAGCTAATGAATAACAAAACACGTATCAAAGAAACTCCAAACGCACATCATTGGTTATGATTTTAATTGAAGTACAGCAAATGTGTGATTCAGAGCATAAAGTAAAGTGGACCAGAAAATAATTATTTTCTCCTCATCCACTCTCATGTTACATTTTTCCCGAACTTAGGCCCAGTGGACCGACCGGAAGGGGCGGAGACTTAGGCTCCCTATATGAAAGGACACCTCTTTCCCCTTCATGCATACCTTGACCTTCAGCTTAAGCCAGGCCCACTTCTAGCTGCATTTAATGTCTGAATCCAGCTGTTTAATAGCTGCAAGATCCTCCTCCCCTCGGACACTCATTGTGCAAGAAAAATGTTTGTATTTATGTAAGTATGCATCAGTATTAACTGTAAACAGGATGAGGAGTGGACGAGTGTCTCACAAACATCCACTGATGTTTATTGTGTTTGACCAAGGTAAATAATGATGACAGAAACCATCTGTGTGTGGACCTTCTGTTATTCTATCTGAACACAACACAGAGGAAGAACACCAGTGTCTGGAACACATGTTCCAGCTTCTTATTTGTAGCTATTTCTAGTCATTTATCAATTAACTATACAAACTGGAAAAATACTGATGAAATCAATGAAAAAAATCAGTGTAACTAAAAAACAAAAAAACAAAACATGGTCACAGGACTCTTTAAAACAGCACTACTACTATTATATACAATTATTTACAAGAGTTCAATTAAACTTTATTCAAATGTTGCTATAAGTAATAAAAATATATCATCAATTTCCCACCGACTCCACTCTGCTGCTCTCGGCTCCACCCACTTCCACCCACCCCCCCTCAGCCAACACAGGTCTGAAAAGGACCTTCCTGTTTGCTCTGATCAATGTGAAAACACATTTTTCATTACCTTCACCTTTGACCTACGTTCACCAAAATTTAATGCAGTCTGTTCTTGATAACCTCACACCTTTATGAAAAATTCATGGAAATTGGTCTGGTCATTTTTGCATTAAGTTGCTGAAAGACAGACGGACAGACAAAAATAATTTAGGTCTACAGTCTTTGTATTATCATCTTTTCTTTAACCCTTTAACACCTGATGTGTCAGCACTGATGTGTTCTGAATAGATGGTTTAGTTTTAAAATCCAGAAAAATTAGTGATTTTTTTAGTGTTATTTTACTGAGAATTTTGTTGATGGAACTGATGTACAAGTGTCAAAAAGCAACTGATTTAGAAAAAGAAAAAGCCCAAACTAAAACTACTGGAACCAAATCTATTCAGTTTTTTTTACACATAATTTTTTTCATGTTATTTTTTGTCTTGTGAATATTTATTAGTTTCTGTTGATATTGTTGGTTATTTAGTTTATTTTTTGTATGTTTATTCTTTCTTTTATTATTTTTCTTCAGTTGTGTTCTGTTAGTCTCTTACTTTGACCATGTTACATATTTTGTTAATTTAATATTCATTTTTGTTCATTTTACTGATCACTTTGGCAGATTTCGTTCATTTTGTTGCTTATTTTATCTTGGGCGACAAAAGATCAGGGGAGTTGAAAGCAACAAAGAAACCCTAGAAAGCCAGCGCTGCATTCCTCATCAGTTCTAAAGACACTCAGAGCAGAGCCAGAGCCCAGTGCTCAGTGTCAGAGCCACAGCTGATCTCAGGAGCACTGATCCTAGTGGACAAACACCTGGGAAACCTGTCCTTCACAGTCTGGGACCACATGAGGGACAAGGTCCACTTCAGCCCCGTCATCCTGGACCCAAACACTGCACATGGACGCCTTCATCTGTCTGATGATCTGACCAGTGTGAGAAATGGAGACACTTATCAACAGGTTCCTGATAATCCAGAGAGAAACAATAAATATACTAATGTTTATGGATCTGAGGGCTTCACCTCAGGGAAACACAGCTGGGACGTGGAGGTGGGAGACCATCCTCACTGGTACATAGGTTTGATTAAAGAGTCAGTTAACAGGAAGAAGCTGTGTGCTTCACCAGAATATGGAATCTGGTCTTTAAGTCATTACAGTGGAAAATACACTAATGGTCTTAATCAGACTATGACAGTGAAGTCGAGTCCACAGAGGATCAGAGTTGAACTGGACTATGACAGGGGGAAGGTGTCCTTCTACGACGCTGAAGATAACACTCACATCTACACCCACAAAGACACTTTCACTGAGAAACTCTACCCTTATTTCAGTGTTGGAAAGGCTGGTGATGCTAAAACCACTGATATTAAAATCTGTCAGAGGAAGATTTCTCTGTTGTTTACGGAGAAATGAAAATATGAACGATAGATTGTGTTTGAATTTTTCCAAAACCAGTCATATTAATACATGTAGATGTGAAATGTATAAAACTTGTTAAACTGAGTCAAATGGAACAAACAGTGAACACTGAGGTGATTTATAATATGTTGGTTTTTATTGATCAGATGAAATTAAAATAACTTTTTATTCATCTTATTCAAACATTAACCTGCAGGATTTTTCTGATTTAATTATAAAATGATTATTAATGTGAAACTGATGGTTTAGTTTGAATCAATACTAAATACAGTAGTGGAAAAATATTTTCACACACCTTTAATTTTACAGTTTCCAATATTATCATAAAAAATGTGCAGATAAATAGTTATATCAAAACATGTCGTTGAATCAGACAAACAGATGCTAATTATTGTTTTGTTTTTGTTTATTGTTTATAAAGGGAAAAAAGACCAAACTGAGTTGTTGTCAGTTATAACATGTCATGTCCTGGATGTTTTTCTGCTCAAACATCCAGTTTTGACCTGGACAGAACAGAGCATGTGCAGAAGGAGCATGTGGGTTTGGAGAAGGGAACAATACTGGGCAGATTTCACTGACTTAAATGATTTTAATATAATATTTCACAAATGCATGGGGTGTCCAAAACCTTTTTTCCACCACTGTAAATGAACGTCCATATTGTCCTGGTTCTGAACCCGTTGACTAGAACACATATCCTGGGACAGATATTTTCCTTTTTGTTCATATGTGAGTGTTTTAATCTACAGCCGTTTGTTTCTGTCTCCACGTTTTGATCCTAAAATGATGTGATGATGTGAACAGACGTTAAAGGACAGGTGTATTGAAGTCAATGGAACTGAACTGATGGTTCTGGTTGTAATATGGGTTCAGGTACTGATTCTTCTGCTCTTTGGACCCGACTTATCACTGTTACGGTTCCTTGTCATATAAATAATGTTATGTTGTATTTATCTGCACTCATTTTCTATCAGGTGGTGAGATTTACATGAACACAAACAGAAGGAAACAGAGGAAACTGAGGAGTTTTTACACCTTTTACTTTCAGATTCACAGTTTTTCTAAACAGTTCAATCAGACGTTTGACTGGCTGTCATTCATTTTTCTTGTCAGTGATTGGAGGTCAAACCCACGTCTCTGTAAAGGTCAAAGGTTGAACCTTCATGTGTCTGAATTCAAACAGTCCCATCATGTTATTTTCCTCAGTTTCGTGTGTTTCCTGCTTCAGAAGATCTGCACCAGATTAGTTTGAGCCACAAGTCTTAGAATAACATCACAGAAACATCTGATATATTTGAGTGACTGCAGACTTTGTCCCATGTTCAGTATATTTACATTTATAATGTTTACATCAACTGTCATTTATTGTCATATACATGTGATTTATGGAATAAAGGGATAAAACTGGGATGTTTGTGTTTGATCTGTTTGTCTTATTTGACCTGATTTTATTCCAATCACATGAGTTGAGTTCAGTTTCCAATGGAGAACAGGTTCAGAGGAAATAAATGACAACCAAAAGTCAGGATGAGCTTTGATTTTCATTTGATCCAAGTTTGATTGGATGAAATGAATTGTGTCTGAGCTGCAACCACAGCTTCTGTTCAAGCTGCCTGAAGAAATTGTGGAAACAAACAAAGAATAAAAACTGTCCCATTTGTCAAAGAAAATCCTCCATAGACGAGTCAGATGTGAACTTGACTGTGAAAGAACTGACTGATTGGTTTGGTGGAAAACTGAAAGTGTGATCATCTGAGACAGAAAAAGATAAACAGAAGGTGGAGGTGGTTAATGGAATTATATTCAATATTTATGTCAAACTCTGATCATATTGTCAAATGTAAATGTTCAGTCTTCACTTGTACGTCATTTTCTTCACCTGTGTTCTCAAAGGGAAACAGTTCAACACAAATGAACACAATGGTCTCAAACATTCATTTATTTTCTTTCATATTAGTTTTTTTTCCATCAGTGTAGTAACACAGTCTGCTTTTATTCACACTTACACATTCACACAAACATGGACGCCCACTGGAATTCTATTCATCACATGCACAGCCTTCATCGTGTCCTTTGATTCATAAAAGTGTCTGTTTTTCACACCTTATTTGTTTGTTGAAAAAGTCTTTTTATTTTTTTCTCACAAATGTTCAGTACTTTGAAATCCTGTGTTTTTATATTAGTAGTATTTGTTGTCATTAAACCCACACAGTGAAAATATATGAAATGTATTTAGTCAAGTTCTGTGGAAACTTCAGACCTTGACTGTAGATGGTGCTAAACAACAGGCCATAGTGGATCAGATGACCTTTGACCTCATCTTAACCTTTAAACCTGTTTATTTGTTTCCCACTAAACTAAACTTGGAGTATAGACATAGGCTGTATACTTTAATGACACTTGTTAACATTTTTATCACATTTGTTTAAAACAGAGGTGTCAAACATGCGGCCCAGGGGCCAAATCCGGCCCTCTAAAGGGTCCAGTCTGGCCCCTGGGATGAGTTTGTGAAATGCAAAACTGACCCTGAAGATATAAATCATTTTAGTTCAGGTTCCACATCTCAAGTGGGTCAGATCAGTAAAATACTATCATAATAATGTATAAATACAAATTTAAATGTTTATCTTTATAAATGTAAAAAATGTTAATGTCCTTTAATTGTATTTACATGAAAATGATCATTTAAAAAATAGTAACCTGAACAAATATGAACATTTTTGAAATGTCTGCAGGCCAAGTTTACCAATATTTGACCTGTTATGAAATGTTTTGTTGAACCCACTGCAATCTGAAAAGTGTAATTTACATGTGTAAATGATAAACTGAGACACGATATTGTTAAAACTGCACTTAGATTTCTTACAAAATTTAAGTTTGTTCATATTATTCACATTGTTTTAAAGAATGTAAACATTTTCATCACATAACTATATATTCTCACTCTCCCATACATATATTCTCACTCACATAGTTTTATTGTCTTTTTGTTTTTAATGTATGTATGTGAGAACGAAGCATAGTGGAAACGGAAGGTAGATGGTTTCTTGAACTGTGATTGGCTCAGAGGCTGAAGGGGCAGGAGCTATTGTACCGTTTCTGTCTCGCTCTCACGCAGAACCAACTCAAAGACAGTTTGCAGATACAGCACTCAACAAAGATCCGGCGCTTGGGAAAATCGATTAAGAAAAAGGTAAGAAGAAATTTAAATAATAGGCAAATGCTATCTTGCTAAATTGTGTAGCCATCCAGATAAGCTAATTGTTAGCATTGGCATCACCAAACATGACGACTACCGTAAGTTATAAGTGGATAGACTAGCCTACAAGATGTGGGTATGGCGTCATACATTGAACCCATTCTTTAATTACGATTTATTAACCACTATTGATGTTCTGCATTGATGTCGCAATGACAATTTTTCACCGTATGGCGGAAGTGCAGAATTGTAAACAGCAAATGCTAATTGTTAGCATGTCTATGCATTTTCCCATTCAGTTTAGCATTGAGCTAGCGGTTTATTTATTTTAATTTCAATGTGTAATGGCATGTAACTGTGCTAAAGCAATGAATGTAACTGAAGCATATTCTGTGTTCTATGTTTGCAGTTTAACAGAGTCAAGTGAAGTGTGGAACGAAGTCACTGGCTTTTCTTGGGGAACTTAACTATCTACAGAGCTAAGGGCTACACACACAAGCAAGAGCAGAATACTGTACATATCATAATATTATAGTGTGTGTGTGTATAAGGACTGAACTGAAAAAGTAATTTTATCGTGTTGGATTTTACGTGTTAAAACTGAACAATTTTGACAGTTATTGTGAATATGTTAAGGTTTGATTTAGCTGAATAAGTGTGTTTTGTTACATACAGTGCTTCAGTTGTTGTAAATACACTCAATGTTTGAATGAAGGTGAGAATTATTGTGAAAGTGTTTCACTCATTCACTGCCAACAATTTTCTGAACAGCCAGCGTCACAGTGCCAGCAGTTTTGGAGAATTTTGAGTGATTTTTCAAAACTCACAGAATATTGAGTTTTATCATAAACACAGAACACATCAAGAGAAAGTGTAGACTTTTATGAACAACAAAAACAACACTGAAAACAAGGTTCTTGATGGAAAAACAGTCATTTATTCATAAACATGTAATCAGTGTACTATTTCTCTGTGTGTGATATGCTGTAAAACATTGTCCTGCATGTAACGCCACACGACAGGAAACACACCACATCCTGGTCTCACTGCGGCGGCTACTGCGCGCACAGACACGACACTTCCGTGTTGGCCTGGTCTTCTTGGTGGTGGGCATAAGCTTTTCCAGCCTGTGCCTCACCATGTTGCCATCCAGCCTACCTTCAGGGTCCATGTTGTACGGTACACTGGGATTGTGTGCTTCGTCTGCCTGGGCCGTCTCCGCCTCCAGCACCCCATGCTGCTTCCCTGACCACATCCTCACGACCCTGCATGTGAACTCAAAAAGTGACTTACATTGTTCTGGATTTCTGGCCCTATAAAGAACATATGGGTTAAACATGGCAATTTGGAACATGTAAGCCAAAAACTTCTTTGACCAGTTTAGGGACCTCCTTATGAAGTAGGCCACATTCTGGTCCAGTTTATCCACGTCATTTATGTTGGAGTTGTAGGCGATCACACACGCTGGTTTAAACTGGGTCACTTTATGTCTCTGCCCCCTCTGCCACACATCAACCCCTTCCATTATGTCTTAGTGGCAGGTTGTCACCATCTTCACGATTCGTTTGTCCTGCCAAGCTACCACCATCATGCGCCCATTGTGCCGCACAATTCGTTCCCCTGCCCCCAGGTCAGACTTTTTGATATCCCGGATGATCACTGGCTCTCCTCTGTTTTTCCTGAGGGTTCCACAGACGTTTGTCTGTGCTCTCAGTAAGCGTTCACACAGGGACACAGAATTATAGAAATTGTCCATGTAGACAGTATAACCATGACCCTGGAGACGATCAAGCAGAGAGAACACTATCTCTGGCAGAGTACTACCTTCACCCACATAAGGCCGCAAGTTGAAGCAGTACCCTATCACAGAGTCACACAGAATGTATGATTTTATACCATATTTCACCGGCTTTTGTGGGTTATACACTCGGAACGATAGGCGCCCCCGCCACTGCATCATGCCCTCATCAATGCAAATGTTTTTTCCTGGCTGGTACAGTTCTTTGCATTTCCCAACAAGATAATCTAACACTGGGCGGACTTTGTACATTTTATCACCAGTATTTTGTGTGGCATTGTTGTTGAAGTGGAGGAACCGCCATATAATTTGAAATCTGTTCCTGGACATTGTCCGGTGGTGTTGATGGTGTGTATATGGTGTTGCATCTATTTCCTCTACACTCCAGTATAAGTCAAGGCTTGGCTTTTTGATGTAGCCAGTGAGGAAACTCAGTGCAAAGAACGTTTTCAGTTGTGGGACTGACACTGGCTTCCAGGCATTACCTCTGCTGTGTAGTAGCGCCTCAGGGTTGGCTTCAAAGTACTGACGAGCATACAAGTTTGTTTGATCGCAAATATGCTGCAGCAGCTCATCTGTCACAAACAGGTCTAGGTAATCGGCCGGCTCATTGGAGTCTAAGTCCGCAGTGGTGTTCTGAGGGCCCGGTGTTGCAGTAAACGCCAACCCCAGGGGTTCCCAGCCAGCTTGATTCCAGCCCTGGTCCTGGACCTGGTCCCAGCCCCTAGCTGATACACCTGTAAATGATGTACATATATAGGACAATAATTCATAATGTAATAAATCATTTCATTCTTTATGATATTGAAGAGGAGAAAAAAAAACCAAAAAATTATATATATATATTATATATATATATAAATATATATATATAAATATATAAATATATATATATATATATATATATATATATATATATATATATATATATATATATATTAGGGCTGGGTGATTTTCTCTTTTTAAAAAATCTCCGATTTCTTCCCAAAAAACTCGATTCACGATAAGATTTTTTCCCACGTGAGCTAAATGAAAATGAAAACACTAGGAACATGGTTTCTTTCGTCTTCTTTTTTATTATTATTATTAAATAACATGTAAAACCAAAATATTTCTACAAATAACTGTAAATAATAAATCAGTTGTGCAAAAGGTGCAACTGCAACCTGAGACTTTTCCTACATGAACTGTAGTAAGTCCAGACATATCCACCACTGTTACAGGAAAAACAGTGCAAAAAAATAGTGCAAAAGATACATTTTGTTGGAAAAAAGAAAGCTTAAACTATTTTAACAACTAAAACAATATACATTAATACTCATATGAAAAACATTGCAAAAAACGTAGTAGTGCAAAAGATAAAAGGAAAACTAGTAGCATTTTTACTTTGTAAGGACAAAATAAAACAAAACATTATTATCAATCAAGCTACTTCAATAAACCTGAACATGTTACCAATATTTTGATTATATGATGTTATTGCGTCTCTTATCGCTCCCCATCGTGCTCCATGTTTATCAAGATGTGCCACGAGAAAAGCCCCCCACCCCTCCACCGGATGCTTTCGCTTCAGATGTGAACAGATTGGTCGTACCGCTACCGTCAACAACAACCGTCTGAAGACAAAGCTGACAACCAGGCAGTAGCTGGGCTTCGTCAGACCCTAAAAAGGGGGATCGTAGGCGGGGCCTGGGGTGAAACACTACGGAAAGCAGCCTGGTTCATGGTTTTCTTTTTGCGAGGAAAAAAAGTGCGTATGGAGGGGAATCGGATTGCACGATTTTCTTAAAATATGAATCGGTTTTGCCATAAAACTCGATTTTAAATCTAAATCGATTTTTTGCCCAGCTCTAATATATATATATATATATATATATATATATATATTTTACCTTCTATCTTTGTCCTCCACAAAGAGAAGGGATGGGGGCCCTGCTGGACTCACCACCTGTAACACGTAATTACCATGATTAGCAACAGGTGCCCATATTACAAGTGGAGGAAAATGGTGTATATGTAACATGGACTGAATGGGGGTTAATTCTTACCTCTGTCACATCCATTATCGGAGCAATCTGACTCCTGCTCCGGCGATGAGGCTGTGCTGGTGTCAGACGAACCAGGCGGCAGCCATTCGTCTGCAGTATCCAGGTCTGGTTCACTGGGATCCTCTGAACAGGATTCACCTGGGCCATGCTGGTGCCTTTGGTCCTTCGAGGGCACATGGTGCGCACCACACCCGCTCACTCTGCCCTTCTTCTTTGATGGGTATCTCCGACCTACTCTCCCTTCTCTTTCCCCCTCACCTGCTGAAGTATCTCCTGAAATACTCCTAAACCTGCTTACTTCCACCGCCAGCTGCCTCAATTCGCTACATCTCCGCTTTTTCGCCATCTTCACTCAAGCTCGTCCTTCTTCCTCTGCCAACACCAGTTGTGCCCCACCCACAAACTGATTTCCATGGTTGGCAATACACCAAAATTCAATGAGTATACTTCTCATTTTCAGTGACAGGCAACAGGACGTCCAGGAACCAGGGGTCTCAAGGCCAGGATGTGACCCGCCCAGAAGGCTTGGTTCTGGGGGTAAAAGGCAGGGCATTTGGCCCATGGAACAACATAGAACCAGGGGTCTAAAAGCTGGGTTTTAACCCACGCAAAAGGCCCTAACCTGGGGTAAAAAGGCAGGGCATCTGGACCCCTGGAACCACATAGAACCAGGGGTCAAAAGGTCGGGCTTTAGACCCACCAATAAGGCTCTGTTCTGGGGCAGAGTAGAGCGACATATGGACCCCTGTGAAAAATGGGGTACTTGGGACTACAGAACCAAATGTAGAAAAGTCCACACTGTACTTTGAAAAAAATTCCATCGCGCCTTGGTACTACAGAACCAAAGGTTCACACAGTACAAAGTCCCACTCTCACACGTAGCGCGTTTTGACTATTGGTAGTTGCTGGGGACCAGGAACCACAAAGAACCAGGGGTCAAAAGGCCAGGGTTTAACCCACCCAGAAGGCCCCATCCTGGGGCACAGTAGCCGGGCATGTGGACTCCTGGAACCACATAGAACCAGGGCTCAGAAGGCCAGGCTTCAGACCCAGCCTTAAGGCCCCATCCTGGGGCACAGTAGCCGGGCATGTGGACCCCTGGAACCACATAGAACCTGGGGTCAAAAGGCCAGGCTTCAGACCCAGCCTTAAGGCCCCATCCTGGGGCACAGTAGCCGGGCATGTGGACCCCTGGAACCACATAGAACCAGGGGTCTAACCCTGGGAACTATACCCAACAAAGGCTCACTATCCCCGCTCACAATCTAGACACACCCGGCCTCTACAAGACCTAGCGCTCCAGACGGTCCCTGGCACCGGCTGTCAGTCCCTGGCTGACATCATGGTACCCCCAACATGTCATGAAACTTTCCTCAAGATCCGTCCATAACTTTTTGAGTTATCTTGCTAACAGACAGACAGACAAACAGACAAACAAACTCCAGCAAAAACATAACCTCCTTGGCGGAGGTAGATATCAGTGAGGAAAAATATAACAAATAAATAAATAGATACATTTGAGAGTAAAATAAATAACCATTGGCTTAATTCATGCTAATAAAAAATAATTGCACAATTTGTTTTTTTTGTTTTGTTTTTTTAATTTCTTGTACAATTATTAAAATATGAATGAAGGAAAAAGGCTGTTCCCAAACCTGGCAGTTTTGCACTTCAGTCCACAGGCAGGGGGGTAGGGGTGTTTGGTGGTCTGCAGTGCTCTGGCTCAGCAGTATTACTGTCTGCAGCCCTCACTCTCTTCAGTACCTTCCAGTCCCATTGTGACATTATCAACATTTCCTGAAAATTTCAGCCAAATCCATCCATAATTTTTTGAGTTATGTTAACGAACAGACAAACCTGGATGATGTTATTGTCCCGTCATTCCTTGGCAGAGTAATCATTAAATAAGAAAAAGAAATGTTAGAAAGTCTCAAGGTTTTCACACACAATGAACTTGTACTTCCTGTCTTACAAGAATTAAGTGTGTCAACCACCTGCACACAGACAACATCGATGCGATAAGAGGATTCCTCCCAGACACGTATCAGCTGATCACCATCTGTCTCCTCCACGCTGGACGTCCAGGAGCCGTCGCCCACTTCTGCCCCTCTCTGTTCCTCAGTCTCTATTTTTTCATAGCGTTCCATTGCTTGTGGGGGTCCTGGTCAGTGTGACAACCATGGGGGTAGGGTTAGGGTTAGGGTACAGGATACTTGTCATACACAAGATAACATATTGATAGATACAAGCTCTGAAATTAAACTACCAGCTATTTTTGTTGGTATCGTTATATTTGTCTAAACAAATGTAGCTTCAGTTGATTCAGACATTAAAATGAAAATCACACACATGCACTAAATATTTAAATATTTGGCTGCAAAACTAAAAAATGCATTGATCTCAAAGAATGTTGACACCTTCTCTGTGGTGTTAAACAATGAGAACAAATGCAGACAAAAAAAAAAAAGAAAAACAAACTGAACTAAACAAAAACTGGAAAAATACACATTTTTTGTCACTGTATTTTTCTATTCTTAGGGCATTTTACACTTATTTTTAGTGCATTTTTGAGCACATTTCACTCTATAAGATTTTACAGATAAGATTTAGTTGTTGGCCACCGTTTGTCTCAGGAGACAATGGTTTCTACACTTATTTTGAGGTCAGCTTGTTGACTGATCTGTTCTGCATCACTGGCTGTGGTTGTAGAGGCTGATGTGAGATAGACAGGTTCAATGGCAGTTTGCGCAGACAAACCCCTCTGTGGATGGAGTGGGGGCAGAGTGCAGCCTTTGTTGGTGATTTAGTAGATTTAGTACATTTTATTATATTCTTAGTTCCTTTTAGTGTATTTTTAAGCACATTTTACTCTATTTTTAGTCCATTTTACTCTTATTGTTCGTGCATTTTACTTTATTTTTAACTCCATCTCTGGCCGATTGTTTGTTTTTAAACAAACAAGTGTCTTCACATGTTTTTGCTCCCTTTCTTCTTCGTATTTTTTTAAAAATAATATTTTGTATGTAGCCTAATATAGGCCTAAAGAGAAATATAACTGTCATCATTACCACATTTCAGTGTTCACAGTAGGCATCCACACCATAGAGCTCTGGACGATAATGTCACAGGCTGGTCACGTGACCAGAAAAAAGACATCGTAGCCACCTTGGCAGTAATCGTGTTGGTAGATTGGCAGACACTGGTGGCAGAGACATCATTACATTATATTATCCAAAGCGACTTACAATAGAGGACATAATATACAGCCTGTAGCGCTAGCAGTTACAAGGTCAACGGGAAATATACAGAACAATAAGTGCAAATGCTATCTGAGGTTAGTAAGTTTTTGTTTTGTTTTGCCCCCCCAAATCCTCCTCACCCCCACCCCCAGTAGGTATTCGTGTGCAGTAGATATTGATTAGAGAGCAGAGAGGCATCAGTGCAGTAGACATTCATGAAAAGAGGAGAGTCTTCACATGTTTCTTGAAGGATGACAGAGATGATGCTAGTCTTGTGGATTCTCGGAGTTTGTCCCAACACTGAGGGACATAGAACAGTTTGGTCTGGAATTGCTTAGAACAGTACTGCAGAAGTAAAGTATTTATATATGGGCATCTGTGGTAACTCATCGAGTAACACATACTGTACTTTTAGTAAACATGGTGAGCACTTGCTGTGCTGTGGGTTGTGCAAACAGACAGGGCTACAAGCCAGGAGTGACACTTTACAGGATCCCGAAAAATAAAGAGAAAAGGCTAAGGTAGATTGTGGTAATTAATCGCATCCGTCCAACTACTTGTGGCTATGCAATGAACATTTTCTACATGCTAAGTTTCTTTTAACACCTTATTTAGGCTCACCTTAGTTTGTGGTGTTATTTATAAATGCTAGATCATGCCATGACACTGGGAGTAAAAGGCTAACATAACGTAACAACTTTCCATGAAGGTTGCAGTTAGCATACTGTAGCATTTAGCAGCTAACAGTATCATAGATCTCCTCAGAGGCTAATTTAGCTTCTGCTATGATCCAGTATGTGTACTGTAAATGTAAGTAGATCTATGAAAACAAACACAGAGTTTACAAATGCTATTAGTAAAATAACAAAGATACAGGCTATGAAATTAAGGTTGTTTAAGCTAAAATGAACAATCACATACTATCTATCCACCTAGCTAACTTTGTGTCTTGTCATTACTTACCAAAATCATTATTTAAAACACTGCACATATGTCATAAACCATTAAAGATTTCCATTAAGTTAAGTTTAAATATTTCTTTTCACTGATGCCATAGCAAACAGAATCAAACACATTCATGTCTTGCACTGATTTTCCAGTAGCACCTTGCACATAATAAACAGGACAAATTAAATCTAGCTCTACTAGCAGCATTTCAACGTAACATTGATGGAGCATATGATATTTTCACAATGACTTTAAAATCAGGGGATATTCCATTAATGGCATATTGATCCAAATCATGTGAAGTGAAGTGTGGTATCCATGGTAACCAATGTGCTTTTGTTATATCAGTGAAGTTCTCTGGAGAGAAAAGATAGGGATCCATCTGTAATCCAATAAAATTTAGTTTATCAAAATAATGATTCTTGTGAAGACCTTTGAGGTGACCCACCTCCAATGAAAACGGAACGCCGCATATATCTCCACTAAAAACTACAAATGATACATATTTTCTTAATTTTCCTGTCGGGACTGTATCTCTCTTCATTAGGTGTATTTGCATTTTACAGGAACTTCACAGTATGCGTACGTTTCCAATGACAGGGCCGTTCTGATAGGACCACTTATCAGAACTTTTACAGGAACCAACAGAGTTCCTGCTCCAGGATAGGTACTCCAGAGCGGCCCTGTAGAGTCGCTGAGCAGAAGTCACGCATATTGGTTGTCTAAAATTATGTCATCCAAGCGCAACACATTTTTCCAGCTCTCTGTTTCGTTCATCTCTGTGGAATTTATCTTTGAGAGCAACTCTTCTTCTTTCAATTTCTGATAAGATTACTGTGTAAAGCAACAGAACAAATGCAACAAACATCCCAACTTCGTCCATGTCCAAGTTAAGAATGTTAACTGATGACTGTTTGTTGACCTCATCAACGGTGTCATCATTTTCTGACTTCGATTAAAAAACAAACAAAAAACATCCTGCATCAGTCATCCCACTGCACAAACTGTTTTTCATTGTAGTGCAGGTTATAAACAGGAAGTTTAGTGATATCTCCATCGCATAACTTTAAAAATTATTAATTTGAGCATTAGCAATACAAGATGGAATTTATTAATAGCAAACGCAGAGGTCAATTAATCTCTGTGGTGCAACAGTGTTTTGCAACAGTTAAGAACGTTTACTCTAAACATAAACAAAGCACAAAGCTACAGACTCGGACAGCAAGTTGTCGCCATGAAGTGTAGCGGATGAGTTGTGTTTTCCATCTGACAGGTCTACTTAAAATTACATGACGTGTGGGCTACGGCAAAAGGAGTTTGTGCAGAACTGACGCAGGCTGGTGGACATCGCTAAGGGTTTTTTTTCCCACGATATTTAGCAGCATAATTTACTGTAACATCAAATGTTTTCTCTATGTGTGACAGTTTAAAATGAACTTTTAACATAACACCGCTAGTTTAAAAAGTGACTGAAGCACGCTGCGGCAAAAGCAAGTGTTTTCTTTTCTCGGTGACCGACTTCAACCAGTTAATGAGGCTCAGTGATCGGTCAAGATTTTTTAATAAATTTCATCATCCCTATTCCACGTCTATTCTTGTTGTGATTTCCTCCTCTGCTGCTGTGATTTCTGTTAGTGATGTTTCCATGGCAACTGACGCGATATGATGACACCATGGAAAAGTTCCTATAAGGCCATTTCTATTTGGAGTCACAAGCCTGAGATGACCAGGCTAACTCATGGCCCACCCAAAATGTCCTGGAAGTTCCGATAGTCGTAACAATCCTATTAGCTCTCTGTTTACAATTCGGCACTTCTGCCGTACAGAGAAAAATGGTCATGTGTCATTGTGACATCGATGCAGAACATGAATAGGAGACATATCCAGTGAAAATATCCGGTCGGGGCTTAGAGATAATTTGTTGATCTCTAAACTAATCCCTGTGTTTTCAGCTTGACAAGCACGTGATGACGAGTTATGGAATGACAGCAGACATTCAAGTCCTGAAACAGACCAGTAAAACTGATAAAACAGAACAATAACAGACTGAAACGAAGAAGAAAACAGAGCATTCTCAAACCCTGATAAAACACTTTACTTACCAGACTTTTGTGGGTCACAGGAACGACCTCCCCTCCCCCACCACATCACACACCTGTCTCCACCTACTTCACAGTTTTACTATTTATACTAATCACATCATTCACACATCATCTTTGTTTCTTCTGAAGACTCCCTGTCTGTTCCTGCCTGACTTTAGTCACAAAAAGGTGAGTGGTTTGACCTTTGACCTTACTTCTTTCTGCATAGAATATGTTATTTGGAGAAACGATATGCTGGTATCAATGTAATAAACCAAATTTACAATACAACATTTTCCTGACTTGTCTCTATTTGCATGTTGGTCTGGACATCCTGCTTTGGTCCAAACCAACATTTATTACATAACTTCATGTATGACTGAACACAGGCCCAGTTTACAGTGGGCATCTTTTTTTTCCTCCAAAAAAATGAAAGGACTAAAATTAGATGAGAAATCAAACCACTTGTTACTTATAAAGTATAACTAACACAAGTTATCTCTTTTGGTATCATGGTATTTGTTCATCATGAATGCACACAGTGTCCGTGTCAACTGTAAACAGACCATCTTTTAAATGTGTGAAGCCAATGGCCCCACCCAATTTCTATCCACAGGTGAATGACAGGTGGTCCATAAAAGCATCATAAGTATAAATTAATGAATTAATGAGTCAGCTGGAAATAATTAGTTTTTGTTCTTTTCTTTTCTTTTTTTTTTGTTTTTTTTGTCTGCATTTGTTCTCATTGTTTAACACCACAGAGAGGGTGTCAACATTGTTTGAGATCTATGCATTTTTTTGTCTTGCAGCCAAATATTTTAATATTCAGTGCATGTGTGTGACCATCATCGGTCCTCCCTGAAAGCTGAGCAAACATCCTTTATTAGAACTCTCTATTGCTGCCAGGGAGGGCAGTGCTACACCTCAGTGATGTGTGGGGGAAACAAAGACTGGACAGGACGAACAGGGAAAGAAATTAATAGGTGGTTCTATTGTTCTTTTCTTGTTGACCTGTGTTCACTTGGTTACATACCCAAGGACCTGGTAGAGGTGATTATATCTGGTGTCCTCTATGGGTCCAAATCCTCCAGAGACCTGGAAATAAATTTTTTGTCCACTGTAGGGGACATGAGTCTGAGACTTTTAAATCAAACATCATTTTGGAGAAGCTCTGTCAACCCTACTTTTCCTAACAGAGGATATCCTCGGCTTTGTTGTGATACCCTAGTTGTGGGGTTTTGTCCAACATAGCATATGCACTGTCTTTTCAAATTTGAGGGTATTTAAAAATTCTCATGTTATGAACCCAAGACCAGTAGATGGCTTTTTTTTTGGTAGATATCTGTTTCTGTTTCTGGAAGGCATGGTGGTACAGTGGTTAGCATTCATGCTACACAGCAAGAAGGACCTTGGTTCGATTCTAACGCCAGACCTTTCTGTGTGGAGTTGTCATTTTCTCCCTGTGTCTGTGTGGGTTTTCTCCAGTTTCCCCCCACCATCCAAACACATGCCCTGATAGGTTAATTGGTTACCTTGCCTTCACCCATTGTAGCTAGAATAGAACCCAGAGTGACACCCATGAACCTAATGAGGATAATGTGGGTTCAGAAGATGAATGAATGTTTCGCTTTCCAAAAATTCACTCGTCATCTGAACCCACTTTATCCTCACTAGGGTCACAGGGGTCACTGGGGGCCTAATCCAGCTACAATGGGTAAAGGTGGGGTACACCCTGTATAAGTCTCCAGTTCATCTCAGGGCTGAACATATATAGACAAATTTAAATTAACCAGAAACGTCTGGTGTGGGATTTTAACCAGGGTCCTTCTTGCTGTGAGGCACGAGTGCGAACCACTGCACCACCGTGCCACCCTGTTCCCAAAAACATTTTTCTTATAATTTAATGTCTTTATGTTGACTCTAATTTCTTTTTTTATTTCTCAATGTTCTTTGTGGTGGACATTGTTTAAAATAGTATCCATATATATATATATATATATATATATATATATATATATATATATATATATATATATTATTTTTTTAATCCATTAAAAAAATCATTCAGTATCAAAAAGATCACAATGTCAAGAGACAAGAGACATTCGATTAATAATAAATAAATGTGTTTGAAAAAATAAACATTGCAACATACTTTCAACGATAATACTTTAATTATCATTAAACAATAATAAAAAACAATTTTTTTTCCCCTCTGGGTCTCAGGAGGATATCTGGTGTCTTTTGTTTTATGGGTCCATGTCTAGTCTCTTCTTCAGCAAAAAAAAAAATTCCTCCAAAAAATTAAAGGATTAAAATTGGATGACAAGTCAAATCCCAACAAAAATGCCTGAGAACTTCTGCCAGACTTTTCAAATGTATCAAATAAAATGTAATTTTATTTATATACTACCAAATCATAATAGAAGTACCTCTTTTGGTGTCATGGTGTTCGTTCACCATGAACGCACACTGTTGTGTAAACTGTGAACGGACCATCTTGCAAATGTGTGAAGCCAATGGTCCCACCCAAATGTTATCAACGGCTGAATGAAAGATATTATGTAAAATTATCAGAAGTATGAAGCCCACTGTGACTACCTGAGTTCAAACAACTATGGCTAAGTCTACACAGCAATGCTACAAGGTTTAGTAAAAAAAAAAAAAAATCATGTCCACACTGGGAACGGATCAGTAAAATATCATATAAACATGGCAATGAAACACCTTCTGAAAACAATACAATACATATGCCACACCTCTATGTGTGATGTAAGACGGTCCCACCAGTTACACCAGAACAATGGAAAAAGTCTCTGCCACTCATCTTGTTTGATTAACATCATTTGATTTTCCCTCAATAACACCAGTAAACATAGCCATGACGGCAGCTCTGCTACTACCACTACTCTAGTGTCCACCATGATGGACACTGCTACTACCAATAATCTAGTGTCCACCATGATGGACAGTTTGCTCCACCATGATTGTCGCTGTCTTGTTTATGAATGACTTTTGTGCGCAAAACTGCTATTTGTTCTGGTCATGTGGTTGTGATGTAAATGTGATATGTTAACAAATCTGTTTTACTCATCAAGATGGATTTTTCCACTCTGGAACCCATTGTCAAAAAATATCATTTTGGAGTACCCAAAAAACTGGTGCCATGTGGACGCGAAGCCAAAACGATAACAAATGTTATCGGATTCACTTGAAAATGTTGCTGTGTGGGCTAGACCTAAGTTTTTAATCAGGTTGAAAGAATTGTTCTTTGTGTTTTTTTACTTGATGGCCTGTGTTCAGTTGGTTACATGTCCAATCTGGTACCTGTACCAGGTACCAGATTGGACAGACCGTGTCCCTCTGGCTTGTAATGTTGCATCTTTGTCTCAGACCCACTGATCCTAAAGTTCCACTCTTCTTTTTTCCATGCCTTAGGATCCTTGACATCACTACAAAGGATCCTACTTCAGTAAATCCATCTCTTATGAAGTCGTCTTACTAAGTCGTCGTATCTCTAACCATGAATTCAGACAGTTTCCAGTTTGACCAAACCAATCTTCAGTGGCAGACCTGGACCGGCTCCTTCCCAAATGGAGCAGTTTCCATCTACAATAGACAATTCAATCGCACTGAGTATGTTGCTAAATGTGGTCTTGAGGCTGGATTCTACTGCCCTCCATTGGATCAGTACTGCCACTATGCCTACAGAGACAAGGAATATCGGGTTGGATCATTTGACATTCTGGTCAATAAAGACAACTTCGAGTTCCTGGAGTGGAAGCCTCATTCATGTGGTAAAGTGCCAGAGAACGCAGTTAAGACCATTCAAGGCAAGGACACATATGTTGGTAGAGGTAAATATGGTCTTGGGAAAGTCCACGCTGGACACAAAGCCTTCCTTTATCCCCGGAAGGGTAAAGAGTGCTGGTCTAAGCAGTACGAGGTCCTGACCTTCAGCCGTGACATTATCAAGGATGAAATTATTGATGTCAAGTACAAATTTGAAGGGGTCCAGGTCATTCAACATCCTGAGATCATCTCCAAGAATGTAATTGAAAACAAAGCCAACTGTCCAGCAAAGCAAACAACTCAACTGACACAGTCAATCACAGAATCCAACCAATGGCTCACACAAAGTAGCCTAGCAATTGCTACTGGTGCTACCATCACTACAGGACTCCCATCCATTGCCTGCATGACCATCGGAATGAGCATGGAATTGTCTTTCGGCTCAAACCAAAGATCAATTCATACCAAAACCAAATCCAAAACAGTTATTGTGGAGGTCGAAGTTCCACCAATGCACTCGTGCACTGTGAAGATGGAGGCACGAATGTGCAGCGCTGATATCCCCTTCACAGCTCAGCTCAGACGCACCTACCGGAACGGGCAGATCACCTGCACCACCATCACCGGCACCTACAAGGGTGTCCAGGTTGCAGAAGTCCGGAGTCTGGTGGATCCATGTGTCCCTCTAACATGAAACTCATCTAAACTTTGATGATGGTGAATACAAACCACTAACACATCTCAGCCTCAGCTTAAAGGTGGGGTGGGAGATCTTGGAAAAAATGCTCCAGCGATTCAACACAAGTGAGATTTTGAAAATATACACTCCCTCCTCTTCTTCAGACCCCCTCTTGAAAACACACCTTCATGATTCATGAATCCATGAACATGCACGCTGTACCGAGCGGTCATAGAAGTTCATGACAATTCGCCAGAACTCACTACACACAGTGGTTATTTTCATCAATATCTTTCATTTTCTCAGTGAATACAATACCCATAACCGATTAGTATGTTGAAATATTATATAATCATAACGGTATTATCTTACCTATCGAGTAAAAACATGTCCACCTTAGCATCAATTACGAGCCCCCTTTTCTTTTTCAGTTGACACCAGCGCTGTAAAGCCGTAGTGATTACCACCCTTGTCCTGTTCCGTTCTTTTCTCAGCTTCCTCATGGCTGTAGCTTTTTCAAACACAGTTTTTACTCTCGTTATGCTGCCGGTTGTCATCTTTTCCACCATAGCTGTTTATGTGAATGCACAGAAGGGGGAGGGAGCAGGGTATGGGGGTGGATTGATATTTTATGGATATATCAGCAGTCAATCAGTGTAAAGATGATCAGTACACTGATTGGCCAGTTTTCCTCTGGTTCCACCCTCTAGACTGGACTAAGAAATTTCGGGATCTATTTTAGTTCGTGCTGTCGGATTGTGAAGAGATTTTCAAGCAATATGGTAAAAAAAAAAAAATGCTCCAAAGAAAGATCTCCCACCCCACCTTTAATCAACATTAAAAGGTTAATTTTGTTTTACCTTCAGCTTTACATATGGGATAAATGCAGGAAGTAACAGAATGTTTATGTTGTCAGGCAACAATAGCTCCTTGGTTCAGAGTTTGAAAAGACTTTGGCTTAAATTGACTAAACATCAGCATCTTTTTCCAATATCAAACCAACACATTTTAAACTTTCGTGAATTTAAGTGTTTTATGCTTAAGTGTTTTTTTTTAGTCTTAGGAAAATATGCCAAAATGCATCATTCTTCATTTCAGATTTGCAGGTTTTTTTTTAGTCACCATTTTGTATTAAAAAAACACAACAGACTTGTTTGTGGTACAACAACTGATAATAGGTTCAGTTCCACTTTGGTCGTCACTGTGGAACTTCTAGGTTCAGGCACAAAACCTGAAGAACTACAAAGAACTACAAAATTTGGCTCCTTTACAGCAGGGGTCTCCAAACTATTCCACAAAGGACCGGTGTGGCTGCAGGGTTTTTTTTCAACCAACCAAGAGTTCACAGTTTGACCAATTGACTCTGAAGACTGAATTGATTAATTGAGTCCAGTCAGGTGTGCTGCTGCTTGGTTGGAACAAAAACCTGCAGCCACACTGACCCTTTGGGAATAGTTTGGAGACCCCTGCTTTACAGGATATGTCACTGAAATGTCACATAATTGATGATCACATTCATACACAGTGATCAGAGTTTGGGTTTAAAGCATTTATGCTCATTTTGAAAAAATAAATACAACAAGCTCCAGAGGAATGTTCATTTCCAAAAGGATTTTAAGGACAGTCACCCAAAGGAAGTGAGATCAGGAAATAATGTTGGTGTTGTTTTTATGAGGGTGAACAGACAGAACATGTTTATATTCGGTCTGGTGTCATGGTGGTTGTTTTTTTATGTTTAAATTATCTTAATCATGTATCTGTTATATTAAGATGTCGTAATTTGATTCATATTTCAAAGCATGTTTTAGATATTATTAATAATAATGTGTTAAATACGTTTTCACCACAGAAACTTTTGTCATAGTTTCCCCTGAAATAACCCAGAAAAAAACTTTCCCGCAACCACAAATTTTCCTCGTAGGGAGTTTGCAACTTTTCACGTCCCCCAAAATTTTGTGGAGCGGTGCTATACAAGAAGAATGCTGGTTTTGTGTAATGCTTGTTTGTTAGGTGTAATTCTGCTGAAAACCACTTTTCCACGCTCCTTTTGGAATCTGATGGGTCACCCCACTGACCGACACATGCTCCTTTGACAGTGGTTCATCACCTCCACTGGCTGCATACTGCATTCACACAAAACAACCAGAGGAACCAGGGACCCAGAAAAAGCCGGTCCATCTGATGTCAGATGGACTTTAGTGTCACCCACATGGGGCTAAGCCATCCCCCATTGCAGCGAATCTGAAGTAGCATTAGCATTAGCATCTATAAGAGAAGACAGTGCCACAGTAGCTGCTGCACAAACTGGAAAAAATGGCGGATCAAACTGGTTCATGTGTTTTTCCCTGCACGTTTTCAGGTCAAGTAATAGCACGAAACCTAGCAGGATGTTACTCTGGTAAAGATAAACACACACACAGAGCGAGAGGTTCCTTCACGCATTCTGAGCCAATCAGAGACTCGTCACTGCATCGTGGACATGTATGAGAAAGTACCGCTAAACGCTGTTGTTTGACCTGAAGTCATTTTTATAACATGAAAAAACAGCTGGAAACAAAACAATCCAGAGGTTTTTTTTTTATAGAACCAACACACAATGTATTGAATAACAATGGAGAACACAGTAATATTAATGAAATAACCATGGAATGATACCTAAGCTTCTTCTTACCACCACCTACTGAACTGGGGAATTTATTTACCTGGTAAATTAATTGCTGGGAATAAAAGTTCCTTAAAATGTTGGTGAAAAAGTATAAATGTGATCATGGTTCTGGGAAAGTGGGAATGAGTTTGAATAAAGACCCAGTGATGACCACCCAGTGTCTGCTTCAGCTGATTTTCTACCTTCCACCTCCTGATTCAATGATTTTACAGATTTTAACAATATTTATTTGTGTTGTTTCAGGGTTACTGTTTAGACCAGGTCTCTGCAACCCTGGTCCAAGAGGGTTACTCTTCTGTATGTTTTAGATGTTTCCCTCTTCCTTCACATCTAGTTCAAGCTCTGCAGAAGACTGACAACAACCATCAGGTGTGCTGGAAGAGGGACATGCAGGATAGCGGCTCTGTAGGACCAGGATTGCAGACCCCTGGCTTAGACTCTTTCTGGTTTTTTTTCTCAAATAGTGTCAGGTCTTTGTATTTGACTTGAATTTGTGATTTTCTGACCACTTTTGATTTGCACTCCCAACATTTTAACACCTATTTCCACTTTTTATTCCTTACATGACATTGTCACTTTAGGTTTCATTAAAGGTCATTGGGATCATTAAGATAACACACATTAAAAAGTCTCTATTTTATCCAACCAAGGATTCATTTTATTTTAGTGCAAAGAAAAACACACAGAAAAATGAAACATGAGAAAAATATAAGACCTTTGGTGTTTATATAAATATAGAATAACAAATATTATTTACATATTAACCAAAAACGACCCAGTGCTACTTCTGTGTCACGTCACAAATACATTTTTCTTTCTATTTAACCTTTAAGTGATTTATCATAATTTAATCCAATTTTATGGTAAATGGTAACTGCATTTATATAGTTCTTTTCCACCTTCATGGTGCTCAAAGCGCTTTACATTATCCTCTCATTCACCCATTCACACACGCACTCATACTACACCAGTAGGTTTCTAAGGTCAAAGGTCAGTCCTACTGGGGGCCTAAGTCAGGGTTCAGTGTCTTGCCCAAGGACACTTTGACATGTGGACAGCCAGAGCCGGGACGCAAACCGCCAACCTCTCGGTCATTGGGCGACCCACTCTACCAACTGAACCACAGCCGCCCAAATCCTCTGTATTTAGTAGAAATCTAATATTTTTCAATATTTAACTTATAAATCATGTAGATGTTTATAGAAATTCAGATCAAACTTGATGATCATTAGGCCAGAAACAGAGAAAACCGAAGAAAAAGTGAGATTTCACTAAAATTTTATCACTATCTGATCTTGAAACAAGTGTATTTTTTCTCTGTATCTGCCCAGGTTCATTTACATGAAATGTTGTACATTGTACACATTTATTCACACCATTCATTCTTTATATTTTCCATTAAGGGAATGAGCTAATGTCTTTTTTATGTTGTTTGTAATGAAACAAACAGAGGCAGAAACTTGGAGACAAAGGCAGAGATAAAGATAAACAAACACAAACATAGAAGCTGCTATTTTATTTATTCCTACTTGAATAAAAGCAGAGAAACTAGATCAGATCAGTTCACCAAGAAAAAACACCTCTAAAACCCTTTGTTCATTAGTATTAAAGCAACTTGTTGAATTATGTTTTATTTCCAACTCTCATTTACTGTTGAATTCTTCACTGATTTAGTTTGTTTGATCCTAAACCTTTATATTTAACTAAACATTCCTGGTGTTGTCATTAACTTTGATAATAAATAATCAGACATAAATGGTGCAGAGAATCTATAGTAAAATAATTAACTGACATTAGTTGAAACATATCGTTTAATATCCTCCCAGGTTCCAAAATCACAGCCAACCTTCACTTCTCAGTCAGAGCGTTGCTACCCTCTGCTGTTTAGATGCTGCAAATACAAATCTGATCCAAATCTGCACAAAAAACTGTGGCCACGTCTCCACGATGAATGAAAACTCTTCCAAAGTACATTAGGAGTCTGTTTCAATGAGCAGAAGTAATGACAACTGTGAGTCTGTTGACCCTAAAATGAGTGTTTGGTCTGAAAGAGGGAGGTAACTCACCCCAGACAGAGGGGTAACTCTGGCCTGTTTTAACATGACAGGTGACTTATACACTGGACCAGTTACCATAGCAACAGACTCTGTAAATATAACCTGTTCAGGAGCAGGTTTTGTCAGTGACACCCTGAGTTCCTCTGTGACTCCGCCCACTTTCAGACACATGGAGTTTCATTTCCTCATTCATTCAGTCAGTAGGAGAGTTGTAATGTAACTTCTGTAATTCTGTTATTACTTCTGCGAAGGAGGTTATGTTTTACCTCTCGTTTGTTTGTTTGTCTGTTTGTTTGTTTGTTTGTCAGCAGGATAACTCAAAAAGTTATGGAGGGATTTTGATGAAAGTTTCAGAGATGATTGATAATTTGTAAAGGAAGAAACCATTAAATTTTGAGCTATAAAGGTCAAAGGTCAAGGTCACAGTGAAGGTCAACAGCTAAAGCACATAAGTGGTGATATCTCAGAATCCAGACCAGTTAGTATCAGGTGTTTTTTTTACATTCACGTCGTCTTACCTTTGAACATCAGATGAGAAAACACCGCTAGGCCCCATGACGTCATGTGACGTCAAGCAAATGGTATATTTGCGAAATTTATGACCTTTTCCTTAAAGTAGGCTTATTGACATATTTTGTTAAAGCTGATAATATCTTGTGCTTCAAATTTAACATTAAATCTAACAAGTGAAATTTGGTCGTTGTTCGACGTTGCATAACGTTTTAATTTTCATTCCTCTGGCAGAAATATCAACAAAACAGCATTCAACAAGAGTTGGTGGGGCAGGAACTTGCAGACAATAAATCAGTTATTTTGTTCAAATCAGTTAATATAGCTAAGCTAAAGCAAAGAGCTAAAGCCTCTTGACTCTGCGCTCGCAGAGATGATGTCACTTGTGTGTCTCGGTTTACATTATTTATTTATTTTAACTCATGCCAGGTATTTCAAAGTAGAAATGAGACTGTAGAGGAATTAGAACTACTGTATCACAATGGACACGTTAACTGATTGAACAAAGTAACTGATTTAGCCTTTGCAAGTCGCTGCCCCGTCAAATGTTGTCGTTTTGTGGATATTTCTTTCAGAGGAATCAAAATTAAAAAAAAAAAAAAAAAAACATGGGTAAGTAGAACAATTCCAATCACATCATCATTAAGGCTCCAATTGCAAATAAACAGCGTTGTCCTTTAAGGCCAATTTATGATCAGAAGCAAAGTCATTTACGACGTGTCGCAAATACGTCTCACAAATTGTAACCCCTTTCGCGTAGACATTGAATGCACCTCCCAAAAAGTGTAACCACCACAGAGAGTGTCGCAGATAGTGCCACAGAGAAGACAAGAAAAGAGGCCTCTGATTGGTCCATTCTACGTCCACTCTAAACATACTTCTGCTTCCCTATTTTCTCCAGTTTCTTCCCACAAGATATTCAAAGGACGTGCAGACTAGGCATGTGACATAATTATTAAATATTCAAATTTTCGTGACACGCTCAAATGTAGAATACTAATTTCAGATACTGCATTACTTGTATTGCTTTTCACTTGGAAAGAATCCTTCACGGTAGCGAACACGTGCAAACACACTGCATCGAAAAAATGCTGCAAACACAAGAAAGATGCACAATCAAAAACACAAAGACATAAAAGAAATACAACAGAAGGGTCCTGCACACACGCCTCTACTAGGAGCATGTAGACATGTTAATTTGTTAAATAAAAACCTGACGTAGATTCATGTAAGTAACTATTGTTATTAAATCTGTTCGACATTGTAGCTGAAATCAGCTGTTTCACCCAAATCCACAGTTAAAGGAAATATAGCGTTAGCTGCAGTTATTGCAAATTCCAAATTAAAAGGCTGACTTGTTTCATGCAGAAGATGAATTGTTCAGGTAAGTTGTTGATATTGTGTGATTTGTAATTTTCTTGTTTATTCAGTAAATGTTTGGTCACCTCTTTTACCCATTGCGTGTGTTTGGAGTTGGGGGTGCACATCAGCGGTGGGGGAGCTGTGGAAACATGTTCATCATCATCTTCTACTTATCCAGGTCATGGGGGCAGCAGCCCCAGCAAAGGAGCCGAACCCCCCCCCCCCAGCTAGCTCAGCCAGCTCCTCCGGGGGAATCCCGGGGTGTTCCCAGTTAGAAAGAAACTAGAGGTTTTGGAAAAAAATAAAGCAAATCTGCAACTTAATATTTAAAATTCTTTGCACATTTTGCTGCTTTATTAATCTTAATAGTTTAAAAACTTTCATCCTCAGTGAAAGTGTTTTTTTTTTGGTTTAAATTTGACTGGTTTTAAACTAATCCCTATATTTTCAGGTCAACATGCATGTGATGATGAGTTATGGAATCACAACAGACACCATCTGCATACAGCTCCTAAAACAGAGCAGTAAAACTGACAAAAGACTGAAGTTAAGAGGAGAAAACATACAAAATGTATAAAGTGTATAAATGCTGAAGCTGAACACGATGTTTTTCACCTGAAGGAAGTTCAGTGTTGGGGAACACACCTTGAAAATACTTCCTCATAGTGTTCTTCAGTTAGCATTCCTATACGCTGTTAAACCACTTTACCTGCCAGACTTTACCTCCTGACACCCCCCCCCCCCACACACACACACACACACACCACATCATCTTGGTTTTCACTCTAGACTCCCTGCATGTTCTTCTGCTTGGTCTGTTCCTGCCTTCAGTAACAAAAGGGTGAGTGGCTTGACCTTTGACCTCACTTCTCTTTACACAATGCATATCACTTGGAGAAACTTGAAAGACAAACATTAAAACAAATTCTGTGACAGGTTGGGTGCATATCTGATGTCTTCTGTTCGATGGGTCCATATCCAATAGTGATGTCCTGATCTGATCATGTGATTGGAAATTGTGGCCAATCAAATATTTCAGACTTGATCGAGATCGTTTATTACGGCCTGATCAGCGATTGTGAATAATACATATATTTAAATCCCTGGCTGTCACTAACGTCTATAGATGTGAATTGTGTTTTTCAATGGGAGGGGCTGAGGGGCGATCTGGTCCATGAAAATCAGGTGTTTAAAAATGTAATGAACTAATAAACAATATACAAATAAATGAAGAGCTTGGTTCTAAAATACTAATACAAAAATCACTTTTATTATTTAGAGGAATGTGTTAAATGCAATTCAATGGTATCATCTTTTAAACGTTATTAACCAAACTATTAAACATTAAAAGCATAACATTTCAAATCCTGAAATAACTGAGATTTTTAATGAAAAAAAAAAATATATTTTTTTTTTAAATCAAAATGCTACTTATCTGATCCTGTTTTAATAGATACTTACCAAGGTTTTTTTTGTGTTTTTAATTGCAGGTGTGTGTGGAACAGGTTTACGGAGATCCTGCAGTTTCAAATTAACAGGTTAGGCTACAATATTTCCATCATTGCTACTTCATAGGAAAAATGTACAAGCTGATTTACTAACAGTGTGCACTAACGACTGTGTCTTTCAAAGGTTCAAAATAACACGTCTGCATCTAATTATAATGTTCGGCACAATGAATATTTATTTGGGAGTGTTCACATGCAATTATGCGACTAATGGGAGAAGAAAATATACATTTACAAACAATTTTACAGACATTGTAAAATTCCAAACTTCACTAATTATGTACAAAGTAAAAAATAACTGTCTACAACAAAATATATAAAACCTGTTTAATAAAAAACCAGGAGGGTTATTATATAAACACAAATTAAAAGTAAATAAAATCCATACAAACAAGAAAATATTTTGTATTTCATTCTGTGGGGTCAGATTGTGGAACAGTATGGGTGAGGAACTAAAACAATGTCCAAACATAATGCAATTTAAAACAAAATATTTGACAGGATACAGGGATGAAATGTAGAGGAAAAGACATGAGGTGTTAGGATGTGTTTATTTAATATTTATTTTTATTTTTTATTTAACCAGTATGTTCATATTCATTATTCAAATATATTATTATTAATATTATTAAAGCTTTATGTAGTAGCAGTACTAGTAGCAACTTGGGGAAGTGAATGTTTAAAAACTAGTACAGTAGAAGGAGTGGGATTAGATAAGTTTTGACTTCTTCCCACTCCTTTTTGAACAGGTTATTGCATTTATTACTGTTTTTTTGTTTTGTTCAAAATAAACTTCTATAATTTATATGAATTCAACACAGACTGATTTATCAAACAAAACAAGCAATTTTGCTAATAGAAACTGTGTGTATATTTAACACATCTCAAAAGGAGGAAATGGTTTGGATGCATAAATGTGCACATGACTGGTTATTGTTCAAGAAGGAAACATAGAAACAATAAAACAAGATACAGAGAACAGATTTATCACCTTTGTGTGAATATTTCTGGAGTGATTGGAAATAATTATTGAGACATATGCCCCCGCCCCTTAAAAATCCTGTTCATCTTCAGTGTTTATACACACTGAAGATGAACAGCATTTTAATTACCTGAAGGAAGTTTCATGTGAGAGAACACACCTTGAAAATACCTTCTCATTGTGTTGTCTTCAGTTAGCATTCCTATACGTTGTTAAACCACTTTAGCTGCCAGACTTTACCTCCTAACACCCCCCCACCCACACACACACACTCCTCTAAAATGAAAACATGTGATTGACAGTCAGCAGGTTGTACTTCACAGAAAATTCCTGTCCTTTCTAGCAGCAGCGTCCTGTACCCGTGCATGATGTTGTTTGGCTTTTTCCATTGTCATTAAATGAAGGATGGCCTCGTCCTGCTCAACCTTGTTATGTTTTTCATGAAGGTGATTGAAAGTGAGGACAATATCAGCTGGGGTCACTTTATTAACATGGTCAGACACACATTGACATGCTTCATGTGTGCATACAGCCTGTGGGAATTTACTAGGGCGACCATTCATCTGGACAGACGGCTCTACAACTGGACTGTCCAGATGTCCAGACGTGTCCTCACTTTGTCCAGTTTGTCCTTAGGTCCTTAGGACAAAATGTAAAAAGGCGTCCAGACAGTCCGGTTTTAGAGCCGTCTGTTTGGATGAAATCCAGATGAATGGTCACCCTAGATATTATGGATAGGCTTCCATTGAAATAGTTTATTATTACCTCTGGTTATGTTTGTTTGTCTGTCTGCTTGTCTGTTTGTCAGCAAGATAAAGAAAAAAGTTAAGGATGGATTTTGATTAAACTCTCAGAGATGATTGATAATGCAACAAGGAAGAAACCATTATATTTTGAGCTATAAAGGTCAAAGGTCAATGTCACAGTGAAGGTCAACAGCTAAATTACATGTGTGGTGACATCTCAGAATCCAGACCAGTTAGTATCACACAGTTTTTTGCATTTACTTCAACTTACCTTCAGTCATCAGATGAGATAACACTAATGGTATATTTGCAAAATGTATTAACTTTACCTTTCAGCAAGTTATTGACATATTTTGTTAAATCCGACAATATCTTGTGCTTCATATTTAACATCAGATCTAACATGTGACATGTGGTCGTTGTGCAACGTCACATAATGTTAGTGACGTCATACGTGATTGAATATTGAAATGGTCATATCTCAAAAACGAGACAGAGGATTTCTTTGAATTTTTTTAAACCCTGTAACGCGGGCATCACGTATTGGCGGACTCCGGTCCAGACCCGGACCCCGAAATGGTTTTGTCCAAACTCTGACCACTCGCGAAATAAGTAGTCTTTTCCCCATAGAGCAGTTTTGAGCGCACATAAAAATTTGCCGCGGGCACTGCTACTACAGTCAATACGGTAAACTAGTGTCAGTAGCCAAGGACACACTGTCACTGTTGCCAACATGGCGCATTTGTCGCTCTATTTAATGCTTTTTCAGGACTGTGACTCAGTGGCAGAAAAGCCTGATCAGGACATCTCTAATATCAAGTGTAATCTGTTCTTTTTATGGTCCACAGGTGTCTCCTGTCTTCTTCTTACAACAGTTGACCCTAAAGCTCTGCTCTTCTCTTTTTTTTACCCATGTCTTAGGATTCTTGATGTTACTCCAAAGGATCCTTCATCAGTAAATCCATCTCTTGTGAACAAATTTACTCCATCTTCATATTTCCAACCATGGCCTCAGACAGTTTCCAGTTTGACCAAACCAGTCTTGAATGGCAGACCTGGACCAGCTTCATCCCAAAGGGAGCAGTTTCCATCTACAATGATAAATGCAAACGCATTGAGTACGTTGCTAAACGTGGTCTTCAGACTGGATTCTACTGCCCCTCCGTGGATCCTTTCTGCCATTATGCTGCTGAAAAAAAGGAGCATCTAGCTGCAACATTTGACATCCTGGTTAATAAAGACAACTTTGAGGTCCTGGAGTGGAAGCGTGATTCACATGGTAAAGTGCCAGAGAATGCAGTTAGGACCATTCAAGGAGAGGACACATATGTTGGTAGAGCTAAATATGGTCTTGGAGAAGTCCGTGCTGTACACAAAGCCTTCTTTTACCCCTGGAAAGGTAAAGAGCATAGGTACAAGAAGTACGAGGTCCTGACCTTCAGCCGTGACATTATCAAGGATGAAATTGTTGACGTCAAGTACAAATTTGATGTTGTAGAGATCATTCAACATCCTCCTGAGATCATCTCCAGGAACATAATTGTAAACAAAGACAGTCATCCAGCAACGCAAATGACTGAACTGAAACAGTCAATCACAGAATCCAATTCATGGAGCACAGACAGTAAGCTAGCAATAACTACCAGTGCTACCATGACTGCAGGAATCCCAAACATTGGCTCCATACAGACTGGTTTCAGCACAGAGTCATCTTTTGGCTTCAACAAAGGGTCAACTCAAACCAAATCCATGGAAGTTTCCAGGTCAATCAAGGTAGATGTTCCAGCAAAGCACTCATGCACTGTGAGAATGGAGGCACGAATGCTCAGCGCTGATATCCCCTTCACAGCTCAGCTCAGACGCACCTACCAGAATGGGAAGACCACCTGCACCACCATCACTGGTACCTACAAGGGTGTCCGGGTTGCAGAAGTCCAGAGTGTGGTAGAACCATGTGTCCCTCTAAAATGAAACTCATCTAAGCTTTGATGATGACAAATACAAACCTTCAACACAAACACATCTCAGCCTCAACTTAACATTAAAGGGTTCATTTTATTTGGATTTTAGTTTACAGATGGAATAAATGTAGGAAGTAACAAAAAGTTTGTCTTTTGGCAGTGAGAGCTCAGGTTTTTGAAAATACTTTGACTTGAATTGAATAAAAAGAAGCATTTTTTCCCAATATTATACAGACATTTAAGTGCCTTGGTGCCATCACCACTTTGGTCGTCACTGTGGAACTTCTGGGTTCAGGGACAAAACTGGAAGAACTACAAAGAACTACAAAATTTGACTGGACCAATGTCTTTCCTTAATAGTCAATAGAGTGGTTTTTGTTCTGGATAATAGACAACCTGGAGTTTCTCTGCACATCCACTCTGTCATCCAGGATGTTGATAAAATAATTTTAAATGTCGGATGTAATTTCATAAGGTTATTGGATCCACTATCCTAGGGTTATAGGTTCTAACCATCACATTATGTTTCCTCCACTAGAACAAAGACATGAAGGTATCACACACAACCATCCAGACACTAAAGAGGTCTCCATGGTTACAGACTCAGAAAGGTCACATGACTCAGAAGGAAGTATCAGGAGGCTCATTTGTCTTTTGCTAAAACTGTTTTAACCCAGATCCAAGCTTTTGGTCGTCTGTTCTTTGATCTGATGGAGTTGTTTGGCCATATGGATGTTGACTGTGTCTGGAGGAAACAAGGAGAAGCATCTAAACTGAAGAACACTGTCCCAACCATCAAGCATGGTGGTGCTAGCTTAATGCTAAGGAGTTGTTTTTCTGCTAGTGGTACTGAGAACCTCATCCAGAAAAAGAAAATTATATCAACGTCCTGGATGACAACATGAAAGTGTCTGCAGAGAAACTCCAGTTTTGTCCTGATTGGACGTCCCAGAAGGACACTAACCCCAAGTAGAACCACCAAGGTAGTGCAGTAGTGGTTCAAGAACATGACCCAGTCTAAGTCCTGAACTAAACCATCTAGAGAACCTGTAGAGGAGCGTTCAGACCAGAGTGATAGTAGGAGATCATCCAAACGATCCCAGGAAGACTGGACCAGAACCTCACAGGAGACAGCAGACAGACTGTGGACACTTAGAGGAACCATTATCCAGAACAAAAACTACTCTATTGACTATTAAGAAAAGACATCGGATTGAGTGAATTTAGGGTAAGAATAATTTTGAACATAGTGCTTTTTTGGAAATCCACTGAAAAAATACTACTGAAATATTTTTTCTCCAAATATTTGTTGATTTTCCTTCACTTGTGTTTCACACACAGGTCACAAAAACAAAAAATGGAAGGGGTATGAATAATTTTGAGGATACCTGTTCATATAGTTTGAATGTTTGCTTGTCATGATTTAAAATATAGAGGAACTGAGATCAGGAAATAATGTTGGTGGTGGTTTTATGAGGGTAGAACATGTTTATGTTCAGTCTGGTGTCATAGTGGTTGTTTTTTATGTTTAAAATTATCCTAATCATGTATCTGTTATGTCAAAATGCTGTAATATTTCAAAGCATGTTTTACAAAATATATATTTTTTTAAGTTAAATACTTTTTCAACACAGAAACTTTCATCAGTTCCATAGTTTCTACCAAAATAAGCCAGAAAAAAAATCGTACCCTTAACTAAGCCTTTTCTTTGTAGGGGGATTGCGACTTTTCAGATCACCCAGAATTTTGGGGCGGGGCTGTCTGAGAGGAACGCTGATTTTGTGGAATGCTCGTTTGGCCTTTAGCTTCTTCTTTCCACCACCTACTGGACTGGAGAATTTATTTACCTGGTAAATAAATTCCTGGTACTAAAAGTTCCTGGAAATGTTGGTGAAAAAGGGACAAATGTTATTGTGGTTCTGGGAAATTGGGAATAAGTTTGAATAAAGACCCAGTGACGACCACCCAGTGTCTCCTTCAGCTGATTTTCTACCTTCCAGCTCCTGATTCAATGATTTTACAGATTTTACATTAGAGTGAGTTCTTTTAGGGTTACGGTTTGTTTTTTTCTCAAATACTGTCAGGTCATTGTATTTGACTTGTATTCATGTTTTTCTGATCACTTTTGACTCCCAACATTTTAACACATTTCTCCACTTTTTATTTCTTACATGACATTATGCATTTTTTAAATGAAATTTAATGCATTTCATGAGATCATTAAGATAAGATACATTATGATAACATAAATTAAGAAGTCTATTTATCCAACCATGGGAAAATTGTATACTAACAGCAGCGACATAAAGCAAGCAAATGCAGAGAAATACACAGAAATATAAAATATATAAGAAAAATAAGACATTTGGTATTTATAAAAATGTAAATATAAAACTACAATTTAATAGTATTTAGATATTAATTCATACAGATGCTATTTCTATTTAACCTATAAGTGATTTATCATCATTTATTACAATTATGTTGCAATTTGAAGCCAGAAATTCAGCTGAAGAACCCAAACAACAACAACAAGAGACGAAGATATAGGTAGAAAGGGTGTTGAATGGAACAAAGTGTAATTTGGGCAAGGCAAAAGGCAGTTCTGTAAAACAGGGGAAACCAGAAGGGCAAGGGGAGATACAAAATAAACATCGCACGCACAAACGTTGCTGGTAACATCTCAAACGTAATGTTACAAACGGACAAAGAACAGGAGAATAGAGAGGGTTTAAATACACAGAAAAAACAAGGGATCAATGAAACACAACTGTGATGAGCAGCTGAAACGATCAGGGAGAACAGGAAGTAAAGACAGCAGACAAGACACAAGAGAAGAAACTGCAAAATAAAACAGGAAATGACAGACAACAGAGAAAAACAAGATGAGTACAGGAGACAGACAGAAATAGTTTGGTGTGTTTATTTATGAATCATGTAAATGACATTTATGAAAATTCAGATCAAGTTTAAGATCATTATACCAGGAGCAGAGAAAACTGACGAACAAGTGAGAATTCAGTCAAATATAATTCTATCTGAATGTAAACAAGTGTGTCCATCCAATGGCATTAATCAAATTATATGAGTTTTACTGGTGAATCAATGTTGTAGAAGATGACTGTGTTTCTACAGTATCTATGGAGACTCTGATCGTCCAAATGGGTCATATCTGACGACCATGACAAAACAAAAAAACTGTATTTTACTCTTATTATTAAAAGGTAATATTGTTAAACACTTTAAATCAGTAGATGTTTTTGTTTTTTCACAACTGTTTGGGTCTTTATGGGATAAAAAAAAAGTTGACAAAGAAAAATCCATTTGAGAACTTACACAGAACTGATACTGGGCCCTTATGGGTTAACATTGTTGATGCACATGTATTCTGGGGGGACACAGCCTTTTCTGTCGCTGCCACAAACCTCTGGAACTCACTCCCCCGAACCATCCATCACTGCTCCAACCTCAACACTTTTAAATCCCTTTGAAAAACTAATTTATTCACAATTGCTTTTAATGTGTTTGTTTTTCATTGTTGTTGGACTCGTGTTGTTATGTTTTTACTGCAGGTAAAGACTCTTTGGTTCCATGAAAAGTGCTATACATATAAAATATATTATTATTAAATTTAGTTTTATATTGTGGGGGTTGTCCATGATGGATGTCAACAATATTAACAACATTAGTGACAGAGGGTCCGAGTTAGCATTAGTGGGCAACATTAGTGGGTTAGCATTAGTGGGTCATCATTAGTGAGTTAGCATTAGTGGGTTAGCATTAGTGGACAGCCTAAAACAGAGGGTCAGGGGCAACATTAGTGGGTTAGCATTAGTGGGTCATCATTAGTGAGTTAGCATTAGTGGGTTAGCATTAGTGGACAGCCTAAGAAAGGGGTCAGGATTACCATTAGTAGATAAGCATTAATTGACAGCTTAAGACAGAGGATAAGGGTTGGCATTAGTGGGTTAGCATTAGGGGACAGCCTAAAACAGAAGTTCAGGGGTAGCATTAGTAGGGTAGCATTAGTGGACAGCCTAAAACAGAGGGTCAGGGATAGCATTTGTAGGTTAGCATTAGTGGACAGCCTAAGAAAGAGGGTCAGTGTTAGCATTAGTGAGTTAGCATTAGTGGACAGGCTAAGACAGAGGGTCAAGAGTAGCATTAGTGGACAGCCTAAGACAGAGGGTCAAGAGCAGCATTAGTAGGTTAGCATTAGTGGACAGTCTAAGACAGGGGGTAATGGTTAGCATTAGTGGACAGTCTAAGACAGGGGGTAATGATTAGCATTAGTGGGAAGCCTAGGACAGAGGATCAGGGGTAGCATTAGTAGGGTAGCATTAGTGGACAGCCTAAAACAGAGGTTCAGCATTAGCATTAGTGGGTTAGCATTAGTGGACAGCCTCAGAGAAAGGGTCAGCGTTAGCATTAGTGGGTTAGCATTAGTGGACAGCCTCAAACAGAGGATCAGGGGTAGCATTCGTAGGGTAGCATTAGTGGACAGCCTAAAACAGAGGGTCAGCATTTGCATTAGTGGACAGCCTAAGACAGAGGGTCAAGAGTAGCATTAGAAGGTTAGCATTAATAGACAGCCTAAGACAGAGGGTCAGCATTAGCATTAGTGGACAGCCTTAGTCAGAGGGTCAGCGTTAGCATTAGTGGCAGCATTAGCATTAGTGGACAGCCTTAGTCAGAGGGTCAGCGTTAGCATTAGTGGGTTAGCATTAGTGGACAGCCTAAAACAGAGGATCAGTGTTAGCATTAGTGAGTTAGCATTAGTGGACAGGCTAAGACAGAGGGTCAAGAGTAGCATTAGTGGGCAGCCTAAGACAGAGGGTCAAGAGCAGCATTAGTAGGTTAGCATTAGTGGACAGCCTAAGACAGAGGGTCAAGAGTAGCATTAGTAGGTTAGCATTAGTGGACAGTCTAAGACAGGGGGTAATGATTAGCATTAGTGGGAAGCCTAGGACAGAGGATCAGGGGTAGCATTAGTAGGGTAGCATTAGTGGACAGCCTAAAACAGAGGTTCAGCATTAGAATTAGTGGGTTAGCATTAGTGGACAGCCTAAGAGAGAGGGTCAGCGTTAGCATTAGTGGGTTAGCATTAGTGGACAGCCTAAAACAGAGGATCAGGGGTAGCATTCGTAGGGTAGCATTAGTGGACAGCCTAAAACAGAGGGTCAGGGGTAGCATTAGTGGGTGAGCATTAGTGGACAGCCTAAAACAGAGGGTCAGCATTAGCATTAGTGGACAGCCTTAGTCAGAGGGTCAGCGTTAGCATTAGTGGGTTAGCATTAGTGGACAGCCTCAGACAGAGGGTCAAGAGTAGCATTAGAAGATTAGCATTAATGGACAGCCTAAGACAGAGGGTCAGTGTTAGCATTAGTAGGGTTAGCATTAGTGGATAGCCTCAGGCAGAGGGTCAGCGTTAGCATTAGTGGGATAGCATTAGTGGACAGCCTAAGACAGAGGGTCAAGAGTAGCATTAGAAGGTTAGCATTAATGGACAGCCTAAGACAGAGGGTCAGTGTTAGCATTAGTGGGTTAGCATTAGTGGATAGCCTAAGACAGAGGGTCAGCGTTAGAATTAGTGGGTTAGCATTAGTGGGTTAGCATTAGTGGACAGCCTAAGACAGAGGGTCAAGAGTAGCATTAGTAGGTTCGCATTAATGGACAGCCTAAGACAGAGGGTCAGCGTTAGCATTAGTGGGTTAGCATTAGTGGGTTAGCATTAGTGGACAGCCTAAGACAGAGGGTCAGCATTAGCATTAGTGGGTTAGTATTAGTGGACAGCCTAAGACCGAGGGTCAGGGGTAGCATTAGTAGGTTCGCATTAATGGACAGCCTAAGACAGAGGGTCAGCGTTAGAATTAGTGGGTTAGCATTAGTGGGTTAGCATTAGTGGACAGCCTCAGACAGAGGGTCAAGAGTAGCATTAGTAGGTTCGCATTAATGGACAGCCTAAGACAGAGGGTCAGCGTTAGCATTAGTGGGTTAGCATTAGTGGGTTAGCATTAGTGGACAGCCTAAGACAGAGGGTCAGTGGTAGAATTAGTGGGTTAGCATTAGTGGACAGCCTCAGACAGAGGGTCAAGAGTAGCATTAGTAGGTTCGCATTAATGGACAGCCTAAGACAGAGGGTCAGCGTTAGCATTAGTGGGTTAGCATTAGTGGGTTAGCATTAGTGGACAGCCTAAGACAGAGGGTCAGGGTTAGCATTAGTGTGCAGCCTAAGACAAAGTATCAGGGTTAGCATTAGTGGATTAGCATTAGTGGACAGCCTAAGACAAAAGGTCAGTGTTAGCATTAGTGGGTTAGCATTAGTGGACAGCCTCAGGCAGAGGGTCAGCGTTAGCATTAGTGGGTTAGCATTAGTGGACAGCCTCAGACAGAGGGTCAGTGTTAGCATTAGTGGGTTAGCATTAGTGGACAGCCTCAGACAGAGGGTCAGTGTTAGCATTAGTGGGTTAGCATTAGTGGACAGCCTCAGACAGAGGGTCAGTGTTAGCATTAGTGGGTTAGCATTAGTGGACAGCCTCAGACAGAGGGTCAGTGTTAGCATTAGTGGGTTAGCATTAGTGGACAGCCTCAGACAGAGGGTCAGTGTTAGCATTAGTGGGTTAGCATTAGTGGACAGCCTCAGACAGAGGGTCAGCGTTAGCATTAGTCCTTCTTCTACTCTCTTCCTCTCTCTGTGCTTGACAACAGCTGAAGTCATTTCCTTGGTAACTCCACAGGAATCTGCAGTTTCCGTTAGGAGGTTGAGAGACAGCAGCTGATCCCAGATAGAAACTGTAGAGTTTGGAAAAAGTCCACAAACATGCAGGAAAAGGGAGGAACGCAAACACTGAGAAATGTGCAGTTACACAACTCTTACTAAAGGAAATGATGAGAGAGAGACAGAGAGAGAGAGAGAGAGAGAGAGAGAGAGAGAGAGGGAGCTGGTGTAAACTGTGGTCACTGAAGGGTCGCCATCTTTGAAGCTTTTTGACCTTATCAGGGTTCAACTCCATCTGATGAAGACGAGACCTGAGTCCAATCAGGAAAGGGTGACAGAAAAAGTGTTGGGTGTTTTCCAGTTGTGAAAAGATCATCCAGGAGGGTTTGACTGATGTTCTGACACATCAGGTGAGTCTGCAGGTCAAAGTACAGAGTGTGTTTAATACCATGTGATCATCAGAGCTGAACAAACTCATCTAACATATGATATAAATTTAAATTCCTCAGTGTGTTGACGTTATTTAACTGTGAAACTGTTTATTATGAACATGCAAAGAACAAATAAAGCAAAAAAAAAAACAAGGCAAAATATGATCAAAACTAAATTAAATGAACAGAATCTATCTTTAAGTACATGCGAGTCGCAGTTTTTCTTATGAATGTATTTACTTCTACCCCTCTGGCACTTTTACATATTTACTAATATCTTAATGTAAATATCAAACAATACATTTTCCCAAATTTTTGCACTGAACCAAAACTATTACATAATGCAGCAACTGAATTATACACAATAAAATGATCATAGTACTACAGTCATACAAACAGACTCAGAAATTCAACTATTATATCATTTCAGCATATACAGGATATATTATTTGATAAAAAATAATAATATTGTTTAGCAGTCTTGTATTTACACATTCACTGGAGGACATCATTAATTTAAAAGTCACCAGACAAAACTTTAACTGTACAGTCTTTGTGTGAAGAGTTTACAGCAGAAACAGTAGATGTTCTTTTTTTCTTTGAATAAACAAGCCAGCTCCTCGTGATTTTGTCTTTATTCATTCATTTACTGCAGAAATAGTGATGATAGCAACTTCTCCCATTCTGTCTTTTTGGAAATTAAAACTCAACAAGAGATCAGGTGTTCACTGTAATGACTATGAAAGGATTAATGGAAAAATGTCAGTTTCAACAAAACCTTTTTTTTAATTATTATTAAAGGATTTTGCGCTGGCAAAGTGAACATTAGCACTGATGCTAACTCTGGCATATTTACATGTTTATACAGAATTTACTAATTATTATTTAATTAATAATTAAATAATTAAATGTATAAATATGTTATTTTGACATGCACTCTCCTGCTTAAATAAACATACAAACTAGAAAAGCACTCAGAGTCCAGACCTCCACCAAGGCAGACCCCCACCACCATGAAAATGTAATCATTTGTTGACCTCCCCATTACCACCATAGCCTGAAAGTTTCATCAAAATCCATCCATAAGTTTTTGAGTTATGTTCTACACAGACAAACAGACCGATAAATGTTGGCCATTTTTCATCATTTTCTTGATTATTTTGTTCTTCGTTGTTTTTCACTGTACATTCTTAATTTGACTTAATCTAAAAACTGTATATATTTTTTCTTTTTGTACAGTGACCCAGATCCTGAGGTCAGACTTTTGTAAAGAACTCTGCTCATCACATCTATAAATGGATCTCTTAATTGTTCCTGTTTTGCTTTTTGCCTTCTTGAGCTGTGCCTCAGTCAAACCAACCATGGCCTCAGATTATGTCCAGTTTTATCGCACCAATCTACAATGGCAGACCTGGACGGGCTCTATTCCAAATGGAGCAGTGGCCGTCTACATTACGCATGAGAAACGCTGGGAATACGTTGCCAAATATGGTCACGAGACCGGTTTCTACTGCCCTACCATGGATCACTACTGTCACTATGCGGCGGGAGGACGTGAGCATCGTAAGAGTTCGTTTGAGATCCTGGTAAACAAAGACAACTTCGAGCTCTTGGAGTGGAAGTCTGGTTCATATGGTTCAGTGCCAGAGAACGCGGTCAAGAGCGTCCCAGACTTAGACATATATGTTGCCAAGACAAAATATGGCCTTGGAAAAGTCCACGCTAGGCACGAAGCCTTTTTTCATCCTCATGATGGCAGCGAGCATTGGCACAAGCACTACGATATCCTGACCTTCAGCCGTGACATAATTAAAGAGGAAATCCTTGATCTGGCCTTCCATACTAATGGGGTTCATATCCTCAAGAATCCACCAGAGATCCTCGCCACAACCAGAGTCACAAACAACAATGTTACACCAGCTAAACAAACGTCTACACTGTCGAACACTGTCGAAGAACAGGAAACATGGAGTACCAGCTCTTCTCTAACCATTGGTTTCTCACTTAGCATCACAGCCAAAATCCCGCTATTTGCCTCTACAACAATTGGTTTTTCTTCAGAGAGAACTTTCACGGTTACACAAGGGTCGACTCAGAAGAAAGCAACCACCCACACTGTTTCTATTGAGCACGAGGTTCCACCATTCCACTCCTGCTCCTTGCAAATGGTGGCGTTCAAGTCCAGTGCCAACATCCCCTTCACAGGTCGCCTCCAACGCACCTACAGACAAGGACAAAAGGGCTGGACCTCCATCAGTGGGACCTACAAGGGAGTCCAGGTTGCAGAAGTCCAGGCTGTGGTGGAGGGATGTAGACCTATTTCCAGGGATCTATAAACCATACTGTGACGAGTCAACATGATGCATTTATACAATTAATCTAAATATATATAATACAACAATAAATCATTTGTATACAGAGATAGTTTATGTTGGATTCTGCTTGGATGGTCTTTTTTTAATCTTTTTTTTGGCTTTTTTTATAATGAAATGGGTTGACTCTTATAGGTGGTTTTATAATACCTGTTATTTAAGGGCTGGAGTGAATAGAGACTGAAAACAGGGGTTGGGTGCAATCAGCAGTGGTGACAGGGGACATTCCTGTCTTGTAGATTGATAGAGGGGAAAAGGCCTGGAGCTCACACTGTCCTGGGACAGAGCATAAAACAGTTATATTCAAAAGACGTAGTTACATCCAAATCCATACTTTGACAGTGTTGAGAAGACATTATCCCATTCAACCCTGTCCAAGGCGTTTTCAGTGTCCAATGAGAGCAGAACCTCAGATTCTGGTTTGTTTGTGCTACGTGTATAAATATATTTTTTGAGTTCACCTGAATATAAGATAGACCCACTGAATTTTAAAACAACAAAATGTTTTACATATATTTAAGATGCACTGGAGTATAAGTTATTTACACAGAAAGACTTATTCTATATTAGAATATTTATTTCTATACCTTAACTGATTGTTTCCAAACAGTATTTCCTATGGCTGATTAAACCAAACAGAAAAGTCATTGATGGATTTATTCCTCTTATTCCTCTGACTGAAACCACTGAAGTCTACGTCATACATTTTAGAACATGTTTGTCATCAGCGTCAGAAAAAAGTCATAGTCATGGTCCCGAACCCCACAGTGGTGTAATACCACCTCAGCTGGCACCTTCATTGTGCTGAGGGGTTTCGAGACACCCTCTGTGTGTCAAACTCCCTGGTCCTTGTTCCAAGTTGGGTCAGGTGGGTTACCCGACATCACCCTATGACAAAACAGTGTAAAACAGGACAGAGACAGATACCACAAACCAAAAAGCCAAACCGCATCAAAAAGCAAGTAACCAAGACAAGAAGTGACGCTCATAGGTATCACCAGAGCTGATGACATACTCACAAAGACCACAGACACAGGAGGGTTATACAGGGCTGACACAGGTGAGACACATTGGGATTAATGTCAAAGTAAAAGCCCAGGACTCCAACAAAGACAAAACCCACAAAGAGACTTACAAAAATAAGATATAAACAACCCATTGGATACTGAACTTATGACATTTTTCCTTTCACCATTTTTTTCATCAAAGGTTGTATGTTTATTCTGGAAAGACTGTGCAACATTTGACTTTCACCATAATCTTCAGATTTAAAATTGGCCCATGAGGCATCTTTTCTACAGATGAGCTGATATGTTTTAGTTTTTTTACATCAGCCTTAGTCAATGACTGATAGCTGCTGATATTTCTGATACTGATGTTTTTTCTCTGTCAAATGAAAACAAATGTTAGATAAATGTTTTTAATGGAAACGTTTATTTAACTAAATATGATATTAAATTACTGGAGGAAAAAAAATGAAAAAAAATGAAGGTAGAATAGGTAACATTAACATTTCACATAATAAAATTTACATTCATATAAAAACAAAACAAAGTGTTCAGTCACTTAATTCAAGTCACTTCTTTGTAAAATAAACATCCAAGTGAGGTAGAACAGTTAATTAACAGTATCTGCAAAACATGGAGGTGCTAAGAATTTCATCTGTTATTAAATCAAGGAATCAGGGTTAGAAAAGATCATATCGGCCCATACTCATACAGGGAAAAAATGTAAATATCTGCCTCTTACATATATTGGTGTATCATTATTAGCCCTTTAATGACGACTATTATGATTGGCTGCCTAACTGTCATTTTTTAAATAAAAGTATAAGAAAATAAATTTTTTGCCCATTCTTTTTGCACCTTTTTTCCAGAGGTAGCTGACTTTCAATCCCTGTACCTTGACTTGACTTGAAAGAAACATCTCCTGGATGCAACTGGGACGCATCATCAGTGATGCAGCCTGGGATCACTGAGCGTTTCGGGTCTTGCAACATCAGACGCTTTCACTCAGGTGACACAGTTGAGGTTGATCATGCCCCGACTTGCATCCCAGCGGCACACCACGGATCTGCCTTTTTGAGCCATAGCGACCTGGTGGCTTTCTCTGCAACCAGTGACATCTTGAATTCAATACAACACAAAATAACTGCCCATAAATATGTCTTTGTTGGACAACAATTTCTTTTTTTTCCTGTTTTGGCCAACAACAAGACCTGCCTGTGTTTAACTGTGTGTCTCAGCCTGGTCTGCTTCTCCTTCTCAGCCACCTGGGCTTTGCTTTCTGATTCACTGTGAGATGCTCCACATACAACATTCTTCAGATGCTGTTGTCGCTGTCGTCTGTCTGGTGTTCTGGCTTTTTACGCAGCACAAGGTCCACGTCCCCACAAACCACATCCTCCCTTTTAAACAACTCCACAGCTGATTTCCCTCTGGCCAGGTGATTATACTTTACAGTCTGAATGGTATTACAGGTAACACATTCATGTTCCCTGTTTTGGAGTCACTCACTTCATTAATTAGACTGAAGGTTGAGTCCAACCTGAGACCATGGAAGATGGACAGAGCACTTTTCACTTGAGTCTGCTAGTGCTGGCACTGGGAGGAAAGTGCTGGCAACACTGTGTGTAGAGGCTATTAATTCCCGCTTCTTTTTGTCTATATCTGTCTGGATGTGACCCATCAAGGCACAGAGGCCCTTGTAGTTGATGTCCTTGTGGCAGAGGACACACCTCGCCAGTCCCTGCCTGTCCATTTTCTTGAACACATCTCCAATAGGGAGCCAAAGTGACGCGATTCTATTTCTGGTCAATTTCCAGGCAATGGGACCTAAGTGCCATAAAAAAATGAACGCGAGTCAATGGAGGGATAAAAGTAATTTTCTGGTCCCGTTTGAAATGTGCTACGGTTTTCGCATATGATGTCTGTGAACTTTAAAGATACATTTTCACATTGACAAAGCACTCACTTTGGACAGGCATCCAAAGTTACAGTACGTTAGGTTTTATGTGAGAGTAAGTAATGGACTACAACGTTCGTCTCACAAATATGACGTCACCACCAAGCTTCACCATCAAACTCTTTGTAAATGGCTGTGACTTTGGCGAGCTTCACCTCCTTCTTTCAGGACGAAGGCAAGAGCATCAAACGAGGAGAAAACCACTTTAAATGGGGGCATGTGGAAAGTGGCAGCTACTCCGGGGGAGAGATAGTTGGTCGAGTGAGAGCCAGCATGCGGGACAAGCTCTCGTCAGCCGGGAAGCGGTAGAAGGAACATGTGGAAATGGTGTTGTGATTACACCGAGGCACAAAGTACACAGGCATTTTCAAATGAAAAATAGAAAAGGCAGTATACGGATTAGAAAAGTTTGCAGGGAAAGATTCTGCTGTGACGTCAACTATGTGACGTCTGATATGTAGTCCAAACAGAGTCTGAATAATTACATATTTTTACACGCTAATAAATCGCAAAACACGTATCAAAGAAACTCCAAACGCACATCATTGATTATGATTTTAATTGAAGTACAGCAAATGTGTGATTCAGAGCATAAAGTAAAGTGGACCAGAAAATAATTATTTTCTCCTCATCCACTCTCATGTTACATTTTTCCCAAACTTAGGCCCAGTGGACCGACCGGAAGGGGTGGAGACTTAGGCTCCCTATATGAAAGGACACCTCTTTCCCCTTCATGCATACCTTGACCTTCAGCTTAAGCCAGGCCCACTTCTAGCTGCATTTAATGTCTGAATCCAGCTGTTTAATACCTGCAAGATCCTTCTCCCCTCGGACACTCATTGTGCAAGAAAAATGTTTGTATTTATGTAAGTATGCATCAGTATTAACTGTAAACAAGATGAGGAGTGGACGAGTGTCTCACAAACATCCACTGATGTTTATTGTGTTTGACCAAGGTAAATAATGATGACAGAAACCATCTGTGTGTGGACCTTCTGTTATTCCATCTGAACACAACACAGAGGAAGAACACCAGTGTCTGGAACACATGTTCCAGCTTCTTATTTGTAGCTATTTCTAGTCATTTATCAATTAACTATACATACTGGAAAAATACTGATGAAATCAATGAAAGAAATCAGTGTAACTAAAAAAAAACAAAACAAAACATGGTCACAGGACTCTTTAAAACAGCACTACTACTATTATATACAATTATTTACAAGAGTTCAAGACAACATCAATTAATGTTTATTAAAATGTTGCTATAAGTAATAAAAATAAATCATCAATTTCTCACCGACTCCACTCTGCTGCTCTCGGCTCCACTCACTTCCACCCACCCCCCTCAGCCAACACAGGTCTGAAAAGGACCTTCCTGTTTGCTCTGATCAATGTGAAAACACATTTTTCTTTACCTTCACCTTTGACCTACATTCACCAAAATTTAATGCAGTCTGTTCTTGATAACCTCACACCTTTATGAAAAATTCATGGAAATTGGTCAGGTAATTTTTGCATTAAGTTGCTGAAAGACAGACGGACAGACAAAAATAATTTAGGTCTACAGTCTGAGTCTTTGTATTATCATCTTTTCTTTAACCCTTTAACCCCTGATGTGTCAGCACTGATGTGTTCTTAATAGATGGTTTGGTTTTAAAATTCTGAAAAATTCAAGTGATTTTTTTAGTGTTATTTTACTGAGAATTTTGTTGATGGAACTGATGTACAGGTGTCAAAAAGCAACTGATTTAGAAAAAGAAAAAGCCCAAACTAAAACTACTGGAACCAAATCTATTCAGTTTTTTTACACATAATTTTTTTCATGTTATTTGTTGTCTTGTGAATATTTATTAGTTTCTGTTGATATTGTTGGTTATTTAGTTTATTTTTTGTTTGTTGATTCTTTCTTTTATTATTTTTCTTCAATTGTGTTCTGTTAGTCTCTTACTTTGACCATGTTACATATTTTGTTAATTTAATATTAATTTTTGTTCATTTTACTGATCACTTTGGCAGTATTTGTTCATTTTGTTGCTTATTTTATCTTGGGCAACAAAAGATCAGGGGAGTTGAAAGCAACAAAGAAAGAGGTGGAGGAACACCTTCGTCAGGCCCACAGTGATTCCAGAAGGGAGGACAGCTTAGGGGAGATGGAAAGGCTCATTAAACCTGCTGCACCAACTATCCCCTTCAAGACAAAAGAACCGAGCTGGCAGGAAGTCAACAGCTTTCTCAAGAAGACCAGAGGAAAGTCATCCCCAGGTCCAAACGGTATCTCGCACAATGTCTACAAGCATTGCGAGAGGCTTAGGAAACGACTCTGGAAGCTACTGAAGGTGGCATGGTGGAAGAACTTCCTGGCTGATGAATGGCTGCTTGCCGAGGGGTGCTTCATCCCTAAGCAAGAAAACTCCGTAGGGATCAAGCAATTTCGTACCATCTCACTGCTCAACATGGAAGCTAAGATCTTTCTGGGCATCCTGGCAAAGAGGTTGACCACCTTTTTGTTGAACAATGGGTACATTGACACTTCAGTTCAAAAAGGTGGAATGCCAGGGGTACCTGGCTGTCTCGACCACACCAGCATAATCTCCAAGATCATTGAGGATGCAAAGAGGAACAACGGAAATCTGGAAGTTCTGTGGCTTGATCTAACAAATGCCTATGGGACGATACCCCGCAAGCTAGTGGAGTTGACTTTGAAGACCTACCATATCTCAGAGCGATTCCAGAAGCTCTTGCAGAACAACTTCGACAGATTCAACATGCGTTTCACCTGCGGAGAATTCACCACGAGTTGGCAGAAGCTAGAAGTGGGTATTGTCACTGGCTGCACAATTTCAGTGATCCTGTTTTCCGCAGCAATGAACCTTCTCGTCAAGTCAGCAGAGAAGTTGCGTTGAGGCGCAGTCCTGGCAAGTGGCATGCAGATGCTGCCTATAAGAGCGTTCATGGACGACCTCAACATCACAGCGAGATCAGTGCCAGAAGGAAGATGGATTTTGGAGGACTTGATTGGGCTCATAAATTGGGCAAGAATGGAGTTCAAACTGACAAAATCCAGAAGCCTAGTTCTGAAAAGGGGAGCGTCCAGGAACGGTTTCGCTTCAAGATTTGAGAGGACATTATTCCAACTGTCCAAGAAAAACCTGTCAAGTGCTTGGGGAAGTGGTTCAGGTCAGACCTCAATGACAGACAGAGTGTAGAGATGCTTAACCAAGCAGAAACCTGGATGACATCTCTGGAGAAGAGTGGTCTGCCGGGCAAGTATAAGGCCTGGGGCTACCAACATGGGGTCCTCCCCAGACTGCTCTGGCCGCTCCTGGTTTATGAGGTACCTGTCTCCACAGTGGAGGGGCTGGAAAGGAAGCTGAACACCTACTTGAGGAGATGGTTGGGCGTCCCAAGAAGCTTCTACTCCATCGGTCTGTACAGCTCAGGCAGCAAGCTACAACTGCCAATAACATCAGTGGTGGAAGAATATAAGACTTGCAAAGACACGGCAGGCCATGATGATACAAGATAGCAGAGATGAGAGAGTGCAGCAGGCGGGCATTGTGGTCAGAACAGGCCAGAAATGGTCAGCCAGTACAGCACTGAAGGAAGCAGAAGATTGACTGCATCATGCTGACATCATTGGGTCAGTAGCCGAGGGAAGGCTTGGGCTGGGTTGCTCCCCCAGAACAAGCTGGAACAGAGCCGTCCCAAAGGAGTGTCGAGGCTTGGTGCAGAGGGAGGTGTGGAAGGTAGAGGAGGAAAGCCGGCACGTCAAGGCCGTGGCCATGAGAAAACAATGCAGCTGGACTAAATGGGAGGGAGCAAGGGAGAGAGCTTTATCCTGGCAGAACATCTGGACACACTTGGGGATTAGCAGAGAGCCCAAGCTGCAAGCTCTGTGAAAAGGCAGTTAACCTTGAGCATGTCCTCTCCTCATACCACTCAAGCCTTGCAGACGGAAAGTTCAGATGGCGACATCATCAGATCCTCGCACAGTTGGCAGATGGTGTTGAGCAGGAGGCCAGGGGGCCTCGCTTCATCAATTTTGTTAGAGCTGGAGAAAGCTCTGCAGCAGGAAGGAGGAGCAAAGGGGTCCTGGCCACAGCAAGCGACTGGGATATGCGGGCTGACCTGAAAAAGCAGCTCGAATTTCCATAGGAGATAGCCCACACTAGCCTGAGACCAGACATTGTACTGTGGTCTAAAGGTACCAAACAGGTGGTGCTCATAGGCTGACGGTTCCCTGGGAAGAGAGGATAGAGGAGGCACACGAGCACAAGCGGAAAAAATATCAAGCCCTCATCCTCGAGATCCAGCAACATGGATGGAAGGCCTGGAACTTGCCGGTGGAGGTGGGCTGCAGAGGTTTTTCTGGGCGGTCACTCTGGAGAGCCCTTGGATTGCTGGGAATCGAAGGGCAAGCTAGGAAGCAGCTGGTGACCAATACCACCAAGCGGGCAGAAGAAGCGTCACGCTGGAGTTGGATGCAAAGGGAGGTGCGGTGGCAGAGCAGGCCTACTGAAGAGCTGAAGGCATAAATTTGGGTGGTGTTCAAGCGGGGGTAGAGCCAGGACGCTGGTTCTGCCGTCGAGCCCCCCGGAAGTGTCATGGGCTTAAATCGACAAAACACCAGTGAAGGGGGGTGCCCATTTGACAACCTGCTGAAGCCACCCAACTCCTGTCTAGGTGCCCCTGCCATGCAGAGCCCCACTGGTGACTTCAGGGAAGGAGAAATGGAAAGAGCGATGCCACTGGCTCACACTGGTGCAGGGGCGGGTACTTATAAAGGCAAGCCAGTTGCTATACTAATATCGTATTTTGTATATTTACTGTGGAATTACTTCAGTCTCAGGAATCAAAAGGTTAAAACTGGCCTTTTTGTCTTTTCTTTTTCTGAGTCTGTTTCCACAAACTTCACATGCATGATATTAAATAATTATAAAGATTATAAATGACACAAATATCAGAACCAGATTTATTGGCAACGTATGTGCAGATAAAATTAATTTGTCTCCAACTGAACCTGAGTTTTCACATGTTGTGAAATAAATATTAATAAATAATTTTTAACACATATAATATTTTTAAAACAAAACTGTACAATAATGTGAATGTAAATGTGACTTTGCAGCTTTGACAATATTCACACCTTCATACAGCTGATATTAAACCCACATTGAACTTTTCTGTTGCTTTAACAGGATGAACTGTTCATTTGTCTGAGCAGTGATGAAACAGATCATTAGTTTATCAAAGTAAATAACACCATCTACTGGATGAAAGTAAAACATATGAAGGTGGAGATGATGCAACTACCACGAAGAAATGACATATAAATAGTTCTGTTATTCCTGAACACAGGTGAAACGCCATTACAGGGTGTTGGATCTAAAACACAGACCAGGAGGATTTGAGTGTGAATCCAAAGGGACAGATTTGGTGAGTCTGTGTTTAAGGATAATTCACATATCAGAGAAAATGGCAGAGAAGAAGATTGAAGTTGTTGAACATTTTCTGACATGTCAAGTGTGTTCGAAGACGTTCAGAGATCCTGTGTCTCTGAGCTGCAACCACAGCTTCTGTTTAATCTGTCTGAAGGAAATCTGGGAAGGAAAGGAAAACAGAACCTGTCCTTTTTGTAGAAGGAGATCCTCAAAGGGTCTAGTCAGTCTTAAAGAACTGACTAAATCTTTTACTGAGAAGCTGAAAGTTGGATCATCTGAGACAGAAAAAGGAGAAAAGAAGGTGGAGGTGGTCTGCAGCAAACATCCAGAAGAACCTAAACTGTTCTGTAAAGATGAAAACAGAGCTGTGTGTCTGGTCTGTGATTTTCCTCATCGTAAACACACTGTGGTTCCTGTAGAAGAAGCAGTTACTGAAATCTTTCTTTTCTCTACGGGAAAAGAAAAACAAATACAAGGAAACAGAAAAAACATACAATGAAATAATGAAACACTTAGAGAATCAGGTTTTGTGGACAGAGAGTCAGATCAGAGCAGAGTTCAACAAACTCCACCAGTTCCTGAAAGAGGAAGAGGAGTCCAGACTGGCAGCTCTGAGGGAGGAAGAGGAGCAGAAGAGGAAGAGTGTGATGACAGAGATGAAGAGGATTGAGGAGCAGATGTCCTCTGTGTCAGACAGTATCTGTGCTGTTGAAGAAGAGCTGCAGAAAGCCAGCGCTGCATTCCTCATCAGTTCTAAAGACACTCAGAGCAGAGCCAGAGCCCAGTGCTCAGTGTCAGAGCCACAGCTGATCTCAGGAGCACTGATCCATGTGGACAAACACCTGGGAAACCTGTCCTTCACAGTCTGGGACCACATGAGGGACAAGGTCCACTTCAGCCCTGTCATCCTGGACCCAAACACTGCACCTGGATGGCTTCATCTGTCTAATGATCTGACCAGTGTGAGACAAGGAGACACTGATGAACAGGTTCCTGATAATCCAGAGAGAAACACTTACTATAAAATTGTTCATGGATCTGAGGGCTTCACCTCAGGGAAACACAGCTGGAACGTGGAGGTGGGAGACCATCCTGACTGGGGCATAGGTTTGGTTAAAGAGTCAGTTAACAGGAAGGGACAGGTGTCTGCTTCACCAAAATATGGAATCTGGTCTTTAAGTCATAACAGTGGAAAATACTATAATGGTCTTAATCAGACTGTGACAGTGAAGTCGAGTCCACAGAGGATCAGAGTTGAACTGGACTATGACAGGGGGAAGGTGTCCTTCTACAACGCTGAAGATAACACTCACATCTACACCCACAAAGACACTTTCACTGAGAAACTCTACCCTTATTTCAGTGTTGGAAAGGCTGGTGATGCTAAAACCACTGATATTAAAATCTGTCAGAGGAAGATTTCTCAGTTGTTTATGGAGAAATGAAAATATGAACGATAGATTGTGTTTGAATTTTTCCAAAACCAGTCATATTAATACATGTAGATGTGAAATGTATAAAACCTGTTAAACTGAGTTAAATGGAACAAACAGTGAACACTGAGGTGATTTATAATATGTTGGTTTTATTGATCAGATGAAATTAAAATAACTTTTATTCATCTTATTCAAACATTAACCTGCAGGATTGTTCTGATTTAATTATAAAATGATTATTAATGTGAAACTAATGGTTTAGTTTAAATCAATACTAAATACAGTAGTGGAAAAAAGTTTTCACACACCTTTAATTTTACAGTTTCAATTATTATCATCAACATTTCGGAGAAAAATGTTTTTGTGTTTCAAAAGATGTGGCTGAATGAGACCAAAATATAGAAATTATTTTTCATTTTTTTATTGTTTATAAGGAAAAAAAAGACCAAACTGAGTTGTTGTCAGTTATAACATGTCATGTCCTGGATGTTTTTCTGCTCAAACATCCAGTTTTGACCTGGACAGAACAGAGCATGTGCAGAAGGAGCATGTGGGTTTGGAGAAGGGAACAATACTGGGCAGATTTCACTGACTTAAATGATTTTAATATAATATTTCACAAATGCATGGGGTGTCCAAAACCTTTTTTCCACCACTGTAAATGAACGTCCATATTGTCCTGGTTCTGAACCCGTTGACTAGAACACATATCCTGGGACAGATATTTTCCTTTTTGTTCATATGTGAGTGTTTTAATCTACAGCCGTTTGTTTCTGTCTCCACGTTTTGATCCTAAAATGATGTGATGATGTGAACAGACGTTAAAGGACAGGTGTATTGAAGTCAATGGAACTGAACTGATGGTTCTGGTTGTAATATGGGTTCAGGTACTGATTCTTCTGCTCTTTGGACCCGACTTATCACTGTTACGGTTCCTTGTCATATAAATAAATGTTATGTTGTATTCAGAGGTGTAAAGTAACTCAGTAAAAGTACTTCATTACTTAAGTAGATTTTTTTAGGTATCTATACTTGGGTATTTATTTTTCTGGCAACTTTTTACTTTTATTTCCTACATTTTTGTATAAATATCTGTACTTTATACTCTTTACGTTGTCAGAATAGACTCGTTACTTTTACAAACTAAACAGATGTGACAGTATGAAAAATCAGTGGAGACGAGAAACTGTGACTTTATATATTATAGTTATATGACTATTATCTCATAATTGTGACTTTTTATCTTAAAGTTATACATTTTTATCTCATTTTTATAACTTTTTATTTTTTTAATCTCATGACATTTTATCTCAATTGTCACTTTTCTTCCTGAATTTTTCCTAAATTTCTTTCCCATATCCACAAAACTGAGTAACTGTGACTCAATCAAACACATTATCTACTCAGTAACTCACTTTTAAAGACTTTATTTTACATACTTTTGAAACTTTTCAGATTTTATTTTCTGAAGTAGTATTGCGTTCATGACAAAAAAAGCTGTTTTACTTTTTTACTTTCTATTACAATTGACAAATTATACTTTTTTACTTTTACTTAAGTAGAAGAGTTGAATCAGTACTTCTACTTTTACCAGAGTATTTTTTCACACAAGTATCTGTACTTCAAGTTAAGTACAGAATGTGAGTACTTTGAACCCCTCTGGTTGTATTTATCTGCACTCATTTTCTATCAGGTGGTGAGATTTACATGAACACAAACAGAAGGAAACAGAGGAAACTGAGGAGTTTTTACACCTTTTACTTTCAGATTCACAGTTTTTCTAAACAGTTCAATCAGACGTTTGACTGGCTGTCATTCATTTTTCTTGTCAGTGATTGGAGGTCAAACCCACGTCTCTGTAAAGGTCAAAGGTTGAACCTTCATGTGTCTGAATTCAAACAGTCCCATCATGTTATTTTCCTCAGTTTCGTGTGTTTCCTGCTTCAGAAGATCTGCACCAGATTAGTTTGAGCCACAAGTCTTAGAATAACATCACAGAAACATCTGATATATTTGAGTGACTGCAGACTTTGTCCCATGTTCAGTATATTTACATTTATAATGTTTACATCAACTGTCATTTATTGTCATATACATGTGATTTATGGAATAAAGGGATAAAACTGGGATGTTTGTGTTTGATCTGTTTGTCTTATTTGACCTGATTTTATTCCAATCACATGAGTTGAGTTCAGTTTCCAATGGAGAACAGGTTCAGAGGAAATAAATGACAACCAAAAGTCAGGATGAGCTTTGATTTTAATTTGATCCAAGTTTGATTGGATGAAATGAATTGTGTCTGAGCTGCAACCACAGCTTCTGTTCAAGCTGCCTGAAGAAATTGTGGAAACAAACAAAGAATAAAAACTGTCCCATTTGTCAAAGAAAATCCTCCATAGACGAGTCAGATGTGAACTTGACTGTGAAAGAACTGACTGATTGGTTTGGTGGAAAACTGAAAGTGTGATCATCTGAGACAGAAAAAGATAAACAGAAGGTGGAGGTGGTTAATGGAATTATATTCAATATTTATGTCAAACTCTGATCATATTGTCAAATGTAAATGTTCAGTCTTCACTTGTACGTCATTTCCTTCACCTGTGTTCTCAAAGGGAAACAGTTCAACACAAATGAACACAATGGTCTCAAACATTCATTTATTTTCTTTCATATTAGTTTTTTTTCCATCAGTGTAGTAACACAGTCTGCTTTTATAGACGTTGGAATGTTCACAGAGGAGTCCTGAGAAAGTTAGAAATGGTGGATTATGGAGGTTAACGACTGTTGTCGCTTCTGTAAAAAGAATTTAAAGATTGCTGACGTTTTCTCACATTCTTCACTCATCTTTGATAAAAGGAAAACACCACCTGTTGTTGTTCTTCTTCTATGGTTGTTTCTGGTTGATTCTCTGTGAATCATTGCAGTTTCACTTTGCTACACCCGCCTTGACTCTATACTTCACTGTGATTCTTCACCCAGTTTCAGGTAAATCTAGCCAATAGTTACATTGAGCATAACTAGATTAAAGTACTGTAGCACATTAGATTTGCTGCTGCTAGGAGGGTCTAGTGCAGCGAGGCTCATGAAATATGTGACGAAACAATATTTTTTGTGTTTCAAAAGATGTGGCAGCATCACAAACAGATGCAAATTATTATTTTTTTGTTTTTATTGTTTTTAAGAAAAAAAGATACAACTAAACTGAGTTATTGCCAGTTTTAACATGTTCTGTCCTGGATGTTTTTGTGCTGAAATATCCAGTTTTGACCTGGACTCACTACAGCACTCAATTTACATTCATACAAACTGAATGTATCTGTGGGACTTGCTGATGCTAAGTCATTAGCATACAGGCTATGCAAATGTCATGGTGATAGGTTTGCATCTCTTCTTCTTGTTTTTTTTTTTATGAACACCTGGAATAGCCAGTATTTAATATTCATTAAATGTTTGTAAAACTAGAATAAAACTAATTCCAACATTCCACCGTGAAGGAACAGTATGTCCTAAAAATTTATTGTTTTTATAACGCCACACACACACACACACACAGGTTAGCAGAAAATATTCTGTCATTAATTGACTTTCTTTTAAAGATGACAGAAAATTCTGAAGGCCGTCTGTCATTTGGACAAATTAGAATACTGAGAATAATCTACCACACATAATTTACTGACAGGATCACTGGTCTGACTGTCTGTGAACAGAACCTACAGCACCACTGTTCACTATTACACTGAATAAAACACTGTTCACTATTAGACTGAATAAAACACTGTTCACTATTAGACTGAATAAAACACTGTTCACTATTAGACTGAATAAAACACTGTTCACTATTATACTGAATACAACACTGTTCACTATTACACTGAATAAAACACTGTTCACTATTACACTGAATACAACACTGTTCACTATTACACTGAATACAACACTGTTCACTATTAGACTGAATAAAACACTGTTCACTATTAGACTGAATAAAACACTGTTCACTATTACACTGAATACAACACTGTTCACTATTACACTGAATACAACACTGTTCACTATTACACTGAATACAACACAACTCAGTCCTGGAAAAGGTCAGGTGTCCAATGGGCTAAACCACAAAAACATGCGGGGACAGGTAAAAAAAATAAAATAAAATAAATAATAATAATTCAGAGGTAAATAAAATACAATCTCATATAGTAGTAGTAAACATTAGTTTGAATTAAAACCAGTACCGTCAAACAAATAAATATAAATAAAACATAATCGGACACAGGACGCCGTTTGTCCTTCGTGGCTTTCCGTACAAAAACAAGGAAGTAGTGACCGATATGAGTACAATTTGCACTATACCAGTATTTAAAGTCGTAAAATATCAACTAAATGCAACTTTCATCACTGTAAAAGTATATTTATGGGTTGTCGTAGATTTTTGCTCGTAATTTATTTTTATGTGACGCTAAACATGTTCGTTATGCTGTTTTAAGTCAGTGCCAAAATGCTACATATTAGCTTAGCTTAGCTTGCTAGCCGTCCACCGATCCAGACTCTGGTGTTAAAATGGTCCAGAACCTGTTTCGGACTGGTTTTCTGGTCCGGGCCACACACACCCTGTTAACATGGGGTATAACTCTGATTCTGTTTCTACACAACACCGGTAAGTGTTCAGCGCTGGTTTAGGTCAATGACATTACACATAGATTATAGAAAATATCTCAGAATTATGACCCTTTTGTTTTAGCGAAAAGTTCAAAGTTCATTCACACGAACATTACATAAGTACAGAAACATACAGCAGTTTAAAATAAAGTCAAATAATGTAGAAACTGATTATTAAAAATACGTTTTTTTATACACATGAAGCTCATAGACTTCTGTTCTGTAATAATCATACATTTGAATGAATGAATGCATTGTTTATTTTTCATTTGTACATTATGTTAGGTTCTTTTATTAGCACCCGTAGATAGATTAGTTTTGCAGCTGAGGCAAAAAGAAAATACATCCATCTCACATACAGTCACAAACATACAACAGGTGAACTAACATGAGCTATCTATACATAATTAAAAGAAAAAAACAAAAAGAAAATGTCAAACTGTCCTTGGTTCCACAAACGAGGACACAAAATAATACTAGAAATGATTAAATAAAGTAAAAACAAAAATCCTAAAATAATAAATATGGCTAAAATGTATAAAAACTAGGGCTAAAAGGCAGTATAAAAGGAGTAAGGAGAACTAATCACCATACAACAACCACAATAAACACAATAAATGATTAGGTTTGACCCAAAGCTGATTTTGTGCCTCTGTTTCACCTGACATTAAATTACGTGTTCAGCATTGAGCAGCGTCCTTATTAGAACAAAAGAATCAATAACACGTCTACTATCAAAACTTCCTGAATGATTTTATACTCAAGGCATTTTTTAAACTTTGTCAGAAAATGAATGACTTAAATTCACCAAGTTCATCCCATAGTTTCACACCTACATCCATCTAGACCAGGGGTCTGCAACCCTGGTCCGAGAGCCACTACTGCATGTTTAAGATGTTTCCTTCTTCCAGCACACCTGACTCTCCTCATCATTATCTTCTGCAGAGCTGGATGATAGGCTTTTGTGTTTGTAGCAAGATAACTGAAAATGTTCAGGAAATGTTGATACTTACACAAGGAACAAGTGATAAACACATGTCTGGGGGTAATCTGCCTTGGCGGAGTCTGTGCTCTCGGGGTGATTTTGTAGTTATCTATTCTATTTGTCATTCATTTTCTCCACCTTCTATATCCCCACAAGGGTAACAAAAATAAAATGGGATTTTTTTCAAATTCAAGACACAGGTATGTTTTACTGGTGCACAAAATGAACCGTGCATTAACAGAAGTCGACAACATATTCCCTGCAGCACAAACTGGCCAAGAACTGTAACGTGATCACCTGTAGCCAGCGATGGCTAAGTGGTGCGTGTCATCATGAATCATATGAGTGTGTCTTGACTTCTGCTGAAGCCCTGAGACTGACTCACTGAACCCCTAGGGTTCCATCGAATCCAGGTTAAGAACTAATGATAATAGTGGATATAATGTGTGTATGTGTTGTGTATAATGTGTAGTGTATCTACATACACCACACAGGACACAATACACACACACTTTAAATAGTATACACTACAAGGGTTAGCACTTGTGCCTCACAGACAGAAGGTCCCTGGTTCTATTCCCACACCAGACCTTTCTGTGTGGAGTTTGCATGTTCTTCTCGTGTCTGTGTGGGTTTTCTCCAGTTTCCTCCCACCATCCAAACACATGCACTGATAGGTTAACTGGTTAATCTAAATTGTCCATAGGTGTGAATGTGACAGTGATTGTTTGTCTATATATGTTCAGCCCTGAGATGAACTGTAGCTGGATTAGGCCCCCAGTGACCCCCAAGACCCTAGTGAGGATAATTTGGGTTCAGATGACGAGACGAGAGTATAGACTACATATGACACACAACACACATACAGTGAAGAAAATAAGTATTTGAACACCCTGCTATTTTGATATTTCTCCCACTTAGAAATCATGGAGGGGTCTGAAAATGTTCATGGTAGGTGCATGTCCACTGTGAGAGAGATAAACTAAAAAGAACAATCCAGAAATCATAATGCATGATTTTTTTAACGATTTATTTGTGTGACACAGCTGCAAATAAGTATTTGAACACCTGTGTATCATCTAGAATTCTGACCCTGAATGACCTTTTCGTCCGCCCATTAGAAGTCCACCTGCACTCCATGTATCATCCTGAATCAGATGCACCTGTTTGAGGTCGTTAGCTGCATAAAGACACCTGTCCACACCATACAATCACTAAGACTTTAACTTGTAACATGGCGAAGACCAAAGAGCTGTCCAAAGACACCAGAGACAAAATTGTCCACCTCCACAACCATGGAAAGGCTTACGGAGCAATAGCCAAGCAGCTTGGTGAACAAAGTTCCACTGTTGGAGCAATCATTAGAAAATGGAAGAAGCTAAACATGACGATCAATCTCAATCGGAGTGGAGCCCCATACAAGATATCACCTCGTGGGGTCTCAATGATTCTAACAAAGGTGAGGAATCAGCCCAGAACTACACGACAGGAGTTGGTCAATGACGTGAAAAGAGCTGGGATCACCGTTTCCATGGTTACTGTAGGTAATACATTAAGACTTCATGGCACCAAAGGTTCCCCTGCTTAAACCAGCACATGTCAAGGCCCGTCTTAAGTTTGCATATGACCATTTGGATGATACAGAGGAGTCATGGGAGAAGGTTTTGTGGTCAGATGAAACCAAAATAGAACTTTGTGGTCATAATTCCACTAAGCGTGTTTGGAGGAAGAAGAATGAAGAGTACAATCTGAAGAACATCATCCCTACTGTGAAGCATGGGGGTGTTTTTCTGCACATGGCACAGGGCGAGTGTACTGCATTAAAGAGAGGATGACTGGGGCCGTGTATTGTGAGATTTTGGGGAACAACGTCCTTACCTCAGTCAGAGCATTGAAGATGGGTCATGGCTGGGTCGTCCAACATGACAACGACACGAAGCACACAGCCAGGAAAACCAAGGAGTGGCTCCGTAAGAAGCATATTAAGGTTCTAGCATGGAACTCCAGACCTGAACCCAATCGAAAATCTTTGGAGGGTTCTCAAACTCCATGTATCTCAGCGACAGCCCAGAAACCTGACTGATCTAGAGCAGGGGTTCTCAAACTTTTTTGGCCCAGGTCCCCCTTGGAGGGGTGAAATTTTTCCATGTCCCCCCTCATCCTCGCGATACTGAAAATGATTAAAAAAAAAAACACTTCAACAATGATTATTATGAAACAATGATAACCTTTTTTAATAGTGCTTTTGTGCAAACCAGTGAAAATTTTCAGGTATTATAATATAAATGAGCACTTCAGAAACAAAAAATTTAAATAATTTTAAAATAATAAATGGAACAAAAGACACACAAAACCGTGTGTGTGTGTGTGTGTGTGACAGACAGACAGACAGACAGAGACTTAATGAGAGGGATGAGCTTGTCAAACTCAATATAACTATCAATGTATTTTCTCTTTTCAGGGTTAGGGCGTTTGTTTTTGTCATTTTCATTTTCATTGTCATTTCTTTTACCACTTCTTGAGGAACTTGGCGGACACAAAAATCGATCCATGTTCGCTGCAGGGTGGCTAAAAATAGCCTGTGACTCGCTCCGTCTCAATTTAGTCAAGCTGGCGTCAAACAGCGCTGTGACTTCCGCCCGCTCGCTACAAAATAAAACTTCCGCATTTCAAAATAAAACAGAACCCCCCTAAAACCGTGAATAATTTTGCGTACCCCCTGGACATGCGCCACGTCCCCCTAGGGGTCCGCGGACCCCAGTTTGAAAACCGTGGATCTAGAGAAGATCTGTGTGGAGGAGTGGGCCAAGACCCCTCCTGCAGTGAGTGCAAACCTGCTGAAAAACTACAGGAAACCTTTGACTTCTATAATAGCAAACAAAGGCTACTGTAGCAAATATTAACATTCATTTTGTCAGGGGTTCAAATACTTATTTGCAGTTGTATCATACAAATAAATAATTAAAAAAATCATGCATTATGATTTGTGGATTTTTCTTTTTAATTCATCTCTCTCACAGTGGACATGCACCTACCATGACATTTTCAGACTCCTCCATGACGTCCAAGTGGGCGAACTTGCAAAATAGCTGAGTGTTCAAATACGTATTTTCTTCACTGTATAATATGTTGTGTATAACTGTGTGTGTGTGTGTGTGTGTGTGTGTGTGTGTGTGTGTGTGTGTGTGTCTGTGTGTGTGTGTGTGTGTGTGTGTGTGTGTGTGTGTGTGTGTGTGTGTGTGTAGATCTGCGTGTGTGTGAGGAGCGTGGGGAGCTGCTGGTACCTCTGCTCTTCTTGGTGCTGGTCGTCCTGTCAGCGCTGCTTTACTTCACCGTCTCTTTAATGGACCCAGGCTTCGTCATCACAGACTCAGTGAAGGTGAGGATGAAGACGAGGATGAGGATGGAAACAAAAACCACACACTTATTCAAGCAGAAGGAAAACAAAGGACTACGATACAAAATAAGGCATTACTCCTGACTGGGAATGAGGCTGTGAATGAAGAACAGTAGAAAAAAAAGAAAAAAACTGCTTTTTTTCTTCTTTTTTTAAACAATTTTCTCAAAATTTAGATTTTAAATCTAATATTTTTCACATTTATCTCATAATTGACATATAGATTTTTATTTTTTCAATTCTGATATACCGGTAATTATTTTTCAGAATTTTCACTTTAATCATTTCTTTATTTTCATTTTTATTTTTACCTCTACATTCTTACTCATAACTGAGTTAAATCTTATAATTTGCTCTTTTTTCTCTAATCTATTCAAACTTATTTTTGATTTTCATCTTTTTATTTTTATCTCCTAGATTTCAATCTTTATCCTTAAACTGACTTAAATCTTGTACTTTTGACTTTTTACCTCATTTTAGATTGTTTTTAATTATTTCTTATTTCTTATCACATGTTATATGGTATTTTAAGGATATTTATTGCATAATTTTATCAGGTAATTCGTAATTTTTTTTGTCTTTCGGACCTGAGGTTTAATTCCATTAATATTTACTTATTTGTCCATAATTTAAAAATTCACAATTTAATTTTTCTTTCTTTTTTTTTTTTAAAATCTTCTCAATTTGATTATTGTAAATGTTGTACTTTTGACTTTTTATGTAAAAAATATTCAGATGTTTTCAGATTGTCGTATTTATCTGTCATTCTACACTGTCTAAAAGATGCTTATACAGTGAGAGTAAAAAGTATTTGATCCCTTGCTGATTTTGTTGGTTTGCCCACTAATAAAGACATGATCATTCTATACTTTTAATGGTAGATGTATTCTAACATGAAGAGACAGATTATCAAAATGAAAATCCAGAAAATAACTTCAAAGAATTTATTTTAATTCATTTGTTTTTCATTGAGGGAAATAAGTATTTGATCCCTCTATCCGAAAGCACTTAATACTTGGTGGCAAAGCCTTTGTTTGCAAGCACAGCGGTCAAACGCTTGTTGTAGTTAACCACAAGGTGAGCACACATATCAGGGGGAATTTTGGCCCACTCTTCTTTGCAGATCCTCTCTAAATCATTAAGGTTGGTGGGCTGTCGCTTGGCAACTTGGACCTTCAGCTCTCTCCATAGATTTTCGATTGGATTGAGGTCCGGAGACTGGCTGGGCCACTCCATGACCTTAATATGGTTCTTCTTGAGCCAGTCCTTTGTTGCCTTTGCTGTATGCTTCGGGTCGTTGTCATGTTGGAAGACCCAGCCACGGCCCATTTTCAGCTTCCTAGCAGAGGGGAGGAGGTTGTCCCTCAGGACTGCTCGGTACATGGCTCCATCCATCTTCCCACTGATGCGGTGAAGTAGCCCTGTGCCTTTGGCAGAGAAACACCCCCAAAACATAATGTTTCCACCACCATGCTTGACGGTGGGCACAGTGTTCCTGGGATCATAGGCAGCATTTTTCTTCCTCCACACATGACGAGTAGAGTTTAGGCCAAATAGTTCAATTTTGGTCTCGTCTGACCACAGAACCTTCTCCCAATCACTTTGTGCATCTTTGAGGTGATCATTGGCATACTTTAGGCGAGCCACCACATGTGCCTTCTTAAGCAGGGGTACCTTTCGGGCACTGCAGGATTTTAATCCATTGCGGCGCAAAGTGTTGCCAATTGTTTTCCTGGTGACTGTGGTCCCAGCTGCCTTGAGGTCATTCACTAACTCCCGCTGTGTGGTTGCAGGCCGATTTCTCACTGTCCTCATGATCATTGCCACCCCACGAGGTGAAATCTTCTGTGGAGCACCAGACCGAGGTCTATTGATGGTCATGTTATACTCCTTAAATTTTCTCACAATTGCACCAATGGTTGTTACTTTAATACCCAGCATCTTGCTAATGTTTTTGTAGCCCATTCCAGATTTGTGCAGGTCAACAATCCTGTCTCTGAGGTCCTGAGAGAGTTCTTTAGTCTTACCCATGCTGGAGAGTTTGGAATCTGTCTGATTGTCTGATTCTGTGAACAGGTGTCTTTTATACAGGTGATTATTTAGAACAGGTGTCTTCAATTCAGGTAACAAGTTGATTGGGAGTGTGTAACTGGTCTGTGAAAGCCAGAACTCCTAATGCATACTAGAGGATCAAATACTTATTTCCCTCAATGAAATACAAATAAATTCATATATATTCCTTCAAGTTATTTTCTTGATTTTCGTTTTGATATTCTGTCTCTTCATGTTAGAATACATCTACCATTAAAAGTATAGATTGATCATGTCTTTATTAGTGGGCAAACCAACAAAATCAGCAAGGGATCAAATACTTTTTACTCTCACTGTAATTATAAATTTGATCCAGTAACTTTTTCTTTGTTTCTGAAACCTGATTTTTGTCTCTGATTCTGACCTTTTTATCCCATAATCTAGATTTTAATCAGATAATTTTTATTTCACTATTTCTTGTACACGACTCTTTATCTTATAAGTGCATTTGTGATCTGATATTTGGACTTTTTATCTCATATTTTAGATTTTTAGATAAGGCTGTTTATTTCTACAGCAGTATTCATTAAGTGAAGTCAAAATCATGAGATATAAAGTCAAAATTATGAAATAAAAAGTCTAAATCATGATATATAAAGTCAAAATTATGAAATAAAAAGTCTAAATCATGAGATATAAAGTCAAAGTTATGAAATAAAAAGTCAAAATTATGAAATATAAAGTCAAAATTATGAGATAAAAAGTCTAAATTCCCAGTCACTCAGCACTACCAGAATTAATCCATATATAAGGTGCACTGTGTGTTTTTTTTGTAGAACTAGTTAATATACAGTAACAATAAGTGCCTCATGTCCAATAATCTACCTACAACTTTAAGGTTATTTTTCTCAGTTTGGTGTCTGTGCAGTTACTGCCTTTTTACTTTATAGGACAGAACTGCTCCACTGAATTGCATTAAAATTTGAATCAGATTAATCCATAATTAATTAGCCTTAATGTGTTAATTTTAACAGCACTAGTTTTTACTCCATTATTTCTTAGTATGTCTATTTGATTTTAACCATAAAACTGATTTTCAACACAACTTTTTATCTTGAACCTCTTAAATTATTAGTTTTATTCACTCTTATTCTTCAAATTCAACATTTTTATCATAATTTTGACGGTAGTTGTTATTTTTTTTGTAGCTAAATGTGCTAAAGGACAGTCTTTGTGAAAATTCATTAAATGTCTTTTTTTTTTTTCTAAATAAAACTCGCATGTTGCCTTCAGGGGCTGTGGTAAATGGGAGTGCCACATGTTTGTGTAGTTTTATTCATTGTCATCACTAATCTGCTGCTTGTTCGTCTGTGTCAGAGTTCTAACGCGGAGCTGGAGTCGATGATCCCTCAGGCGCCGCCGCGTCGCTGTGGATACTGTCTACTGCAGGTAAATACTGATGCTGCCTTCACTGACCGCAGGTTTTCTCACAGTTGCCATTGGGTTTTATTTCATCCACTGGGTTTTAACACAATTGAGCTGCACAAAATATGACATTACTTTTCTTTTTTCTTTTTTTTTTTTTTTTTTTTATAAATTTTTTCTGACTGATTTTCCACCATTAATTATTTTTTGTTATATCTATTTTTTAACCAGATACGTTAGATTTTCAACCTCCTCAATTTGATTTGTATCTTGTAATTTCCTTTCTGATTATTTTTGTTAGTTTTCTCTTTTTAATTACATATGTTTATCTTGTAGTTGTTAATTTAGTCTTTTAATTACGACATTAAAAAAAAAAAATCACTTTTCTGTTTCATTTTAGAATTTATTGTTCATTTTCTATCACTTAATTACAACATTGTAATTCATATTTAAAATATTTGGAGCATTTAAAAAAATCCCATTGATACCGTTTGTCCTGTAATTGAGACTGGAATCACCTTGACTTTTTTCCTTATATATTTTCTTTATTCTTATGATTTACATTTTCTAACTCTTAATTCTTACTTTTCCATATAATCACATTTTATATAATTTTTTTAATCATAAGAATTAGAATCTTTATTTGATATTTTGCATATTCAAGGAAAACAAAACAGTTTGACCAATAGAAGGGCAGTTTAATCCAAATATTTGGAAGAATCGTGACAGAAATAATGAAAACAAGTGATGAACTTTAGGACAGAACGCATCATTTCAGAAGGGGTGAAAAAAATTCAACCATCCTGTCACATGGTTTTATCTCAAAATATGCTTTTTTGGGTAAAATATAATTATTTTGAATTTTATTTTTAGTAAATATATCGTCCACTGAACCACATTTTTTACATTTTCATTTATACCTATGGACGATAGCACAAGCTGTGAAAATTTTTTCAGGATGGGTTTTTTTTTTCCCAGGAATTAGAAAAGTTGATTAAATGTGTGTGCTGAGATAAAACATCTAAATTATGAGATAAAGACTCCAAATTATTAGATAAAAAGTCCAAATTATTAGATAAAAAGTCCAAATTATTAGATAAAAAGTCCAAATTATTAGATAAAAAGTCCAAATTATTAGATAAAAAGTCCAAATTATTAGATAAAAAGTCCAAATTATTAAATAAAACATCCATATCATGATAAAAAGTCGAAATCATGATAAAAAGTCAAATTTATTATCAAATTACCACAGTAACAGCCATTTTGGGGTGAAAACTGTATTTTTTGATGGTGAAGTTTTAAAAAACCATTTCTCTCAAACCGAATCAGATATTTTTACAGATAATGTTTGCATCGTTCTTGTCCTAAAACCATCAGGAAGTTTTTTTGGTCACTATGATGTAGCATAGAAAGTTACATAACATGTAAAAATTTGGCAAAATTCACCCCAAAATGACTGTTACCATGGTAATTTGTTAAAGTTAGCACACTTAACATACCTAAAAAAGTTCATAGGATCCATAGGTATCGTTTCTAAGTGTTATATTTTTCTCCAGTGGATGACATGTTTACTAAAAATAAAATACAAAAAACTATATTTTACCCTAAAAGCATATTTTGAGATAAAACCATGTGACCGGATGGTTGAATTTTTTGTCACCCCTTCTTAATTGATGTAGTATGTCCTGAAGTTTATCTGTACCAATATTGGTGCTTTAATCATTTCTGTAACGATCAAAACAATAACGTCCTCAGCGACAGTATAACCCTCCCAGGCTGATCGGGTCAATGCAGTCATGGAATAAGTTTGATTATTGTCAATAATAAATTTTTGTCTCATTTTGTTTCTATCCCAGAATTTTCACATCGACATATTGTTGTTGATTTTATTTTATAATTATGTTTTCTTGTTTTTGTTTTATACTGATTGCATCATTTTTCATTTTTTATCTTAGTGTTTACATTTTTCAACCCTTAATTTAGACTTTTTAACTTGGCTTTTATTTTTCTCACATCATTTTTACTCCTTTTTTTCTTTTAGATTTTTCATCCTTATTTATTTATTTTTTTAATTTTTCATTATGATCTTTTTGTCAAATTTCCTAACATTTTCAAATTTTTCTACTCTTATGTCTGTTTTTTGTCACATTTACTCATAGTTTGTCACATTTTTGTTTTATTTCATTATTTTATAACTTTTCAATCTCATATTTTAGTTTTTATGTCATAATTGTAACAACATTTAGACCTTTTTTCCCTCAGTTGTAATTTTTAGGTTTTTATTTTTTCTTAAGTTTAACTCATTTTCTTTATCTTTTGTCTCATATTGTTTATTTCCGTCTCCTATTTGTGTCCTTTTGACTTGTACTCTGTGACCTGTCGTCTCATAAACGTCTTGTCCTCTACTCCTGACCTCATGCCGTTGTCTCGTACCACTTCCTGTCTCTCATTACTGACCGTTTGTTTCCGTCGAGCAGCAGCCGATGCGATCCAAACACTGCCCGTCATGTAACCGCTGCGTGCGACGCTTCGACCATCACTGTCCGTGGATGGAGAACTGTGTCGGGGAGCGGAACCACCGCTGGTTCCTGCTCTACCTGCTGGTCCAACTCCTGGCGCTGCTCTGGGCTTTCCACACTGCACTGTACGTGACCCCGCCCACCTCCACGTGACCCCGCCTCCATCACCTTCACTGCCTCCGTGTCTGCGGGCGTCTTTAACCTCGGTGGTTTCTTGTGTCCTTCAGGTCTGGGATCTCGTACAGCGTCACCTGGGACGTGTGGTTCCGTATGAACGGCGTCCTGCTGGCGGCGCTGGCCGTGGTGGGCGTGTTCTCGGTGGTGGTTGTGGTTCTGCTCTGCTGCCACCTGTACCTGGCCTCCATCAACTGCACCACCTGGGAGTTCATGTCCCACCACCGCATCTCCTACCTGAAGAACCCAGACCAGGAGAACCCCTTCGACCGCGGGGTCCTGTGGAACCTGTGGGGGTTCTTCTGCATCTGCAGGACCGTGGTCTGGGAGCAGGTCTACTACAGGACCACCGGGACCAGCAGGACCACCGGTACCACGTCTAATCTGTAGATGTGCAGCGCTGGACCATCTGGACCAGATTTAGACCTGAATCTAGACCAGAATCAGACCTGAGTCTAAACCAGAATCAAGACCAGAGTCTATACCAGAATCAAGACCAGAATCTAGACCTGAATCAAGACCAGAATCTAGATCTGAATCAAGACCAGAATCTAGACCTGAATCAACACCAGAATCGGAACTGAGTCTAGACCAAAATCAAGATCAGAATCTAGATCTGAATCAGACCAGAATCTAGACCTGAATCGGACCAGATTCTAGACCTGAATCTAGATAGACCAGAACCAGTCTTAAGTGGGCTCTTGGTTCATCTGGTGAAAACTATGACGGCATTTCACAAAACATGACAGGAATTTTTTTTTTTGACAATTTGAGAAAAAATATCAAATATAAAGATGAAATCCAAAATATAAAAAAGTCCTAATATTAAAATAGTTATTATGTGAATATTTAAGTTTTTGTTGAACTGTTCCAACTTTATTGTCGGATATTTTCCTTCAAATATTCCGCCTTAATTCTAACAAACACTGTTTACAAGGTTAGGTGTCGTGTTTGTTTACTTTTATATGTTTATTTTCTGTTGTCGATAGACGTTTATCCAAATAATAAAATGATTTGCACAGAGACATTGATGATTGCATTAAACTGTAGAAAAAAAATAAAACAAAGTTAAAAATAGTGTCCATTCAAATGAAAATGACCAGTTATAACATCCACATTAACCTGGAAAATAAAGACACTGATCTATGACATTTAAAAATATGTCAATGAAGTCAACAGTTTTTACTCAGGTTTGGACTTTTTTGTGTTCATGTGTTGTTGTTTTTTGAATAATTGTGACCTCAGACACCCTGCAGGCCTTCCATTCTGTTCTAGTTTCTATTTTTTTTTACTTTCAGAAAATGTAATTATGAGAAAAGCCAAGTATTTTACAAACATTTGTATTGTATTTATTCTGTTTGTATTTATTGACAATGAGAGTACATTAAAACACTGACGAGACGTGTGTTGTTGTGGGCTACATGTGTACGTACGCACACAGACACATACATATTCAGCAGCAGGAACGTAAAGTGCTACAGCAGCTACTTCATCCACTCACTTCCTGTTTTCATTTGCAGAATTTGTCTGATAATTTGAAGCAGCAGGAGAGTTGTGAAACCGTTAACACACACCTGGTAAAGGTTAGAACTTTGAAGAATTTCACATTTTTATCTGCAGTACCATGAGTGGCCACCAGAGGGGGCGTTAAGAAACTGACACAACAATATAGGTTTATATTGGGATAAATATCATTATTAATATTGATGTTTTTATCTCAAATTCTCATAAACAGGAATGTTTTACAGCTGCAGACATGATGACATGATAGTTTTGTCCATATATTTTCTTGAAGTTTAATGGTAGGTGAAGAAAATAATCAATTAAATGAGCAAAAATGTACAAAATAATCAATAAAATTAACAAAGTTATCAAAACAATTGGCAAAAATGAACTAAATAATCAACACAATTAGCAAAAATGAACAAAATAACGAAATGAGCAAAAAATGAATCAAATAATAAACCAATTAAATAAAAATTTTTAAATCTTGCAAAAATGACCCAAATAGTCAGTAAATCAACCAAAATATAACAAATATAGTTTATAAACTATGTGAACAAAAGTATTGTATATTTTATAAATAATTTGGTACCAGAGTTTGAAGTTTTCAACTCAAATCTTAGGTTTGTTATAAAGTTCAGACGACGTCTCTGCTGCTGCTTCTTCATCTTCTTTTATTGCACTGACATTATTATAGCTCAGTATCACAGAATATGATTTAATAATTTCAAAATACATACATATATATGTGTGTATATATATATATCTTACTAATATGGCTATATTAGATTCTCTATGGCTTTTTTTTTAACTAGCGATTACAGATTTCTAGTCGACCACGGTGCCATGCGCTTCTACAGTGGAGCCGATGACTGGACAAAACACATGTTCGTCTTCTACAAAAGGCTTTTAATCTGAAACTGGGTCAGTGTGTTTCATTTGTTTGGTCAAGGCAGTGGGCGAAGCCTGTCACAGTGTAAATAAATACGAGAAGCAAAGGCCACGAAGCAAGCGAGTCTGACTGCGGCGCCAAGGCCACGGCCGCCATGTTGGAATCTGTGGCGCCAAGGCCACGGCCGCCATGTTGGAATCTGTGGCATCAAGGCCACGGCCGCCATGTTGGAATCTGTGGCATCAAGGCCACGGCCGCCATGTTGGAATCTGTGGCGCCAAGGCCACGGCCGCCATGTTGGAAGAATGAAGTGTAACATTATCACCACCTTCAGAAAAGAACAGGAAGCTTTAAGATCACATGTGGCTTTAACTAAACACCCAGTACGTTTTCTGCTCCAGATCCACTTGTCTGATTACCTTTCACAATAAAAGCCCTAAACACATATGACACACGAGTAACCCCTCCCACATGCAAAACCATGATCATCTGATTGGGCTTCAAAACGTTCATGGAAAAAAGAAAAGTTCGATGTTCATTTTTCAGCATGTCTTTCACCTCCTAGTATAACTGCATAAAGAGTCATTTTTTATCTGTTCTTTACTCTAACACTGCTGATTTATTTTATACATTTATCACAATTTGGACAAAAACATGATTTTTTTAGGTAATTACGCTGCAGGTAAACACCACTAAACCACTCGCTTTAAGTCCATCTGCATAAAACTGATTAGACTTTACATTTAACCCTGGTCTGGAATCATAATATTTAACCTTTATTTGGTTTAAGGGGTAATATTTAACCTTTATTTGGTTTAAGGGGGTAATATTTAACCTTTATTTGGTTTAAGGGGTAATATTTAACCTTTATCTGGTTTAAGGGGTAATATTTAACCTTTATCTGGTTTAAGGGGTAATATTTAACCTTTATCTGGTTTAAGGGGTAATATTTAACCTTTATTTGGATGGTAAAAGTTAAAACATTAAAATAAAGGTTAAAACATGTTAAAGTTGTTATTTTTCTACAGACTTTTTGAACCCCTGTATATGAAGTGCAATTTAAATCCCAAACCTTAAAGAAGTCACAAATACTGACACAGATTGATCAGTTTTCCTTAAACTTAAGTGAAAATCCATCTGAAGGTGGAGATAATGGTTCATGTTCCACACGAGACCTTCACCTACAATCCCAGTAAATGTCAATATTACATTATATTTACTGTGCAGGTAAAAATGGTGGGTTTTTTTGTTTGTTTTTGTTCAGTTTTTTGGTAAATCCTTCATTTGGACAGTATTTATAACATGTGGAAGAAGAGGTGAAAATGTTCCAAACAGCTGCTCCGTCTGTGTTCAACAGTCAACCTGACCAGGTTTCCTATGTTCAAACTAAAGGTAGGGGGGGGGAAATAAAATTATATACAAAAAAATAAATAAATGAGTCAAAACACAGTAATATTCCAGTAATATCAGAGACAATTGAACAGATTAATGGTATTAAATGACCCACATTTTTAGTTTTAAAGTCATTTTTGCTTTAGTTGGACCATAAATTAAATAAATGTCAGAATGGCAACCAGTTAAAAGTTCAGTCTCTGATGGGACATGAATGTGTTTTGACATAATAAATAAATAAATAGAGTAACAATAAAATAAATAAATTAAAAAAAAACCCTAAATGATAAATAAATACAGTAATAATAAAATAAAAAATAATAAAGTAATAATAAAAGGAATAAAATAAAAAATAATACATATACATAATAAATGAATGATAAAATAATACATTATGATAAATAACTAAATAAAATAAAATATAATAAATAACTAAATAAAATAAAGTAAATTATAATGAATAACTAAATAAAATAAAGTAAATTATAATAAATAACTAAATTGTATATAAATCAAGTAATAATAAAATAAATCATTTTAAAATAACTAAAGGTGGAGCTGCTTTGACAGCTGCAGCTCTGACTCCACAGAGGAGATAAAGGGATACAATCACTGCTCGCTGATGTGGGAACCCCCACCCCAAAAAGACGCCGCTGATGAGGAACGGCGGCAAACAGTCGGAGACGTGGGCCATGGCATCGTACGCGGCGTCCAGGAAACAACCACGGTTTAAAGTTCCTCACTTCTTCTCCTGTGCAGAGTCTGAGCATGTTCACCAGTGTGAAGTGGAAAAGATGGACTTTTAGAGGAAGAGGAGGAGGAGGAGGAGGAGGAGGAGGAGGAGGAGGAGGAGGACGAGGACGAGGACGAGGAGGAGGACGAGGAGGAGGACGAGGAGGAGGACGAGGAGGAGGAGGACGAGGAGGACGAGGAGGAGGAGGACGAGGAGGAGGACGAGGAGGAGGACGAGGAGGAGGACGAGGAGGAGGACGAGGAGGAGGAGCCATGTGGAGGCCACCCACAAACATCCAGAAACAAAGACCACATGAACTTGTCCTTAACTTCATTAAACCTGTGGACAAATGAATGTGGACATGTTGAATTCAGGTGTTTCTTTCCTAACAAGGTCTGCAAAACAATAATGACTAAGGTCAGAATATGGTTTATATTGGGATAAATATGGTATTGATTATTAATTTTGGACTGTCATTTGTGATATTCTGTTTCTTGTGTTCCTCATTTATTAAGTCTTATTTATTGTATTAGCTTCTTTTTCATTTAATACGTGTCATTTATTTATTCATATCATAAAGGATATGAATGAATCAATGAATACTTCAGATATCACCATGATATTACATGGCCATATACATATAGCTAATGTGCAACACATGCAATGATCAATTTCAGTGAAGGTCAAAGGTCAAGGTCACAATTAACTAAAAGGCCAAAATCACATTATGGGCTATAACGTAAGAACAAAGGGTCACAGAACTTTCAGATTGGTACCTAATGATGTAGAAGGAAGATTTCTACAATCTACTCATAATTAATTAATTATCATCTACGACCAATAGTTTTTGAGATCTCTGGAGGTCAAAGGTGACATGTCGCAAAATTAACTTCTTCAACACTGTGTGTGTCAAGCATAGACATATCATGCTATAACTTAAT